>OY756410.1:11116821-12366821 GCA_963576865.1 Anania hortulata
ACTGGTAGCGATTTATCAGGCAATATAATTTTTTCAAGTGTAATATTAGTTCCAAAGAGCCTTTTGGTGTCAAATACAGTAGACGAAGTTAACTTTTAAAGTATATAAGTTACACATCGTTGTCTGGGCAACGTCAACAAGACAACAGAGCTTCATGGTTAATTTTCCTGTTGTTAAAACTGTCAGGTCTGAAGTAAAGGTGTGTTCATACAGAAGCGGGAAATTCCCATTGGAGCAACCATTGCATTTTAAATCTTCAAGGAAAATGGGAATTGTACCATTTCAATTTTGAAATTTTTCAGTTTCAGTTTTTCAGTATTCCGTCACTAAAGTATACCTTTCAGGACCATAGGTAAAACAATAAAACAAAAAAAAAGATAAGGGTAATTGGTTGCCGATATGGGAATTACCGGTTTTTTTATCTTGACTCAGTAACCATACCTAGTTACTGAGTCAAAATAAAATAAAAACCGTGGTTAACACGGTTTAAATAAAATATCTGTCAGTGGTCCGTCACAAACTTAACCTTTTATAGTGCCCGCCCAGCTGGTTCGTCTGACGTTTTTGACACAACATAGATGTTTTCCTTATGTTATAAAACAATCAAAGACATTTTTTTTACTTAAAATCGAAGTGATAAAGTACCTTTTTCGTTGAGCCGTTGACTGTACATACAATTCGTGTCCATTTTACTTTACATGCAAAAATGGATAATAAGATGAGTGAGACTCAAATAATAACAGATATATTTTCAGTACTGTCCCAACAACTTGTATGCAGATTACCAGACCGTATGAAAGCACCCTAAGGTTATAACAACACACCTAAACCAACCAAAATGACGACGTAGTAAAAACAGGCTTCTACCACGCTTCGGTTACAGCTTTTCATAGGCACACAGATTTACATAGGACGTCCTTTTTATAAATGGCTGATTTCAAACAAATTTGTGTACGTACGTTAAGGAAAATATTGACAGAAAATCCCCGTCACGATCAAAACCTGACTTATTTATTCTTTAGTCCTCCATTGCTTTCGTTACGAAATGTTTATGTGTCTATGTATGTATCATTTGACCGATCCATGCACCGTTTCCGCAACTTTGACATGATGGCTATCTTGAATCGTTTTTGTTTATTCATCAAAGGAGACTCGTATACAACAAACAACAATAAGTACATATGTAATACAAAAAAATCTGAAGCGTTACGATTTATTTTATTATACATTATTATGTGGCGTTACAACTTGATACGGAGATTAATGTGATACGACAAATGATACAGTGATCGGAACGAGCAAATGATAATATTTGGACCCGGCTTAATGTTTCGGTCAAACCAACGCGGGTCATAATTGGCGGTACGATCGCTCAATCGGATGTCAATGTCGTAACAGCCACGTTTCATTGCGCACTGTTATGAACCGTATTTTATTGAGTTTTCGTGCTATATTCGTACAAACACGCGTTTATTCGCTAACTTAGGAGTACCACAGTCGCCTTATCCTCTACGCGACTCGCGGCACGGTCTCCACTTGCGGATTGCGATGCCGCCGCAGCCGCTCGGACCGAAGCTGCCTCTAGTGTATACGCGGCTTAAGAACGATGGATACACATAGTAACTACGAACCGACAATTCTCTAATTCGGATCGAGACAAGAAAAAACGAGACGTATTTTTGAATCATAGGAAATTAATCTCGAACACGAAAACAACTCGTGTATGAAAATAATTCATTTTGCTCACGATGCTTCGCATTTTTGAATTACTCGAATCAAGTGTTGCTATGATATTGAAATCTTGTTACTATTTTCCTTTCACACGAAAAAATATTAAAATCCGGAATGCAAAAACACATTGCTTTTGAAAACCGCTAATCTCTTACAGCGGAACGTTATAAGAGATTAGATTACGAAATAAAAAGTTATTCTGTCAAATCTATTCAACCTGAGTCAACTATATTTACTAGTTCACTTGTCAATGTCATTCTTCCGTCCGTTTCCGTACTTTCTACTAGTAGAAAAAACGAGTGGGACGACAAGTCTTAGCAGAATTCACTAAGAGAATTTTTAAAAATTGTGATTTTATATATTCGCATGCGAATCATGCGGTTTCGTATGTCAATATCCCATCGTATATACACAATATGTACATTAAACAATATCCCGTCGAATAATATACTGTTTGCGGCGTTACATTACGTAGGAGGAAAATTTGAAAATCATTTTACATCTATGCAGATGAGACTGCTCATTTCATTATGTCTTATTTTTGCCGGAGCATGTATGGAATTAGTTATCTTTCAAAGACAATGTTCTTAGAATTAAAGCGGTATTGGCTTTATGCTATCTGCTGTACTAGGAAGATCGATTTTGATAAGTCCTAATAAATAAGAATTGTTAAAGTTATAAATTTCGATATTTCATTATCATACGTAGCCAAATATTTTATGCGTTTAAATATTTAGTTTAGTAATAATTAAAATTTAAAAAAACAAACGACACAAATTTGCTGCATCAGCTTAAGGCCTCGATCATTATTTATCTAACACCTGCTCATTAACACCATTATTATGATCCCAAACACGCTATATCTGCAGTAATTCGTCAATACCTTGATGCTGCAGCATCAGTTCAGGGTTGTCATGTCTTGGGAATACTATATACTAAGGTAATAGTGCATCATTTCAAATCAATCGGACCTGTAAAAATTACAATAAGCTCAAAAATCCTTTTGTCAAGTAGGAAATGAGCATATAACCTTCAATTGGCTGAACAGATCTTCATAAAATATAACTAAGATCCATATCTGTAATATCCGCTTTAAAACAAAAAAAAACTACATCTGTCTGTCATCGGTCCATTCGTTTGGGAGCTAAGATGCCACAGACAGATACACACGTTAAACTTATAACACCCCTCTTTTTGGTCGGGGGTTATAAACGGTAATCATCATCATCGTTAGCTCTTGGTAAGTCTACTGCAAGAAATAGGCCTCTAGAACAATAAACAGTAATCGCAAGTGTCAAATAGTTATTGGTCTAATTCAAGCCGGTCAAGTTTATGTTAGAACGTAAATGATGGTTCGAATTACACTGGTCCGGTTTTTTTTTAAAAGACCAACCAATTATGCACTGACATTGCTGAAAAAACTTATGCACTTTTAAAGTATGCATTTACGCATTGAAATACCGTGGTGACCTACAAACTGGGACACATGAATATAGTACAAACCTGTTACATTCAGTGATTTATTACATGCTGCAGTGGTTGCTAAGTCCATTTCTGCAGTTAACAAGTTTTCCGCCTCCGATTTGTAATATATCATTTTAATGTCTTTTAATCAGTATCAAGTAACCACATAATAGGCCTCTCAATGCTCGCCAAACTTTTTTTTTTTCAGTTTTTACCAGTTTTAAAGCAATCTCAAACTAATTGTTACATTGATCCGGTCCATTTCCTACAAGCCAGACCTGTCATACGGATACGTAGGATAGATTTCCGTGCCAAATTCTATATCGATTTCAGCTAACAATGGCATGTAGACAAACATCGCTTCTTTGTTAACATAAGTTCTTATAGTGTACTTCAACTAAGATTTGTTTTTGCAATTATATGCTAGTTATATATAAAATAATTTTATTATGACGGTACCTACCTATAACTGCTTTTACATACCTATAACCGTAACATTGATAAGACGACGCTGTGACAACGCTATCTTTAATAGCAAGAAACAGCTGAAAAAATTCGATGGTTACGCTAACGTCCCCGGTAGCTCAGTTAGAAGAGCAGTTGCCCGAACAGGGTTCGATTCCTAACTCAGGCAGTCGATTTCCTTGAAGTGTCATATTATGGTACTCATCAATGACTTGCGATTCTCGGATGACACTACCATAATAAGTGCTTGCAAAAAGAACTAGCTCTCTTACTGCACATTATGAAACGCGTCAGTGTCGAGTACGGGCTCCACATGATTCGCGATAAGACCAAACTCATTTTTGTTGATAAAGCAGACAGGATGTCAACCTTCGAGTTTGGCGATCTGGATACAGTGACTGGTTTTGACGAAAACAAGTAGACACTTGGAATCTTTGAACTTGGACATGTGACCAATACTGACAATAATACCCTATGGAGTATGTTTTCTAGAACGGCATACCTCTACTTCTGGCCGTCGGGCACGTGGAAGGCAGAAGAAGCAAAGGCAGGTCGCCGTCCTGATGGATGGACATGGTGAAGGAGATCACCAAAATCAACGTGCAAGCATTCATTCGCCTAGCAGGATGACCTGGTAATGGTGCTGCCCGAAGTAGTCACGACGTTCAGTCATGAGGATTCGACAAAGAATAAGATTGGCGTACTTCTAATAATGTCGTATTTGGTTTTTATAGGATAAGTTTTTACATACTATTTATTCATTTATCGACCACCTTGGTCTAGTGGTTCGCGGTCCGAAAATGGTAGTAGAGTCCCGCAAGTGCCAAGTGTTTCTGTGATAAGTGTCATAGGTCACATTATGTATTTTTATTTGTGTATCCGTAACGTTATGTAGTTGCCATAAAACAAGGCAAGCTCTACTCAATTTATGTATTTATTCATTACATACTCAACTGTACGGTCAAGTGGGGCTGTTTATAAACATTATTCGTTTGTACTTACGTTAAACTGAAATTATTTAAATGCACATTTTATCATCATCATGAAGGCCACTGCTGAACATATATTGGTAAATTTATATTGAAATCACTATCCCTGAAAAGGGGTTATTTAGTACCTTAACATACAACTTTCTTTTATAAGAACAACATCTAAATAAATAAAAACCTTTATCCGTACAAATCGTAATAGCTCGACTATAACTTCGTTCTTCATTTATTTACCTTTCGTTGTTGTCTTCGTAGGTATTTATAATTATGTTGTATGCTCACAAAAACTATGTCTAACTCAAAATGACATTTACTGGTGTAAACAAACCGTACTGACACAGTATCGGTAAATACCAGTGTGTCTAATGCAATTTATTCGCAAATTTATACACAATGAAAATATTGGACGTATACGTAACTACATACCACTTTCAATTAGTTAACCAGCTCAGATCATACGGAGATGGCGTATAATAACCGGTCTCCATCAATACGAAAATGGCGTTTATTTCACTACTCTGTGCCATTGCAGGTTGGTAAAAATCTTGTATCTTACCCAGTTGTGAAGCTGTCTGTTAAAAGGCTGCAGCGAACTGAGACTTTCTTATCGGAGCGATGTTATGTAGACTCAGGGGCGTGCATTGGTTTCAGCTAGGGGTAGGCTGTGAGTAAAAATTGAGTAAATTTGCGTGAAACAGAAGGCGATCTCGCGGCAGCCTAACATTGGTTAAATTGCACAGTAACGATCTAAGTTGCGCGCTTTAGTAAGGAATAAGTACAGGTAGACGACAAAATGGTTACAGAATATTTATTGTTTATTGTTGAATACGTAATTAATAAATACGGTTAGCTGTTCTGTCGGTTTTTTATGAAGGTAGGCTCTGCATAATAGCCTATATGGGATGCACGCCCCTGTTAGACTACATAATAATAGTGTTGCGTATAAATGAAAATTTGGCTTTTGTTATCTATGCCCTATATGGTGATGGGTCTTGTGTTCTCTTTGATCGGATTCCGGCATATTGTGTGTGTGATGCCTGTGTGTAACGGTATACATAACATATAATGGACCATCATTTTGTAAAATTCGGACTATTTAACTACTGTTACTACAACTACTACCGGCCCACAATAAGTGGTCCGACTCTATTAACAGGTATAGAATTTAGCTAATATTTAAATAAGAAATAAAGGTGTCGTTTACCATAGACTAGGATTTTGGTGATGAAGAATCTGCTATTAATATTGCGTCTACATCGCGTTTTGGCGACTCTCCTATCGATGGGTAGCATCCGAGACCGGCGACCTAGCATTTGCATCGCGTTTTCTTCTTTTTGATTGAGATTGAGTTCCAGTAGCAGTTTGAATTTTCGAACACTGATGCTAAGTCGAGTGCAGTTCTGTCTTTACCATAAGGGTACCTACACGGGGCCTGTGCCCAGGGCCCCCAGTTTGACGGAATGAAACTAAGAAACACTATTAACTGTAAAGAAAGAAAAGATGGTCAAAGCCTAGAAAAAAGACAGAATTTTTTTAAACTATACTTCTAACAGAGTTTGAAATATTTTTTTGGAAGTTATGAAATTATTCTTGTGTGCCCCAGGGCCCCGGGATATGTTAAGACGGCTCTGGTCGAGTGTACGTAGCTTAGTAATCCATTGCTCTGCTTAATCTTGCAATGTTAAATATAATCTTTATTCTTTTTTCAGGAGAGCGACGACGTGGCGCGTCGGGTCGCGCGGCAGTGCTGCGGCGCGCTCCGTCCGACTCGGACTGCTCCGGTGAGACCGCGTCGCTGTCCGCTGACAGCGGAGACCGTGCCGTCCGCCCTCCGCCGCCGCCCATCAGGGCCACCAAGTCACGCAGGTACGTGGTGACCACGAACTGGAAAACACAGCGTGGGCAGGCCTCCCAGTCCCCCATCCGGTGGACTGACAACGACCCAATCAAAGTTACGGGAAGTCACTGGATATAAAAGGCCCTGAGCTACTCGCTGTGGCGTTCTATCAGGGACTGAAAGCGGTTAAGGTATACGGTTACGCTACCGGTATAAAATTACGATACCGTAATTTTTTAAAGGTATAGGTTTACCGGTACTGCTTTTTGTACCGGTATGGTTCTACCTTTATTTAACCTATTTATTATTTCGGTACCGAAATACACAATTGCACGGACTAAAACGCGCGACGTTGCCAGCGCGCTCGGGCGCAGAACAGGCGAGAGGCCGGCTCTAGCGGGCCGGCTGAGCCGGCTTTATTCATATTCGCTTGCCACGTTCACGCATGTTACGTTAGAATTATTTTTAGCTTTTTAGTTTTTTGAAGTTTGTTTTTTTATAAAACTTATCGTATTAAGAAATATATATTATGTTTTAATCTTTCGCGTCTTAAAAGTTTAAGGATTTGTAAGATGCAGGACTTCGCTGTTTTTTTGTTGCGCTTGATTTCGTACAGTATTTAACACTGCATAATATATTATTAAATATTGATATTATAATATTGCATTATTTTGATATATCTCATAAGATATAAAGAGAAATAGTCAACATCGATTTGTCAAATAATGTGTAGATTTTAAAAACGACTGATTGAAATCGGATAATTATTATATTGTTATTGTTATTGTAAGGTTAAAAGTTATTAATTATTTAGTCAAAGATACAGATACAATTTTTGCACACTAGCGAACCTATTTGGCATATCTCACGTTGAAAGTACCTAAATTGTCTTGTTTTGATGTACACCTATGAAACGCGTAAAAATCGACGGAGAAGATATTTACAAATAACAAATACTCTGAAAAAATGTCGTAAATGATATACTTTCTGAAAAATTTTAGATTGAAGGTGTAAAATAAAATGTGTTTTCCCTAAATTAGTCATCAATTCAATGTTCAATATTATGCATATAAAAAAATCTGATCGTAATAAAATAAACCAAAAGAAAAGAAAATGTAAGTACTTAAGAGTCCGTCCTAAAAATAGTCTTATTTCCGTAAATTTTGTTATCTGATTGTAAAGACGTAAATGATTATTGAAACAAAATAAAAACAAAATAACACGTCATTTTTATTTTATGAAAAAAAAAACATGATATTAATTAGTAAACCTAAGTCAAAATGAACTGGACGCTGTTTAGCATTCGTGTGTTTTCCCACACTTGGACACATTTGAGCTACGAGCGTTTAGAGTTCTTCGACGATTTTATGCTGTAGTGCTTTATTCATAAAGACAATATAGAAGAATTGGTTTTATTAGTAACTGAGAAAAATTGTTACTGCTAAAACCTTTAAGACTAAGGCCTTAAAACATAATTGCAAAATAACAAAAGCATATTTTTAAAGCAAAAACCGGTTTTAATGTTGATCGTCTTCCGCATAATTATTATCCTCAAAATTAGGTTTTTCGAGATCATCATTACAGCCATAGGCCTTTCCAAATGACTTGTTCATCCTAGATTGGCAGGTTTGAAGCGTCCTGCATCCAGCGGCTTCTTGCAACCGTTACCAGTTTGTTTTTTCACCTTGTGAGTGCACGTCCCACACTGCACTTGAAGGTACGTGGCCTCCACTCTATAACTAACCTCTATAACCTTTCTGCCCCATCGGCCGTTAGTTTTACGTACTATGTGTCCCGCCTACTGCCACTTTAGCTTACTAATCCGTCAGGCTATGTCAGTGACAATTGTTCGTTAACGGATCTCCTCATTTCTTATTTGATCTCTCAAAGAAACATCGAGCATAGCCCTTTCCATATAACAATCCGTGGTCGGTCAATGCAAGTCAGAATTAACTTAAACTCAGTGGTTGTAGACTTTCGTCCTTAGGCACTGAGGTATTTTGGACGAGAAGACGTTGTGTAGTTTTCGGGACGCTGCCCAGCCAAGTTGGATTCGACAATTGACGTTCTTGTCGTAACTGGACCTACCTTACTGGATCTCTTGTCTCAGGTAGACATATTTGTCAACAATTTTAAGGTTAGAGCTCCCAACTACTCGTATTACTATAAGGAGTATTCGTCATGACCTTCCTTTGAATTGTGCCGGAGTCTTCGAGCGATTCTGCCATATCTACAAGTGTTCTTATGACCAATCGTGTTTTCCTTTCTTGAATAAGAGCACCACTACACTTCTGTTCCATGAATCTGGCCATAGTACCTCGAGCATCACGGAGTTAGGAGTCTTTGAAAAACCTTTAGTATCAGTATTCCATTCGTATTTAGAAGCTCTGAGGTGATTTTGTCATCACATCTCGTGTAGGCTGTGATGTCAGGGACATCTTCTATACAATGTCGGGTCAGCTTGGCCATTAGACCTGCGGGCTGCGGCTGAGCTACTCCAGGTTTAGTGACCGAGGTATATAACTGCCCTAGAACTTTCCGATTTCTTGCGATACTTCGGCTTTTACCCTCCTTCAACAGTTTTTTTTTAATGAAAAAATCACATCGAAGACCTATCGTTGAGAAGCTTTTAAAAACTTCGAATATATATGTTCTTTCCAGCCGGTTTCGGCTATAGTAGCCGCTACTAATTATTAGCAGAGGAGCTAGGTTGATCAGATCTTGCATGTGCCCTTTGATGGCTACAGTATCCTATTCTGTGAGTAAACGTGCGCGAGCATTGGCTGCACGTGAGGACCCCCTCAACATAATTTTAGAAGATGGATGGAAGTTGGTAGTTTAGCCTTAAGCATCGCGTTTTGCATCCAGTTCGGATTTCCTCTGCTTTTCAGTCATTAACATTGTCCCTTATTAAGCGCCTCCACTCAGGGCGGCAACTGACTTTTTCCTCCCAATTATGGGGATCAGTATTGCACCTCTTCATGTGTCTTTTTTGCATATCCTTAAAGCGTAAGAGCTAGCCGCCGTGTTTCCGCCTGCCGTTCTGGAGTTCAGAGAAGAAGATGCTTTTGCTACCCTTTCATCAGGCATTCGTGAGACGTGTCCACAGCATCAGACCTATCGCCGCATCATATACGCTTCTAGGCCGTAGATATTTGCACGTTGGAGCACTACGGTATTTCTAACCCGGACTGGGCCATTTGACTTGATTACTCATAGGCACTTCAAATAGACTGAGGAATTTAAAAGATTTGGGAGAACTAAGTATGGCCTTGTAAACGGTCATTTTTGTCGATAACTTCAAATCGTGTAAGTGTAGGACCTTGGTACGTAATTTACCGAAACCAACTGATGCCTATTCGATGATTTACTTCGGCATCAAGGTCACACTTAGATGTGATTGTACTGCCTAGGAATATGAATTTGTGCACCAGTTCCAGCTCAGTATTGCCAATGTATGCCTTGATGGGCTCTTTAGCTTAATGAGAGTCCTTTGCCATAACCTTAGTCTTGTTCACACTGATTTTGAGACCGAAACGGCAACAGACTTCCTGAAGGTTCGTAATCAAGTTCTGGAAACTTCGAATAAAATTTCACATTTTTTGCAATTATCTATTTAAACATTTTTTATTTTTTTTAAATTCTGATAACTTGTTTAACCCTTCCCGCGCCGCGTCGTGCCACTCCCGCCCTTGCTTGGGTCAAACCCGTGCCACCGCATTTGTCATACACCGGAAGTGTGCGCCTCGCGGTATTCCAGTTAAAATTCATGGAGTTTTTGCTATAGTGGCACTTATAATACCATATATCTTTGGATTTGACAATATTTCTTCTATTTTATGGCCAATTAAAAAAACGGATTTATTTATTAAAAAAATACAGCAAAATTAAGAACACACAAAGTCAGGATTGACGACATTATCACAATTTAACTAAAGTTCTAGCGAACTATACATTTTAAACACCTCACAATGTTTATAAATCAAGTTAGTACAAACATATCCATTATTTGATAGCGAAATCTAAATAATCATACACTTATATCACAAACACGATGATCTCAAAGACGGCCGACTGATAAGTCATCGCAGCGCCTTTGTTTACAAACGCTCGAAACCTGATGCCTGACACGTTCTTTGTTCAAATTTTAGTGTGATAAGGATAAGGAATAAGACTGCATTCATAACTCAATTTCACATTTTTTGTGGGCTAACACACGAATGTTAGTCGTTCAAGCGTCCAACTATAAAATCAAGTGCGCAAAACCAATCGTTTTTCAGCCCGAGGTAGAACGTCAACTACTTAATAAATTATCAATATTATCTTGTAAAGGATCAACATTGTTTAAGTTCATAGACGCACACAAACATAAAACTGCCGTGTGTGTGCCTTAACTTGCGCGGGACAATTTTAATACTTAAGTTTATTCAACTTATAACTTTACAAACTCTTAGATTTTACTCTTATAATTGAAATCATACACTAATTTCTACTTCGAATGACATAGTAACTGTTTAGCATGTGCTTTGTTCGAACGTTGGCGAGCAACTGCCTAAGTAGCGATGTCTCTCGATACTACCGCGCTGTTTTCCCACTTATAACTTAATTACGTCACGTCCTTTCTCCAATCGACCAGTTAGTATTGCCAATAAAATATAATTTGATATTTATGATTTGTTTAGCTTTAAATATTTAAAATAATTTTATTAAAAATACATCAAATCACGACAGAACGCCGTGCACCAACGCCGAGCTCTCTTATGAGGCCCATAGTGAGAGGCCATGTTTCAATTCCATGTGTCATCATCACTGGTAACACACACTTGTTGTAGACTTTTGTCTTTAGGCACTGAGGTATTTATTTATAATATATCAACACTTAAATCATTAAAAAGCGGCACCCATAAGACTTCATTTATAAAAAAATGGGTCTAATACCATTTACGAAAAGAAGTATAATTGGGTTGTACCCAATCATTTTCTTCCTAATTGCTATTTAAATGGAGAAAATATTTAATTTAATTTTACAAATTCAAACTGACATTCTGAACAAAGTATATCATTTACCTCATTTTGTCAAAGAGTATTTAATGTTTGTAATTATTTTTTCTGTCGATTGGCATATAATTCATAGGTGTACATCAAAATAAGTCATTTTAGGTACTTGCACTTCAAGTATGCCAGGCTCCATACAAAAAAGTTCGAAGTCTTTTTATTTGTTGAAGTTTGTTCTATCAAGATATTCCTAAGCATGTACGATCAGCTAGAAAAGGAACTAGGTAGGTAGGTAAGTAGATGATTATTTTAGACACTGTTGCATGTGTTTTTTTTAAAGGGTAAATCTTATCCAGTTGGCAATAATTATTGTTAGTGACAAATACTGTTAGTTTAAAAATATAAATATAACAATATTCTTTGGCATATTTTATTTGATGTATACTTAAATATCTTAATGCATGCTTGGTTTGGTGCGGCGCTGCTGCGGCCGGCTTGGATTGGCCATTCCTACTACAAGCTCTATCTCTTTCTTCCGATTAATCAGCCATATAAAACGGTTTAACCCGATAGGCGTATACCTATATAACCCGTATGGATTAACCTGAATGCGGCTTAAGCGGAACGTCGGGTTAGTCGTATAAGCGGGTAAGGTAACCCTTATACCGGGTGCGCGCGGTTGCTTAAAAAAAACCTTTACTAAAGCGGTTTAGGTAGCGTAAAAAATAACGGTACCGTTTCAATGCGATATCTTAATAATCTCAATATTTCGATACCTAAATTTTTCACTACCGGAAAATTTCGGTATTGAAATATTAAGATATCGCATCGTAACGGTATGACGTCATACCGTTTTATAAGTGTATCGTAATTTTTCGGTAATTCAGTCCCTGCGTTCTATAGCGGAGGCCTATGCCCTGCAGTGGACTTCATGATGCTAATGATGATTATAAATTCTGGATTATGGACAATTAAAGACGTGGTGGGTTCCACGTTGCGACTTGCGGTCAATGCAAACGAATATCCATTTAGGAAAGCGTTCATACAGACGCTTGGCATTGTACGCGGCGAAGCCCGTGTCGAGTGCAGCCGTTGCCCATGCGGCGCTAATTATGGGAGGCAACCGTGTTGCTTCAAAAGTCGTAAAGTGTAGAAGTTGCCACAGTGCACGCTCAGCCAGTTCCGCCACCTAAATTGATCGCGAACCATACGCTTATCAAAGTACTGTCCCTGCCAGCGTCACCTCGGCTGATGAATTATGCGCCATACAATCGAATCACTTCGTGAACTGGTTCACCATTAACTACCTCAATTATACATAATTAAGTGATTTATAGGTAAAATTTTATACCAACAGTCGTCGCCGTGGCAGTGAATGGGAGGTGTTAGAGGGCTTGAAAGATGGCCAGCGCTTCGAGAAACGACCAGACGTCTTTAACGGATACCTGCATAAGAAACGCAAGTGGCCGCTCAAGGGGTGGCACAAGGTATTTACTCAATTATCACCAGAAAGAAAGGAGGACAGTGCTTTTTGAGTTATGCATACATGTTTGTTTGTTACATTATACAGGGTTATTTGTAAAACATCAACAACCTCCTAGGGGCTGATTCTGGTGCTCAAATACAACAACTTTATCTATGGGACCAACATTAAAATTAAAAAAAAAATGATATCTTCTCCATACAAACTGATGTCAGCTGGTGGCGGCTTAGTATGGGGAAGTGTTTTTTTTTGCGATTTCGATGTTGGTCCCATATAAAAAGTTGATGTATTTGAGCACCAGAATCAGCCCCGCGGAGATTGTTGATGTTTTACAAATAACCCTATATATTGCAACATGTCATGTTCTTAAATTAAGAAATAAAATAACACATTATTGATTGCACACCAGTATTAGTACAAACAAAATGAGTCGACACAGAAAACTTGTAACATACGATCACAGCGACCGCAAACAGCTAATAAAACATTTTTAGGTAACATTGTTAAATTACGGAAACTGGGCCTCTGGTGTTTCATTGTGAATTTAAGCATAGGAATAGCTTAAATTGCTTTATAACCCATGACTAATATTATATTCTTGCCATGTTCTTTCAGCGTTTTTTCGTAGTAGACGGGGGTATACTAGTCTACGCACGGTCGCCGACAGACGTCGCCCGCGGCCGCCTGCATGGCTCGGTGGACGTGGGGCTGTCGGTGATATCGGCTAAGGCGCGGCGCCGGCGCATCGATATAGACGCGGACGAGTTCATTTACCACCTGCGCGCGAAGACGCCTGACGTGTTTCGGACATGGCTCAACGTGCTAAAGGCTCACAGGTAATATTAATGGTATACGCGTTGGGGTCTCTCTCTCTTTTTCATGATCTCTCTCTCTCTCGCTCTGTCTCGGTAATATTTAAAGTAGCGTTGGGTTCTCTCTTATTATCTCTCTCTCGTTCTCTCTCTCTCTCCGTAGCCGTATAAGTGTTAGAGAGTATCGCTTATACGGCTTGCATGATAGCTGCTTCACTGTAGTATTTTATAAACTAGATACCGAGCGACAGAAACTCGATTATTAATCGGAACAGTTTTATTATTAAACAATTTGGCTACTCAACCGTTTCATAACCCCGCTAAACGTTGCTTAGCCTGATCTATCGTTGTGTACTAACTAATGTTGATTATTCCTGTTTAAATGCCTGTAACTCAACATTGTGATGAACAACGAATTTCACGTCGTTACAGGCTCTACCGTCAACATCTTCTAACCTTCGGTGCGCGGGAGTCGGTTCCAAAGATTCACGCGCCTCTAGAGGATCTTCCTCCCACGGACACATCTTCCCGTGAGTATAATAACTATAGTTTAGTTTGTTCCGGATAGTTTTTAATAACATAGATAGTATGCTATGATAGGTAAATAGTGTGACTGATAGGCTAAAGCATGCTAATTGTTTGAGAGTTCTTGTGGTAGAAAAGTCTGGAGGTTTTAACCATCTCCTTGATTACTGTACAGAATTCTTTTCATACTATCATAAGAGAGTGAGAGGCGAAAAGCAACGCCATTGCTAGTCCTGTTCTTTACATGCGCAAGCTATTCGTAATATAAATACTCCTTGTCATGTTTTAGCAGGCAAAAAAAAGACATAGGTTGGTTAAAATATCCAGACAAGTAACATTTTGAAAGATTTCGATGTGAATGCGTTCAAAGTAATTCTTCTTGATTTATTTTTTTCATTTTCTTTCCTATTAGGCACATCTCGTATAAGTATCGCAACCACAGCTATGTCTTCTAATGAAGATATCCAAAAAGCCAATACTTTTTCCTCGTTCCAAAGTCTTAAATATCAAGCTGAACAATACAGTGTCTATCCTATGAAAAAAACATTTAATTGGAATTTTCAAAATAAAGAAAGGAAGCTAGTATTTTTTAATTTTCAAAGGAAATGTAACGCTTTTGAAAAAATCAGTAATGCTCTTCACTACAACCGAAGTCTATGTTCTATGAATTGTTATACAAGACTAAATGTGACAGATGTACGCGTGAATAAATGTGAAGTCTCTGGGACTACAAATGCTGAAAAACAAATACATATCACGGATTTAGAGTCAAATTCTATCAATTTCGGCTCATCTTCCAAAAATAACAAAACCAACAAAAAATTAGGGGATAGAGATACTGTTAAAGAAAAAGCAGTTCCTAAACGAACAGCAGCAGACACTAAAGTGGAACCTGCAACAACGTATTACTTTTTTTCTCGTAAAAAACGCAATACTGCAATCTCGCCAACGAAACCCCCAATGAAAAAAAGTAAAAAGTGCACCAATTTAGTCAAGTACAAAAATTTGGTTGAAGAGCCGAAACTCAAAGAACCGTTGAGTAAATGTTTTTTACTTAAAAACCATATAGCAAAGAGTCCAAAAAAATATGATAATCAAATTTTTCATCGTGGTGTTGATTGTAAAGTTATTTCTAAAGAACACAATCATGTTCAAGCCGTTGAAGATAAAGAACATAAATCCTTACAAGATTTAATGTCTGTCTCAGAGTATGATAAAATCACTGAACAACTAATGATTTCGTTGTTCGAAAATCATAAAACTCGTAATGCTAATAACAACGAAGTCAAATATTACATTAATCAAATTGTGAAAGAACTGTATGATGTCAAATTCAGTCAAACCGATGTTCATCCTGTGAAAATATTATTCAGATCTCTGTTAGAGTATTGGCTGAAAAACACCACTGGCGAACAATTCAAAGGAGCGTTGAGACGTGTAAAATCAGTCCAGAAACCTTCAAATAGACATTTTACACAAGATAAAATATTATCAAGTTTCCTATTGAGTAACGCTACAAAACAAACACAATTTCACGGTGTTCGTGATCTTAAAAGTGACCATAAAATTTCTAATGAAATAACTACAACCACACATAAACCAAATCTACATAAACCAAAGCATGAATGGAAGGCTATACGATGCCACAGCCCTAAACGCGACACAGAAAGTTTCGAGAAAGAACGTCGAATACAAGAACTTGAAAGAATACTTAAGAATACAGTTTACGTTTGTGAAACAGTGCAAAGCAGTCAAAGTAGAGAAAAAGACATAAAAATAACCAAGAGACTAATTGATAATCTTGAAAAACTGTCTAAAAGATCTAACTTGAATAATGGAGAAGAAGTTTTAGAGAAATCTAATTCTTCGTCGGAACTACCTAAAATACAAGAAACTATTAATCATCTTATAAGTGAAACATCAATGCCACCAGCCGTTGCAAAAGAGTTTTTGAACGCTTATTTAAGCATCCTTCTTAACGAAAGTAGTAAGAGTGTAACAATAACCAGTTCGCAATCGAATGAACAACAAAGAATTAGTACAAACGAACCTCCCGTCTGTGAAGTTCAGACAGAATCAGTCCAAAGAAAATCATCTAAAAATGTTACTACTTTCAACTTTGGTGACCATGCCGAACAACTGAGTAATACAGATAGAGAACAAAAACATATCACAGATCCTGGAGAACTCTATTTAAAAGACATTCTTGATAAAATCACGACGATGTTCTCCAAAGTCAATAAAACTGATTCCTTGAAATTAGATGACAGCGACAAATCTACAGGAGACAAGAAAAACGTAAATAAAAATACTAGAAAACCAGCCGAAGAATATCCTGGAAAAAATCTTATACGCGAAAATTATGATGAAAATTCTATGGTCATAGATCTTTCAAAATACAATCTAGAGCACATATCTATGTTCAGTGATCCATCTCTCAAAGGAATAATGTCGATCACTATAAAACTAAAAGAGAAGCCTCCCAATTACGGTAAATCTAAAGGCCAACAACTAAGTTTGAAACTTTGCAACGAAGGCAGAGATGTAACTCCGCGAACACATTCCGATGATTGGTTGCAGAATCTAGACAGCAATGATTTGAAGAAAATTTACGATCCTATCGATGTTAATTTTAAATCCAACTTATATGACTACGATTCAAATGTTCCAAAAGATATTATAGAACTTAAGCCTTATACAAGTAATAGCTATGATTCATCCAAACCATACTGTCATATTGTGCACGAAAGCCTACATTCCATCGATTTATCTTTTCAAAGCAGTAACTTTTTCAAAAAGGATTATATGGAGGAAAATGAAAATACACCATGTTATATTGTTTCTTCTTTCAAGAAGAATTCAACATCCACTAAATTGCCAACAAAAAAGAAAGTGCTTTTAAAACATAGTAATCGTTTGGTTCTGGGCCCTCAAATTTGTTCGCCGATTCAGTCTACGAGCTCCAAATATCCAGACGAATACTCTGTCTTTAAACAACCAACCCCAAAAGTTATAGACGAAAAGTTCATTTTGTTACTATTAGAAAACCTAACGCTACTTTCCAAGAATTTACCAAACATGCACAAAGATATTAATGCGTTATATTTGAAGCTTAAAAAGAAACATGAGAAGTTAGTTCGCAATGGCTGCAATATTCAAGGTTTGAGCCTACTAGGTCGAATATACAATGATGACTTCAAATCGAATAATCGAGGAACACAATTTGATGAAGTTGAATTTAATGAATCTATGAGCAATCCTCCTAAAACACAGGATGTTGATGTGTGTACTTCAAGTAATTTACTAAAAGATAAAAGTCTTATTGACCAATCTTTGAGCACGTACGTTTTGACAACAGTTTTTAACAGTGCTGAAGTCCAAACAGAATCTTCAGATGAAATAAGACCAACAAAGTTTGACACTATTTCAAACATAGAGTCTAAATCATCACAAAGCACACCTGTTCAGAACCCTGAACGAGCCATATCCTGTCAGAACTGGCTTAAAAAAGCTTCTACCAAAGAATGTGCTGTAAGTACAATGATCAAAACAATTTTAGACCCTCCCGAAAACAAGGAAAACGTTTTTATTCCACCGTCAAAACATTTTGAGAATGTCCAATTACTTCGAATGGATAAAGACTTCCCTTTAGCTAAAATATCATATAAGAATCAAGTGCTCCGAATTAGAAAGGAGTTGGTCAAAGGATGTGGTCGTGGCTGGTCAGCTTTGGCACCGTCATTAAAAATCTCTACTCAATCGCAGACCGACAGGATAATCTTTGGACACAGTAAAGATGTAAAACCAACTGACCTTAATACGTGCAATGAATTTAATGTTTATCAAGTATATTTATGTCCAAGAGAACCACACAAATCAAATTCGATGATTGATTCGCTGTCTTTATCAAGAGAACAAAGCGATGATCTGAAAACGATATATCGATGCAACAGCGAACCCTCATATTGTTCTGGTTAGAATATATTTATATCAATAAGTTAGTTGTAGTGTTGTTTATTTGAATGTTATTTGCAGAAATTGGTTAGGCCAAAAACATCTGTTGGTAGTAGCAATAATCCTTTTACTAATTAGATTGAGATTTTTTCAAAAATAAAATAGTTTATGAAATCACCATCTTCTTCTTAGTACTATGAATATTTGCTTTAGTTTTGTCCTAAATTAGGGATTACTAAGTAGTCTTCTGTTTATGTAGTATAATGAACAATGTTGACTTATTTAATTTAGGTTAGTATTAGACAATTTATTTGAATTAAAGTAGATATAATATCTGTAATTATTCTTTGTCCCTTATGAATGCATTAGATATTATTTCTAAAAGCTTGTGAATTTAACATTATTAATAATCTTTAAAAGTTTGGTTAAGGCCCGACAGCGAATTTCTGACCTTTTTCACAATAAAGCTAAAAGTAAGTTATTATGGCAATAGAAGAAATATCAAACAGATTGTTTGACCTTTAGGCTTTAAGACAGGCCGCATATTATCCGAAGCTTCTAATAGAAACATTCCAGCGCAAACCTGAAGGCACTTCGGTGCATACATTTTGTACTAGACCCCGAATATTGTAAGAAATGTTTCTTGCCGGTCATCCGATTCTAATGCCGTATTGAAACGTCATCAGAATTCTTGAGAGACCCCTCTACCATACATTTTGTACTAGACCCCGCATATTATCAGAAATTTGTGTCAGTTTGGCAGACGTCGCCGTGTGCTGTACACGCGCTTCTTGTTGCAAAATGTCAAATATGGAAGTAGGGTTGCCAGAAGTTTGCTTTTGTTGAGCGACTACAAAATAGGAGGAGGTTCTCAATTTTTTACCCTTACAACCGACATCAAAAAAGGAAGACGTTCAAACGACTATACCAAGAGGGGGGGTTATGGACTCCAATAGGGGGTGGTTTTGTCGATAGAGGGATAAATAGGAGAATTTATGCTCCTGTTATTGCCTGCTCGTGACCAAACACACTCTAAAGGTCGACCGCAAATAATTTCCTACAGTTTTCACAATGTATTTTTAACTTTTAATTCACAGTTTAATACTTATTCGTGTATTTTTTTTGTTTTTTTGGTTTGTTCAAATAAACTTATTCTTTTATTATTATTCTTATTCTTAAGATTTTATAGCTGAAGGGGAAAAATATTCGTGCATATGGAATGTGGATAGTGAACACTATCAAAATAAAATACAGCGGGACCTAGCGTAAAAGAAAATATAAACAGTGATTTTCTTCTTTAATAAACTAATCAATAGTGCCAATAGCAATAACGTGTCGCCATCCTTAACATCCCTGTGCGAACGTCAAAAGACGGAGAGGTGTGTCGTGGCGGCGCAGTTAGCAACAACTGGCGCCGGATCGCCGAACCGGATAATATGCAGGGCTTGTGACTGTTCGGTCCGGCGCGCGCTAGAAATGTTTCTTAACCGCTCTCATGGAATAGAAGCGCCAACGACAAACACTTGCGATCACTCAAGGGCGCACCGATTACGTCACCCAATCCTTATCGCCGCGTGGTCGCTCATGTCAACAAAAAACTGTCGTTAAGTTCGTTACTTATAACGTACATCTGGCAATTATATTAAGTGTATATTAAGTGTCTTTATAATTAAGTGTTAGAGTTTAGCTGTTAATTCGTAAAAGATTTGTTGAAATCGGTTCTTTCTTGGTAATGATACTTAATTGTAAATATGAGCTACGCAAAAGTTGTATGAAAGTCGGATTTTAAAACATTGTAGATAAAAAACCAACGCTGTTACCTATTTATTTTATTCTTTGTATTAGTTGAAAAGTTCAATCTTATTACGAATTACTATTATAATACTTTTAAAGTCTTATGTTATGTATTCTATATTTATGAAGAATACAGTTAATATTTACTTGAAAGTACACGAAATTATCTTTCCAAAATCGCGATAAAAAAGTGACTGTAGTCACTTTTTCCATTTAAGCGGTAGAAGCTTCTGATAATATGCGACCGGTCTAAAATTTCAATGCCAAACCCATGCGCTTCTGTCAAAAATGACATCATTATCAAAAAGCGAAATAACTATGGTAACGGCGGCTTTGTCATAAAATTAAAATAAATTGTTTATTGTCCGCAAAATGGCAGGATTTATTGTCGAGTTTTAATTTGAAGAGTAGAACAATAATTAAATTAATTAATTATTTATGGCACCCTGTTGACTACACAAGCTTTATGTTCCAATACTAAACCGCAACCGAAGTTTCATTTAGTACAAAATTCTTTTAATTGTTTGACAGTAGTCTAAAATTGACACTAATGATTTTATAATTGGGATGTTGAGACCAACGCCTAAAAACCATTGATTAATCCACTGATTCAATTTTGATTATAATTCGAAATTTATTTGAAATCAATAAATATAAGTAACGTGACTTTATATCTTACTATTTCCCCATACAAAGTATGAGAGAATAGCGTTCTAACATCTCATAAAATGTATGTCATTTGATAGGTGCTGCCAACTATCCCATTGCTTCCTCAAATTTCGGTTGGGTTTAGTAATACCCCCTTTGTTTTTGGCTCATGCACATTTATTTATCTTGTGTGTGCTATGGACTTTTTATACTATAAATCAGACACCTAAAAATCAATATATCTACCTGCTATTATATACTGGTTCATCACTGGTGGTATCATAAATTAAGATTCATTAACATTCAGTCATTTATGGAATATAAGTAGTTATGTTCGCTAATTAAATAAAAATATTTCGCACACTATTTTAATATCCGACCACTCACGAGTACCATCAAATGGGTTGTGCTAGTTTGTGTAATAAATTACATATTAAAAAACATGGTTGATTCGCACTAGTACCACGAAACCAATTAATTAGATCTACAGCTCATAAAAGTCCATAGCGCTTTCCCCCCACTCCCCTACGTGTGTTTCATTGTAGGGCTGATTAGCCCCACTTCGCCGCCTATCCGCGGGCCGCAGGCAGGCTTCGTGTCAGGCACCCCGGGTGGACGGCTGGCTAGCTGGATTATAGGTATGGATGGATGTGTCATGTTGTGTATATGTTATGGACCAGATGATTAATGAGGGCATTATTTATATTGCCCGGCCTTTATTGATTGGCCGGCCTTAATTATTACACAAACTTTATTTTTAATTAGTGTCTCATGGTCTATGGTCGGGTAATTTCTTCCTGACCTAACTAAAAATGTATAAATTAAAAAACCTAAAGTCAAATTGACTAATACTCAAATCATATATTACTTGCCTTCACTCGCGGCTTCGCCCACGCAACTTATAATACTAAGTCTGGTTCTAGCGCCACGGTACCGCTCGCTTCGCTCGCTCGGCTTGCGCTATGTCGTGGTCCCTGAAACTAACCCAGAGGATTTAAACTCAACTAACTGTCTAATATAATGAATGTTGCCGAAAAACAATATCACCAAAGGTAAGTTCTTTTGAGTTAGATTAGATTAGAATTAGAACAGTTACCAATATGCGTGAAGCAAGCGTTGCCACTAGCGGCCGGCGAAGCTCTAAAACCTAAATTTATTTTTTAATAGTAATAAAGCATGTGTTCTAATTATCCTGCCCAATAGGTAATAAACATTATTTATAAAGTCTGCATAATTTAATTATTTCATCATTGATTAATATATTGCCCTGTCATATTGGGCATTCTGCAAAATAACGAGGCATTTTGTTGCAATGCCTATTTAATCACTTAGTCCATAACATATACAACGTGTACTCAAAATACGCAATTAAACCTTTTAAGGGACGATTCAGCTGCTCAAATAAGTACAACTTTTTATATGGGATCCACGTCGAAAAAAAAAGATTCCCCATACAAAGGTATCACGTGACCAACAAGTTAATATAGGATATCTTTTCTTTTCACGTTGGTCCCATAGAAAAAGTTGTTTTGCGTATTTGGAGTTACACGTTGTAAAGTGTAAATATGAGATGGTGTGTTTCTTAGTACAGACAACAGCTCGTCAACCTACCACAGAACTTCGAATTTTCTCAATTGGTATTGAGATCTACGTGTCGGACTTAAAAGTTCAAAATCGGTTTAACGACCTTTAACTATTTGGATAAGTTGATCTGCCATTGACTGTACAATTCGCGCGGATATAAAATGTGATTTCAAATCGCGACAGCTGTCAGCTTGGCTGACACGATATAATAGGCTATTTGCCTTGTACCAAAATTTACTTAACTAATTATTTAGTTTAATAGATTGCACCATATGGAACCGAAACATATTAATAGTTGTTAAAAATAATACATGATTACTGTAAAAAATACATTTTCGAATGTTACATTTTTATCGGTATTTTACATTGTCAAAAACGCCAGCAACAATGACAGGCATGTCACCATTGACGAACTTTGTACTAGAACTGACATCACAAAGCTAGATTATGCGCTACGCTCGCACATTGTATGAGTAGTGTGACCGTCGCCGAAAGTTTTTAACATGCCTGTTCTAGTACTTTATAACTCAATGGGTATGTAAAGGCTCGTGACCTCACGAACAAGTACATCGACGACCGACGGCGTTTTCGCTAGCTTTTAAAAACATAAAGAATGAAATACTATTATTAACTATTTTCAAAGGTTTAAAAATTAAAATAAAATTATTGACGCTTCATTTAAATATTACCAACATAGTCAAATAGCCTATTATAAAAATAACTCTTTTTTTCGGGCTCTTAGGTCACCAAACGAGTACTCTGAGACCCATATTTTCAAAAACCTCGTAAACCTATTCTAACTTAAAATTTTATAAACATAACAAATATTTGCTGTATGTTGCAATTTGATTTTCAGAAAGTAGGTCTGGGCCCACCCCAGACCTACTTTCTGAAAATCAAATTGCAATTTTTTCATGTGTAGGCTACATGCAAGAGAAATGATGACGCTGATTACACTGCGTTATCTTTACTTACAATAAATATATTCAAAAATTACAAAAAGTACTTTTTGTATTCAAAATAGGATGTCTTTTTTTGTTTTTGTATTTAAAATCTGATCGGTCCATTTTAATACGAGTAATAATGTACAAAAAGTTGTGAGCAGGGAATTTATAACTATGCACTGTATTTTAAACCTGTGCCTGACAAGTTAACTTTTTATAATATACAAAATTTTGGTATTATGGATCTCAAGAGGTTAAAATTTATTTACGTGTGATAATGTCGAAAGCAAAAAAAACATTTGAACATGCTGTGTCATTATTTATCGAGAGCCCGAGCATAAAAGATATGCGCAAAACTGTTCCCAAACCCATTCTTCATCAGGACGGATTGTATGTAATCAGGTGTTAATAAAACACAAACCGTTTTTACTATATATAGAATCAACATTGAAATCGCAAAATAAAAATCAATAGTTCATACATACTTCACAATTTTAGTAAATGGATAGCTTTTGAAAAGGCGATTGGTTTTTGCGATTACAGTTTTGTTATCATGGTTAAAGCTCCCAGTTTAAAAAAAGATGCAAAAAATGTAAGGTGACAGTCCTTTGCATAACGATATTAGTGCTTTATTTAGAAGCTTTGATGCTGTAGCTAATAGTGCAAAATGGCCAGTAAAATACTTGTTAGTTTCAAAATGTGTTGAGTATTCTAATTTGATGGCATCCTTTAGTTTTGCTTACATTAAACCTTTCCATGACTATTATCTTCATACATGTTATCTCTTGACTGAGATAAGTTATAGCCTAAGAGCCCGTGATCGCCAGATCTTCCTCGTGTTATAAATCTGAAAGTTTGTCTGCGCATGCCCACAACAGATGTAGGAACAATCGCCGACTATAAAGTTTATATCATCGTGGCTTTCGCAGGTAACAGGTGGTAAAGATGTATAAAATTGCTACTCAAAATTGTCAAAATTAAAAACGTAGTTTTTTGTACATTACTTCGGGATACCATTGTCACGTTATTCATTGCCAGACACTTATTATGGTGGCAAACTCTCACCTATACTTTATACCTTTGTACTTTGATAAATTAATAAATGTAATCTTATTTTCTTTGAGCATATAATAAAAAAAATGAGGACGGTCTTGCGATCACGAGCTCTTGCTCTATTAATTATACCATATAATCTCAATCTGAGTCAATGGGGTAACACAAGCAAAGCTTGTCTCAGATGGCGCCAGCGTCTTTGGTCTTGTCAACCAGCTTATTTGACGCAAGTTTGGCAATAGTAGTAGTAATGTTTTTGCACGAAGGGAAAGGCAATGATACAAAGCCATACACCCAAATTTTTAAGGCAAGTTGACACTTTTTGACAACTTAGCATAAGCTATAACATAGTGATAATTGATATGTGGCAGCAGTGGCAGAATCAGTGATCAAATAATCACTACGAATATTACCAAACACGATGCGACAACTATCGGGCAGTGTTCGTTCCTATTGATATTGAACTCAAATATTCAAGTACTTTAAGTTACTGTGCACCTCATGTTCAATATAGGTTGAGAAAATTTGACATTTTGTGGGTGATAAGCTGTTGACTACAGCTCAATGTATTTTACGTCATAACACTTATAATAATAAAAAAATGTATAGCATTATTTAAAAGCATATCAAACATTCCAGAATCGGGAGGACCCCTCGAAAATGCATCCAGGGAACTGGGACAAGCGCAGCTGTCCGTGCAGCAGCTGCAGCGGCTGCTGGAAGCGCTGGAGATGCAGCAGCAGGTCCACCATGATACTGATGTAAGTCATTATCATCATCATCATGTCAGCCATAGAACGTCCACTGCTGAACAAAGGCCTACCCCAATGACTTATCATCGGGGAGGATTGCCAATACTCGCCACGCTTGGCAGGTGGGTTGGCGAGCGCAGTTTTTTTTATAAGATTTCGCACGAAGACGCTGCTGCCCGTCTCGTGCTACAGGAATTAGTCGCCTCTTACGACACGTCTCCTGTTGACGGTGGGGAAGTGTATTCTTTACGGCCGTCCCAACACGGCACAGATGTAAGTAATTTGTCATAATGCAGGACAAAGGCCTTCGTCCCGCTGCAGTATACATGCCTTTGACATCTCAGATGTCTGGCTGTTTAGAAAGCAGGCATACCGTTGAAGCACAACGTCTCTGACATTTGGCAGATCTTAGGCATTCGTCCCTCTACAGGACATAGGAGTCATTCCCACTGCAGGACGCAGGCATCCCTTTGAAGCACAGTCTCTGACCCTCGTCAGATTAGAGGCCTTCGTCTCTCTACAAGACTTAGTACCTGTGCAGCACAGAAGCGTCTGATTTGCTGTAGAATGCAGGCATCCCATTAAAAGCACAGTCTTTGACTTACGTCAGTTCATAGGCCTTCGTCCCTCTACAGGTCAGGACTCAGGCCCACTGCAGGACACAAACCTCTGATTAGCTGCTAGGCTCAGGCATTCCTTTGGAGCTCAAAGTATCTGACCACCGATATATCATAAGCCTTCGCTGTTCTTTAGCACACAGGACTCAGTCCCACTTCAGGACACAAACTCTAATTCGCACCAGGACACAGACATATATCCTAATGTAGGATACAGTCTAATATAAACTTGCATTGCACTGCAGGATACAGGCCTCTGTGCATGACATTGATCTCTACCCTACTACAGACAGTCTTCCGACATACTGCAGGAGTATAATAAGGTTTGCGACATTCTGTAGGACATAGGCTTTCATCCTACTGCAGAACAGACCTATCAGGCCGCGCAAAGTCAAACGATTGGTAGGTGTATTGGAATCAGGGATTTTGACTAAGTATATTGTCATTAAGTTTAACGAAAACGAAACGAACTGATGGCGAAACATTTTTAATATCCATGCTAAACAAGTCAATACAGTTTGTCTTAGTAACTTAACTTGATTTCATTCATTTTACAGATGCAATTGATAGCGAAAGTCGAAGTTGATGTTTTATAGAAGTGAAATAAGAAGATACCTTCCTGTTTGTTATGTAAATATGGTTAACCATTTATAAGTATGGTCTGGCTTTAAAACAATCTTCCAAAGTTGGTGGTCGGTTCGTAGTTAATAAAAATAATATTGTATGGTATTAGTCAGTTTTATAAGTATGCAGTTGAAAAGTAGTATAGTATCTCTCGAATATTGTAAACAAACAAAGCTTTATTTTATTTATCAGTATTGTTGAATATTAGATATGTTAGTCACTAACCCCATTCTAAAAATGTTATTACCAATCTTATTGAAAAATAAAACGATTGATGTGACAAAATATGATATAAGGATAATTAAAAATTACGAACATTTTACAAAAATGTTAGTTTTTAATTTAAAGACCGTACCTATGTCTTTTGTGAACTAAATGCCTAAAAATCCTCATGCATCTTGAAAAAAATTATATGCACATGGTTTAACAGTCACTAATTTAGTTGTAAATTGTCTAATTTACCGGTATCAAGTTTTGTTTTAATGAATAAACTGACCCGAACCCGAAATATACCGAATAACTGCGCCACTACGCCAATCGTATTTCGCCCTGACATTTAAAGAATGAAAATATTGTCAACGTTTTTCCCTACAGGTGTCAATAGAGGGCGCGTCGCCGAACGTCAAGAAAGACCGCCGCAAGTTCGGGCTACGCAAGAAGAAGTCCAACAGCAAGTGTGCTTCTGTAGAGCTCCAGCCGCCGCACATAGACCCGTCCAGTTCGCATATGGTATGATTCTCTTGTTCTACAACAATGGAGAAGCATAAGCAAAGTTAATCTCAGATGGCATTAACCCCTTCTCTGCAACAATTAACTGACTTGTTTATCGAGCCCCCCCCCCCCGCACATCAGGCTACTCCGTCGTAACCACGTGACCCACGTTAGACACTCTGCAGCAAGGGCAGCTGCCCTGCTTCAAAAAGCCCTGACTTTTTGGCTATACCACTGAACGTTTGATAACTTGGCAGAACCCTTTAATAAAGTGATTATATGACGTGTGGTCATTGGTAGAACCACTGATCTAATAATCACCGGGCAGGGCAAGACACACTTGGACACCTATCTGGATAAATGTGCAGTGTGCTTCCCCATTACACCATTATTTTAATAGTGACGTACTGTTTTTGTAGTGGCGAGAATTATATAGACTTGACAACTCTTACTTAGTTTATGTGAAAAATCACTTATCAGTTCCGTATTACTACTCTGTATGGTGTGGATTTATGTGTTCGATGCTGCGGTCGCATTGCTGGATACCTCGCTTAGCGCTAGGCGTCTAAGCAAGACACCAAAAGAAAAAAAATGACATCAACATCTCATACGTTAAAAACTTGATTATAGCATGATGCTCAATTTTCTAATTTACTTGTTTCATTAATGATAACTCTACAACAAATTAACAGTAGAATGCCCCCTAAATGTAAGTTAACTAATAATATAGAACCATATACATTGCGGCCAAATATTAACAGAAACTCTCTCCAACAGGCTCTCTCGGCTCTAACAGCCCCCCCATCACCCGGAGGAGGTGCTTCCTCCGTGCCTAACTCGGCTGCTTCGCTGCCGATCGGTAAGTGAACTTATCTTTCCACACATAAGACTCTTTTTACTTTGTCTCGTCTTTGTTAGTCGTTGACGTATTAGCTTAGTTTGCCAACAAGTTCTGTGAGAGTATTATTCGCTATGTGCAAAGTGGGTGGTGGGGGCCGTCAAATCGATCGCAGCACGCAATCTGGCAGAAATGTGAAATAACTCTGGACTGACGTGTCAAATTGCTATATTTTTATACAACGTAATGTAAGTATGGAATACTTACGTTAATAAGTATTTTTAAGTAAAAACGTTAAAATTCGCGATATGGGTCACAGTATGTGTTGTGTTATAAAGTGTAGAAACAATAGGAAAAACAGTTCGTGCATATTTTATTCGTTTCCAACATCAAGATGGAAATTGAAGCAAAGTAATAAATGGATAGCTACTGAGAAAAGAAAAAAGTTTGTAGGGAGTTTGTATCACAGACGTTTGTGTTATGATCACAGCTCTTATTAAGTAGCTTTGTCCGTTGGTTTTAAACTCTTCAAAGTCTCTCACATGCTGTGCTAATAAAATTTTTGTTCCCTTTTTGGACAGTTTGAGGTTGGAAAGTTATATCTTGTTGTATCGATTCAAATCCCGTACGTATTATAACATTCATATTTTAACTCGAGTAAGAAAATTACTTATTATAATACGCACAAACTGTTTAGATATTTTCAGCTAATTTCGAAAAAAAACAATTCGGTAATCATTCTTAAACCGTAACCGTAATTCTTATGTACAGGGTCTTTGTTAGATAGAGATAGAAATATACATCTGTCTTATTTAGTGAATTAAAAAAAAACATTTTCTTTTGAACTTGTTTAAAGAAACACTACTACCTAGTATACACTAGGGGATAATAGTCCTGCGACAGGTAACAGCAGACATGTCTTGCGATGTCGCCAGAAATCTTGTCTCTGTGTCTTTTTCGTCTAAAATGTCTATGGAAGTCAGGGTACACCGCCCGACATCGCACGACATATCTACCCACGCATATTGCGGGAAATTTACGTTACGGTCATGGTGGAGGGGGGGAGGGGGGGTGTAATGACAAACGTATCAGTGCGTGTAAAATAGATAGGAAAAAAAGCGTGACATAGTAGGAGGGAGTAGTTTTCCTGACGTAATATGTGAATGACCCCTAGTGAATACGAGGCTTTATAATATTAATATTGTCCTTTAAAAAGACATTCGGCTAATAATCGGCTAACTCCGGTTTTGTAGAATGACTCTTTAGTTCACTACTTCTGGATTGCTGCTTTAGATTTCAATCTTAACTTAGTGTCTACTTCCGCTAAGTTCTTTTTAAATAAATGTAATGTTATAAAATTTACAGAACTCGTTTGCAATGTAAATAGTTTCCTAATTCTTTGTCCGTGATTTTAAATACACATTAAAATATAAAATAATGATTTATAAAATGAATGTGTAGCCATGATAGAAACGCACAAACTAATTACCACTGCACCTATATTGTTCTTAGAAGTTAAACCTAGAATGAATGTTAGATATTTTATTGGGTATACCCAGTAGCCCCAGCAGTAACATTTATACTTTTCTTTCTAGTAACCGTGAAAAATATTACAAAATCCCAAGTCCAGAATGCAAACTATTTGAAAAAAGGAAGATCTGTACATATTTTGTTACGAAATCGTCTATTTTTTATTTATATTTTTGTTGAAAAAAAAAGTTAACGTTTTGATGGTGTGAATATAAATAAAGTATTTTAAAATAATTATGTCTTGTCAAGGATTCTACGAAATTGGTAAGTTGTGAATGCGCGGTATAGCATGGCGGTATATCACAGAAAACAAAATGGCGTCGTTAACTGTCTATATTGTTGGCGTAACTACACTGGGACGTGTAAAAGAGCTTAATTTAGGGCTGTTTGCAGAAACTAATTGGTTTTAATGGTTACCTGACCCCTATTTAAATAAGCCGGTAGTAAACTCAAGTTTGTCTCATTACAAATACGATAAAAGAAAATAAATCATGTTGATTTTAGCGACTCCATTCATTTGTTGGATGCTTAAATTTTTTAGTTACGCCAATGATTATTATAAAACAATGTGCACGATAGTGGTAATTCTAAAATGGCATGTCTGTCTCGCTACTATAGCTTTGCTCTATGGACAGGATTCTGCTTCTCAACATAAGTTTTACACGACTATATACCGATTTACACTATCCAGTCTTGAATGGTTTTATTTTTAGTATTTTCGTTACTTAATTAACATATTTTTATATTGACACGGCACCTCTGAATGTACAATATTGACATTTATTAACAATTAAGTAACAAAAAGATTTAAAAATGACTATTCTTGATTGGTTGTTTAAGTTTGGACTCATCCACCTGAACAGTAAGAAATCAAAATCCGATAGATGGCGCTAAATTGCTAGTGTAGTAAAAATAATTACTTGTGGGGTCCAACAAAAATAAGTTTATATTAGTACAAAGTCAAGGAATGTATGTGAATTGTACAACTGACAATGATTCATAATACAAAAATACGTACTAAAAATATTTGTTGGATCCTGACATTAATAAATTTTATGTCAATGTCTTAAACCACACAAATCTAATGAACTCTTTCTCGTTTTGCATTCCAGCATTTCTTTCAACATTTCTGGCCTCTACTTTAGTTCGTAAGACTGTTTTTTATTTTTGTTTTACTCGACTCCCTTCTTTCCTACTCGACACATCACCATTGTAAATAATACGCATTGCTATACGACAGCTTTGGTAGAAAAGATCTCAATATACCATGGCCATATCAATAGATCTATTGGCGGCGTAAGATAAAAATATAGGCTTCACTTTAGTCACATTTTATATCTGAGAACTATAAATAAAATCCCAGTCATTGGCCATCATTATCACAAATGGTCAATACTTGGCTATGGCAAACGATGCATGCTGCCAAACGCAACCTGAAGTATATTTTGCAGTAGCTTTGTGAATAATGTGCAGCAGAACACGCATCAAATTCAAATTACATAGTTTTGCCTTCACTGGTCTCTCTCATTTTGTTTTTTTTTTTCTATGCGTCTTGATGGCATATCTTGAATAGTGTCTGCCTGATTACATAAAAGATAGACTAAGTTAAAACACTGTCCAAAGCTTAGCCAACCAATTTAAAATGTATGAAAAATTACCGAAACATGTCTGATGTGTAAACATTTTAAATTGGTCTGGTAAAATAGTTGTCTATCTTTTTTATAATAAGGTCCAGATAACAGCTGTCTCAACTGCTATATCATTATAATCTCACTAGCGAACCGCCCTGGCTTCGCACGGCTAGGGCTAAATATCTATGGCTATCTATTTGCGATAAAATAAAGCCTTTGTCCATCCTAAGGTCCAAAAAAACGTATTTAACAAAAAAGAAATAAATTATTATCAGATTTTCGGACATGTACCTATGTGGATTACAAACAGAAATGCTATCTTAAAATTTTCAGTGAATAGTGTAATGTATCAAATCGAAATTATTGGGGGTTATAAATCATAGCCAAAAAAGAATCATCTTGAAGCTTCATGGTGAAGACTTTAGTATTAGTATAGTAGTGGGACTGGTGACCTGTAATACTGATTTTTATAAAATCTGTAATAGGCATCAGCTCTCACAATACTGATTATCCAGTAATATCAATGTATTCAGTAATTAACTTAAATTTATACCTAATCTTGTGTAAGCGAAATAAAAAATAGAATTTTTAATTTTAGTATTTAATTTATAGGCTACACTGGATATACCTACCGTTTCCAACGCTATGCTACTTACTTAGCACTATCTGTCCTCTGGCTATCTCCACATCTTATTAGACGACCTTGTCATCTGTCATGTCTGCTATTATCAGTTATCTCATCATTTTTATCAGCTTCTTGAATGTACAGATTGCCGCAGTCAAATCTTCGAGATTTTAAAAAGGGATTTTTTCATTGAAAAATGATCCTTTTGGCCTGCATATTAAGAAAATGGTAAAAAAGTTAAATCCGATCCGCTATTTCAATCTGTTGTTTTGAAATTCAGCACTTCCTAAGTCTATGATTTTACTCAAAAGTAAACTTAATGTGTACTATGTTTATGGTTAGTTTTCCCTTACAAACTCAGTTCCCTTGATAAAATGCAGGTTATGAATAATTTATAAGACGAAACAATTCGTGTTGCAGTGCTGTAATGCAATGCAAAGCTAGTACTAAGCTAAATTTAATTCATGCGTTATAAATTATAATATCGTGTTTCTTTTTAATACAATATAAAAGAAAAGAGAAATTCATTAGTATTGAGCCACAATCGTTTTGATATCTCAGCTGTAATAGTGATATTTCTCAAATTTTTAATTAAATTAGTTAAAAATGACGAGTGATAGTGGCGGGGTGATGTTCTTTGTGATGAAGACGGTTTGCCAATACATCTTTAAAGTGTTAAGAGAGTGCGAAGTGGAAGCAAGAAGTGAGTTCTCATTATTGTGCCATAAGGCCTGGTTATAATACGATGTAAAGAAACTTACTGCAGCACGACAGCAAACATAAGTATTATATTTATTAAATAGACACCGATGGTCGTGGTCGGGAAGTATTAACATCATCATTAAAAACATCCTTATGTTACGAAGTACCATATATTGTTTTTTTTACCGAAGGCCTCTACCCCAGACGGACGTAACGTAACTGTCGAAACTTTTGAAAGTGATAAAACTGTGTTGTCCTTTAAATTAAATTATGCAATCTAGCAGAGAGTCATATGTATGAGGTAATAAAGCCATACAACATTTTTCTTCCTTTTCTCACCTAGCTCTTTATCTCGTTTCTGAGTAAGTTTGACCAAGATCCTATATGCGGGAAGTCTAGTAATAATTACATTTGGAGCGATTGCCATCTGAACTCCGTTACCCTTAGACAGGGGAGCTCGACCATTTTTGTCCTACAATACCAAAAGGTAAAACCTTTTATTATAAAAATACATGTTGGCTATTGTAGATATTAATCAATGTAGTTTTGATACCATCACGGTAATTACAAGGAGTCGTTTATCACAATCTAGTTCTCCGTCTTATATCTTTCCACTTTGCACTTGTTCTAAAAGTAATTTAAACCTATTTATTAGATAATTTGAAATATTTTCAATCTTATACTTACGACAAATAGCACACAGTATTTTGTTTCCAAAGATTTAGATTTGAACGTATATTCACAGTACTTTGTTGAAGTATTTATTAGGACACTAATATTTTTTAAAATTCATGACCATCCTCAAATACGGTTGTCAAGTATTTTTAATTGACGATTGTGAAATAAGCATTAAATCCTTATTAATAAAAAATGTCGACGAGAATTAAATTATGACTTAAGAATAGCCGGCCAATTTGAAATGTTGTCAAATTAGACATGCCTAGATTATGGTATTCTTCTTCTTTGGGGCAATATCACACAAACAGAGTATTGATCTGCAGACGGTTTGACATCTTGTTGACCGTTATTCACAGAACTCACTAACCGTTCCTTGTATCTACAATAAATTATGACATATGTGTATTGTGTAAAAGCTAATTCACATTTGTATACTGCAACAATGAAGTTTCTCAATTTTAATACAAGGCATCCCAAACAACTGGTTCTACCCATCATAATTCTTAATGGCAAAATACATTATAAATTGGTTTACAAATTTTTAGTCATGATTTATATCTAGACTATATTTTTATTAATAAGAAGGTATGTTACAACAATTATTAAACATTGCATCCATTTATATACGCCATCTATCAAAAAAAATCGTACGTAGAAATGTTGAGAAATCATCGCATTTTCTCGGTGCATGTTTTGTTTTCTATTCCTATAATCCTTCATGAAGTTATTATAAACTGTGAATTATAATAAATAAAAGCTTTAAAATAGGCTAGTTTCCTGGGTCAAAAAAAGATTATTCTATTTAGTCCGTCAGTAAGATTATCAAAAAATATTGGACCCATATTTTGTCGTTTGTCAATCAAACAAAAAATGACGACGATAAAGCGCATCAAAGTGAGCACGTGACGTCACGCCTTGCTAAAAAGTGTCGCAAGGCGTGACGTTACGCGGAACTTTATTGGGCTATATCTTCAAAATTTTTTGTTTGATTGAGAAAAGAAAAAATACATGTCCAATATTTTCTGTTAATCCAACTGACGGACTAATTAGATTTTTTAGGAAACTAGCCCATTGTACGGAATAAATGCCACTTTTTTCCGTATCCACTTTTTACTCCTCTAAATAAAGAAACTGGTTAAATGCGAGTCACAATCGCGCATCGAGGATTCCACATTATAAAAATTCGGAATCTCTATTGCGAGGTTTCACTTCGGAGCCCTAAAAATCATCATCATCATTACAGCAATACTGAACATAGGCCTCCCCAATGAAACAAAATGGATGTCAAAAAGTTGCATTTGTGCCTTTTTTCCAAATGATGATTTTATTATCTTTGTATTAAATAAAATAGAAAACGAATAGGATTTTCTCTTTAAAACAGTTTCTATTATTGTATTTTCATCTTGACGTTTTTATCTTACTTTTCTTGCTATTAATTGATCAAACTGTATATCTTTCGTATGGGCACGAAAACGATATCACATTATTTACATTACTTTCAAACCTTTATAATTGTATTACCATAATTATTAAATAAAAAATAGAGAAACTGGTAATAATACTTTTGGTATTAAGTCTAACATTTGTACTTTTCGTTGTTCTTTGCAATGAAGTATAAAGAAATAGTTTTTACAGCATGCGCTGCGGCCCGACCACAATCTCTCCCAGGGGCGGAGGCCCTGGGGACAAGCGGGGGTGCGGCCGCTGGAGGGGGGCCCGCTTCCATCACCAGCCTCACACCGGACCACCAGCTGAGGGAAGACTTCACTGTACTGGCTAAAGACCTGGTGGCTAGCTTGAAAGGCATTGTGTCCACTTTGGTAAGAACATTTTAAACTTGTTGCAGGAATCTGCTGGATGCCGGCCGCTTCATACCGGCCAATCTAGAAGTCATTGGCCTATACATAGCCGTGAGCGTCCTATGGCTGAAATGTGGTTGATGATTATTATTTTAAACTTTATTGTTGCATTTTTAAAATAACTGTGTGATTATGTAATACAATGTGAAACTTCAAATACTCAAAACCTTATAGGAGCTGATCCTAGTGCTCAAATACACCTTTTTTATGGGACCAAATTGTTATTAAATCATAAAACTATTAAATTATTAGTCACGTGATTTTATTTGTATAATATATGAAATCTTTGTATTATTATTCCGATTTTGATCCTTTATAAAAAGTGGTTGTATTTGGGGTTGGTTTTTCATCATCATCATCATATCCAGCTTTCTGCAACCTTTACCAAGTCGTCTGTCCACCTTGTGGGTGGACGTCCTACGCTGCGCCTTACAGTGGGTCGAAACAGCTATTTGAGGGACTTAGGGGTTTTTTCTGCTAATTGTACGTTTTAAATATACCAATCGATAGACCTTTTCATTCTAATGAAGAAATATTACGATATGTTTTTGTCTAAAACCAACCGTTTGTCGGGGAAAAAATAGTTAATGTTTTTTTTGTATGGAACGAGACATTCAGTTAGCTCTTACAGCCGATACTCAACTTTTCCCGCCTTGAAAACACTTAAGCATCAATCTTTAATACATTAACTATAATTTAACATAATTAGCGCGCGTCCAATTTTGCCCGTTCGCCTGGTATATGAATCAACATAATATATGAAAATGCATTGAAAAAAATATATTTACACACACTTATCATCAAAAATATCTACAAATATCAAATCCCTGCATTGTTGACGTGTTCTATAACATAATGGGTATGGCTTCTGCCATAAAGGGTTTCAGAAATTGATATAAGTATAGATCTTGTTGTTGTGAAGTCTTTTGTTATTAAATAGTATTTAAATTATTACACTCATTTATATAACACAATTTACCTTATCAGTCAGCACTCGCCACAACAAGGCTCGATTCCGAGAAATTGCTAATGATTTTCTATTGAACTATTACTATTATTGTAAATAACCTACCTACGACGAGTGAGGCGCTTTTATTATTATCACATCATTTATAAAACAAAAAGAGATTAGTGTGTGCTAATCTTTAATAACAAAAGAATTATTCGGGTTATTGGGTCAGGTAAAAAGTTCTTTTATTATTTTAAATATTAATTCTTACAAATTCCATAACTGATTTTTCCAACTGTCTGAAAGGTGGGGGATGAGAGTCAACCCTTGTTATGCATATAAATAGAGTTTCAAATAAAATATGTCATTCGAAGCTACGCTTTAAACAAAGTAATTACTTGCATTATACGTACCTTCTTATTTTGTGACTATAATGGAAAGTTTGGTCAATAACATTGATCTGTTTGTGGTTCTTAGAGAACATGTGGGATTATTGTCGGACGGAAAACAACTTTGTGCATATTTAAAACAAACGCTGAATCATAACTGGACCGAAGAATCAAGTGCATCTCTCTTATTGTTTTGTCAAAAATTTTGTAGTAGAATCAGTGGTAAATGGGAAAGGTCCCACCGAACCCTGGCAAACTTTGTGAAAAAAAATGGCGATTGGTTAGAAAGTGCCATCAACTGGCCAACAAACATAACGGGTGTTTTTCATACCGAAAATCTCCAGCTTCCCGAAGATAATCTCAGTGAAAATTTTCAAAATCTGCCACTTCGAACATCTACGCCTGAACCATCTGCGTCAGAGTCATCTACGCCTCAACCATCAACATCATATTTTACACCTAGAAAACCATTTGAAGAGTTAGGTAATAAGCAAAAAAAAGACGCATAGAAGACCTTAATAAGTCGTTTTCTCCAGAAGAACTAAATGCCGCATCATTAACAAATCTTCAAAGTAGTGGAAATACTGAGCTTAAAAAAATTATGAAATACTTATATAACCATCCTGAAGACGTTGACAAAGTTAAGAACTGTATTAGCAAAAGTAAAAATAGCATCGTATATACTCCTGAAAAAGCATTAGCCCTGTATATATCCCTCAACCTGTCTAAATGGCAATATTTAAATTTAAAAGATTCTGCCCAAGAGCAAAATGTATCTATGTATACGTCATATTATAAGCTAAAACAGGAAAAAAAGAAGTGCTATCCTCCACAAGAAGATATAACTATTACTGAAGATGGAGCCGAAATCAAACTTCAAGCGCTGCTAGATTTGACTATATCTAGGCTATTAGAGGCCATGGAATTTGATGTTTCATCAAAAGCAGATTTAAAACTTATATCTAAATGGGGTTTCGATGGAGCGTCGAGCCAGAGTAACTACAAACAAAAGCCCATTAGTACAGATTTTGACGACTCCAGTGTTTTTATGGCTAGTTTAGTACCTCTAAGGCTCATGCGTGCTGAGGAAATAATGTGGGAAAATGATCGTCCATCGTCAACCGACTACTGCCGCCCGATACTATTTAAGTTTACAAAAGAAAATCGAGAGACAATTGAACTTCAAAAACAAGCTATACAAATGCAAATAGAAACACTTCAATCATCAACACTTCAAAAAGTTAACGTGAAGCATGAACTACAACAACAACAATGATCGATGGAAAGGTATCTTCAGTGATATCTGAAACATCTTGTGCTGTCTGTGATATTTGCCAGGCAAAGCCTGTGGAAATGAACAATTTGGAAGAAATTGGTCGTAGACATAAAAATATAAACATGTACCAGTACGGACTATCATTATTACATGCGTGGATACGTTGCATGTAATGTCTTCTTCATATTGGTAATCCTTTTTAACTAGTCTTTTTTTTATTTTCCGATAGCATAGACTTTATTTTGTGTTTTGTATTTTTACATTCATTATTTCTGGTTGCAGCTTATTGTTTGGACTTCAAAAAGTAACTTCTAGAGGCGACCACAAGGAGAAAATGACACAAAAGAAACTACAAATCCAAAAAGCCTTTAAAGATGAGAGTGGATTACTTATCGACGTTGTCAAACAAGGAGCAGGCACTACCAACGATGGAAATGCGGCAAGACGTTTCTTCAGCGATTACAAAACATCAGCTCGGATAACAGGTATTAATGAAGATCTTATAGAAAAAAATTATGTTATTTTACAAACAGTGGCATCTGGAGAACGTATTGATATTGAAAAATTTACACAGTTTTGTACAGAAACAGCAACTTTGTTCGTCCAATTATATCCGTGGTATTACATGCCCCCTAGCGTCCATAAGTTGCTTGTACATGGTGCGGATATAATTGAACACTTTGGTTTAATGCCAATTGGTAAACTATCGGAAGAGGCATCAGAGGCTCGAAATAAGGATTTCCGAAAGTTTCGAGAGCACCATTCCAGAAAAGTAAGTAGTGCAGCTACAAATGAAGATATCTTACACCATTTTCTTTTGTCGTCTGATCCGAAACTTACTTTTCTTAGACCACGAATGTCGCGCTTTTGATACCTCGTCCTAATGAATCGGAGTTAGAGTTTATAGATGTAGATAAGTTACAAGATAGCGATAATGATTAGATATTATTAGTATAGATTATTTAAGATTCTTTAAGTGTTAATGTAAATATTAAGAGCTTTGTTTTATTTGTATTGTGATTATGTTAATAAATAATAATAATACTAAAGGGCTTAGAGCTTATTGAGCCGTTTTGTATACTTTCGTAATGTTTATCATTAATAAAAAATTACAAAACTTACTCAAATGTGTTTACTTTTGTATACTTCTTTTACAAAATTTATAACTTCAGTATGTATCGAACGGGCAAGTTAGGGCGCGCGCGAATAATGTAGGATTATAGTTAATATGTCAAAGATTAATGCTACAGAGGTTTCAGGGTGGGAAAAGTTGGGAATTGGTTGTCAGAGCTCATTCAATGTCTCGTTCCATACAAAAAAAACATAAACAATTTTTTTCCCGTGAAACGATTACTTTTAGACTAAAATATGTAATTACATTTTTTCATAAGAATAAAAAGATCTATCGATTGCTATATTAAAAAAGTATAATTAGAAGAAAAGTACCCTAAGTCCCTCAAATAGCAGTTTCGACCCACTGTGCGCCTGCCGGTTTGCCTCTTTTTCAAAATCTATCTGCCCCATCGGCCGTCAGTTCTTCGTGCTAAGTATGTGGTTGATTTTTACATGTATAAATTCCTTACATCCTTACTATTATTATAAAATCGAAAATTTGTATGTATGGATGTTTGTTACTCTTTCACGCAAAAACTACTGAACCGATTTTGATGATATTTGACATACAGATAGTCCATTACCTGGATTAACACATAGGATACTTTTTATCCGGGTAAGATGGAGACGAAGTCACGGGCAAAAGCTAGTAATTTATAATTTGCTTAGGTGTGTGAGCGTGGCAGACTGCGTGCGGCTATGGACGCGGCAGACACGACGACCACGCCGGGCGGCACAGTGGTCGCCGCGCTCAGGACCAACCTGACCTCTGCCTTGCAACAGAACTCGGGTGAGACACCTATTTTGGACTCTAACTAGATACTAGAGACACTGGCTTTGACCCCAGTACCACTGGGTATCTAGAGATTTAATCTTGTAAGTCATGTGTTTTAAACATAATTATGTAAGTATTCCTATCAACCTAATGTACTACAAATAGTACATACTAAAAATAGTGCTTCAGACCGAGGCGGAAAGTTTCTCCTGTTTCTGTGATTTTAGAGCTGATGCCTGGTTGTTCATTTATATTTTTTTTTTTTAATGTTTAAGTTATGAATAATTTGTACTAAATTTAGTACATAGATTTTTATATAGTTTATCAAATAACAACAAAACATTATGTATAAAGTTCACCATTGGTACTTAACAAAGTGAATTCGGCAGTTACTTTTGGTATAAAATTTAAATATCAGGACTGTACTATTAGTTTGTACTATATAAAGTACACGAGGACTTACAACGATAAATCATACTCACAAATCATTCAATCAGTATGTGGCGACCACCGATTGTTAAAACTGTTAAAGATGATTTAGATTATAAGGAAATCATATAACACGCTACACAGTTACGTTTTTGTTCACGTGCAACGTCCTTATTCACTGCTTAAATTGTGGTGAATTGATTTAGCGTAGGTAGAACCTGGATGCAAGCGGCCCAGGCCGCTCGTTGAAGCATTCTATAGGAGAGGCCTATGTCCAGCTGTGGACATCTTAGGCTGATAATGATGACGTAGTACCTACAAAGACTAACGTAGTATTATTCTATATTATCTGCGAATGGTTAAATTGTTGTATTTCATGAAAAGGCGTCAAACCTTATGGGAATATCTAAAGTTGCAAGTAAAAGCTAATATTACATTTTCAAACTGAAATTCTGAACAAAGTATATAATTTACGACATTTTGTTAAAGAGTATTTGTTGTTTGTAATTAGTTTCTCTATCGATTGATGTATTTTTCATAGGTGTACACCAAAATAACGTAATTTAACGTAACGTAACACACAAAAAAGTTCGAAAATTTTAAAAATATATCAATTATATTCGACTTTAAGAGAATGCCTCATGGCATTGAGTCCACCTTTTGTATGATTTTCAAAATCTGTGCTAAGTCTAAATAAATAAATTATCTCATTACATGTTAGTTGAATTTGTTAATAATATTTTCGAGTCCGCCTAATGCGGTCGCGTGGTACGTAAATAATGACGTGCGAAGTGTTGCGCGCAGAGCTGCGGACGCGGCTGTCGCGCATCCACGACGCCTCCGACCTCGCGGAGATATCCTCGGTGGGGAACAACTCCGACCCGGTGAGATAATCCTACTAATATCATAAATGCAAAAGTTTGGATGAATGAATGTTTGTTCCTCAATCATGCCAGATTAATCTAACAATAAAGTCCATTTCATTTTAATTAGCAAATGGGTAAATAAACATGGCGTCTGAATGACCAATAAAAATCAATAGTGTTGTCAAAAACTAGACAAGTTAGCTCTTGCTAAACGGGGGATGGACTCCTCTTGACATTGTGGGGACAAACGCTGCCATTAAACGTACCTTCCATCCACTTCCGTCAACCCGCCACCCAAACCCCGCCCCCTTCTTGTTCCGAAACTGGCCATAATAGATACTAGTGTTTTCTAACTTGGTCCGTGTTTATACTCGCCTACACCAGTTGAGTTTCAGTAAACTAAAATCGATGTATGCTCAATCCAGAACAAGAAGCGAAGAGTCGACGGTCAAGCAATGTCAAGAGGAGGCCAGCTTCCTTTGTCAAACCCATTAGTTACTGTTGCGAATCAATTGAAACGTGGTTTTGAAATAAACATTAAAAGCTGCAGCGAAACCATAAGTATGCTTGCGCGTTTGCACCGCCTAACGAGCCCATGTTACAAATCTCAATGTGCCCTATGCAGAGTGTACAAAGGTACAGTCATTGAATAAATTAAAAAGCAACAATATTGTGACGTCACCAGGTGAACAGACAATTCCAGCAGTCGCTGAGCTACAGCTCGTCGTGCGTCTCCGCGTCCGAATTCTTCGACGCCGAGGAACACGACGACGACTTAAAGCCTACGGAGATACTTGCCGCTGATGAAGTAAGTACTGTTAGAAGGATCTTCTTCTTTATCAGCTATACGGGCAATTCCGCTTGCGTCCAAAACCATTGCTTTAAAGCCCAGGGTCCGCTTTCCTTGATTTACTCCTCCACTTCGCACGGTCTTGAGCGTCTCTAGTTTTGAGATCATTGGCACGCATATCAGCCCTCACGACGTCAAGCCAGCATTTCTTGGGTCTACTGTTAGAAGGATGTTCTAAATAAAACAGTTTCAACTAATTAAAATATATTAATATAGAGTTTACGCTCCGATGAAAGCTGACAGCTAGTGCCAGAAACCACTCATAGGGATGTTCCCAGCAATCGATTCCCCGCTAACAGTACTACGTGAAAAAACTATCAGACGCAAGACAGCAATAGAACAGACATCATTAGAACTAAGAAGAAAAAAGCCAGTTTAGGCCTCTGCCAGACTTTTTATAAGTTCGATAATTCCGCCGATTTTTATGACCGACTTAACGGGCAGCTGTGGCTATCCGATTTTCTGACCGACTTAACGAACACGTGTGGCTATCGCCCTTCGCCAGCAAGTGCTATGCATACGTGTTTTCATACGAATGATAAGTCGAGCGACGTCCGCAAAATACATTGTCTTACTACTTACACTGTACTTGGTAACACAAGGGTGCTGACCTTCGTCCTTATACAAACAAATAAAACTTAAAACCGATATACAGGTGTCCTGCAACTCACTGATAACCTTGTAACGACATCCTTCTAATATTATAAATGCGAAAGTTTGTGAGTATGGATGGATGTTTGTTACTCTTTCACGCAAAAACTACTGAATGGATTTTAATGAAACTTGGCATACAGATTGACCATGGCCTGGATTAACACATAGGATACTTTTTATCCGGGTAATGTCAACGCAGACGAAGTCGCAGGCTAAAAGCTATCCTACGTCCTACTAATATTATAAATGCGAAAATAAGAAAGTTGCGCAGAAAATACTTTATGAATAAACTATAGACCACGCGAACGTACATACATACATCGTAGTAAACAACTTTTCTTCTATGACTTGCAAATAATCCACCGTCTAATGGAATCTACATTTATAAGATTCCAAAAAAAAGAACATACGTGCATAGATGTTTAAGTACGATTTGACAGATGGCTGCCGAAGAAGCAAGGATCGGTTAATATTTATTTCAGAATGTACAAGACCCATTTCTACTATTTGATAGTAGTTGTAAATATTTGACCATAAAACTAAATTTGCCATAGGTTGTAAGTCGGTATTTCGAGTATGTGATAGTTAATTTAGCAAAAACCTTTATTATTCCGGTTAAGGTTCCATAGTAAAATAACCGGTTTCCGATCCCCTGCAAAGAAGGCGCTTTCTATTTCTTACTTCAAAACCATGACAGTTGGTTGTATGGCACATATATATTTATATATATATTACAGGCGGGTGTGATCGAATTGGATGGCGACTCCTCTTCGGAAGCCGGATCCCTGAGCAGTGAAGAAGGCTCGGCCAGCTCCGACAACTCTGAGGGTGGGAGTGAGTTGCTATGCGTGTTGTGGCTTTCATTATTATGCTGTAGTTGGCTAAGTAAACTGGCGTCTAAGCTGAATGACACACCGACAACCTACCTATGACAAACGCGTTTGCCACGGTACGAGTTGAGCTAAATATTTATATTAAAAGCTGTTTTCTCTCGTTTCGATTTAAAGCCGCTGTAGATATCTTTGTGCGTTTGACGCGCCCCCGCTGGGCGTGGCTTGCTAGGGGCAAAAATAAAGAGACTTTTGAAAACCCTTTCAGAATAACCTTGTCATTAGTTTAATTTTTGTTTGATTTTATTTAAAAACATCTAAACAATATTTTTACACAGTGCTTATGAAATAAACTTTCATTTTCGTTGTAAAAGGATAGGCAATGCCATGAAAATTAAACAAAAAGTTATTCTAAACTGGTTTGTTAATTGTAAAAAAATGCTATTTACAGTATTTTTAGAGTAACACTATTAATAAATATCTAAAAGCTATTCTGTCCACTATCACTTTATCTTTTTAAAAATATGATAGATATCCGCCATGTTAAAGTGCGGTGACGTCACATATTATGATCGCTGTTGCGATAAAAATTCAAAATGGTGGCTATATCTATCATATTAAAAAAACACAGTTGGTGTCGATTAATCGCTATGCCATATCGTGTATTGGTAGGGGCAGGACGGAGTCATATCCTAAAAAAAGACTAATATCGGAAGTCTTTTTCTATCACATTCCTCCGTCCTGCTCTCACAGAGGTCAAGCTATACTCCCCCGTTGTAACGAACACCGATACCCGGCAGTGCTCTCAGCGGAACAAGTGACCCTCCGCCTGAACCAGAACGGCATCGAGTCGCGGCCCGCCTCGTGCTGGACGCGGCGCACGCGGCTGCCGCGGCCGCGCCCCACGCCCGGCGGGCCCTCGCTCTGGAACCTGCTTTACAAGAACATCGGCAAGGACCTCAGCCAGATATCCATGCCGGTCACCATCAACGAGCCGCTCAATATGCTGCAGGTAAGCTCAAGGAACACACACACAACAATCGTGCCAAAATTTTTAGCTCAATACTATGGTAGCGACTACGCTTAAGGCGTTGCGCATACGACGGGGCAGAGCGGCCTTTTTGACCGCGAAGCAATTAAGACCGCGTCGGCCTGTCGATGCCCGCGGCTGCCCGCGCCGCGTACTCAACGCACACGACGGTGAGTTCAAGACGACCTTAACATTCTAGTAGAGCGCGCAGACGAAAGTTTGGTAGGGCGAGAGCGAGAGGTAGAGTATGCCTCTTTGTGTGCATATGGTTGGCGAGTGAGTGAGCGCTACACAGCGCGCATGCGCGCACATTTGAAGGGCAGCGTAGGTAGTTGTGTGCGTGCGCGCGGTTCATTGCAGGTTTGTGCTCTTTGAATCCTTTTTATGAATGAAGTAATTTTAACTATGTTTCTTTGGAAAAAGGTTTAGTTGTAAAAAAGAAAAGTCAGTTTTGTGAAAATCTTTTTTGCGAGTCGGACTCGCCCAGCGAGGGTTCCGTACAAATTTGTAGGCACATACTAGTGCAGGACTTGAGTCTCACAGTTTAATTACTAATAAATTATAAAATTTTATAACAAATGTATACTTGTAGTATAAGATAATATTACTAGCCAAATTTCATAGTTATAGGTTCCGTTAAGTTTCCTATAAATTTGGATTCGCTTAAGATACTCAAAATATACTGTATTTTTTTTTTTAAAGTTAACTTAGAAGTTTGATTTTTTAACAGCTTCATGGGACTGTAGATGTCTACAGTTAAAATTCAAACCATATTATACTCATGTGAGTATAATATGGTTTTAATTTTAACTCGATACCTCCACGCTTTCCTGAGAGAAAGGGTCTCGATCGACATACGGACAGACAGACGGACAACGAAGTGGTCCTATAAGGGTTCTGTTTTTTCCTTATAAGGTACGGAACCCTAAAAATTATCGAAATAATGGGTACACTATGTGGTATTCGGCTTCGTTAAACTTGACACCCATGTTGTTCTCAGCGCTTATGCGAGGAGCTAGAATACTCTGAGCTGCTGGACGCGGCAGCGGAGTGCAAGAGTGCTGTGGAGCGCACCGCCCTCGTGGCCGCGTTCGCGGTCAGCGCGTACGCCGCGTCCGCGCACCGCGCCGCCAGCAAGCCCTTCAACCCGCTGCTGGCCGAGACCTACGAGTGCGTGCGGGACGACAAGGGCTTCCGGTTCATTGCCGAACAGGTCAGTGACACGCATCAATACGTCATATGACTCTAGCTGCAGCTAGAGTCACACGGACACGGACGGTCACACGAACTGTATCTCTTTACAGTCTTCTATATCTAAGAGTGTCTCAGAGTTCTCAGAGATAAGGGGTTCCGATTCATTGCCGAAAAGGTCAGAAACACACATGAACACGTCATCGTCGGGTGACACTACCTAGAGATAGTCTTCCATACCTATAAGTGTATCTCGGAAAAGGGGATCCTCTTTCTTGTTGAACAGATCAGTGCTACACATAAACATGGCGTCATCATCGCGTTGCTCTTGCGATAGATATAGTCTTCCATACCTTTATCGTGTCGTGAGTGTTTTAATCTGTCTTCAAAAATAGGCTGTGGCATGAAAAACAGTGTCTTCTCTCATTACATATAGACAATATTATTGTCAATACAAAATATACAGTACAAACAACAGTACAGAGTAAGACATCGCTGGCAACACACACTTCTCGTAGTCTCTTCAGACTCAGGGGATTATGGTACATGAAAATACCGACCAACCGATTTGGATTCGTTTTCACCACCACTCTTTGTACCTGTCTAGATAGATATTTTTTCCTAAATTCCTATGCATAGTCAACAGCTTCCCAGCAACTACTGGTATGAGAGTGACATGGACGTTTGACACGACTTTCGCCGTGATCATGAAGGCAATGACTACCGCAGCGTCCTGCCATTTATCCACAATTTCATAGACGCTTATTATTTTTGTAGGTCTCCCACCACCCCCCAATATCAGCGTGCCACGCCGAATCTACTCGCTGGTGCTTCTGGCAGGAAGCGAGAATAAAGACCAAGTTCTGGGGCAAATCTATGGAGTTCCAGCCTACAGGGCGGGTTCACGTGCGTTTGATCACCACTGGAGACCATTATAGTTGGAATAAGGTACATTGATTCTTGACAAAAGTATTTATTGACTTAGTATAGTATCAAAAACTATCAAGATTTCTATGTTTCAAACTACTATAGTCCTTTCAAGATAAAAAGATACTTATGACACTTGGCATTTTCCGTTTCACCTATACTATTTACGATAATATTTTATGAAATACATTTTTAATTTATATCATTGCAAAAACACAATAATCTTTGCCTTTAAAAACCTAAGCAAAAATTGCAAACCAATAATATATCTTAATGATTTAACAAATAAATTAATAGGATTTCCTTCAAATACTTAATGCGTAAAACGGAACGTTTACTTATAGGGACTGACAATACATAATCGGAACTAAATCGATGAATCGGTTCAGTCGTCTTGTGAAAACCTATGCGTTGACGTCAGAAGTATGCGATTGCTTCTTTGTTCTGCTTGTACGAGTATGTGATTTGTGTTTTCGTTATTTTTGCATAGTTCCTATTTTGACTTTTGTAACTGTTTTCGTAAAGTTTTCGTTATTGTTTTGCTTTTATTTGGTAAAATTCGAAAAAAGGAAAAAAGCCCTCAAAAATCAGTATACGGCATTCTGGCAGTAGAACATTGCAGTTTAACTCTTATTTCATATAAGTTCATTTAAATAAAAATCGATAACACTTTCTTTATAAACTTTCTCGATTTCCAAAAAGAATCGGTTGGATTTCGTTAGGGCACATCACTATTTGTGTCAATAGGGAAGTCACGTGATGTGTCATAAGTTTCTTCTTACCCTGAAAAGGGTATAGGTGCGATTGTCTTTGGATCACAACTAGAAACCTAGTTGTAATTACATAAATTGATACTTGAAACATTATTGAAAAATAGTTTAACTTATTGGCTGCCGAGCGGTCTTATAAGTCCGCGTAATAATATTTTTTTTATTGTGTCTTGTTTTGCAAGGCATAACATTAATGTAACAAAAAAATTTTTACGCAATACCTCATAAGGGCTGATTTTTGTGCATGAAAATCAAAATATTAAAAAAATATATAGTTTCCCATACAAATTGTAACAGCATTTAATAAGAAGTAGAGCGTAAATCAAACAAAAACTACTTATAAATACGTCTCATGTAGGTTTTTTACTTTAACGCGATCTAAAAGTAAACATAGACTTATAAAGAATATAAAGGTTTCGATAATGTTACTAGGCGGCGCCACCTCAGATGTCATACAAATTTGCGTTTTCTTTATTTTTACTAGGTGACGACGTGTGTCCACAATCTGTTCGGAGGTCAGCGTTGGGTGGATCAGTACGGTGATATGCACATTACTTGCCATGGCACGGATATCTCCTGCAAACTTAACTTTATCAAGGTGAGGATGCATTAATTTATATAATACTTAGAAATATGCGTTTATTTATTTGAACTAGCTTTGCCCACGTGTAATTTGGTTTGAATATTTTTTTAAACTGGTCATTGAAACTTACTTTAAGCGCCATCTACCTTGACATGTTCGTCAAGTGGGCGTGGATGACATGATGATGAAATATTCTAAGGAGTCTCGGGCGCGATTATTATGAAAACTAAAACTGCTTAATTGTATTTTTTTAAATTTGTATCAAACATGTTGATTTTAGGGCGAAAAAAAACAGATTTTTATTACACCATCTGATAGTGTCGCTCGGATCTAATTTTGGGAAGTAATGACATAGTCATTATCTCGCTTCTTAACAGCTCATAAAAAGTATGTCAATTGATTTGTTGTTTCAACTATCTTATTGGTCATGTCTGTCACTAATGCATATTATATTAATATCTCTGTCTGTCTGTCTGTCAAGTTTTCACGCCGAAGCCGCTGAACCAATTTTAACGAATTTTAGTATAGAGATAGATTTGACCTTCGAGAAGAATATAGACTACTTTTTGTCGCGAAAACTGAACCGATTTTGATAAAAAAAATTGTACAAAAAAAACCTTGAACCCAAAGGAAGGACATAGGTTACTATTTCTAATCCACCTTCTAATGGATAAAAATAGAGGGTGACATCCCGTATTTCACGCGGGAAAAACCATGTAAAATACACAGCTAATTGTATAATAATATATATTGATATCTGGTCTAGGCAAGTTCGTGGTCTAGTACCAGGCATGAGGTGCGTGGTTGCGTGACTGGTGGCGGGACGCGGCTGCGGCTGCAGGGGAGGTGGTCCGAGGCCCTGTACGCGGGGGAGCCGCCCGCGGCGCGGTGCTTGTGGAGGCCTGGTAAGTACCACCACAGGGTCAGTTGTGGGATGAGGGAAACGCAATAAAAGGAATTTCTACCTATTAGAATAATCATTTTTTACTATTGTACGAATATAATCAAAAGGGAAGAGTTCTCTTTTCTTTAGAAATTAGTTAATGCTGACGATAATCTATGCCGCATCAGTTTTTTTTTTTTAAATTGTGGTACTGGCGATATAAAAAAGCTGTTCATATTAATGAGATATGCCCTTATATTATGGATGTGAAATAGTTTTGTAATGGTTAGCGGCTTAACTTTTTCATATTTTACATTGGATCAAAAGAAATCTTTTTTTTCTTATGACACTATCTTTAACCCGATGATCTGATAGGCCAAACAAAAGCAGTGGACTGCAATAGGCTGAGATGATGATGATGATGGTAAACATAGTGGAAATAAAAGTCAATCTATGACAAATAAAAAAATCTGAAACCTGTTCTTTAATTATTATTTTTTGCTTTGCCTGTGCCATCTTTGTCTAACCTCATAGTTGACATTAAGTTTAATTAATTTTATGTCCGCTATTAGTTCGAATTGTATGTGGCATATCTCACGCATTTACTAATGAATATTTTTTTTTTAGGGCCGATTTTTTAATAGTCACAAAACTTTTATTTTTTTTGAGAATAAGTTTGAGTTTGAGTAAGACATTTGACAGTTTTCGTATAGAAATTGTGTTAAAACGTCAATTTTATTCCTCAAATAAAGGTATCAGACGACTGAAAAATCGACCCTTAGATTGAAAAATCAATCGCCAGATAACTTTTATCCGACGAATAAAAGTGACGCATGACACATTTTCTATACGAAAACTGTCAACATGTCAAACTTATTCTTCAAATAAAAGTTATCTGGCTGATGAAAAATCGGCCCTAAATTGATTAAGATTAAATAACGAATAATTTGCAGGTGCGATGCCGCCGGAACACGAGCTATACTACGGGTTCACGCGGTTCGCTATGGAACTGAACGAGCTGGAGCCCGGCATGCGGGAACTGTTACCCGCCACCGACACCAGGCTTAGGTGAGTAATTATTCATCATCATCATCATCATTTCAGCCATAGGACGTCCACTGCTGAACATAGGCCTCCCCCATTGACTTCCAGATTGGCCGGTTGGAAGCGGCCTACATCCAGCGTCTTCCTGCGACCTTTACCAGGTCGTCTGACCACCTTGTGAGTGGACGTCCTACGCTGCGCTTGCCGGTACGCGGCCTCCATTCTAGAACCTTTCTGCCCCATCGGCCATCAGTTCTACGTGCTATGTGCCCCGCCCACTGCCACTGCCGAACAAAAGTCGCTGACATAGCCCAACGGATTAGCAAGCTGAAGTGGAGTAATCATTATTATTCTTGATTTAATTAATAAAATTTAGCAGGCGTTTAGGGCCTTGTAACTATTTTCGTCTCACGCAAAAAAATATGTAAATATTATAAATACAAAAACTCGTTGATTTTTAAAACCAGTAATGAATAGCTTAAAACGTAACGTAACGTAAAAAGAAGTTATTATGGAGGTAGTAGTACAATCTTCGTTTTGAAAAAGATTCCGTCCAACTAAGAAATGGATACATAAATAAAATGAGGGTAATAAATCTTTCGGTGTTGGCACTACCCAGATCCGTTTTCAGGTTCTACACAGACTAACAACAAACTGGGCTGCCGTTATTATTCTCCTAGCGGTAAAATAAAACGAGTTCCCGACATAGACACGACCTTGAAATGTCTCGCACACGCGCACGCTACCGCATTCTTTGATCGACGCCCACATGGGTCGCGATGGACATTTAAATGAATAATTTCGTTAAAAAGAAATATCAAGACTGCTTACAATATTCGACAAGCTAAAAAAACGCACTATACGTATTCGCATGCGAATCATACGATTATAATCCGCACAATTCAAACACACGTCTCCATTTCGGTGTTCCCTCAGGCCGGACCAGCGAGCTCTAGAGGAAGGCGATGTGGACTCGGCCGAGCAGTACAAGCACTCGCTCGAACAGGCGCAGAGAGAGCGCCGCCGCGGCAGTCCAGATCACACGCCTGCTTGGTTCCGGTGAGTTCATCATCATCATCATCATTTCAGCCACAGGACGCCCTGTGCTGAACATGGCCTATGTTGCCTGTATGCCTCTCCCAGTGATCCAGATTCCAGATTGGCCGGTTAGAAGTGGCCAGAGCACAGAGAGTTCCAGAGAGAATACAGACATGTGGGATGTGTGGAATGGAACGTAAGTTGTGTGAAAGAGAAGAAAGACGGAGTGAGCGAAAGGAGAGACGTATGCGGATTTTGAATGTGATGACCGTTTTTCTATTGTTTTATGGAGGTTGGGTCGGTGAGTCAGATGTTCTTGGTGCGTGCTTCTGGGTTTAAACTCGATTAAACCAAGTAACCATCTTTCCCTGAAACATGCTATAGTCCTTTCAAGATAAGAAGATACTTATGACACTTGCCATTTTCCGTTTCACCCATACTATTTACGATAATATTTTATTAAAAAAAATGTATATCATTGCAAAAACACAATAATCTTTGCCTCTAAAAATTTAAGCAAAAATTGAAAACCAATAATATATATTAATGATTTAACAAATAAATTAATAAGATTTCCTTCAAATACTCGATGCGTAAAACGGAACGTTTACTTATAGGGATTGACAATACATAATCGTAACTAAATCGATGAATCGGTTCGGTCGTCTTGTGAAAACCTATGCGTTGACGTCAGTAGTACGAGAGCGTCTGCCTTGTATGCTATTTGTGTTATCGTTATTTTTCGCTTTTTTGACTTTTGTTACTGTTTTTGTAATGTTTTCGTTATTGTATTGCTTTTATTTGGTAAAATGCCAAAAAAAGGAAAAAAGACCTTTTAAAAAGCTGTATACGGTACTCTGGCAATAGAACATTGCAGTATATCTCTTATTTTAAATAAGTTAATTTGAATTAAAATCTAATAAACTTTCTTTAAAAACTTTCTCGATTTTCAAACAGAATCGGTTATATTTCGTAAGGGCACATCACTATTTGTGTCAACAGGGAAGTCACGTGAGGTGTCATAAGTTTCTTCTTATCTTGAAAAGGGTATAGTAATTTTTTTCTTACATTTAGTATGAACTGACAAGCCCTGTAAACTTTCGCCTATACTAAAACAGTACAGTCACAGATTAAATGAAGGCGGAGTTTTTGTGGAACAAAATAAATGACATTTCTACTCAATAGGGTTATTGAGTAGAAATGTCATTTATTTCGTTCCACAAGTATGTGCTCCATGACTGTATAATATCATTTTTCATAGTATTTTTTTTAATGTGAATTAATATGGTTGCAGTAAACGGGTGGAAAGCGGCGAGGAGACGTGGGTGTTCACGGGCGAGTACTGGAAGGCGCGCGAGGCTGGCTTCGGAGATGCCCTGCCCAGGATATGGTGACTGTGCCTCGCCATACATGTGAGTTTCATTCGCTATATCATAATAATAGCCACTCATACAGTATACGTGCCGTGTAGTCCCTACAGCCCTATAGCCGGCCGTAAAGAATACACTTCCCCACCGCCAACAGGAGACGTGTCGTAAGAGGCGACTAGTTCCTGTAGCACGAGACGGGCAGCAGCGTCTACGAACGAAATCTTATAAAAAACTGCGCTCGCCAGTGCCTGCCAAGCGTGGCGAGTTAGGCCGAGCGAGGGGAGGCCTACGTTCAGTAGTAGACGTCCTATGGCTGAAATGATGATGATGATGATTCAGTATACAGAGTTATTTCACAACCCCTAGGGGCTGATTTTGGTGCTCAAAGAGCAGTTCACTCGCGCTCACAAGATATTGCTTAGTTAGTTAGTTTTCGCACTTAGTCTCTTCTTCTTCTCGTGTCAATAGCAATAGAGATGACGACTGGGTTGAGAAAATGAAATTCTATTTAGGCCGTTAGTTAGATTATCAAAAAATAATGGACTCAATTTTTTCTTTTGTCAATCAACCAAAAAATTACAAAGTTAAAGCGCGTCATATTTCAAATCAATATATCTCTGTAATATTTTGATTATGTGAAAAAAGAAAAAATACGTGTCTAATACTTTATGATAATCTACCTGATGGACGAAGAAAAAAAAGATACTCGTCATCCCTATTATCAATTTTTTTTTAAACCAGTATTCTGCCACACGAACCGCACTATCGGTGGGGTGGCGCGTAACAGGTCTTCGCATGATAGAAGATAAGCGAGTTGAAAAGCATGTCATCTAGGCCAACTTTCTGCTTCTTGTCTGCTGTACTAGTCCAGCTCCCTGCCTCAGAACCATTTCACAATAAATTGACAGCCGATATATCACGTGACACAATGCTAAGTGTCACGTGATTTATCGATTACCTGTTATCGAACGGTTCTTAATCAGAGGCTGGGTGTAAATCAGATCTTAAGTGTGCCTGACTTAAAGGAAAAAAACAAATTGTGTTTGAATCAGGGCTTGTTAACGTTACCAAATTCACACTATAAGTATCGTTAAGTAACAATATTTTAACGATAATACAGGTATCGGTAGTTTAGTATTTATTCCAATATGATAATGTTAAAAATCAACGTTATAATTAAGTATCGATACTTTTTCCGTTACCAAATGCCTCGTTGCCAACCCATGCGGTTAGAGTTTTACAACAAATTAGGGTAGTAGGCTTCTTTCGTAGTCTTGATGACCTGGGCTGTGTTTTTTTTATACAATGTATAAATATTGAAAGAAAAAGAGTAAAACTAATGATGTTAATTAACAGTACTTATAGCATTAATTTGGTAACGCTACCATTTACCGGTAAAACCATCAATAAAGTTAAGACAGTTTACTGGTAAAGGGCCGGCCAAGTATCGTTACCAAGCATAACGTTACATTTGCTATTAACGTTATCTTGGTATGATAAAGGTAACGATATCTGATTTTTAACGTTATTCAAAGCCCTGATTGAAAGTTTTATTTCCAGCGTATCCCGCAGTGCGAGGTGCTCTGCTAGAGGTTGTGTACGAATCGCTTCCCGCTTACATTAGAGCTTTACACGATTATAGCCTTTATTGTCAATAATCTTTATATTAGGACGTACATTGTGCGAGCGAGACCGCCCAGTGTCGACCAAGCACGAACACTTGCAATGGATTTTTAGTTAAAAAGTTTTCTAGTTGGTGGAAATAAACAAGAATATCGTGTTGCGTTAATAAAACAGGTGGACTTGCGCGCCACTGGATAAGTTTGGTACAGATTAAGACATCGTTTAGTCTATGCTTAGTAATACAAACTGGCAGCTATAGAATTATGTTTAATAACGCATTAGTGTAAATTCACTTATCCAACGATGCGCAATTAGACCTTAAAGAACTAAAAAATTAACTATGAAGCATGCTGTCCCAAAAAACACTTTTTGTGTCCTGCTAGGCAAGGACGTCTCATGACCCTCCAGGTTTAGAACCAATTTATGCCACACACTCGTCCGGGTGTTTAATAACGTTGTTTCACCCTGTTTGGACCAGACTTGGTATCCGTTGTCGGCGGTCCAATGCAGAGCGATTTAGGTCCACTTTTCTGAGTGCTTTTTTATTTTCGGTCGCGCTCATGTGATATAAAACAAACTAGACAATGGCCTATCAATCTATGGGGATTGTACGATTATGAGTAGCACCCAAAGTTGTAAAGAATTAGCGAGACGCCTTTTTAGATAGTACCAGATAAAAAAAGGTATAAAATCGATTGTTTAATGGTATATTGTTCACTTATTCGTTATGCAATTAAGTGGTTATATTCTTGGATGGTCTTAGGGTTTGTAGGTTTTGTAGGGTATGCAGTTACACAATATGTTCATATTTGCCTACGATATTAGTTGTATATTTCCAACAACTCCTGCATTGTGTTATGAATTAACGAGTAGTAAAATCGGATAAGAAATATTTGGCCTAAAAACTAATCCAATGGCCGACAGTGGGTGATCTTGACGAAGATCAGATTTTGCTTGATGTAAAGCCTTGTCTTGAGAGAGATTATAAGATGTAATATTATTACCCTAAGTTCAAATTGACGGGTTCTCAAATTAATTACTCTCATCAACAAATCAGTCCAGATATGAAATGGCTATGTTGTCTGTTGTTTAGTTGACATAATTCTTTCAACTTATCAACGTGTATTCCAAACATTAGATCAATATCAACAAGAATGAGATGAATAATACACCTGTCGTTTCAAGACACCTTGGCATAATGTTCGAATGATTGATATGACATTTAATGTCATTCTTTGCCTGTACTGGTATTTCGATTGATTTGGTATCGATTTGACGATAGAATAAAAACCAATGTGGTATTGTTAATTAAACAACTCGTCAAGATTTTAAGCATCTCTCTCATATAAAACGAGCTATGTGCTAGCAAAGTTAGGTATAATACTAACGAAATATATTGTCTAAAATGGAGGTTAAATTGGATGATTTGATGTAATATCTGATAACGATTCTATCTAATTTCAAATGAGATTGGTATTCAGTGTAATTGTTTAATTATTCGGTTAGGAAAATGAACTAATTTGCACTGAAATACTCAGAAAAATATCCAGCTAGTGATTGGTTGACATCGGTTTTGTACAGCGTTGACTCTGTCATTCTTATTACGTCGCTTTACAGTCGTTGCAACTTGCGCGAAAGAGACAACGCTTTAAAAAATAAATAAAAAAGGCATATTTATAATTGGTAAATCGTTATTGCAGTTATTGTATCAAATACTCTAAATGTCTTAGAATAAAAGGTGTCGATTTATCAAATTGTTGCGTAGAAAAAATACGGTTTTAAAACTAAACCCTAGTATCTAAGATACCGAGTTTTATTAAATATGTGTCTCTACAAACGTGTAAGGTGTTAGATTATTGTGGCTGTGAGAATTTTCCATTATGAAAAAGTAGTGATGATTTTTAAGTGTTATTTTTTTAATACTAATATTTTATGTTTTGATTCGCGAGTTTCTAACAACGGTTTTATTTTGGTACGTATTTATACGTAGGTGGATACCCAATCAGCTCGATCTATCAAACCCAGTTTTCACCAAAGCCGGGATTTCTAGGATGTGTGTACATACTTCTCAATTAAAAAATGAAATTCGGGTACTTTTACCATCGTTAAAAGGGTGCGAATGAAATCGTGTAAACCACAACAGCTTGTCACTTGACACGACTAACAGTAAAATAACAGCTTATCAGTGGCAATAGAAAACGTCTGCTATGTCGTCTTTAAAATTCCAATGTCAAACCTATACACTAATGTCAAAACTTTTGGAAATCAGTAACTTTGACAATGTGAAATGACAGTGTTTACAGTATGTCATTAAAATAAAAAAGTTTGTCATATTCCGTAACATGGCAGAAGGTTTATTGTCATTTTGAACTAAATTTATGTTTTACTAGAGTATAACGAATTTTTTATTATATAAAAGATCTCTGTTTTGGTGAAACTGAACATTTAATAGACAAATTGTTGTTTTTTTTTGTGACTAACATATTTTTTGTGATATCAGTTGTTTACAAAGTTACCATAAAAAAAAATTAAAAGACCCTAATACTAAAATAATTAAAAAATACTTTAATAGCAGATAATTTAAAATAAACAAATGTTATGGGATGGTATTATTGTTTTAACTAATTTCGTATCAATGTAATGGAAGACGTTTCTCGTCAATTATTGATAAGATTCGTGGATCTCTGTCACCGTGTCACTAGTATTACTATTAATATTTGCGTTATTCGGCCAATGCAAAAGAAAGCGCTGTCAGTCACTGCGGAAAAAATGCGGTAGCCACATTACTCGAAAGTCTAACATTGAAGTGATTTCAGCCATTTGCCACGAAGAAACGTGAAATCTACCGGAATGTTCAGAACAAAATATGGAGAGCTATATTTATTATTGTTTTTTAAACAATGATTTTGTAAAGAAAATCCGGAGTTTGTTGCTCGGAAGTTCGTCCGTATGTTTGTGTTTCTGTTATGGTAACCTGGTATGGTTTGAACTGTTTTTACTTATATTTAAGTTATTATTTTATATGGAAACAGTTCTATTTTTCCATAGGTACTAAGTACGCCAACAATAAAAATCAGGCCACAGTGGGAGCTAAGAGAAACGATGCGAACTTGTAAGCTCTCATAGTATTATAGCAACATGAGCGAAGTAAAACGTATCTTATTATCGTTTCGCTTCGCTACCAGTGTGGTCTGCCCTTAACGGTGCGAACACATGATAGCGATATTCGTGGTACGGGGGCAGAGTGTTATAGGCACGTGAATGTTGATATTGCACAATATGAATAACTAAATTGTTACTAAATTAACTTCGTGGCGTTATTTAGATATTACTAATTTTAGATGACTAGTGTACTCATGAAATATTAAATAATTCCGAGTCGATAATTTATTTTCAAATAAAAACAAATCGTCAACGGCTCTAAAAGCAGACATAGAAAAATTTGCTACTTTTAATTCAAAGAAAAAGTATTAAATGAAAATCGCATAAAAACTTAAATTAATATTATAATTGACAAAAAGAAAAAGACATGTAATAAAGAATGGATCTGAAGATGTTTTATTAGAATGGTGCTGAATCGGTAAAACAGTATGCTCTTTGCAAATCTTATTATCAATGTTTTTTTTAGATTGTTACATAATCATTTTTTTATTTGATAGTTTTTAATTTTATAAATGATGTTCTTTAACTTTATTTAGAATAGAATATCAATATGAATTAATTACAAACACTCCTTATTAACACTTTAGAAGTCCGGTGTACTATATGTTATACACAGCGGTAACCTGCTAAAAAATATTCACCTGGTCGTCCTTATGGATAGGAATACAGCGACTTGGATGCAGCTCATTACCCTCTCATCACCTTTATTATACTTATGTATTTAGGACTAAGGTGCCAGGAATTTAGTCTTAGGGTAAAAGGATAAGGTCCCTGTCTGGACGACCGGAGCATTACCTTACAAACACCTGCTTCCCGCTTATTATAACACAGATAATTTAGTCACAAATCTCGACATAAATCTTTGATAATATTGTTTTAATATAACAAACTGATATGATTTGCAAAGGGCAAAAATATGCCTCTGTTTTTGTAATATAACCTCTATAGCTCTTTGCTTCTAGGTCGAGTTTCGGAGATGCTTATTCTTATGTATTATAACTCGTTCTCTACGTAGGGTAATCGATGTTGTTGCTAGTTCCATGATAGGTACATGTTTAGGTAATCTGTATATAAGGAATTAAAATATTTTGGTGTTTGTTGATTTTAAATAATTTTTTGATGACATCAAAAAAAACTGAAATGTTGGAAGTCTTGTTTTTATTATTTGTATGAAATTAAATTTTTATTGGATCGAAATTGTTAGTTTTCGTTAATTTGCAGTATTTTTGACAGCTTTTTTTGCTTTTTTATAAAAAGACTATTCGGCTTTACTGTTTTTTACATTCAACGTGTCGTTTTTTTGTAATCTGTGTCACTTGAAGAATTGACAATAAATTAAAGATTTGTGTAAAAAGGTATTGTTGTAAACTGTTGCACATTGAAATATTATTAAAATTAATCAATTATTAAACATAGTATAATTATTGTACTTTTCATTAACAATATACTGACGGCCGTGATGAAATGTAAATTGAATTATTGTTAGTGTATTTAAAAGGAATAATATTTTATTTATTTAAATGGCACATCTGTTATGGGTATTTCCTTATTCCATTTTTGAAAAGACACGTAATTGTTAAACTATGTTATTTTGTATTTAATATACGTTTACGTAACTAAAATATTTCAAGTATAACTTTACTTTGACTATTTTGGTTAGCTTACGTGGCAAACATTTGCAAAAGGATGGACAAAAATATGTTATTTGTAACAACTTACACCATAGAATCAAAATCGACCTTAAGAAACTCAGTTCCTCATACATATACACTAACTAATCGCTCATCTCAAACGTTTTTTAAAGATTTCCATGTTGGTCCGATTGGGAAAGTACTATGTTATAACAGCGTTTGCAATTCGACTGTCTAGTCTAGTGGTTCTCACTCGACTACAAAGCCTAACGGTTACGGGCTTAAATCGCGCAATAGTTGAAGCTTTGCTTAGTTCCACTGCTCATAGGCCTCTGGCAGTACGCCACTGAGCCCGATCCTTTGCTGTTTTTTTTCTATCCGCTGCCAGAAGCAGCGCACACCATCGCTCCACCTTGTCGGAGGGTGCCCTACGCTTGCCAAGTGGTCTTCACTGAAGTACACGTCTACCCTCACGGTTATCTCGGTAGCAAGTACATCAGGACTTCATCATGTCTGCCTATTGCAGTCCACTGCTGGACGTAAGCTAGGAGCGCCAAAGAGCATGACCCCCTCCCTTTTTATCCAGCCACTGCCAGCCATCTTCCTAAGGTCGGTCCATCGAGCCTTCCTACATTTTTGGACAGTGTCAATTACTTTGGTCTGCTGCCGGATAACCTAACATTAGCACTTACTAATATTGTAAATCAATAAAAGATCTTTGAATTTATTTGTAAGCCAAGCCAAAAGTAAACATCATACGTGCCCGTAAGTAAACATTATAATAGTTTTGTATCTTTGCCAATCTGGTCGAAGTTGGGATCTCTAACCGGTCAAATGAAATTTTGTCGCTTTCTTAGACATTGAAATCTTTATTTTATCGTGTTTAGTGTCTTTATTGAATAACTACTATTTGAATAATTAAATCATAATCGCGGCTAGTGTCAATTTTACGGTTTTAGCATTGCTAGATTTGTTATAGAAAATGTTTTGACTTAATAAATATGGAGACTAAAACGGATTGCATTTTAATATTTTTCTCTTTTCCACTATCTTAAATAAATCAAAATTCTAAACGTGGTTTGAAGGACAAAGGTTTAGATAAAACCATTCTCCTTTAGTTGAAGATATTGCAAGAGGTACAGGAGTATGTAAAATCATGTAAAGTACATGAATGTGTATAATCAACTGCTGAACAACCACTTTTTAAGGAAGAAATATTAAAATGGCTAAATTATGTTTCGTCCTGATATAACTTGACGTTAAATGTAGCGTCTGAACTTAGTACACGATTCTATAATGGCCAATTCTATTAACAGCTGCTGATTTAGAAGGAATTAAATTACTTCACCCTGTATTCAAGGACCGGAAAACCCTTTTTTTTGATTAAGCCGATTGTTAGGGAAACCCTAAAGAAAAGGTTACCCAAAGATAGGGTTACCCTATTGATAAGCTACTCCAGTGTTAGCCTTTCGTTACGGAAACCTTCTTGAATAAAGTTAACTGCTTTCAATGCGCTTACCGAATCAAATAGGGTATTGGTAATTTCAATATTTAGCACTTACCAACTAAAAGGGTTACCCTATTGTCTATGTCTTTTTCGCGCATTCTGGTGATTTGTAATAACCTGTCTGTGTATTTAAGTTCGCCGTAAAAGGTTATACAATAATGAGTCGAATGGTGTGCACGTAGAGGTTAAAATTGCGTGAGCGCTTCTAAAACCCTTTCATAGGGTAAGCCTCGATAGGGTTTTCAGATACGGTTAGTGCTTACCCGAATTAACTAGCTAAAGCTAGTGGTGACTGAGTTTTTTCCGGCGTTTCTTCTCAGCACTTGCCAGATTGTCTGTGTCTTGTCTCGAAGCGCTAGTAGGGCCCAAAAAATAAGAAGACATGTTCTGCCCCATATGGGCCAATAATGTTATTATTGACGTTCATAAGTGGCAGTTTTCTACCCTAAACTGAAAAAATGATTTTTGACTTTGACTTTAACTGTATTCATTTGGTTAGCCTTTCGTTGGAGTAAGTCGACGATATGCTTACGAATTGATAGGGTTTGTGGAAACAAGTCTATGAAATACCCAATTAAAAACCCTTTTATTGGTAAGCGGTTCCGGTCCTTCTGTATTTACTAGTGTTATCATTCTTTCAAAAAATGTTAGCCGTTTTAGTACCTAGTTCCAAAACTATTCTAGTGATACGTTTGACAGATATTGAAATCTCCAACAAATAGTCTCGTTGCAAAGTATTTTTCAGTATTTTTATTGTACTATACATATAAATTATGTTTATGATATAATTGCCGTATTTTGGCGTTACATTGTGTATAATTACTAAGTGGACTGTTACGTAGCTTGCAATTTTTGTCATGTTAACCCCTTTCGTGGACACTTTAGTTGAATTAACCCCTTTCGTATACACCGCAACGCACTCGAGTCTTGCTTGACCACACATCGTGTGTTGTATACAAATGTACTCGGTGTCAGCAATAGTCAATAAGATACTCAAGTCGTCGATTATCTGAATCTACGGAAGGGGTTAAGAGTACTGAAGTACGAAATGAAAACATCGCTTTAAAGAGAACATTAAAAGAGGGATAAAATTACATCATATAGTGCTTCTTATTAGGGGATAATTCTGCTGCTTAAATAGAACTTTAACTATAGAACCAACATCGGAAATCCAAGAAAAGGTCAGTTTTCTAATACAAACCAGCTGGTTGGTTTTAGTATGAGAAAGTCAGTATTGACTGACTTCAATTGCCTGACTAGCCATTTTTTTTTTCGTGATGGCAATGTTGGTTCCCTAGAGAGGTTTTATTAAATTATATAATTTGCTCATTTCTCATTTGTCATAATGATTCCTAAACCTGGAAAGCCACCACACGAAGCAGCATCGTACAGACCTATATCACTACTTCCGATCATGTCAAAACTTTTTGAAAAACTATTACTTAAAAGACTAAAACTGATTATACAGAAAAAAAAACTTATTCCCGATCATCAGTTTGGATTTAGGGAAAAGCATTCCACAATAGATCAAGTCCATAGAATAGTTAATACTATCGAGAAAACTTTGGAAGATAGAAAAGTATGCACCACTATATTTCTAGACGTCGCACAAGCTTTTGATAAAGTGTGGCATGAAGGTCTAATATATAAACTTAGCAAAATGCTACCAAAGCAGTTTACAGCAATACTAGAGTCATATATAACAAACCGAGTGTTTAGAATAAGACAAGAAGATACTTATTCTGAACTAAAACAAATAAATGCTGGTGTACCACAGGGTAGTGTATTAGGTCCGGTCCTGTACCTTCTCTATACCTGTGATATTCCTGAAATAGAAAACAGCACAATTGCCACGTTTGCTGATGATACTGCCATTATGACCATAGGAGAGAGTCACAAAGCAGCAACAGAGCATGCTCAAACTGTCATTAACCGAGTATATGATTGGACAAAACAATGGCGAATCAAGCTCAATGAGACTAAGTCAGTTCATATTGACTTTACAAATAAAACCCCAAAGTACCACCCGGTGTTAATTAATGGCCAAAAAATACCACATGAAAATACTGCAAAGTATTTGGGCATGACCCTCGACACAAAGCTTCGCTGGAAAGCTCACGTCAAGAAAAAAAGGGCCGAGCTAGAGATTCGCTACAAAAAGTTATATTGGCTGTTGGGGAGGCACTCCTCCCTGTCAATACAAAATAAACTTACTTTGTATAAACAGGTTCTTATGCCAGTATGGACCTATGGTATACAGCTGTGGGGCTGTACCAAACAAAGCAACTCTCAAATCATACAACGCTTCCAAAACAAAGTACTTAGGGACATCGTAAGGGCACCTTGGTATATAAGAAATGACAATCTCCACCGGGACCTTCAAATGGAGTTTGTAGATAATGTTATAAAAAAGTATGCAGAAGCTCACGAAAAGAGACTTCATCACCATGTGAATGTCGAGGCAATCCAGCTCCTCGATAGCACGGACATAGTGAGAAGACTTAAAAGAACAAAACCTTTTGAGTTAGTGCAGTGATAGTGTGTATAGCTCTCTGCTATTTTTAAAGACTTGTGAACAATGTGTCTTCCCCTTAATATTATTAGTGACAATAAGAAAAGTGTTAATGGACACGTTCTTAGCTATAACTTATCAACTATACTTAGATTAGGTCAAAATTAAATTACTCATTAGTCTAGTTAGGCTAGATTGTAATATTCTTAAGGTTTATTGTATAACTTAGGCCTTAGACAGATCATAAAAAAAAAAAAAAAAAATATAATTTGCTTTATTCTAAGCAATAGAATCACCCCAAAAATTATACACTAAAATATGTATTTAAATCGGTCCATTTAGTGATTAGGACACAATGTATTTACGATCTGTAATTGTATCGAAGTTACATAATGGCAATTAGTTTTATTGAAAATATAATAAATTCTATAGGTTATTATGAAGTCGTCTCGTTACTTACATTTAGTGATAAATACCAGTTTAATTGGAGCTTGTTATTTTATTGTAAACATTTTTTAAATCTTTGTGTAAGTGCCTTTCGTCCATGTTTTGTTTGTTAATAACAGTGCTTCATGATTTACAATAAATAAAAATATTCTCACAAAATAAATGTCAAATGCAATTTTCTTTTTGTACTTATCCTATAAGAATATTGCTTTACGCTAAAATGCTTAAATAAAATCTTCAACATATTAATAAAGTCAGATGTATAAGCATATTTTTAAGTAACGGTTATATTGTTGTAATCTTCACACCGTATGTGCATGCAGTGGGCCAAAAAGTTATCTTTCTCTTTAACCCGTTCCTATGTAAAGATAGACTTCCTTGCATCGCAGCCGCATGCGATTGATCGCTTGACAGACGCGCGCGATTAATCGCTTGACAGATGCGCGCGATTAATCGCTTGACAGACGCGCGCGATTGAACGCTTGACAAACGCGAGCGATTGAACGCTTGACAGACGCGCGCGATTGATCGCTTGACAGACGCGGGCGGCTGATGCAATAATACTCGCAGTAATATGTACGGCGCCACTTCAGTCGTTGGTCGCGTGCGTCTGGCCTCCTTCTCGAAATCGGCGCCTTTCATATTAATGCGCAATTGTTAGACCCGATTTTAAAACTAGAAAAATATAATTTAGGGGTGTCTTAAAGCGGAACCCCCATAGATTTTGTATAGAAATCCATACCCACATAGTTATGGTATGACTTCTATACAGCTAACAAAGTCAAATGACTTATTATTTTATTATACCAAAACAATTTATGCAAATAATAGCAAATTATAAATGAAAAAATGACTCGGTGTTATTTAAAAGAAATTGTGTCTTAATCGTGAATGGTGCCAACATTATATTTTAGAAAGAAAGAAAGAAAGAAAAGACATTTTATTATACATTGGACATCACACACAGACAGTAAAAGACACAATACATTATTTAAATTAAAAGAAAAAAAAGAGTAACAAAATAAAATTATAATAGAAAAACGTGTAAACCAAGCGGTGCCACTATGCGCCTGTGATGTCCGGGATAATGGGACCTCACTCAGCTTAAGCCACGGCCTGAGTAGGCCGCGACGCTGGTTTTCAGTAGGCCCCGCTGAGTGAGGTACACGGACTTTTACGCATACTTTTACATATTTATATAAATATATTATTATGCACTTAACTTTTTGTTAAAGTTAGACAACTTTTTTGGCCCATTGTTCTTATAGGCTGTCCTGTAATTAAGTCTGTAGATGATCAGATTAAATTAAACCCAGAATTTCTTAATTCCTGTTTAATCTAAGCAGTCCTTATAACTATTTAGATCTAGCCAAATTGAGCCCCGTGCGGATGGGGGACCATCTATTTTATTTATTTATTTAGATCGCCAACAAGTTTACACCAACGTATTGCCAACTACAAGTACTTTATCGTGATACATTTGCTTAGTATAAACTTAATTATAGGTGACAACAGCATGCACCGGAGACAACGGCAATACTTTATTGAAACTAAGCATTAAACAATCTTAAAATATTAAATAAATAAAAAATGTAACAGACAAATTGTGTTCCTCACAGGTTATCCAACCCGTGCCGGTTTGTCCAGGCTTATGGACCTAAATCTATTTAAAGTGTCAAAGTAAATATCAAATTTTCTATTTGTGGACTTAGTGAAGTATAATACGAGAACATTTTATTTAAAGAAGAAAACGAACCTAGGTAGGATTATCCCTTAATTGCGGGGCACACATTGTGTTATAGTATTTTCATTGAATCATGTGTTTTCAAATTGTCACTATCTTATATTTCAAAAATAAACAAACCAAACTTAACTAAAATAACACCTAATACAAATGAGTTTATTGTTGTAAATGCACACGAGTTTAAGAAACAATATTATATTTCTGAAATAAGTAAATCAGCATTTTTTTTGTTGTCAATAAGGTAGTCTGCTGCTTGACATACCATACCTTACATAGTGCAAGAAGACTATGCCTTTTTGTCATGTACGAGTACTTAACAATATTCTTAGTAACCGCAGTTTGTGTGCAGGTCCTAATATGATCATTTGGGAGTATTTTCAAAAGTAATTACTATAAAAATAATGACAATTTCATCCCGATCAGATCATGAATAGGATTGCGAATAGCGTTGTCTGTAGTCTCTTCTCTCGCTCTCACAGCGTGATGCGAGAAGAGAACGACTGCTAAGATGAGACGTCTGGAGTTCCCATTCTTGATCTGCATTATTTAGAATCAATTCATATGTATTCTTTTTTTAAAATTTGAAATGTGACCATGCTTTATCAGCAGTTTACCTGCTGTTTTGTTAAATATGTGATTATGTTCCATAGCTCTTGATGAGAAATTATTAAATGAAAATCGATTACGTACCTACTGTTTTATTTAACTTTTTAACCCTTGGTGAAGTATAACTCGGTAATCAATAAATTGAAATGCTTTTGCAATTATATGGCAGTTAAAAGTAACTCGTAGCTCATTTTGCATAGGAAAAACATTCAAATCACTCACTCTGTGGCAGTCGAATGTTTAAAGTATAATATTATCTTAGAATTTCCTAGCATGCAATGGCAAAAGCTACATGAAAAATTGATTTAGCTATTAAAATTGTTGTATCTTAAGTGATAGTTAAATACCTATGAATTTGCAACAATATTTTTATCAGATGTTGACGGTGAACTCACCGAAACATTAATGAGACAACCCTGGCTCAGCTCTGTCCTCGGCACCTCTATTAGAAGTTAGAGCAGTCTCCCGTAAAACAAATGACGTGGGTTCGATTCCCAGCTGAGGCAGTTGTTTTTTTTTTAAGTGTAGCATGAAGCAAACTAACGATTAGTGATGATAACGAATTGACATCCGATAAATTAGATGATACTAATTAATGCGTTTTCCGGTCGACAATTTGATACCGAAAACGGTTCTGAAGCCCCACTATGAAAATGTTTCGTTTGTTGATTTGATAAGTTTTAATACGTTCGAACGAAACACTTTCGTAGTAGGGCTACTGAATCGGGGGCCAGAGCTGTTCGCAGTGTTTCTATGGGGAAGGCCTATGTCCAGCAGTGAACCTCCAAAGGCCGATGTGAATGATGAACACGAAACGACAAAACGCCGCCACCCGAACCTAGAAACGGTTGCTAAGTACCTGAAGCGCGCCACATGACAATCCCTTGTGGTCAATAGTATTTCTTTCCTCCGAGAAAAATGGTAAGTATCCGTCTCTTAAAACTAATGCTTGGTTTATAAGTACACCTAGATAAAGATAAAGATTAGCACAACTCGAAATAATACAAAATCGATTTACTGCGATTATCGGAATGTGCGTGGAATTTACACTACATTAACTCCAAAGACACCCGTGTAGTTGAGACGTGCTACTCTTTAATTTCCAAACACTTTACACGTGCAATCTGTGGGTCAACTATACGTGGGGGGGCTATCAACGCTCTCAGAGTACAATATAATAATGGTCTTAGGATGTTGTTGGGGCTTCCACGCTACTGCAGCGCATCGGGGATGTTCGCGCTGTCACACACGGACGGTTTTTACACCGTAGTGCGAAAGCGAATCGCATCACTTCTGCGCACGGTGTGTGCGCCAACAATATTCTAAAAACAATAAGCGATAAGCCTGATTGTCCGATACTGCGGCACTGGGTGTGGCTGAGGCACACACACATGTGGCTGAGGTGTCGGGCAGTACAGGCAGATATTTAAATTAGTAAATTAGTTTTTAGATATTTTGTTTACTTTAATGATACATACTAACATAATTTTTCCTTTCTGTTACTAACAAATATATGGACACATCGACTGAAATAAATCAATATATGTATATCTAATACTACATTAACTACATGAACTCCAAAGACACACATTTTTTTTGTTGTGCCATCGCGTATTTCGGATTGTGCTACTCTGTATCTACACAGTTTATATATTCTATAATATTACTGCGGTATCTATGTGTGCGTAATGTAAATGACTGCGCAGTGACACTAAAGGCCAACACACATTAGGTTTGGCCCCAACGCATTGTAAATAACCTCCGGCCACCACAGGTAAATTAGATAGTATCGTGTAAAAATAAAAATCATTTTACCTAAATATAAATTTTATTTAGCAAATAATCACCCTAATACAAAAAATCTATAAAACTGTTATTAAATACGACCGTATTTCATGGACATACCACCATGGCTTAGTAATTTGGCCCTAGCGAACACATTCAACTTATTGCTATAAATGTATTGCGTAGTTATATTTATAATAGTTCTTTACTAAATTAAACTATTCCCAGACCATGAGTACAAATAATTGTTATGAATCATCTGTGATTCATAGGTCAGGTAACCTGTTATAACCATCCAAGAAAACTTTATTTTACACATCTGGCCCCCGATTCAGAACGTTTCGATAACGAGTTGTCAACCGGTGAATCACGTGACTTTAATATTAAATCCTCTAGTGTCACGTGGTTTTTCGGTCGCCAATTTCTTATCGAAGGGTTCTGAATCGGGGGCCTGTTCCCCGAGTTTACCGAATCGATATTATCTAGAAACAACGTTGTACTTTTGTATAGAGATTTATTTATAAAGCGCTTTTATTCGATTGCAAATTTCAAGTCTATACAATACAGGGTTTTAGGTTGAAAGTGGAGCCAAAAGTAAAATTAAGAAAAATAAGCTGTTCTTTAATAAATTGATCAAAGTGTGGAACAGTTTATTATTATTTCCCTATTAGACCCTAATAGTAAAAGTTGTTTGTCTTAAGAAGAACCACCTGTAGATTTGTCTCAAGCTGAACCTAATACCCTTATAGTCCCGTCATTAGTGAGTCTAGACTCCGTGAATTCATGACAGTTCTACTGGGGAAACGTAACAATATTATCGTGGTTTTCACTTGCTTATACTAAGTAAACTAAGTTAGAGCCTGCACACACCTTTTATCACTCGCGATCGGCGATTTAGCGACTGCATCGATAATAAACGAAAATAAACACCCAGACCCGAGACAATATAGAAAAGTTATTTTCCTACATTGACCGACTGGGAATCGAAGCCGATACCTCAGAGATGGCGACACCAAGTCCGGTATGCTTGCCTCTCGGCTACAGAGGTCGGTATCGCGTTTAGGCGACTGATCGTGACGCGTGATCGATCGCTAGCGTCCGCGACCGGCGACCTAGCTAACGACTGCATCGTTACGCGACGTTTTGATTGGGATCGAGTCCCAGTAGCAGTTTTAATTTTTATTTGTTGATGCTAAGTGTGAGCAGGCTCTAGGAGTGAGAGGCAAATGGTCCGTCAAATTTAAAAACAATCAAGTCGTATTTTATTGGGTTATTTTATTTATCTACGCTATTACTAACTGATTAGTTATTTTCAGTACAAAATTCGGTTAAATACAATTCAACAAGTTTAATATTATGCTATGTAAAATTATGCATGGTTAATGGTATTTGTATATACCGAAGTTTGGTACATTTGTTAGAGGATTTATTTATTAAGGTAAGATGCTTCCAGAGCATAATAATTCTAACATTTTGGCTTTGATTCCGTGCAGCCCATCTCTCAAGATATGTAAATGCTTATAAAATTGGCCATGGATATCGATCGAATCGGTAATGAATTTTATCTATGGTATCTTTGATAACTTTTTAGAGAAAAGAGATGTATTGACTTTTAGTTTCAGAGATATAAAAGCCTCGGAATCAGGGCCATTGTTAACAGATGCATTCTTATAACAGATGGTATTAAAAAAATCTATTATACTTCAAATACTTTACATGGATACAGTACAAATATGTAAACTAAAATATGTATAGATCACTTCAAACTGCGATTGGTAACTGAATCTGTAATATTGTACATAGTTATTGCTTCAGTACATTAATTATGGTACATAGTTATTTGATACAGTCTAACGTCAACAACAACATGGAATATTATTAACATTTTCAACTACTTTAGTTACAGTGCAAACTAATTAACAATTCACTATTGTAGATATCTTATTATTTCAAACTCCTATTAAACAGGCTGAATGGGTAGATAAAGAAATGTCAAAAACAGGATGTTCTACCCATTTTAATAAACCAACATTCACAAAACACCGAGTTACAGAAGTTAAGTTTCATACAATGCGCGCAAATAAACATCACTCACGGACACGATCGGGGTCGAACTGTTCCGGCGTGATCCTAAATTTTGTGTTTGGGAGCCGTGTCTGTCACATTGTATGAAGTTTCACTTCTGTATTACCCATATTATTTAATCTGTGATAAGGCACTATTATACCAATATTTCTTAAACGTGAAAAAAGTTGACTCTTCCATACAGTCATTTACCTCAAGAATAATGTCGTTTTTTTTTTTTCATTAACCCCATGACTGTAAAACTAAAAGCTGTTCACTTGGTATTAAATGGACAGAACATCCTAGTTAAGTAATTCCCTCATTTAACCCTGTCTTTAATAATGTTTGTTATGTAAATGTTACTAGTCAGTCAACGGGCCTGTTCAAAAAAAATTAAGGTTTACTAACCGATACTCAACTTTAAATCTAACACAGAGAGATCAAAATCATTTGAGTAAATTTGAGGTTTTAGGGTAGGTTGATGACTGGTTGTTGACTGTACATTTAGAGCTATATCTCACAGACAATTTTTGAGCTTAGACGATAACGCAACTGCACCGCCGCGAGCGCGTCGTTGCCGCGTTATTGAAGCGACATGGCCGCGTTATCGATGCAACATAGTCGCGTTATCGGCGATATTGTAGTAAAAAGTATTTAATATTTCGCACCCTTATATGGGCACAATTAAAAATTTTAGGTAGTGATAAAAATGCTCATTATTATCAGTTCTACAACATGACTGTCACAGAATGAGAAAACAAACATCAAACAAGGGAGTTCTGCATTTTGTGTACCTGCCACACTTTCTTCTCGCCCCGACTCTTAGCGCTAGACCCGCTTTTCTCAACAATCTGTTTTTAGTTTTGCCTATACATTATTAAGGGTGCGATTTTTAGTTTTAACGTTACACTAATATTACAAAATAATTTGTCTAAGTGATGAATTTTTGCAACCTCTTACTGTAGTTTTACGGGGCTATCAGTCACCGCTGGTCGCGGCGGTGCAGTTGCAACATCGAGGCGAGGCAGTTGCGTCATCGTCTACGCTCGAAAATTGCCTGTGCAATTGACTCTTAATATTATTAGTAAATTATATTATCTTAAATGTATCTCAGCTATATTTTATTGCTTTGTTAATATTGTCATCGAGATTAAAATTTCGATGTTTATTTTGAACAGATGATTAGCTTATAAAAACAGTTATTTTTTTCCCTGCAATGTAATATATAATAGTATTATGTATCTATACCCTAATTTATATCCTTAGTCATAAAAAGATTATAAAAAAGGTTAAACTTACAATATTAAATAATGAATAGGGCCTTCGGCGGTGGTGATCTTGGCAAATCTTCCATATTACATTGTTTTTAAATGCATTAAACATGGTTCCTTGTTTAGTCATATTTTATTAGTTAACTTATTTTTAGAGGGTGATTCTAAAGCCCAAATACAATATCTTTTTCCTTGGTACCGACACTTAAATGTAAAAAGAAACATGCTGTTGTAATAAAAAATGTACCTTTATTTTAAATTTAATATAAATTTTTATAAATGTTGTTTTAGAAATTTTACTTTTTCCTTAATTCCCGCACTTGCACTGTCACAAGTTTTTTAATATACTTAAAACAGTATAAAAAGTCATAAAACTCAAAAAAATCTATGTTACAGTTAAGCATGTCACAGATACATATTCGCTCACAGTAACAGCATCTGCTGAACTTAACTCGATAGAAAAAAGTTGCCTCTTCTAGATTTCTTTTTTAAATACTATTTTCATACAGTAGGCACAATGTTTTTCTAGACATATTCGCCGAGTTTGACATGATAGTATTTTCATAGTTCCTATATAGAAATACCTTTGAAATTCGAGGATGCCGCCATTCGGCGAGTCACATCAGTCGCGCGGGAAGCAAAGTATAAGCTGCCCTTAAGAATGTTAATATCGGTCGTATCCTATGAGTTTTAATAATTGTATTTAAGCAGTCATCTAAAAGAAAGTTAACTAATAAAAAGGACTTTATGTTCGATATTAAATGTAACCAACTAGGCTGCCATAAAATCATTTTCGTTCTTACATATAAACCCAATAAATTCAAAACACACATTTACATCTACCTTTAACAAATTATGAACAATCAAAACTAGTCGTGTAAAAACAATGCTTTTCCAATTATTTGGTTAATATCAGTGGTTCAATACAAAAGTAATGTATTTTGAAATTATTCGGTTAAAATTAAAGGTACGTGCGAACGAAATGTGTCTCATGGTAGAAAGGTAAGCAGGATAAGCAAATAGAAAAACAAAAATGACAGAATTCGCCAGTGAGTGGTTTAGACTGTGATTGGCAGGATTTTTGTGGGGGTGGGTTTTTATTCCCGGCCGGTGTGAATGGAGTATCTTATTATTTATAAGAAAGGAATGTTTCCTTTTAATAATTTTCTGTTTTCATTTACATTTTATCATCCAGAGCCAAAATCTTACCGTCGAATCGATCTTACCGTCTTCACAGCGTGTAACAGAATTAACGTTAATATAGCACATACCCTATAAAGCAGTAATGTCATATGATTTGCTCAACCGAAGTTTTTGTTATTTTTTAAACCGTTGTTTAACTCGTTTTCGTATGGGCGAGCGTTGACAGGAGTCGTCACCTCATACTAAATGCAAGTGAAAAATCACTAACTAGTTTCGGAGAAAGACGGTTCATATTGTTGCTTTTTAGGTTATGTGCTCGATGTATCTAGTGGTAGCGCACTCGTAGTCAGATGCCGTTAGTTCTGCCCCCCCCCCCCCCCCGTATGCGCGTGCGCACGTGTATTGTGTGCACTCACACTCGCTCGCCACTTGTTCGGCCCCTCCCCCTGTACGTGCGCGTGGCGCGTGGCGTGTCGCGCAGCACTCACAGCGGCGGCGCGAGGGCGCCGAGCAGCGCGCTGCGCGTGCGCGCGCCGAACAGCACGGGCAGCAGCGCCACGCCGTAGCCCGTCGCGCGCTCGCCCTAAGCGGATACGATTACATTTAGCATAGCTTTAGAAAGGCATACGAGACATAAAAATAGATTGCACTATCCGAAATACAACTCAAAATGTTATGCAAATAGTGTTTGTCCAGTGGCGATAAAAATCTTTAATGACTGCCTAAAAAATTTACCGACATGCCTCTGAATATTATTAGAAGTAAAATTAATGCATGGCTTCTCGACGAATGTTATTATGATATGAATGATTATTTGAATGCAAAATAATGACAAAGGTATTATTACATTTTTTTTAAATTTAAATATTATTTTATTTTCTTTTTATTATGATTTGTTGTTATTAAAGACTGAAATGAGACTGAATGATTAGATTTGATTTGATTTGAATACAATCGATCAATCGCTACGTTTCCGACAACACTCGACCGATCACACAAAATACTTGGTCCGATTTTTGCCACAACCAATTCTAGGGTCAGTTATTCCGAACGTCGGCGGACGCGCTACAACCGACATCGAAACGTCATTATTAAAAATGGTTGAACAGCACATTAGAAATAGCGGCACTCGCGATGGCACGATGCAGAAAACAGGAATAAACCCTTAAAAATAAAACTGTAAGAAGCATAAAATGTAATCCTAAAGAATAAGACACTCCTCATCGGTTCACAAATATGACTATCTGTACATACGCAGTGCGCGGGCGCAGCCATGTCGATGTGCAGCCAGGTGCCGCGGTACTCGAAGCCCAGGTGCGCCAGGATGAACAGCCCGGCACACGAGGGCTGCGCGTTGTTGCGGTCCTGCGATCAAACAAACATTACATAATCATCACAAGGTGGAAGTAGTGTTGTAGGAAGGTAAATGAAAATACCGCTGCAAAATCACCCTAAAATCGGTAGGTACCTCGAACAAATGGTGTGTAGAACAAAACTCATTTATTTTTCCTAAAAAGTAAATATGTATTCATAAAGCTTATCAAATTTACTTTAGATTTATCATAAAATAAAGGATAAGGATTTAACTTTGATATTCTAAAAATGACCAACAAAATCATAAATTTTTGTTGTCAAGTGCCGTCGCGCTAAATATTTCGATATTGTAAGTAATTATGGCTTATTAAAACAAATCTATTAAATTAATTACGTTGCTGACTCTATAAATAGATTTATCAAAGCTTTATTTGATATGAATTTATCGAATTAATATTGAAACTAACCAAAAATCTCGAGCAATGGCGGCCGCCAAAATATTTGTTTACATTTTATAAAATTTACCTTGAAATATCATTCCATTATGCAAACTAATGCTGCAAATCCATCTAAACACACTCACTTTATCGATTTAAGCACTATTCTCATGTATTTTCACTTAAACATTGATCAAACAAAATTATTTAACAACACGCACCCAAACACGCAATGTCAGAATCATATGGTAAACTTTGCACGCACAGATTAAACAGACCTTACGCGCAGAGATCATAGAAACCCTTTCAATCTATTGACAGTACTCTGAACTTTTTTTTGGTATGCGATACACGGTTGAGACTCCCGTCTGTCACCGTCCTATGATTTTTTGAACGCGACTCGACGTAAGCGCATGACGTCAGTGGTGTTCTGCAGGTTAGTGCCACAAGCGAACCTTTTTGACATTGCGAGAAGAACACCAGATGCCACCTCACGAGTTAAATAGAAAACGTATAAGTACGTAATAAGGTGGAGGCACACTCACCGCGACGCTGTTCTTCATGTCGGCCACCGCGCTACTGAACTCGGTGAAGTGCAGCTCGGGCGCGAAGGGCAGCGCGTGCGCCAGGTCGCCACCGGGTATAAGGTGGAGGCACACTCACCGCGACGCTGTTCTTCATGTCGGCCACCGCGCTACTGAACTCGGTGAAGTGCAGCTCGGGCGCGAAGGGCAGCGCGTGCGCCAGGTCGCCACCGGGTATAAGGTGGAGGCACACTCACCGCGACGCTGTTCTTCATGTCGGCCACCGCGCTACTGAACTCGGTGAAGTGCAGCTCGGGCGCGAAGGGCAGCGCGTGCGCCAGGTCGCCACCGGGTATAAGGTGGAGGCACACTCACCGCGACGCTGTTCTTCATGTCGGCCACCGCGCTACTGAACTCGGTGAAGTGCAGCTCGGGCGCGAAGGGCAGCGCGTGCGCCAGGTCGCCGCCGGGTATAAGGTGGAGGCACACTCACCGCGACGCTGTTCTTCATGTCGGCCACCGCGCTACTGAACTCGGTGAAGTGCAGCTCGGGCGCGAAGGGCAGCGCGTGCGCCAGGTCGCCGCCGGGTATAAGGTGGAGGCACACTCACCGCGACGCTGTTCTTCATGTCGGCCACCGCGCTACTGAACTCGGTGAAGTGCAGCTCGGGCGCGAAGGGCAGCGCGTGCGCCAGGTCGCCACCGGGTATAAGGTGGAGGCACACTCACCGCGACGCTGTTCTTCATGTCGGCCACCGCGCTACTGAACTCGGTGAAGTGCAGCTCGGGCGCGAAGGGCAGCGCGTGCGCCAGGTCGCCACCGGGTATAAGGTGGAGGCACACTCACCGCGACGCTGTTCTTCATGTCGGCCACCGCGCTACTGAACTCGGTGAAGTGCAGCTCGGGCGCGAAGGGCAGCGCGTGCGCCAGGTCGCCACCGGGTATAAGGTGGAGGCACACTCACCGCGACGCTGTTCTTCATGTCGGCCACCGCGCTACTGAACTCGGTGAAGTGCAGCTCGGGCGCGAAGGGCAGCGCGTGCGCCAGGTCGCCACCGGGTATAAGGTGGAGGCACACTCACCGCGACGCTGTTCTTCATGTCGGCCACCGCGCTACTGAACTCGGTGAAGTGCAGCTCGGGCGCGAAGGGCAGCGCGTGCGCCAGGTCGCCACCGGGTATAAGGTGGAGGCACACTCACCGCGACGCTGTTCTTCATGTCGGCCACCGCGCTACTGAACTCGGTGAAGTGCAGCTCGGGCGCGAAGGGCAGCGCGTGCGCCAGGTCGCCACCGGGTATAAGGTGGAGGCACACTCACCGCGACGCTGTTCTTCATGTCGGCCACCGCGCTACTGAACTCGGTGAAGTGCAGCTCGGGCGCGAAGGGCAGCGCGTGCGCCAGGTCGCCACCGGGTATAAGGTGGAGGCACACTCACCGCGACGCTGTTCTTCATGTCGGCCACCGCGCTACTGAACTCGGTGAAGTGCAGCTCGGGCGCGAAGGGCAGCGCGTGCGCCAGGTCGCCACCGGGTATAAGGTGGAGGCACACTCACCGCGACGCTGTTCTTCATGTCGGCCACCGCGCTACTGAACTCGGTGAAGTGCAGCTCGGGCGCGAAGGGCAGCGCGTGCGCCAGGTCGCCACCGGGTATAAGGTGGAGGCACACTCACCGCGACGCTGTTCTTCATGTCGGCCACCGCGCTACTGAACTCGGTGAAGTGCAGCTCGGGCGCGAAGGGCAGCGCGTGCGCCAGGTCGCCACCGGGTATAAGGTGGAGGCACACTCACCGCGACGCTGTTCTTCATGTCGGCCACCGCGCTACTGAACTCGGTGAAGTGCAGCTCGGGCGCGAAGGGCAGCGCGTGCGCCAGGTCGCCACCGGGTATAAGGTGGAGGCACACTCACCGCGACGCTGTTCTTCATGTCGGCCACCGCGCTACTGAACTCGGTGAAGTGCAGCTCGGGCGCGAAGGGCAGCGCGTGCGCCAGGTCGCCACCGGGTATAAGGTGGAGGCACACTCACCGCGACGCTGTTCTTCATGTCGGCCACCGCGCTACTGAACTCGGTGAAGTGCAGCTCGGGCGCGAAGGGCAGCGCGTGCGCCAGGTCGCCACCGGGTATAAGGTGGAGGCACACTCACCGCGACGCTGTTCTTCATGTCGGCCACCGCGCTACTGAACTCGGTGAAGTGCAGCTCGGGCGCGAAGGGCAGCGCGTGCGCCAGGTCGCCACCGGGTATAAGGTGGAGGCACACTCACCGCGACGCTGTTCTTCATGTCGGCCACCGCGCTACTGAACTCGGTGAAGTGCAGCTCGGGCGCGAAGGGCAGCGCGTGCGCCAGGTCGCCACCGGGTATAAGGTGGAGGCACACTCACCGCGACGCTGTTCTTCATGTCGGCCACCGCGCTACTGAACTCGGTGAAGTGCAGCTCGGGCGCGAAGGGCAGCGCGTGCGCCAGGTCGCCACCGGGTATAAGGTGGAGGCACACTCACCGCGACGCTGTTCTTCATGTCGGCCACCGCGCTACTGAACTCGGTGAAGTGCAGCTCGGGCGCGAAGGGCAGCGCGTGCGCCAGGTCGCCACCGGGTATAAGGTGGAGGCACACTCACCGCGACGCTGTTCTTCATGTCGGCCACCGCGCTACTGAACTCGGTGAAGTGCAGCTCGGGCGCGAAGGGCAGCGCGTGCGCCAGGTCGCCACCGGGTATAAGGTGGAGGCACACTCACCGCGACGCTGTTCTTCATGTCGGCCACCGCGCTACTGAACTCGGTGAAGTGCAGCTCGGGCGCGAAGGGCAGCGCGTGCGCCAGGTCGCCACCGGGTATAAGGTGGAGGCACACTCACCGCGACGCTGTTCTTCATGTCGGCCACCGCGCTACTGAACTCGGTGAAGTGCAGCTCGGGCGCGAAGGGCAGCGCGTGCGCCAGGTCGCCACCGGGTATAAGGTGGAGGCACACTCACCGCGACGCTGTTCTTCATGTCGGCCACCGCGCTACTGAACTCGGTGAAGTGCAGCTCGGGCGCGAAGGGCAGCGCGTGCGCCAGGTCGCCGCCGGGTATAAGGTGGAGGCACACTCACCGCGACGCTGTTCTTCATGTCGGCCACCGCGCTACTGAACTCGGTGAAGTGCAGCTCGGGCGCGAAGGGCAGCGCGTGCGCCAGGTCGCCACCGGGTATAAGGTGGAGGCACACTCACCGCGACGCTGTTCTTCATGTCGGCCACCGCGCTACTGAACTCGGTGAAGTGCAGCTCGGGCGCGAAGGGCAGCGCGTGCGCCAGGTCGCCACCGGGTATAAGGTGGAGGCACACTCACCGCGACGCTGTTCTTCATGTCGGCCACCGCGCTACTGAACTCGGTGAAGTGCAGCTCGGGCGCGAAGGGCAGCGCGTGCGCCAGGTCGCCACCGGGTATAAGGTGGAGGCACACTCACCGCGACGCTGTTCTTCATGTCGGCCACCGCGCTACTGAACTCGGTGAAGTGCAGCTCGGGCGCGAAGGGCAGCGCGTGCGCCAGGTCGCCACCGGGTATAAGGTGGAGGCACACTCACCGCGACGCTGTTCTTCATGTCGGCCACCGCGCTACTGAACTCGGTGAAGTGCAGCTCGGGCGCGAAGGGCAGCGCGTGCGCCAGGTCGCCACCGGGTATAAGGTGGAGGCACACTCACCGCGACGCTGTTCTTCATGTCGGCCACCGCGCTACTGAACTCGGTGAAGTGCAGCTCGGGCGCGAAGGGCAGCGCGTGCGCCAGGTCGCCGCCGGGTATAAGGTGGAGGCACACTCACCGCGACGCTGTTCTTCATGTCGGCCACCGCGCTACTGAACTCGGTGAAGTGCAGCTCGGGCGCGAAGGGCAGCGCGTGCGCCAGGTCGCCACCGGGTATAAGGTGGAGGCACACTCACCGCGACGCTGTTCTTCATGTCGGCCACCGCGCTACTGAACTCGGTGAAGTGCAGCTCGGGCGCGAAGGGCAGCGCGTGCGCCAGGTCGCCGCCGGGTATAAGGTGGAGGCACACTCACCGCGACGCTGTTCTTCATGTCGGCCACCGCGCTACTGAACTCGGTGAAGTGCAGCTCGGGCGCGAAGGGCAGCGCGTGCGCCAGGTCGCCACCGGGTATAAGGTGGAGGCACACTCACCGCGACGCTGTTCTTCATGTCGGCCACCGCGCTACTGAACTCGGTGAAGTGCAGCTCGGGCGCGAAGGGCAGCGCGTGCGCCAGGTCGCCGCCGGGTATAAGGTGGAGGCACACTCACCGCGACGCTGTTCTTCATGTCGGCCACCGCGCTACTGAACTCGGTGAAGTGCAGCTCGGGCGCGAAGGGCAGCGCGTGCGCCAGGTCGCCACCGGGTATAAGGTGGAGGCACACTCACCGCGACGCTGTTCTTCATGTCGGCCACCGCGCTACTGAACTCGGTGAAGTGCAGCTCGGGCGCGAAGGGCAGCGCGTGCGCCAGGTCGCCACCGGGTATAAGGTGGAGGCACACTCACCGCGACGCTGTTCTTCATGTCGGCCACCGCGCTACTGAACTCGGTGAAGTGCAGCTCGGGCGCGAAGGGCAGCGCGTGCGCCAGGTCGCCGCCGGGTATAAGGTGGAGGCACACTCACCGCGACGCTGTTCTTCATGTCGGCCACCGCGCTACTGAACTCGGTGAAGTGCAGCTCGGGCGCGAAGGGCAGCGCGTGCGCCAGGTCGCCACCGGGTATAAGGTGGAGGCACACTCACCGCGACGCTGTTCTTCATGTCGGCCACCGCGCTACTGAACTCGGTGAAGTGCAGCTCGGGCGCGAAGGGCAGCGCGTGCGCCAGGTCGCCACCGGGTATAAGGTGGAGGCACACTCACCGCGACGCTGTTCTTCATGTCGGCCACCGCGCTACTGAACTCGGTGAAGTGCAGCTCGGGCGCGAAGGGCAGCGCGTGCGCCAGGTCGCCACCGGGTATAAGGTGGAGGCACACTCACCGCGACGCTGTTCTTCATGTCGGCCACCGCGCTACTGAACTCGGTGAAGTGCAGCTCGGGCGCGAAGGGCAGCGCGTGCGCCAGGTCGCCACCGGGTATAAGGTGGAGGCACACTCACCGCGACGCTGTTCTTCATGTCGGCCACCGCGCTACTGAACTCGGTGAAGTGCAGCTCGGGCGCGAAGGGCAGCGCGTGCGCCAGGTCGCCGCCGGGTATAAGGTGGAGGCACACTCACCGCGACGCTGTTCTTCATGTCGGCCACCGCGCTACTGAACTCGGTGAAGTGCAGCTCGGGCGCGAAGGGCAGCGCGTGCGCCAGGTCGCCGCCGGGTATAAGGTGGAGGCACACTCACCGCGACGCTGTTCTTCATGTCGGCCACCGCGCTACTGAACTCGGTGAAGTGCAGCTCGGGCGCGAAGGGCAGCGCGTGCGCCAGGTCGCCACCGGGTATAAGGTGGAGGCACACTCACCGCGACGCTGTTCTTCATGTCGGCCACCGCGCTACTGAACTCGGTGAAGTGCAGCTCGGGCGCGAAGGGCAGCGCGTGCGCCAGGTCGCCGCCGGGTATAAGGTGGAGGCACACTCACCGCGACGCTGTTCTTCATGTCGGCCACCGCGCTACTGAACTCGGTGAAGTGCAGCTCGGGCGCGAAGGGCAGCGCGTGCGCCAGGTCGCCACCGGGTATAAGGTGGAGGCACACTCACCGCGACGCTGTTCTTCATGTCGGCCACCGCGCTACTGAACTCGGTGAAGTGCAGCTCGGGCGCGAAGGGCAGCGCGTGCGCCAGGTCGCCACCGGGTATAAGGTGGAGGCACACTCACCGCGACGCTGTTCTTCATGTCGGCCACCGCGCTACTGAACTCGGTGAAGTGCAGCTCGGGCGCGAAGGGCAGCGCGTGCGCCAGGTCGCCGCCGGGTATAAGGTGGAGGCACACTCACCGCGACGCTGTTCTTCATGTCGGCCACCGCGCTACTGAACTCGGTGAAGTGCAGCTCGGGCGCGAAGGGCAGCGCGTGCGCCAGGTCGCCACCGGGTATAAGGTGGAGGCACACTCACCGCGACGCTGTTCTTCATGTCGGCCACCGCGCTACTGAACTCGGTGAAGTGCAGCTCGGGCGCGAAGGGCAGCGCGTGCGCCAGGTCGCCGCCGGGTATAAGGTGGAGGCACACTCACCGCGACGCTGTTCTTCATGTCGGCCACCGCGCTACTGAACTCGGTGAAGTGCAGCTCGGGCGCGAAGGGCAGCGCGTGCGCCAGGTCGCCACCGGGTATAAGGTGGAGGCACACTCACCGCGACGCTGTTCTTCATGTCGGCCACCGCGCTACTGAACTCGGTGAAGTGCAGCTCGGGCGCGAAGGGCAGCGCGTGCGCCAGGTCGCCGCCGGGTATAAGGTGGAGGCACACTCACCGCGACGCTGTTCTTCATGTCGGCCACCGCGCTACTGAACTCGGTGAAGTGCAGCTCGGGCGCGAAGGGCAGCGCGTGCGCCAGGTCGCCACCGGGTATAAGGTGGAGGCACACTCACCGCGACGCTGTTCTTCATGTCGGCCACCGCGCTACTGAACTCGGTGAAGTGCAGCTCGGGCGCGAAGGGCAGCGCGTGCGCCAGGTCGCCGCCGGGTATAAGGTGGAGGCACACTCACCGCGACGCTGTTCTTCATGTCGGCCACCGCGCTACTGAACTCGGTGAAGTGCAGCTCGGGCGCGAAGGGCAGCGCGTGCGCCAGGTCGCCGCCGGGTATAAGGTGGAGGCACACTCACCGCGACGCTGTTCTTCATGTCGGCCACCGCGCTACTGAACTCGGTGAAGTGCAGCTCGGGCGCGAAGGGCAGCGCGTGCGCCAGGTCGCCACCGGGTATAAGGTGGAGGCACACTCACCGCGACGCTGTTCTTCATGTCGGCCACCGCGCTACTGAACTCGGTGAAGTGCAGCTCGGGCGCGAAGGGCAGCGCGTGCGCCAGGTCGCCGCCGGGTATAAGGTGGAGGCACACTCACCGCGACGCTGTTCTTCATGTCGGCCACCGCGCTACTGAACTCGGTGAAGTGCAGCTCGGGCGCGAAGGGCAGCGCGTGCGCCAGGTCGCCACCGGGTATAAGGTGGAGGCACACTCACCGCGACGCTGTTCTTCATGTCGGCCACCGCGCTACTGAACTCGGTGAAGTGCAGCTCGGGCGCGAAGGGCAGCGCGTGCGCCAGGTCGCCGGACGCGCGGCCGGCGCGCTCGCAGGCGCGCTCGATGCGGCGCGAGTTGGACACGATGGCCGCGTGGTACTTGCCCGTCGCGGTGCCCTGCCGCAACAGATAAAGCGTAACACACAGACGGCGTGAGCGGGACGGCACGCCGCGCACGCCGGCCGTCTGTGGGAGCCCATTTAAACGTTTGTTATTAGAATCGCCGTACTCCCGACCCGACCCGTCGCCGTCCGACTCAAGTTCTTTGTTTTTTTCTCAAGTTTTACGCTTTCACGAGACATTAGATAGACCCGGTCAAAGGTTAAGCCGCGCAATAAAAAAATTGCAGGTTGTACAAAAGAATAGAACCTTAAAAACACGTGATGAGCTGCTCATATATAACTTTTACTTTGGGAGCAACTTCGAAATCGTGTTTTATTTTTCAGATTTACCTAACATTATCATTGACGTAGCGCGTAAACAACAAAAAAGATTCCGTCGAATTGTGAACCTTTCTTTTAAGTCGGTTAAAAACAAAGTCGCTTCCTCCGTCTCTCTCTAAAATATGCAACGGATTTTGATGCCGCTTTGTTGTTGTTTTGGGTGCCACACGAGCTCACTGAAAGAAACCTAATAAACCGTGTACTCATTTGCAATTCTTTATCGAGACGTATTGAAACCGAACCGTTTCCTAAGAGATTGATAACTGGTAATAAAACTGGTAGTACCGTAAAACAAGAACGTTCGAAAAAGGTCGTGTTCAAAGACTGTGGCAAAACCTGGGTTAACTCGCAATAAGGTAACCCTGTGTGTATGGTGAGATTGGAACTACAACCACATGTCGCGTTTTTTGATCAGAAGTCCCAAAATTTCTATAGCAACGGGATCATGTAACTACATATAAGACGGCAAATAGTCATCGAATAAAATGGCACATATTTACTGTAATTATTATCCCTGCCTACGTCCATTTTATATTTTTTTCCGTATGCGCAAATGACATAATTATGTTCTTAAAAAATGAAAATTTTAAGAATACATTTAAAAAAAATTTTGGTTTTTGCATAGGCTTTTGCATACCCCCATGTATGATACATTTTAGAAAGAGGATGAAATACGCTAGGCAGTAAATATGTCATAAAAACGTTTCAATTTCCTAAAAAAACACAAAAAATTCCTTTTCGAGATTTTTTACTTGATCTATTATTATGGTTATTACTAAAACTAACCTCCATAAATATGATGAAATCCAAGAAGTTTCGCATGATTTCTAGTCACAACACGATTCACTGACACTTTGGCTTTCTATTTCACTCATTTGTTTATTTCAAATCACTCACAATTGATCACAAAATATAATTAATTGCTAAGCAACCCCACGCGCAAAATGGCCACGATGACTACTAACTACGTTTGATAAAAAATAAATCTTTCGGTGTTAGCACTACCCAGTTCCGTTCTCCGGCTCTACACAGACTAATAACTGGGCCGCTGTTATAATCCCCCTAGCGTTAAAATAAAACGAGTTCCCGACATAGACACGACCTTGAAATGTCACGTGCGCGTCACACATGGTGTGCACAGGACACTACCGCATACTCTGCTCTGTGCCCACATGGTGAGCGTGAGACGCGAGACGCGTAAGCAAATGTAATGAACTTTATACCTGCGCGCCAGTGAGCGTGGCAACATCTACGATGGTGTCAGCCTTCAGATCTCTCGACGCGTACACCACCCCGTCACTCAGCACCAAACGGCCTAGGAGTAGAAACAAATTTAGTTATTAAAATTCTACAATGTCTTCTTAAAATGAATAGTACTTAATTATAATTAATTAAACTAATAATTTTCGAAAAATATTGACTAATACCTGACTTACAGCCCATTAAAGTCGCGTGTTAGAAAAGGAGATCCGATATATACCGTGACGTCACATTACACGTCCGCCATACATTTTTCATAGTAAAAGTTGTTTTAGAAAGAAATAGGTTTACCTTAATTTCTAATTATGGTACTTACGGTTATTTTTTACCTAAAAATCAGATTTGTTTTCAATATTAGCACTATAATTTCATATATTTTCCTATAAATATAGTAAAAACAATGTATTTTTTCATGCATATTCCCTATTGGCAGTTTAGAAGGGTATTTCTGAAAACGTCTTATTATGTCCTCTAAATAAAAGCGATTGGAATCGGTGGATGTGGCCAGCCTTATAAAACATTGATCTATAAAAGTATAACTACCTTCAGCGTCAGTGTTATTTATTTCTACGGTGCGACCGGAATACAGCTGGTGGATATCGTCAGGTCTGTGGGCAGAAAACAATCAGCATGATAGAACAACCTTTACCGCAAAATATGGCGCACTATTAACTGTTTCTGGGGTATATCTAAGAGTCTATATCTATAGGAGTTATTTGCAAGGAGAGTATCTTTGGGACAGACAGAAACCACACACACACACACACACACACACGGTTAGACGCTTTTAATCGTGTGTATCTTCTCTTTCCCTCTCTCTCTGTTTCTCTGTGCAGGTCTTAGTGTGTAAATCTCTCTTGCTTTTTGTGTGTGGGGAGTGTCAGTAGTTCTGTCTTTCTCTGGGTGTGTCTGTGTCTCTCTTTGTGTGTGTCTCTGTCTCTTTATTTATTTAAACTTTATTGCACAAAATAAAATCGTACAAAAGGTGGACTTAATGCCATGTGGCATTCTCTACCAGTCGACCATTAGACTAAACAGAGATGTTTTGTGGGCGGTGCGAAATGACGTTACAAAAATGAACATTATTATCTCTTTGTGTGTGTCTCTGTCCCTCTGTGTATATCTCGATTTCTCTGTCTGAGTCTGTATTTATTCTTTTATGTGTGTGTCTCTGTCTTCGTGTGTCTCTAAATGAGAAAGAGGTTGTGTGTGTGTACTACATAATTGTGTGTACTAATTCCCCTAACCACGTTTCTAACTACTGCCTCGAGCCTATACCTGGTAGCCTTAGGCCCCACGGCGTTCTCCGCGAGGCACAGCACGGCGTGCAGGTTAAATGTGGGCTTCGCCTTCACGGTCGCCGCGAAAGCGCCCAGCACGGCCGCCGCGCCGCCGCAGTCGCCCTTCATGCCCACCATGGACGTCTGAACAACAATTGATTACTTAAAACAAGAACGCGTTTTGGTGTGTTATGATGAGCTTAGGTGGTGCTGCATGAGTTGATATTAATCAGACGGCTATTTATGGTTATTCTAGTTTGGTACTTGTAAAAAAAATAGGAGACAAAGCTAGCTTTGACAGCGAGAAACAATAGACAAAATTAAACGGGTTGGCTAACAAACTGAAAAGCTAGATTTACTGTGATTTGAAACTGAAAGAAAATCATACCCATGCCGCATGCTTCACCTGCCTAAAACTGCTCTCAACACAAGCTTATGTATGCTAATAACAGAATGCAGCAGTGGCTGTAGTGCTGTAGTTATGACCCATATGCGTATACCTGACTCCAGCATAGGTTTATGTGATGTTCTATGACTTCCATATGCCCAAAGCTAAATGTAACTCCATTGCATGTGTGCCTATAAGTACTCCGAGGGACTTAAGTAGTACTCCATAAACTCCAAGAGCTTACTGGTAACATCAGAAGTTTAGTCATCGCGCACGAACGTGACGGCATTTAGTAATAAGAACTCACCCTGGCCTTAATGCTGAGGCCGCAGTCTATAACTGTTTCCAAGGACTTCATAACCTCTAAGAGCCTCTGGTAACCATAGAAGCTATTTAGTAATAAGGACTCACTCGGCTTTATTGCTAAGGCCGCCGATGTCTATAACTGCTTTCAGGAACTAAAGTAGTGTTTCATAACGTCTAAGAGCCTCTAATAACCTTAGAAGCTAGTAATGGTGACTCATGTTGGCCTTGATGCTGAGGCCTCAAATATTATCTATACTATAAGGCTGCTAGGGACTTAAGGAGTGCTTCTTGACCTTCCCAAAAGCCTCAAGTAACCTCAGAAGCTTGTAGCTCACCCTGGCCTTAATGCTGGGGCCGCCGGTGTCGTCTATAACTGTTCCCACAGACTCCATGACCTCCAAGAACTTCAGGTAGCCTCGGACGCTTGTACTAATGACGACTAAAGGCCCCTGGTAACCTCAGCAGCGTGCAGTAACGGCGACTCACCCTGGCCTTGATGCTGAGGCCGCCGGTGTCGTAGACGATCCCCTTCCCGACCCAGGCCACAGTCTCGGTGGCGGCGGGCACTGTGTGGGACAGCACCACGAGCGCGGGCGGGCACGCGGCGGCCGCGCCCACGCCGTACAGCCCGCCCATGCCACGCGCCTTTAGCTCCTCGCCGCGGATTATGGTAGGCGAGGGGATGTCTAGCTCCTTTGCTACGGTTATGGCTTCCTGAAGGAAACATGAAAGGTCATAAATTCAGGCCTCTTTCCCACTGGGCACTGTGAACACGTGCTTAAGGCCCCGCGATCGATGGGGCTCCAAGTTCCTGCCAGATCACCAACCGATAACCGATATTCAATATCAATAAATATATACAAAGGGTTTTTTTTTTTAAAAAAAACAACGCAAGTTTGCACATTAGACGAGAGAGATCCTTTAAGGGTTCCGTTTTTCCTTTTGAGGTACAGAATCCTAAAAACGTATGAAATTTGGAATTTAGCGGGCTGCCTTGAACGATCCTCTTTCCCATTAACAAAAAAGTCCTCTGCCAAAGTCATAGGGGCCCCATTATCCCCAGTAAGACGGCCCTGCATAAATTATGACTGAAGTTATTATGTCATAATCTAGTTATGGTCCAAAGATGGTCTGAGTTCCCTGTTTAAGCCTTTAAACGCCCCACTGCAAGACTTACTTACGTAAGAGCTGTGTCGACATAGCTCTTCAAAATGCTAAGGTGCCAATAGACAGGCCACATCCCTCGCAGAACTGACAACCGTTGGAAAAGAAATGTTCCCGAGTGGCGACGACGAAATGGAAAACGTAGCGTGGGCAGGCCTCCCACACGATGGAACTAGTCAAGGTTGCAGGAAGCCGACAGATGCACACGTCTCTTCTCGCGGTCAAACGTATCCCACCAAAAACATTTTAATGTAAAATGTTGCCAAGACGACACCATATGGCACGCACAGTCAAAATATTATTAAATCTCATGTAGAGCCAAGCTTCTAACTTTACACGCCTTAACTCTACAAGTCCTAATTTCACAAACTCTACACCTTAGTTAAAATATGGGACTTGGCCGTTTCGCTACCGTCACATGAGCGTAAAGTGACAGACAGTAGCGAACCGGCTTACTTTTCTGTTACAATAGTTCTTGTGGTAACGAAACAAGTTATGAGGGTAAAAAAAAGACGAAGCGCTTTGAGAAAAAGTAGTTCGCTTGGCTCATTTTGGCGGGGTACTAACGTGCCCCTAGATAGCAACGTATGAGAGCGTTCATTCAGGTTATACCAGGGGTTCCCAAAGTGTGTAGCAATTGTACCTATAAAGCAAGCAAATGAGAGTAGCAGTGTCAAGCCTTATTCCCCGCTTAAAAAACTATGTGAAATCACCTAGCTCACCCGTCACATTGATTTGACTGAGTATCTATTTCAAATAGCGCTAGTGTCGGGCGTCGTGATAAACACTAAACTTGTAAGTTCGCCGCGAACTAAAAAAGATTGGGAACCCCTGGGTTATACGATGGTGATTAACCTATTCTCTTACCTCAATGAACTTGTCGACGGTCATGATGTTAGCGGGCGTGTCGGTGATGCGGGCGGCCAGCCGCGTGGCATCCGCCACGTCCTGGATGGTGCTGAGCTCCTCGCTCGAGAGCGAGTTGTCGGACGGCGGGACGTCCACCGCGTTGGACTCCTCGTCTTCGGAGTCGCTGTCTAAGGGTAAAAAATAACGTTAATCAAATATAGCCTGAAACTGAGAAAAGAGACAGAAAATAAACGTATTGTGTGCCTAAGTGTTTATCTATCCTAATCTAAATCGATCACAATATTTTAAAAATAGTTTACTATTTGTGATAATCCTTTCCTTTCTTTTCTTTTTAAGAGAATCCTGTAATTAGCTTCTCTGGTTAGTTTGAAGTAGGTACTATTGTGTGATTCAATTCCATTCCAAACAGTAATTTTAAGGGAAACCTATAATTAACTTATCTAGTTACTATTACGCAGTTCGTTTTTTAAATGAATAAATAAAATAACAGTATTCAAACAGTGGTCAGACGACCTGGTAAGGGTCGCAGGAAGACGCTGGATGCGAGCCGTTTCCAACCGGGCAATCTGGAAGTCAATGGGGGAGGCCTATTGTTCAGCAGTGGACGTCCTATGGCTGAAATGATGATGATGAACAGTATTCAAAACTTGAACTATACAAAATTGGCGGATACACGGAGACATTTATACCCATTGCGCCATTATTATTTGATCTCAGAACTAATTTTGACGTTATAGCGGTGTGTAAAATCGGTTTAACTATAAATCGATATTTAATATCAGATTTTGAAACTACATATTTTTTAAAACTGTATATTTTTCGTAACTACAGACTGCTGTGATACTTTGACGTTTCAATATGACATTGGATATTAACATGATATAATTCATTGTGTATGATTTTATAACAGTCAAAGATTTTTTTGTAACAATAAACATAATGGGTATAGATAGATAGATAGATAGATACTCTTTATCACACCACACAAAAAAAACAGTACAGAGAAACAATAAATTTAGAATGGTACAATTTAGGCGGTTTTATCGCTAAGAGCGATCTCTTTCAGACAAACTTCAGGTAGAGGAAAGTTGGAAAAAAAAAACGTTATGTGGGGGAGGCGGTGAAGAGTTTAAAGTAATTTTATATTTAATATATTACATAATATATTATATATTTATTATATAGATACTAAAAAATAAAATAATATACATACTTACACATTGTTATAAATAATGATCATACATAATATAAATACATATAAGTACTTACACTAATTAATAACCCTATTAATATGAATATGGATTTTGATACCAAAAGTGTTAGGAAAAGTAAAGAAAGAAGTAAATCAAAGAAAAACATAGGAGAAAACTAAAGTCCAAGGAGATATGTTTTAAGTCTAGTTTTGAAGATTTGTAGTGTTTCAGACTGCCGAATAGACATCGGTAAGGAGTTCCACAGGCGGATGGATTGCACAGTAAAGGACTGTGAATAGGTGTGTGAACAATTTAGGGGAGAGGTAAGTCGGAGATTATTGGAAGACCGCATTTCGTGACCCAGGGCTGACTGCAAAAATTTAAAGCGCTCCTTTAGATATGGCGGTGACTTTGGATTGAATAATACAGAAAATAATAAGTAAATTTTATAAAAAAAAATAAAACCGACTTCAAAACACTAAAATTCTAAAAATAATCCTAACACTTAAGTACCTAATCAGTTACTTTTGGAGTCGGTGCCAGCCGATGAGAGATTCAATGTTTTTGTTTGCACCGACTCCAAAAGTAACTGATTAGATACTTAAGTGTTAGGATTATTTTTAGAATTTTAGTGTTTTGAAGTCGGTTTTATTTTTTTAAATAAAATTTACTTATTTTAACTATTTTCAGTAATAAATCCTAATCTAACTGCTGAACACCGATTTAATCCCCTATTTTCCTACCCTTAGGGGTAATTTTTATTTTGCAAACTTTTATCATAGCATCTTTGAAGTATAAGCTATTCAATAAAACAAAAATCATAAAAATCGGCTCATATTTGTCGAAGATAGGTAACAAGAACCACAACCAAAATATTATCTGGGTATATATTTGTTGATTTTCTCAAAAAGTTCTAAATCAATTTCGATAAAATTTATATGGGACCACCTCTGAAGTATGATCTACCAAACAAAAAAAGAATCATTAAAATCGATTCATAATTGGCGGAGTAATCGCGTAACAAACATACAAAAAAAAAAAAAACAGTCGAATTGAGAACCTCCTCCTTTTTTGAAGACGGTTGAAAAGGAAAGCATATGATACTCACGCCGACGTCGTATAGGAAGCCATTCTAGCAAAGCTCGGTATTCTGAGACATGGTCGTACTTACGTAGACCATAGATGATACGAATGCAGAAATTCTGAAGGCGCTCGAGCTTGCTTAGGAGACATTCGGTAAGATCTGGGTAGCAACAATCTGCATAATCAAGAATAGGAAAAAATAGGGCCTGTACACGCGCAATCTTAGTAGGTATTGGTAAGAAATAGCGTAATCTATTAATTGAGGCCGCCGCTGCAAACATTTTCCTGCTGACCTCCGAAATTTGCGTCGCCCAGGTAAGCGCGCTATCAATGTGAACACCTAGGTTTTTAACGACTTTGCTGTATGGAATTTGGACGCCGTCGAAAGTAATGGATGGCAAAGTGCTCCAGTCAATTCCTGCAATTCGCCGAGAGCCACCCAGAACTATTACCTGCGTCTTAGAAGGGTTGACCTTGAGTCCATATGACTTGCTCCAGCTCAGGATACGGTTTAAGTCAGTGTTTATCATATTCACCACACTAGGAAGGTCTTCAAGGCTCCCTTGGAAATACATTTGGAGATCGTCTGCATATAAGTGGAAAGAAGAAGATAGATTGAGAGTAATAGAATTAATAAAAATTGCAAATAGAAGAGGAGACAGAACGCCACCTTGAGGAACACCGGCACTGATGTCACACCATGCAAAAAAATAAGGGTATGTGAAATCTTATCACATGGTTTTCAAACAAACTTTTATTCATACACACTTAAAACAGGCTTACTACGACTCGCTGCATTAATTTACTGTAACATTTTTAGTTGTGGTTCTTACTTTACTTACTTTCTTTAGCATCCTGTATATTTAATCTTAAGTTTTACCGTAACAGGAAATTTCAGGTATTCCATTCTAGGCAACCGCCAGTATTTGAGTTACAGCCTGACAGTGGGTAGCCAAAGCTACCCACTGTCAGGCTGTAACTCAAATAAAGAACGAAGATCGAAAAACGTTACGAAGACCGACTTGGGGACATCACTAATTTAGTTCTAAGTTCCGACACTACGGCCTACAGCGCCGTGGCGAAATTCAAAATGGCGAAATTCAAACAGGCACGAATTTCATTTGATAGCAGTCAGTCTATAGTTATTTCTTTGTCTATGGTCTGTACTGACCGTGCGAGTCGGCGACGAGATGCACCTCGACGGTGAGGGTCCGGCGCGGGGGCGGCGCGGGCGCGGGCGGCGCGGGCCCCAGCGGCGCGGCGGTGCGCGCGCCGAACAGCGGGCACGCGCGCGCCACGCTCACCGCGCTCGCGTACACGTCGCGCTTGCGGCACACCAGCTGCCACGTGACATCACCACGTCAAACACGATCATACTCATTTATTCAGTTCATCACAGACATCTACGCCGCGCCCGAAACGGATGACGAGGTACAGGTACGTAGTGACGGTTAGCAGAATAAAAATCGGACAAATTAGTATACATAATATACGTTCGTCGAAGAGAAATATTAAAATTTTCAAAAATATCATTTTAAAAATTAAAAAACCGGCGAAGAAGATAGTCGGCGCTTTTTACGATTAATCGCCGACTACAAAAGTGGTCGGATAGACGGCTTCGACGACTAGTCGGAACGTCTCATACTTCTTTTGTAAATTACATTCTAAAATTTAATCATAGCTGAGTCAAGTTACAAATAAAATATAACTTTTTAATCATGCACTTAAAATTACTTTGACTGACTGTACTAAAGTAAATTAAAAAGATAGCGCACTTAGTCTAGGACACGTTGGGTGTCCTAGTACGGGACTAATGTTTTTAATTTTAATACTTATGCCACCCGTTTCCGGCTCGACGTTGATTTCTGGGACATCATATATACGCCATCTTCAGGTCTTCTTATGATGATGAAAAAGTTTCGAATATTTTTATAGTAGACTCAGCCAGACTTAAATTAACGAAACTCTCTGGAAGGAAACTCACTCTTGTATCTAATACATTCTCTCAATCCATTTTAAAACATAAGTTAGCAATGGGTTTAAGCCAGGACTTAAAAGTCTAGGCTTATTACGGTATTAAGGTTTATTACAGTACTAAAATTATATTGTATTACAAATCGTAGCCCAACCAAGGACTAATTGGTACCGAAGATCGTCCCTGGTCTAAATCAGATCCACAGATTATAAGCAGCAAATGCCAGTTTATCATGCACTTATTCGTTCAGCGTTCGATGCGCCGTTCATTTTTACAAAATTGTATTATTTATTTAAAAAAATATTAATTATTAATAATCACTTTTTTAATAGATTCCATACTATTTTACTTTTTACAGTTGTTTCAATATTGTAACAACTGAATTTTAGTCCTATAATCAAGTTTTTTAAAAGTTACATATTATTAACTACCTAGCTAACGTAAAACGGAAACGAGTAAGCGGCGCGCGTAATTCGAGTACTTTTGTCATCGAAATAATAAACAATACTGCAACTGCATTTCCAGTGAAATCTTAAAATAAAGACGCTTTGTTTATTATTAAGTAAAGATCCGTTGTTCTATAGTTTTGTGCTACTCAGTACATAACTTGTGGTGTGATTGTGTGGGCGTAGCTCTAAATTATGGAACCAATAAAGAAAAAAAGGGGTGAAAATTGGAGTGCAGAGGAAAAGGTTAGTTCAACTTAGTTTACCTAAATACAGCTTATTCATTGATTTTGAGCAAATATTTTTGATACTTTACTTTAATACTTTCATGGTTATTTTAGGAAATATTACGTACACTTATCGCCCAGTCAGGCAAAATAGTGGAAGATAAATCCACGAAAACTAATGTAAATAATGTATGTATGTAAATATCTATTGGAACGCCGCTGCGTTCTCAGGTCCTCTAAATCATCAAAATCCATTAAATCAATTGAATCAATATCTATTTTTGTCGATTAAACAAATAAAAACACAAACGCGAATGCCAACTTTCTGTATTAAATTCGACGTTTTGAGGTTAGTACCACAGATTAATATGTTAGTACCGAAGTTAAACTAGGGGTCATGGCGGTTTAACTTTAATACCATAGACGATCCTCGAACTCACGTTAAACTTCATTTTGTAATAGCGTTTATTTTAGTCCATGGTTTAAAACTAGTACTAAGCTCAGTATTGTCTAAACTTCGTTTTGGAATAAGAAGGCGAATGTTTTATCATTTGATACTTATGTAAAGAAAATATTACTTTAACGTATAATATCAACCATAGCCGTGATAGGAACCTGTCGTAAGGTAGGACCTTAGCTAGACGTCACACTTACCACTATAAACTCATCAGCAGACCGCTGCGTTCCTCTTACAATCTTGGCGAGAGCGTGACAGCGGGAGGGCGCAGCGTGACGCGAGCGGCGAGCTGGCAACGTCGCCAGCGACGCTGCCCGCGGCCATAGCTCGCAAGAGTCACCAGGCGATGACGTCACGCAAGAGAGACCACGTTTCCATGCCTGCAATCATAGGTTCCAAATAATAGCGCGTTTACATTAGATCGGCGACCATAGATTCTAGAGTAAATAAGGTTTGAATGTTTTTAAACTTATTCACCAACCTCTTCAGACACCCTAGGCTCAAGCTTGCAACGGATGTCACTCCACGACAAACTGTTCAGGTGCGCTGCTTGCCCTACAATAAGAACTGGTTGCACCTCTGGGTCCGATGGGGTCAGCCCCCAGCGGAACTTTATGTTCACGGATGAGCTGGACATCCTGCGAACTGAAAGAAAAATAATGATTTTCGTATTTTTAAAGTTTTAAATTGTAAATAAAATATAAAAGAAATAGATTTTGTGTGTTAATAATGTAGTGTTTTTAAGGTACAAACAGAATACCTTTTTAAATCTAGATTTAGTAAAAAACCTGGTTAAAAAAAATTTTAGTATTAAGAAAACAGACAAAAACATATTTAAATTAGATTTCTAGTTCTATCTAGCTGAATTCTAGATTAAACAACTTAGTACAAGTGGCATGTATTTCCACATTCTAAGTCTCAAATGTAATATTTCTTTACACAATTTTTTATGATTCTAATAATTTATGTTGTAAATTTATTTTAAACATTAACCTGTTTTCAATCAATATTGACTGAAGTTTTAAAAGCAATTATAAGGTGTTAAAATACTTCACAATTTAGAATGTTGGACCGCTCGAAATGGTATCACTGGGTGCAATGATAAAAGAAATCTGTGTATAGTAAAAACTGATAAATAATCTTCAAGATAACAAGACAAAGGGTAATAAACTTCGCTTTTAATTGTGTCTTAGTGAGATATTGGAAGTCTGATTGACTTGACAAACAAAGTGAAACAAGTTAACTGATCAAGCATATGTAAATGAGACTATAGAAATTCTATTGTTATGCGGTCTCATGAGACCGCTTGGATGTTAACAGGTTAATCAATCACACTAACAACACAGACAATACAAAATAAGTTGTTTAACTAAAATAATGAAAAACCTCTTAGGAGGTGACTGGTTATGAAATAAAACTTTTTCTATGGGACCAACCACTACCCTAACAAACAGGTTATTGGTAATTTATTTTTATTATTTACTAGCTGCTCCCTGCGACCTTGTTTGTGTGGTCTTCAGTTTAGAATTAATAAATCTGGATAAAAACAACCTTCACAACGAGCGGTATGAAATTTACTTTATGACCTATTCTCATACGTACCAAATGTCAAATTTTATTACTTGTCTTGTTAATCGGTCATTTCAGAGGAGTGCGACCACATACACTATCACATGAGATTTTTATGATAATCTTATCAGACTGACTACTCACTTGGATGACACACCTTTTTCCCTTGTCTTAATGTTATAATAAAAAAAAATACTGTTGTTATTGCATTGACAAATTCTTAGAAGCTAAATTTTGACATAAATATTACAATAAATGTTTCCTGAAAACTGAATTTATTTAATAGTTTCATTGCTGAAACCTCAGCATAAAGTCTGGGGTATTGTTTTACCCCATTGTTTTTTTGTTGTTTGTATTCGTGTTTTAGTCAGTTTCAAATGAAGTTACATTTATCTTGATTTGTTTTATTGTTATTATTGTAGTTTTACTGATGAATTTAAACACAATTTAGGTACACTTTTTTTTTTGTTTTATGAATACCTATTAAAATTTAAGTTGCCTTAAATTAAATTTTTTGGTATTTCTGAGAATATACTGATACTATGTAAAAATATTTTTAAGTAAATTATGATTGATAAAAATCAAGAAAAATACATTCCTCTTTAACATAATGATCAAATGGCAGCGAACGCCTCATGGCATTAGATCAACCTTTTGTATGATTTAAATAAAGTTCAATTAAATAAATCAATCTCATTGTTACCGACTTGTTTTTAGTAACATAATGGTGACAAAAGATAGTTGTCCTATTTCATAGATAGTGTTTCTACTCCGAGTGGGGTTATACATTTTGAGTAGATGAAAAAGATTTGGCTACAAGTCAGAAATCCTGCAATATGCTATAAGTACTTCACAAAAATTATTAAACATTGCTTTTGGTCATTTACCTACAAAAACTGCCGGGTGATAATTCACCACACTAAAACACGTCGCGAACGTTCGTAATAACATTATGATTACATTATATAACGCGATAACGTCAGTTTCCAAAACAAACAAATAGCAATTAGGTACAAAACCGACAGGCCATGGCGTGAGCGCTAACTTTAAAAGGACTTACCGTTGCGTTTTAAGCGCTGATCAATAGCTCTTGTTTAACTTATGCATAAAAAAGAAATAGAATTCCTTAAATTTACTGTACAAATCGATTAATTTTATACATTAAACACTATAAAATTCGAAGAAAGTGAATACGCTTTCTAAACTAATCTAACCAAATCTAACTTGCCAAATCATTGACTGACACAGATTACTTACATTACAGTCACTGACATAAATAAACATGGACTGGCTGCTGACAAATGACAGCTAATTTTGACATTGTAAGATCAAACGCTGCCATTGATCGATCCTTGGGCGTAGTTTTACCTGATCAGTGCCTTGGGCTGGTGGAAGTTGACTGAAGGATCGACCAATGGCAGCGATTGACCTTACAATGTCAAGACGAGTCCGGAGCCGCATCCGTCGCCATCTGTTACCGGCGGAGGGTAAAGGTAAGGAGTACTATATGCGTTGTGAAAAAGTGTCCGTCAAACTGCCACAGTAGCAACAGCTTTCTTCTTGGCACTTCTGGCTTCTCTAAAATTTCTATCTGTGTGGACCTGTAAGGCTCGGACTACGTGCATCTGGAATTTTGCAGAACTCCATACAAAACGACTCTGGACAAGCCCGAATTAAATCCGATTTGTATGGGGTTCTGAAACATTCCAGATGCAGGTAAATGTTTTTTTAATTATTTTTGTATACTTATTTAAATAATGTAAACCTTGGTCTTCCTAAAATATATAAATAAATTATCCCGAAGCAGTAGTAAGGAAAAAAAAATTGGGACGTGTAAAAATGCTGTTAATGGCCTATTTGCAAAAATAAATGATTTAATTTTTAAAATCAGTCTGAATACTCATAGTTAAGGAGTACTATTTCTTATGGGCGGTAAGTTAAAAAAGTGTCCAGATAAAGCAGTAGTAAAACCATAGTAAAACCATACAAGTAAAATAGTTCCAAAACCCTCCAAAATGGCGATAGCGTAGGCACTGGGTATGATATGGTTACAAAGAGTACTATTACTACTATCCATGGATTAAAGCAATTGTTGACGGATTGAAGTATGCCGAGTAATGCCAAGTTAGAACATTTTAGTGCCTTTTATAAAACTTTTAATAAAAAGATTAATCCAACAATTCTCTCGTTTATATGTTTTTTTAAATAAAAATAATAATAACCAGGCGTTAAGAAAGGATGAGCGATTCTTTATTTCTTATTTTGAAAAGTGCGCCAACGGAGCGGAAGTTCATCTGTCCTTGTTTATTTTTATATTGAAAAACTTTCTTTGAAAACCCTGTTGCTACAGTGGTGCCACCTTAATTTAATGCAGTTTAACGGACACTTTTTCACAAAGAAGATAGTAGTACTCCTTACCTTTACCCTCCATACTGCTCCATACCTTGTGCTTTACTTGATCTGTATTCTATGCCCTGTTCTCGTGCCCTGTACTTTAGAAACTTGGTTTATAACGTAGTTTTACCTGACTAGTGTTTTAGTAGAATAGAATAGAATAAATTTATTTGCTTCAAACACGGTATACACAGGTGTTACACAGTAAAAGAACAAGCATGTTTTGCTTACAGTAAGCATACAAATATTTGTTTTGGGCCAATTAACCCAGTCATTAAAGTAATAATTTAATAATACCTAATAACTGAACATGCGAAATATTAACAAGCATCAGTGGACCATTGGTTGAATAAAACATGCTATGCTGATTACATTTAAGGCTATCGATCATTAAGAAACTCAGTGACGCTGTAAAAGTTTTTATTTTTGAGCCATTCACCCAGTCTATTCATAAAACAGCTATTATTTAGCGTTTTCAAGCTTTTTGGTATTTTGTTGAATATTCTAATACACATCGACATACAATTTCGGCTATATTTCTTTGATCTAGGTGCAACTTCCATTATTAATCTGTCTGGGTCTCTGCGCGTTCGCGAATTTATATCGCAGGCTCTTTTAAATAAAGTAAAATGTTTTTTAACAAACGAACATATTTCTAATATATAAAGTGATGGCAGTGGTAATAAACCAAACTCTCTAAAAAAAGGTCTACACGATTCGTCAGATGGAATCCCGGCTATAGCTCTAATGCATTTTTTCTGCGCAATGAATGCTCTATTAAAATCAGTACTGTTTCCCCATGCTATGAGACCATAACGCAAAATGACCATAACGCAAAATGGATTCAACGTAAGCGTGGTAGGATACGAGCGCTGTTGAGATATTAGTAACTTTCCTTACTTGTTTGAGAGCATATACAAACCAATTTATTCTGTTACATAAATCCTTAACGTGTGTTTTCCAGTTTAAGTCCTGGTCAATCAATATGCCTAAAAATGTTTGGTCGCTTATTAAGTATTAGTCGCTTAAAAGTATTGGTCGCTATAAGCATAACTACGGTCAATTCAAATAACACGTCATAGCTAGTAAAAATAATTGATATGTTCACAACTTATTTAGGCTTGAGCTATAAATTTATAGGGACAACTTCATGGTTTGAGTTGAGCACCCGGACACACGTCGTGTTTTACGTGATCAGTACTAGACACCAAATGTACTCTAAACCGGACACTATACTGCGTCACTGCATGCATATTAAGCCGGTTACGAGTCCGCAGCCGCGTCCGTCGCAGTTGTCACCAGTTTTATACTTATACAGCACCGCTTACCGCAGCGTTGTGCGTCCCGATCAAGCTCCAAATCACGATTCGGTTCCATTCAGCGCTGCATGCAGCGGTTCAGTTTCAGAGTAAAATATGTACCCGGAAGGGTTCCTCTAGTATTCGCCGCAGAATCACTCCCGCTACAATCACAGATCGCCTTGTTTCATATCTGGTTTCTTCTTTTATTGAATGGCCAAATGTTGGGTCATTGGTCCACTCCCACCTCACTGTTCAATTCCGCCAATATCATGTTAATTAATTCAAAATGTATGTTGCGCACAGAGAGAGCTTTTTCCAAAGCTATAAATAATGTAACGATGATTATTCCGTCAACGAAATGTTATAGAATCAAAAGAAAAAGAACATTATTAAGGATAATAGTAGCTAGGTAATAAAACAATTCAATGTTGTTTGGTTAATTGTATTTAATTCAGTTGGTTTACCAATATTAATGCTGGGTAATAATAATACTATTCAATGTATAAAGCCCATAAAATCCGAATTTTGTATACAATACAATGTAAAATTTCGACATTGTCATAAAATACATGTTGACAAAAAATAAATGCACTTATTAGCGCCTTCTACATGGCAACATTTGCTAATATTTTTGGCAAAAACCTTACTATATTATGATACCGAAATAATAATTGCACAAATGTCTTGTATTAAAGTTATTCGCCCTCTATTTATAAAAAAAGTGATTTTCAATGCCAAATAATAAATTAAAAATAAATAAATTTCAATCTCGACAAATATAAATACTTTTTTTATGAAATGACTAATTTACAACGACATGGTTATTTATTACCTTAAAATAACCAATAGCACATGACTACTATTTTTAAAAGTACTTTGAGGCCTGATTGGCCTTAATTTAACATAAAAAAAACTCTTGCCACTTTTTTAAACATTCTGTTATCAAATTCATATGACTACATTTTTTTAACTCCAAAGTTGTAACGTTAATAATTATCAGATAGCAAAATGGCAAGAGTGGCAGTATTTCATTGTGCAATTCATAAATCCCTCACACCAGTCCCATAGTTCGCTCCTCCTGCCCTGTTCAAGGCATCTTTGAATTGATCGATGTCTATTTCAGCTTGACTTTCCAACTGCAGCTCCACTGCAAAATTCTGTAACAATCATCCAATTTTGGATAAGTAATTATAAAATTTTAAATCTACAATGCTATGAGCTAGACTCTATGCTAATGGACACTTCCACCTTGGTTAGTTCATGGCGCTGACCAGTATACATAAACGACATGGTAAATGTAGGGGAATAGGGAGCGAACAACATGCGACTGCAATACAGATTTGATTCTGCGACTTATTAGACATGGACGCCAGGCCTTACAGGCTTTTAGCTTTGAAACGAGATATTACTTAGTGTTGACTACACATTTGGCAATGAATATTTTATCTGGCAGCCCAACCTAACAAAAAAAAATTTTTTCATCCTGACAAATATACGATTTTTAGCTAACTGTAAGTTGAAGTGGGCGCTGGCATAAAACTATGTGATTTTTTGTTCTTAAAGTTCGCCTAGTACGATAGTATAAAATTACCCAGGGTAAGGAAGGAAGCTGGCATAAACCTATTATGGCCTATAACTTGACAGCCCTATCTTCTGGAGTAAACAGCCGGTACTCTAACAAAAAAAAAACAATTAGCACCTTTAACTATGGCTCGGACTAGATGCATCCGGATTTTTTCAGAACTCCATACAAAACGGCTCCGGAAAAGCCCGGATTCAATTCGTTTTATGGGGTCAGAAAAATTCCGGATGCATTTAAGATAATTATAGTCAAGCCTAAGATGCCTTATATCTGTAAGTTGAAGATGGTATGAAACTGTGTTTTTATAGTGTCGCCTAGTTCCGTAATATAAAATTAATAATATTAATTTTATATAACGGAACTCATGTTATGATAAAAGTAGCATCAATGAGCATTGAACTTTCGTAGGGCGCGCGCTTATCCAATATTGTATACAATCTTGATATTCCTAAAACAAAATTATTCGTTTAAATAAGATACTTACGAGTACACACAAAAATAATATTGTAATTGTAATTAATTTTTTAACACAATTATTTTTTATTTGAACAACTTACTGACTTAAGATATTTTTGTAAAAAGACATGCCAAAACAAGATAGTTTACAAAATTGAACAGAGAAAAACTGACATAAGAACGGCGCTGATGTCGTTTTTACAAATCTATCGAAATTATATTTAGGCGACTTGCGAAGGCGGCTTGTAAATTCGTCGTCATGAGACCGCACTTTGAACGTTATCTGTTGTGCGCGCATGCAAAAGCGCGGGAAACTAAATGTCAAATTGAGTGTATGTCAATGTCAAAAACCAGTGGTTGAATTGAACCCGTGAACCGGCCGCAATTCGTTGTTTGTTTGTTTAAAAATGTTTACTGTGGCTAAACAAATGGACGAATTAAGCAGTAAAGTGCCTTGCCGGGAGGGTCAATTAAAAGATTTGTTAAATCTCTTCGGCGACTACGATGAGCCGCTTCCTTGTTCATTGTATGTCAGCGGAAGTATGGGGACTGGTAAGAGTTTATGTATAACATCTGTACTGCGGTATTTGGGCTACAAACAAGTAATAATTGATTGTGTCGAGTGTTATACTGCCAAAATCATGTATGAAACAATATTATGTAGTTTAGATGACTGCGAAAGTGAAGCGAAATACGATTCGATTATGGATTTCACAAACAGTTTAAATCGTATTGGACATAATCTAGTACAGTACCAGCCTATTGTTTTGGTATTCGACAGAGCCGAACGATTAAGAAACATGGATGAATGTATAATATCTGCTCTCTTGCGCCTTCGTGAACTTTGTAACCTCAATGTTTGCACTGTATTTGTTACACATTTGGTCTACGATAACTTTTACTTCAAAATGGGCGTTTGCGAGCCAATAAAGTTATACTTTCCCAACTACAATAAAGAAGAACTCTTTAAAATCATATTTCTACACCAGAAGTCTTTTGTGAGACATGTTTTAAGCAATGCCGATGCTGACAATGAAATAAAAATGGAACTAGAAAGGCCTGAACTATTTGCCAACTTTCTAAATGCATTTCTTAGTGTTTTCTACAGACCATGTCGAGACTTGATTGAGTTGCAACATATGGCTCGAGTCAACTTTGTAAAATACTGCAATCCAATCATAAGAAAAGAAATCCAAGCGCAAGATTTACCTAAATTGTGGCGCCACATATCTCCAATATTAAAAACAAGTTTAGAACTTCTTTATTTACGTATTAGTACTAGTAAAATACAAAAACCATCACCTGGTAAAGAAAATAGTGATTTAGTGGAATCACAGAATTACAACTTTGAAAATACTTTAAAGGAAGAGCTAACTTCAACTAAAACATTTGCACAGAGCTTCGAGTTGCCATACTATGCTAAATATTTGCTAATAGCTGCATATCTGGCAAGTTATAATCCACCAAAAGAAGACAAAAGAATGTTTATGAAATATCATGGGAAGCAACGTAAAAGAATGCAGCAAGTTAAAGCAAAGGCAAAAATAAATGAGAAATTGAACACTCAGCTTGGGCCAAAAGTTTTTACATTGGATCGGTTGCTGGCAATATTTTATGCAATTTTAGAGGAAAAAATTGGTCTTACAAGTAACCTATTAGCTCAGATTGCAACTTTAGTTGAACTTAAACTAATCGCTGGAAGCAAAGAAATCGATCTGGATGCAGCGAAGTACAAATGCATTGTGGGCTATGACTTTATATCAGCAGTGGCACAAACTGTTGGTTTTAATGTTCGGAAGTACTTGTATGATTTTATGTGATGTTTTGTGGAGTGTAAGGCTTTTAATAATTTATTTGAACTTTTATACCAGAATATAAGTATTATGAAATTATTGTTGTGTTTTTTTAGCCTTTTGCAGTTTGCTATATCTATGGGTAATGCCATGGTAACAGGAAAATTTCTAATTATTCTCCCCTAAAAAAGGTTGTCTTTAAAGAAATAGCTTCTGGCAAAAAGGCTGTCAGATGATTATACATGACATACAACTGTGAATTGTTGTTACCTTTGTTTTTTGTGCAATAAAGTGCATTTATCTGATTGACATTATAACGTTGTGAAACACCAAGTGAAAAACCCTAATTGTGCCTTGTTTTCCTGGGCTAGGGTGTTAAATATTTTTGACAGTATTATCTAATTACTTACTAATCTGTAGACTAATCTATGGTTTAGTAGAGCGGCATTAATATTTGAACTATTATTATTATTACATACTACTTGTCTAGTACAACTTTTTATACTAGTTTACTACCTACATACAATATTTTTTGGGAGGGAAATATCATTTAAAAATGCTATTCAGACGACTTCTTAATATCTTCTAGTTATCAACATTAGCATCCCCGAAAGATGCGCGATAACGCTTTCCGTGAAATACCTAAATCCACTAGTAGATACTTACAGATATAATATCCTTGATAATGGCTTTATCGGTGGACATCTTAGCCCGGTTGATGACTGATACATTGGGCCCCACCCATGTGACGAACATAAATTTCTTACGTTTTGACATTTCGTCGCCCATCTGCAACCTGTAATGGGAAATGAAATCTAAAAACCAAAATGGAAAAGCAAGTTCTCTACAAGGCCCTCCTACGCATTTCATTTTTCGTCGGTATTCACAAACCTTTCTACTTCTTAAATACTTATGGCCTTAAGTTCATAGAATGCGTTTAGACAATAGATGTCAGTCAAGTCAACTTATTTACAATTTCTGAATCCTATTCACCCACAAGGTTGACAAGACGACTTGGTAAAGGTTTTAGGAAGCTACTGGACGCAGGCCACTAGCAACCGGCCAATTTGGAAGACATTGGGCTGGGGAGGCCTATGTTCAGCAGTGGATGTCCTTTGTAATACGTCCCACTGCTGAGCACAGTCCTCACTTCAACTATGAGGTGGTATGGGCTATGGCCCACCTCCACCACGCGAGCCCAGTGCGGATTGGTAAGAGTGTTGTAAGGCCAGTGATTAAACCTTACTGACAGATGTAATCAAGTCGCCTTAAGGCCTTTGACTAGGCCAGGGGTCCGCTACCTCCTCTACTCCTGGACTAGGCTTAAGGACTGTAGGGTAAGACTACGTTGAGGCGGAGGAGCTGATTAGTTTTGCGTTGAGCTGAACGGAGGGGACTCCCAGGAGCAAGCCAGTGGCTGCGATTACGCTGCCCCGCCCCGCTTCGCACCGCGCCCAGCTTCGGCTTCCTTTTAATTTTGTCTTAAGGAGGAGACTCCAATAGAACATGCTTACTCTTACACTGGAGACAATAAGTGTTGTTTTTTTAATTGGAAACTCACCTAAGGTAACCAAAAGCACGGTCGTCATCTGAGAATTGTGTGCGGAACTCTGTGAAGTCGCTGCCTCTCGCTGAACACACTATGCGCGCTCCATCGAACTTGAATACAGCCCTGAAGAGCAAATAATTATAGACTTATAAACAGCAGTTTCTTAGTCTCTTAAATAAGAATATGTGCTTGAACGTTTTTTTTTCACTCACAATAATGCTGGTTATAAATAAAAAAAATTCAAATACCAGAGGACAGTTGTTTTTTTTTTTTAAGTTCATTACATACTCGTATCTGCGATATTGTTCTACAGACATTAAACTTTTATACAGGAAGAATTTTTTATCACCATCCAAATTAAAATATAATAATCTATGAGGAAAACAACAATACACGTGTTTTTTCTTTTGGTACAAAAATGTTGAGTTAAAGCACCTGGAAATTGTCTAAACAAATACTAAGAGTATGGACACGGCACGCAAACTACTCTACGCGCTAGCGTCGACGCCTCTCCCCGCACCCGCTTTTCATTGATGTTTTTACGATCCTTAAGTTGTTGACTTTCCCTTCATATTTTCGCGATAGTACGTAGCGCGCGGGACGGCGGAAACGCGGTAATAAGGCACGCATACGTCACGGGGTTGCGCGGGCGACTGATTTGTGTGTTTGTTGACAGTTTGACATCGGCCGGCGCGCCACCGATGCCGACACGAGGCCGTCGTCATAGCAACCCCGTGCCGCGCGTCGTATCCCACCAAGAGCAGTTGATTTTTTTAAGTGAAATTATTATCCTTGATATAGATAGGTTGTGTTGTCTGTGTGCCCGGGCCCTAGTAACAGAAACGACTCCATTAAAGTACTAAAGCCCAAAAAGTTATTACGGTACCTTTATTAAACGTATTCCTAAAATACAAACAAGAAGTTAGTAGTTCAATGTTCAACCATAAAATACAACATACAAAGCAGATTGCTAACTGCTAAAGTCAAAACTAAAATATTGTAAAATCAGTAGAGCCAAATTTTCAAATTAGTAGGATTTATTAAAAATGCAAACCAAAATTGTTTTGTACAGTCAACGGAAGGTCAACCTACCCAAAAAGTTAAAGGTCATTGAATCGATTTTCAACTTTAAGTCCGACACGTAGAGATCAATACCAATTGAGACAAATTGACGTTTTGTGGTAGGTTGTCAAGCCGTTGTTTGTACTTAACGTTGATCACTAGTTAAGTAACTGTATCTGAGTCGCTTCTGAAACTTTGTCAATTAAAATCTATCATCATTATCATTTTAGCCAAAAGACGTCCACTGCTGAACGTAGGCCTCCCCTAGTGATTTCCAGATTGGCCGGTTGGAAGCTAAAATCTATTTATTGGCACTAAAATGCCATAATGTAAAATTAAGAACACTTTATTTTGAAGTACCTATGCTTTGCTGTTTAATAAAAAATACCGGTTTTGATGTAAGTATTCTAAAATTTGAAGTAAGTACATAAATCATAATGGTTATTTGGATTCGTCGGGCCAATCCAGCGATTCGGATATTTCCCATAATCCAATAACAAGCAATCAATCTTCCGCAACAAATGGACCGTTAAATATCTTCAAATGACCTCACCATTCTGTGGGAGAAGCGTCGGACCTCACGTCCTCGTACGCAGAGCGGATCGTGTCCCGATCCAAACCGGTCGTCATGGTTACCTGTAAAAAATAATTAGCTATAGAACCGTATGCGCGTGCGCAGCTCTGTTACAAAAGAGCCGGTTGAGATACTACATTAGTAAAGTGCAGACTATGAAATATATGGGGGTATAGCATATTTCTTTTACAATCACACCTGTTTACCATGTACATTTGTCCGAACAATTATATGATTATTTTATTTTGCCAATTACCGAGCGAGCGAAAAGGCCTTCGCCGTTTTGTCTGTCAGTCTGTCTGTAAAAAAAAGCCTAATGTCCGACCGAAACTCCAGTAGGGCTTTTGATACGGTTTTCACAAACAGACTGATTTACGAGAAAGGTTTGTGTATAATTTGACTAATCGTATACCGAGTTACTACCCACATGAAACCGGGGCAAGTCGTTAATGTATAAATCTTATTTTATTAGTTACTTCCTTTTAGGGAGTGATTCTACTGATAAAATACAACTTTGAAATCGTCCCCACCAACATTAAAATCTTTAAAACCTTTTTTGATTGAAAGTTATGTTCCTGAGCATTAAAATCATCCACTAAAAAGAAGATATAGTAAAATAGGACCTTAACGCATAGGTACTCGATTCCACTACAATGGTGCTGACTGCTGATTACACAAACCATTTTTGTTTTGTAAGGTCAAAAAACCAGTTGGCGTCATATTTTTCCAAGTTTGGTCAATGTCAGCAATATAAAGGTATTTAGGCGGTATGGTTTACCTAGATATGATTTTGCTTGTCTTACATACATTTAAATCTAAGGGGGTGGGTATGATGACTCTTGTGACGACAACCGTTGCTTACCTACCACTTAATTTCCTACTTGATTTATAAATTTATCGATCGACCATGATCGTGATCTGTTTAGCGATCAAGATTATTATCATTTTTTACTGTGTGATCGCAACGGTAACCCCAGACATAGATCTAAGTCTGCATCGTATGTCGCGATCATTTCAAGATTGACGGTTTTTGAACGTAGAAATCGAAATGTAAGTTGACAAAATGCGACGGACAAGTCTTGGCTTCTACCAAAGCTTCGAAAAAACTAAACCGGTGGCAATGGGGAATCACACTCAACATTTGTCCCGATAGGTGTCGCAGTGTAGAGAATAATTGATCGCCCGTAGAGGCTATTTGATCACTGATTGAGTTGTTCTGCCACTGATCAAATAATCACTAGGTAGGTAAGGTAGGTAAGCTTGTAAACATGTGTCGAACTTGCGTCAAACACATCAATATAATTGTATTTCTGTTTAAAACGATGCCTCTGTCCCCTCTGTATTCTAGTTAGAGTTATTAGCAAATACATTTTGTGTTTATTCTACGAGCACCAATTTTTGAAGTGAAATCTTCTTTAGCGGCGGCGTTGTGCACTTTTTGGGATGGGTAAAACATGTTAAGCTCGCGTCAGGGCACGTGACCTGATCGAAAATTCGTAAGACGGAGGGAGAGGAAGAATTGTCATGTTTGATGTTTAAGTTTTCACTTCTGCCGGCACTCCCGGAGTGCAACCCGTTGTTTTTTTAAAACATCGACATTTACGATAGATTAAACATGCTGGATCCATCTAGATTACCTTTGCTTCTCCATTTTTTATTTTCAAATTAATAGTACGGTGTCTAAAATTGAGGTTTTTAATAAAAAAAAGAGGGGATTCCCATTTTCCGCGGAAACGAGCTACATATGGTACACGTGTAGCTGGTTTGATCTTGAAAATTTGAGATAATCCGCTGTTCTTCCCTCCGCCAAAGAAAACCATCTCCAATGCATGAGTTATTTAGGTCTACTGCTCGTTAATCTTCAGAGCTTGTTGATGCTCGTCTTCCAGTTGCCTACATAACCGATCTAAAAACTCGACAACAATGTTTCATTCAAACCTAGAGATCAGTAGAAAGCACATAACTGGCCGCAGTGAGTCACTACACATCTCGGTATCTTTGACGCGTCGACCGCACGATCATTAGATTCGGTAGCTTGGCTTAATCGAATAAGTGGTGGTTACAAGTAACTACTATGTACCAACAAATTGCTTGCCTATTACTTTTGTAAATCGACAGGCATTTAAACAGCTGTTTTTGAATTAAGCAATTCGTTTGACAGAAATGTCTGCGTTGGCAATCCCGCAGCCTTTGACTTAAACTTCTAATTAGGTATGAAGGCTTATTTGATTTTTTATTAATGATGACTTCAACTATTGGTTTGTGTATTGCGATAAATAGTATGAGCATATAAGTAATGTTATTCCTTTACTGTATTTAAGAGTAATAATCTTAACACGTATTGTACCTAATCAGTTACTTTTGGAATCGATGCAAACGAAAACATTGAATCTCTTATCGGCTGGCACCGACTCCAAAAGTAACTGATTAGGTCCTTACGTGTTAAGATTATGTTTAGATTTTTAGTTTTTTGAAGTCGGTTTTATATTTTTTTATAAAATTTACTTATTTCATCTATTTTTTTAGTGATAAATCCTAATCAAAACAGATCATAAGAGTGCAAACAAAATTTAACTGCTGAACACCGATTTCATTTCCTATTATTCCACTCTTAAGGGTGTATTTTTTCCGTAAATTTTTTACTAAAGATATGGTAAAATTGGAATACGTTTCTATCAAAAACTAAAGGAATTTGTCTACGACCAGACTGTAGTATACCTATTTGAAGTATAAGCTATTCAATAAAAAAAGAATCATCAAAATCGGTTCACATTTCTCAACGGTATTGGGTAACATAATACTTATCTACGTCAATTATTTTCTAGCAAAGAAACTAAGTATATTTAAACTTAATGATCGCCTAAAATTAGAAAGGATGGATTCGGGATTATTACCATGCAGGTGATGCAGGTGCCTTGTTTGGTACATAATATAATACCTAGTTAAATTCTAGCAAACAGTACAGACAACAGCCCGTCAACCTACCACAAAAGGTCAAACTTTCTCAATTGATATTGATCTTTACGTGTCAGACTTAAAGTTGAAAATCGGTTCATTGACCAATAACTTTTCGGGTTGTCTGAACCTACTGCTTTAAGTTATTGACTTCGTATTTTCCTTATAAGTAACTATGTATTTATAAAGAGTAGATGCTCTCATTAAAATATAATTTCACGGAACATTATGTAAAGTGTGCCATTACAAATAATATATTACTTAATTAATTTTAGTGTAAAATTCCGAGAGAAATTGAAATACTTACTGTACAAATAATTTCACGGTTTAAATAAATTTGTTTAACGAATCTAACTTCTCACGCTTAGTTATAAAATAGGCGCGAAAAATAGTTGCATATCATGAACTGCAATAATGGTTTTTCAAGCTTGTTTATTATAAGTTCGGATAAGAAGAAGAAGTAAGTTTAAACCTGTTTTTAGATGTAACTTAGCACCAACAAGAATACGAATAAGAATCATTAGGTACTCGCAAAAAAATAGAGTAAAGTAAATGACATTTTGATAATTTACAATAACAAGAAAACAGGATAGGGTAGGTAGTAAGTATCGATTGTTCGTATCATATCGACGATACCTATTTCATTCAGGTCCCAGGGATTAGAGGGGGTTAGGGGGGTTACTCATGAATTTATGATACAGATCAAATGCCCCGTACTGGTTGAAGTACATTTGATAAAGGCCAGCGCATATTAGGTTAGGGCGAGCCACATCGCATCACATCACATCGCGAAAATACTGATACGAGAACTTAAAAAAAAATTTTTTTTTCTGTTTCGTCTGATAAGTGTTCTTTATTTTATTTTTGTATTGTTGAGTGCATTGACTTAGTTATGTGTAGCGCTGCACAATAATTCACCTTTATCACTATTTATGATCATCATATCGGATTAATCATCTGATTAAAACTGACGTCCTTTCTTTATCTATTGCAAAGAGATCATTGGATACCTACTTTTAAAAACGTGATATTTAAATCACATCAAAAGGAAACCGCACCGTCTGAAATAAAGCATAAATGCATTGCTATTCCGTGTATTAAAATACAATATTTTCAGCCGTTGGAACCATTTCTCTTGTAGTAAGTTTCAGATTTGTGTTTATTTAATTTAAGAAGTTTGACGTTTTTAACTGACTTAAAAAAAGAAGGAGGTTCTCAATTCGTCAGAATCTTTTATGATTACGCGGCTACTGCAAAGACTGCAAAGAGTAATAAAACTAGGGCATGTAATATCGGAAGGTTTTCAATTCCGATATTGAATTCCGATATTGGATCTCAATATCGGAATTCCGATATTAATATCGGAATTGAATTTATGTGCTATAAATTGTATATTTGGTTATATTCGTAACAATTCTGCATTGTATACAATAAAAAATGATTTTAATCAAATTCTTAAATTTGGTACAAAACAGCACTTCTTAAAATATAAAAATTTGCAGGCAAAATTAACTATCAGGTACAACAATTTTTCAAAATTATAACAGTCATCAGTGTTTATTAGATTAAATCACAACTTTCTATGCTATATACTATTTAAAATGACTAGGAATCAACATTAATATAACTTCTTAATATTATATACTTAAAATGTGCAGCAAAATCAACAACTGGGAACAACAATTATTTAAAATAGGGACTAGGAATGTTTACTTTTTGAATGCGCGTTTTTCTTGGTAATATGTTCTCAAGAACAATAAAGCGTCAAGCATTTTGTCGGACAGTGAACTAGGTACGTATTTTATTACAAAAATATCCGGCTGACGAAAAAAAACATTATCGCAATAGTATTAATTGGCGTTTTAGGTAAGTCGTATCCATTTTTTTTGAAGAGATGGCAGAAATCTTCACTCTTAGAAAATAATTTAAAACATGCACCACACCATTTAAAGCAGTCATTCGAGAAACAATAGCTTCCATTGAATCTGAAGACCTAAAGTAATCAGTCATTAGTTTACGTTTCTTGAGTTTTGTCATTTGTGTTGGTGATGTTTATGATGTGCTTGGAGTGACGCTATTTGCTGATGAAGGGGGCTCAACTGTGGTGTCGTTAACAGCAGTGATGTTTGAGTGCATAGTTCGTAAATGTTCGTAAATTGGCAGGATGTTTGTTTGTGTGAATGAATGAAAAAGACTTACACCGCGCATTAAAAGTGAGAGAGAGAACACTATAATAGCTCTTGTATCACATGCATAGCAGGGAGGGCACACTCAGCGAGCTGGCAACAGGAATAGGATTAAATTCAAAATTCAAAATATTTATTTGCTATTAAATAGGGTGGGTACAAATAAATGTTGATGGTAAAATTAAATAACATAGTAACCATATTTAGCCATATACAAATAGCATGCAAATGAGTTACATTAAAATTATAAAAATAGACAACACTAAAAAAGTACTTAATGTCAAATTAATATGTATGTATCGATTATTTTATTATTCTTCTTAAATGTTCTTGTTTTCTAAAAATTCTTCTACAGAATAAAATGTTTTTTCCAAAAGCCATCGACGCAACGATTTGTTAAACATTGGGGGTGATAGTAGCTTAATAGGTTCTGGAATTTTATTATAAATAGCCGTGCACATAGCAGAACAATTTTTCAAGAAGCGTTTCGTTTTAGGCACTGTCAAGTATAAGTCGGTTAGGGTTTCTGAGATTTCTATCCGTAGTTTTATTTAATTGTAGGAATAGGTGACTATTTTGTTTAACAAATTTTGCTATCTCGAGTATATACAGACAAGGTAATGGTAGTATATTTAGGCTTCTGAAATAGGGGAACCACGATATATCAGATGGTATGCCACATATAGCGCGTATACATCTTTTCTGAGCATCAAAAACTTTTTCTATGTTAGTGCTATTCCCCCAGATTATGAGCCCATACCTCAACACCGACTCAACATATGCAAAGTCGCAGTGACGGCAGTACTTTTTTTTTGCAACTCTTGTAAGCTTATACAGTGCAAACGCGAACCTATTGACCTTGTCGCAAACTTTTTCTATCTGTTCTTTCCAATCTAATTTAGAATTCATGACTAAACCTAAAAAAGTCACCTTTTCAGCATTACACAAGATTTTGTCATTAAAGTTAATACATATTGAACAATTTTTTTTTTTTTTAAAGTTTTGTATACTAGTTTTACTTAAATTTATTTGTAGATTATTTTTATTAAGCCATTGAATTATTTTTATTAGAGTCATTTTTATGTTGTTATAAACTGAATTTTTTATTAGTCGTAACAGTTATTGAAACATTATCAGCAAATAGCGTCGTCTTATGATCAAGTATATCTGGCAAATCATTTATGTAAACCAAGAACAGCAATGGACCGAGAATGCTACCCTGCGGCACACCAAGGTTATTTTGACGAAATTCTGATCTCTATACCAGATCTGATCTGCTCTCATTAACTTGTGTTACCTCGACACATTGCTGCCGATTCCCTAGCTAAGACTTTAGCCAGCCTAACGCGGGACCTCTAATCCCATAGTGCTCGAGTTTGCTTAGCAAAAGTTTGTGTGAAACGAGATCAAAAGCTTTTGTCATATCCAGGAACATCACTGTAGTATAATTAAGTTTGTTTACACTTTGTAAGATTTCAGTAACTAAGTTAAAAGCTGCATGTACGGTAGACTTGCGTTTTTGAAAACCATGCTGATTCTGATTTATTATGTAATGTTAATAAAAAAAAGAAGCCAGTTTCTCATACATAACTTTACAAATATTTTTGAAAAAATTGAATATAATGCTATTGGACGATAATTTTTGATATCAAACTTATTTCCTTTTTTGTGTAGAGGCTTCAGTACAGATATCTTCAACTCATTTGGGAAAGTCCCAGTTTCCAGCGATAGATTTATCCGGAATGTTAATACTGGACCAAGTTCGTCCCTAGTCTTTAACTACCTGGGTACATATGTGGTCGTAACCTTCCGATTTTGTGTTATTGAGAGTCCCTATTATCTTCTTAAGGTCTGCTACGTCAACTGGTTTGAGAAAATTTTAATTTTGTGAATAATTTTTAGATGTATTTTCTAAATTGTCATTAGTTTGGTCAGTATTATAGATAAAATAATTATTAAATGTTATGGCAATTTCTGTAGGTTTTGTTGTTTCCTTACCTCCACAAACTATTTTGTTTATACAATGTCTAGTGCGTGCACCCCTGTTTCATATTTTATAACCACCCATGTCCATTCGCAGTAAGCACACCAACGAAATGCACAGGGCGAGAGCTAAAATATAGGTACATAATATTTAATTTTGGGCTTTGTGGCAGGTTGTGGCGCGTTTAAACGCTTTGTTTAAAATCTCAATTAAAACCTTTATCTGATTCCGATATTACGATATTGGGTCGCTCAATATCGGAATTGTAATATCGGATCTCGCATTCCGAGATTCCGATATTACGAGATTCCGAGATTCCGATATTCATGCCTTAAATAAAACGTAACCAAGAATAATTATGTTCTATCCGTGTACCTATTCCACATCTTTTAGCCATTACGTGATTAAGCAATAAACAACTTTATGATTTAAAATATTACATAATTAATGTAGGACTAGTATTATGTTAAAACGCCCCCGAATATTCTGCAAGACAAGTAAAGCATTCCGAATAGCAAATTAATGCCATTAAGCCGTCCAAAATCTTGATTAACGACTGGTAACTGCGAAAAGAAAGTAAGACTATGGAAGTTCCGACATCCGTGTCAGATATCACGTTTTCGGCATTCCGACTTCGTTAAAGAAGTACTCGTTTTGATAAATTAGTTCGAAACCAGGGGAAAGGAAAGAAAATTGTTCGTTGTAATTAGATCTTTGGGAATTGGGTCAAGATTGTATATCATAGGTGGCAGATTCTGAGAGTTGGCGAGACTCCAGGAGAGTCCAGGCCAACCAATTCGCATTTCCAATTTTGTAGCACCACTTATCAATTGACAAACTTTTTATGAGCTGTTAAAACGTAATATTTGTTTGGTTTTTATACGGTTACGGGGCCACTTCTTAGTAGCTTTATACAAAGTAAAACACTTAATATTTATTCGCTTTTTAAGTAATGAAAAATTTACCAGGTTTTCAGACATTGAATTATTTATCCCTACACAGAAGGCTTCTAATATTGGTGAATGGTGTTATGTACTCAATTTATACAGTCTAGGTTAGCTAGGCTCTTGTCTTGCAGATAGTCTAATATTCTGATTGTCTTTGTTAATGCCCTGCCTAAAGTTAAATAATAACACATGCTCACTATTTTAGGTTAACGTACAACCGTTTCTAGTTCCAAATCAATACATTTGACTGAAGCCACATAACACCAGTTTGAGTAGGATTACTTACTGGGTAATGAATAACAAGTCTGTAATTTTAGTACATGACATGGAACTTATTTTACCTTAGAGGAGCCAGAAAAGCCTGAATGACAAGATTCCACGTCTTGAACATCGTCACTAGGCAAGGAGTCATCTTCTTTTCCCTCTTTTATGATCGCGTAGAGCTCGTCTATCCTGGTTTTCAGAATCTTAATCTCAGACTTAAGTTTCCTTCTGTCCATAGCCACTTCTTCTAAGGATACAATCTTTTCTGAGAGCTGGGCTAAGATCTTTCGCAAATCATCCACATTTTTGGTCAACACATCGAATTTTGTTATGATACTGCTCTGGTTTTCCGTCAATTTATTTATGTGTTCCTGAAGGGATTTAAGGTTGTTGCCTTCCATGTGCAAGGTTTGACACTCCTCACTGCCCATTTCTATATTATTTTTATTGTGATCCAAATAATTAATCACTGCTCATGTTACGTGGAAGTTAATTATAGAAATATTTGTATTTTGCGAGTTATTATTTCCCAATGAAACCGAATTTGATAACAGATTTTGATGTTATTAAATTGACGTGTTTGACATGTTGATACGTAACTTTTGAAGTTTACATCATGCCAGTAATTTGTGAGGAAATAGTTTGCGATCATTTAAATCAATCTTGGTTCACGGTTATTGGAACGTATCATTAGGTTGGGGAAATAAATGTTTGTAATAGCATCTCGGTATTGCGCAGGCCCAAATCGAAACTTTCAATAGAGCAGATCAATTAAGAAATTCCATCAGGCTGGCTGTAAAAACTCCGGTGTTTCCGAGAGGCTGGCCGCTAAGACCGTACGGCACGCGCCCGCAGACCGTGAACGTTCGTACCCATCATCTCAGATCACTTTCATTTCAGTGAAAACGTTGTGGACGCAAAAACTAGAGCAGCGAATGGTGCATGCTGCAGACTCCGTTCAAATATAAAGCGAGCATTGACATAAAATTATACTGCATCTCTTTTTTTTTAATTTAAGGACGGATAACTCATATAATAGTCTCATGGGAGGCTACTCAGCAGTGAGCGTGGAACCTTTTTTTTTGCTCCGTGACCAATACATCTATAGGGAATATAGGGATAACGATTTATCCAAAATTAGCGTTACCAGAGGTACCTTATATTCAATTAAACTTGCGGAAACATCCGCATTACATGCAGTTGCGAATTATAGGTACTCGAATCAGTATTGTAGTTACTAAGGAAACTACAAACCAGCCAGTTTAATATTAATATGAATAATTTTACGTTACAAAAGTATAAAGATATAGACAGGTGTTATAAATATGTAACACAAAATAGATCATATGACCCTGTGTGACACACAAAATAAGGTCCTATGACCCTGTGTGACACACAAAATAAGGTCCTATAGATGGAAAGGTACCTATATGCAAAGGTATTATGCCTGTATGTACAAACAGCTCACAACCTACCACACAACATCAAATTTTCTCAACTAATATTGATCTCTACTTGTCGGACTTAAAGTTGAAAATCGGTTGAATGACCTTTAACTTTTTGGGTAACTTTGACCTGCCGTTGTCTGTACATTTCAAACTGCGCATATTAACAATGTACTTCGTTGTGTAAGTTACTGTAAGCAGGCTCTAGACTCCTCTTATACTTAACAAGCAAATGCCCTACTAATGAAACCGTTAGCAACGTTCTAGGGGACTGGACAGGTGCGCATCTGCCACGGCCGCAACCGTCAGGGAAGCGCACTTTGCAATCTAGGATAGGATTGCTGGGGATCCTCAAAAATAAGTCTTAAGGGGCGCAATAAACTAGCTACTACCCTGTCCGTTATTTTATTTCAGACCTGTTAACCAACTGAATAGAACACTTCTTAAAACTACATAATCAGCTTCTGATACAACCACTTCACCATGGTAGCATCAAAATCGTGAAAAATAATTTAGATGCTCCATACATTGTTTGTATGGGACATCTTCAGGGCCGTCTTAACATATCCCGGAGCCCTGGAGCACACACGAAATTGGGGGCCCTATTGCAAAGTAAAAGTAAAATATTGTTGGTATGAAATCAGGACTTCCAAAAAATATCTACTTTCATATCTCCGTTAAAAGAATAGTTTTACATTTTTCCTTCTTTTTCTAGGCTTTGTCCCTCTTTTCTTTCTTTTCAGTTACCAGTGTTTCTTAGTTTACACACGTTTTAGAAATCTGGGGCCCCGTGTGATGCCGGGGGCCTGGGCACAGGCCCCGTGTGCCCTCATGGTAAAGACGGAACTGGACATCTTTATATTTTGAAGAAGAGTTCTATTTGTTTGTTGTACAACCTGTATATCTTCTCTATGTATATCTTGGAACAAAGTTTGCCAAGGTTCATGAATGCCTGCTGCGTTCTTGCCTTGTCAATCGGTGTGCGGTGTAAAGTCTATGGTTCTGTATAATGTGAGTCCCCACTCACCCGTTTTGTGGACAATGAGTGAAGGAATTTACAGTCGTGTAGTGATCCAGTAACGAGCACAAATTCTATAGAGCAGTCAGTAATACGGACCATCAATGGCCGAAACTGATCCGAGATGAGGCTTGTCAACTTTTGCTTGCACTAAAATAGTACACGTAAGAAGGACAAAAATAATTGCGGAAGGGCGATATACTTAGTTGTCGCACAAATTAAATGACATTCTACTCTAGGTCTCGATGTGAATCCAGTAACGCTGTCTTTTAGATTTTGCACCAAACACCAAAGAAGAGTTTTCGTACGACTATTTAATTCGCCACGTTTGCCCATACATAATTATGTTTTTACACCGCGTGACGCTTACATGTTATTATGTTTGTGTTACGGATACTTGGAAAACTTAGAAACGTGCGCATATTGTTAATTAAATGCTTATTTTCCATATTTTAGGCGTGATGTAATTGAATAAGGAGAAAGTACAGCATTTGTTAGTAGACTTAACTACCATAAAAACTGCAATGGCTGCCCAAGTGTCGTGCCAGAGTAGGAGCGGTACTAAAGATATCAAAATCCGGCTAAGTGTGAGTCGGACTTAAGCGCACCGAGGATTTTGCCGTGCCATCGTATTTAGTTAATTTTACCAAAGATACACACTTATAGCGAACTCCATTTTATAATTTAACTAACTTTAGGTTTGGGACTGAACTTTAATCAAAAAAGTAGTTTAAGTAAAAACAGAAAACGTTGACGTCCCTTTTTGAACTATTTGAAATAACACAAATATCTTCGGTTTTTAATAACTACCCAACTTTCAGGTCTGTAAAATTTGAGCTCTGAACCCCTGACATATAGACAGCGGAGACAGCAATAGGGTTTTGTTTCGGGTTTTGAAAAATGAATGCTATATTACTTACTTTTAACCAAATGTAGCAGCTAGTAGGTAGTACTCGTATGCTGCACACTGTTTATTCCAAGCATGAGGTGAACAAGACCACTCACACTTATTTTAGTCTTGAAACTGCTATTGTACAGGAAAACTAAGCTGTTAACAGCTCTGTCCGTTTGTTGTGACTAATCTAGGTTAATAATAGGCCATTCTTCCTGTTTATAAATTCTGGCCTGTGTGACGAACTATCGTGATGATACAGTCCGTAGAATTTAGGTGTTTACCGTCGGAGATAGACTGGAGCAAACTATGCGACCTATTTCTGTGTACTTGTCTAACTAATGATTTCCTTACTTTGGCTACAAGTTATGGTCTTCCGTTAGCTAATTAATTGGAACTGTAGTTACAATAAAATAGTCCTTATCTAAAACATGTCTAAAATTCGATTGAATTATGGTTTTTCACAAAAGCTAACTACATACTACTTAAGGTTGTTTCCGTCTGTCTTTTTATAAACTAAATTACTTACATCAATGAGCTTTGAGATAGGATATATCTATCTTCAACCTTGAGTCCTCGATGTCTCTAATTGGCGTAGCGTCTCTTTAATTCGACTTGCTGGAGAGTTAGGATCGATTCCTAGTCAAGTCAATTTAGAAATTTTATATTTATGATTTGGCTTGGGGCTGGGTGTGACAAGAGACGCCTTTAGCAAAATTAATTGTCCGATGATACCTACAACGATGTTTATTTTTTTTTACTTCTAAATAAACTAAGACAATAAGTGTTTTGTCTGGCGCATATAATACTTATTTATTAAAAATTACCTTCTATTTTTAAACACAGATGTCTGCAAAAGGTGTTTTGGAAATACTTAAGTGATCACTAGAAATGTACAGCTCACAACGGGTTATTTGCGTTTCACTGGTTAGAATATTTATGACTGATGGACATTCATAACGTGCTCGTAAGTCTAATGTGGTTCTTGGCGCCTCATTTACTAAACAAACCACTTAAGTCATAAGCCGACTGTAGATACGTAGGTACTTGACTGTCGTCGTTACTTTTAATATGCCCTCTCCATCATAGCGGAAGATATGATGACAGAAAGATGTGCGTATCATTTCAATTTAGTCGCTAAATTTTAAACAAATTTTTGTTGCACATAATAGATCAGTTCCGTCTACTTATATTAAAGCTATTGCTTCTCTGGTGCAGCATATTAAGTATACAATTAATCAACAAAGTCAGAAACAATGACCATCTGATCCAAAACTGGAAAAAAGTATGTTGAAGGCAGCTTCTCTCCTAGCACCAAAACACGATATAATATAGCGATGTATCGACAATAACGGCCTTTTTTTATAAATATAATAGATATAGCCTCCATGTTGATTTTTTATCGAAACAGCGATCATAACATGTGATGTCACAGGCGCGGCGATTTAACATGGTGGCTATAAGTAGGTATCTATCATATTTTTACAGTTGGTGTCGATAAATTGCTATATCATATAGTGTTTTGGTGGTCATGCTATATAGGGGGGCTGAACTAAAGTACTGGGCGGGTTATGTATGAGGGATCCAGACAAATGAACCCAGATCGCCACTCAATGGATTTCAACGATGGTTATCGCCGTAGAACATGTCCGAAGAAAAGATGGCGTGACGGACGATTTGAAGAGCCACACCAAGGATTGGCAGGCCTTCAACAAAGACTCGTGGAGGGAATCGAAAGAGACCATCAACCATCAGGGTTGGTCAAAAAAAGGCGGAAAAAAAAGGAATTTTAACTTTGGTGGTCCTCAATAAAGAAATGGAAGGACTTGCGGACACAATGCAACTCCTGTGTAGTCAAGATCTACCGTTAATCAATCAAACCGAAGGAGTTAGAAGCAGTCAAAAAATTATAGTTCAAAGACAATAAGACATGATCAGGTGGACCTATAGTATTCCTACATAAAAACCGGCCAAGGGCGAGTCGGGCCAAGCGAAATGCAAGGTCCTGTGTTTCCCGTCACAGTATTTGCTACCTGTTTTACCTAATTAACAACATTTTCAAAGTAATTTTCTACTCCAAGTACATTTTACAAGATACAAGGTACCTAACATGTAAAACCTATGATAGTTTACCTTTTAACTTGGTATAACACTATGGTCGTGATTTTTTTCACATTTCTTAAAGCATCCTTTTTGCTAGCAGAGGGGCGATGTCTATGCAATGCGATTCTCGAGATATTTCTGTGGATGCGATAGACGAGATAAAAAACCTCTCAGCTGTACGTATAGGTACGCAAAAAAAATGTTTTTTTTTTCAAAATTTTATTCTACCTCTTAGTCGGCGTGATTAATATGTAATAGATAGATATCCTCACGAAAGAAAGAAGTCTGAGCTAAACCGCGGATAGACGGTCGGACATGGCGAAACTATAAAGGTACCATTTGACTACAGAACCATAAAATATTAGAAATATCCATTGCGTGGACGTGTAAAAATGCTTGATTCAGCCCTATTTGTAGAAATAAATGGTTTTATTGCAGGCGTTGATCAGCCGTAAAATATTCAATATACTCGTATTTAATCCATATTAATATGTTAATTAATTATCCCTGTACATGTCTGCCATACATATTTTCCGTCTCCAGAGCTGTCCGTTGAACTCGAGCATGCGTCATGCTGTATATTTAAATGTTCGACTGTTGACCTTCCCACTTGCCGCACTTCTTGGAATGAACCATCTTCGGATACGATTTCTCATATTTAGTTGATATAATAGGCACAGAATTGGTCAATAATATTCTTAATATTAATAGCAAACAAAAATGAACCTAGTTATTGAAATTAAGTCTGAGTTACTGGTTCTAGCTTCGAACTGTAGTTGCATATGAAGTGTTTAACTACAAATCTGTTTGTTATAACCCAATTACTTATATGAGCAGTTATCTTTTGTTACAGTAATGAAACTCAAATTAGTATTTGAGCATTACGCTACAAAACTTCCTCCCTGATAACTAAAGAGCAATCGCTTGCAATATAGCAATTTAAGTTTTTAAAAAAAGAAGGTTTTATGCATTACGACGCAAAACTGCCACCCTAACTGACGAGAATTCGCTTGTATTATATCTTTAGACATATATTAATCTGTGGTATTATAATAATTCACTTCACTGTCTTTGCAGGTTACTAAGCGGCGTCTGCGACTCGGTCAGTTACATGTGGACCATGTGGTGTGCTTGGTGTTACAAGCTTTATCAAAATATAACAGATCGTATCATTACAGATTGCACACTGTATGCTCGGTTCTCCTCCCTCTCTGATGAAATCCTCGAATCTGTAACGTTACATTACAGCAAATGCTCCTGGTGTGGGAGCACCTTCACTGATATTATGAATGTGAAAGTTTGGATGTTTGTTACTCAATCGCGCTTCAAAGGCTGAACTGAATTAGCTAAAATTTCATCATTATCATCATTTCAGACATAGGACGTCTACTGCTGAACATAATGAACATAACCCCCCCTTAATGATTTCCATATTCGCCAGTTATAAGCGTCCTGCGCCCTGCATCCAGCGTTCTTTACCAGGTCATCTATCCACCTTGTGGGTGAACGTCTTGGCCTTTCTTGGCTTACGTGTCCTATATTCTAGAACTGTTCTGTCCCATCGGCCGTCAGCTCTACGTGGTGCCCTGCCTACTGCCACTTCAGCTTGCTAATCCATTGGGCTGTCATTGGATTTTGTTTGTTTACGGATCTCCTCATTTCTGATTCGATCTCGCAAACAATACTACTGATACTTAGCACACATAGTATTAATTAAATATATAAGAATGAGGAGGGGAGGGCTATGTTCAACAGTGGACGTCCTATGGCTGAAATGATGATGATGATATAAGAATAACTCATAACATAATTTTACGCTTGTTTTTGTGTGTGTTTTCCCGTTGGATGATTAATTTATTCATTCCTCTTTCGCTTCATTCTGAGGCGGGCATAAGCTAGTATTACTTACGTACGTAATGTACTAAACTTTTGTGAAGTGAACAAAAGTCGTGGATGCATCTTCGTTTGATGTGTAAACAAAGATTCTGTTTGAAAGACACAAGAAAAGTTATTAATGTCGAAAAAAAATTCGATAAACTATGTGCTTGCTAACTTTTATATGCGTGACCATTATCAATGTCAGATAACAGGAATCAGCATTGACAAGAAGTATTCTGCGGTTAGAAACAGGCCAAGAATCAAGTAGTTATAATCTTTAAGTGTCACCAAGCAAGGTTGCGGTTGTGACATAACGATGTAGGTGTCGATGATCTTTTATATTCTTTTTTTCACTTCTTCTTTTCGTGTCGACGATAGTTCTGTAATGTTTTTGCTGGCCAGTATTTCGCCACTCAAAACAAAACTTGCTCGTAACGTTACATCAGCAAAAACTGTTTTTGTCAAATAAAAGCACAACTAAAAATCTATTACAGAAGCTGGAAAACTAATTACACCAGTTTAGGTCTTTGTCTGGTGAGAGGTTCTCTGATGGGTGCAGCGGTTGGTAAAAAAATGTTAAAACAATTACGCAATTTCTTCCACTTAATGGTCTTTAATCACATGATTTATAAGCCACAGAGATTAAAATTTGATTTTATCGTCTTATGACTGGGTTTACGTGGAAAGTGCACTTAGAGATATTGTGTTTGATAAAGTATCTGAGAGGGACTGTCTGGTGAATAATATACTTAAGTGCTTTGGTAATATATTTTAAATTTAAATGAAAGACTGAAATGAAGGAATTTTAATTGAAAATGAAAAATAAAAGGATTCCCCATACTAAAAATGTAGCTATCTGTAAAAATACTATGTGTACACCAATTTAGCATGCAATAAATGATTGAATTGAATAATATTCTGGTGCTTGCATAAAGCCTCAAATACAATAACTTTTTCTATGAGACCAACATCGGAAAAAAACGATGTCCCATTTTCTCCATATCATTTGTATCTTTAGCCTAAGGTTTGCGTATTTAGCGTTACTTGTTTGTAGCATTTTTAAGCATTTCTTCCATTCTTGTTTTTTGTTTTGCCTATATAGGGTTTGGTGTATAAATAAGGCGCTGCGCAAACGTAGACACTTTTAGTTTCCATTTGCTGTCACCGAGCACTTTCTGATCGTCATGAGTATGTGTTAGTGGAAGCAACAGGACACAAGAAATGTTTATGTTTGCGCAGAGAGTGGACGATTTTATGGTTCTATAAAAATCAAATATTCATCTGTGGCTTGTGTCTGACACCAGAAACAAGTGTCCACGTTTGTGCCCTCGCTAAACAACACTACATGTACTTACATTACAGTTACAGTACCTATTGTTTAGCGTTCATAATTAGGCCCTTTGAGTAGTCGAATGCTCTTTTAAAAACATAGAAGTCCAGTATATTTGTAGACAGAATGTTAAAAGGAAAATTGTAATCATATACATAATCATACGTAGCTATGCATTTGCAGTCGTGTAAACAATCCGATATGCTGATAAGAGTGCGCTAAACACTGCTAGGAACAATTACATGGTTCTTCCAAATTGTGAGCTCTTCTACTAAGTGAAATGAAGATTTTATTTGATAAAGATTTACACAATTTTTTAAATTATTATTGTAAAAACATCATAGTAACGTATGGAGTTCATAATCGTAAGTAAATAGTCGTAATATGCAATTTAGTTCAATTTTAATGGGCATTATTAGGAAAAGTACATTATACTCTATCTAAAGTCTAAATATACTACACGATAAAAACAGTTTTCATAGAAAAAGACAAAAAACTTCGTACCAAGGCAGATTTATAAGTTTCAAGAAAATGATTCTCCCTACAAACCATGGACACATTATATTTACTGTGCCATGGAGCACATAGGTACCTTAGAGAGTAGAAATGTCATATGATTTGTTCGACGAAATTTTCCGCCATTTTTAAATCTGTTAAAATTTTAAACTATCGTTTATAAGCAAAGTTATTGAGGTTTATGTTTATCCCAAAATATAAATAAGTTTATGGACGAATTGAGAATCTCGAGTACGAGTATCATCGGTTTATCGTGCTGTGCTGTTTTTGTATGGGTGTGTTGACAGGAGTTGTCATTTCATACTAAATGTAAGTGAAAAATCACTTACTAGTTTCGGAGAAAGATGGTTTGTATTGCTGCTCTATAGGGTATGTACTCGATGCTACAGACGTTAGACATAGTTTTCTTAATATAGGTAACAATATATATTTTAAAATTATTAATTCAAAACAAGAAAAACTACTAAATGACACTAATACATAAAACCACTTACAATGACATAAATAACTGTAGCATCGATATCTTTAGTAATTCCGAGCGCGCGTTTAAAGCAAAATGTGTGGCATTGCTTAATTTAGAACCTTAAATTGTTAAAATTTTATTGTTTAAAAGTTAATTATTAGTTTATTTTCTTAGTCGACATTAGTTATGTGAGTGTTGTATGCATGCACCTGCAGAGGCATATCTTTTAAACTTGTTTTTTCTTCACAAATTGTTTATGTACGTAAAATGATATGTTGATGGTGTATCTTATTCAATAAATAAATAAATGCAAGAAACAATTTATTTAAGGTGATCCGTCGCTATTAATTAAAGTTCGTTTAATTGATTTAAAAATAAAATGATTCTCGAAACTACCAATAAAATCGAGACTAAAATTATCTTAGCTAAAGGTAAGCAATATCTTTGTGATAGAATTATTGCTTTACTATAAATATATTTTTGGAATGACTAGAAATCTGGCTTTATTAGAAAAATAAATTCTTTTTACATGTGTAAATTAATTAAATTTGGAAATATTCCTAAGCAACAATAGTGAAATTAATGAATCACTTTTTTCCCCAATTCCGTCTGTCTGTACTGTATCTATAGCGAATGCTAATTTCTGCTCATCAAAATATTTAGTTTTCAGACAGATTAAAAATAACTGAGCTCCACAAACCAGATATTTTGTTGCAATAATCTCATTAAAGACTCAGATTGCTCTGAGACAATGCTCACGCGCATCATCATGCCACTTTCTAATCAAGATTGTGATGCTACAATTGAAGCGGGCACAGTAAGGTTAAGCGCCTCATATACAGGGTTATTTGTAAAACATCAACAACCTCCTAGGGGTTGATTCTGGTGCTCAAATACAACAACTTTTTCTATGGGACCAACACTGATTATAGCAAAAAAAATGCTGATCTGACAATGGAGCCAGGAGGTGGAGATAGTGGATCTCTTCAATGGTTACTAGTGCAATAATCGTGTTTAAGCTAATTTAAACATAAAAGTTTAATAGTTTTTAAACTATCATCATCATTTCAGCCATAGGAAGTCCACTGCTGAACATAGGCCTCCCCAAATGACCTATCATCGAGGGGGATTGCCAATACTCGCCACGCTTGGCAGGCGGGTTGGCGAGCGCAGTTTTTTATAAGATTTCGCACGCAGACGCTGCTGCCAGTTTTGTGCTACAGGAATTTGTCGCCTCTTACGAAACGCCTCTTGTTGGCGGTGGGGAAGTGTTTCTTTACGTCCGTCCCCACACGGGACTAAAACTATACACTTAATGTTAAATTAATTCTTAGAGACAATGCGCAAACAGAGATTTTTATAAGAAGTACTGCGAGGTTTTCGCGTTTTTGTGGACTGTTTTTTTTTTGAGCTGGACTTCAAATCCACCTGACGATAATTGATGATAATAAAGCCTATTTACACGAGCAGCCACGCTGATGTATGCTGACGATATCGCACTGGTAGACGCCGACGAGCAGTCGCTTGAGAGCGGTGGTCTGAAACTCAATGTGGCGAAGACCAAGTACCTGGCCTGTAACTCTACAGATCCAACGTCTGTCCGCATAGGCGGAGACAAGGTCGAGCGCACGGACCAGTTTGAATACCTTGGATCTGTAGTTCACGAGTCGGGAGACATCGATTGCGACATCAAAGCACGCATTGCTGCTGCGTGGGCCAAATGGCGAGAGGTGACTAGTGTCATTTTGTGATCCCAGAATGCCGGTTAAGCTGATAGGACAGATTTATAAGTCCATCATTAGGCCTGTCCTTTTATATGGCCGCGAAGCGTGGCCGCTACTTGAGCGACCCAAGCAGGAGCTGCGTGTCACGGAGATGAATATGCTGCGGTGGATGTGCGAAGTCACGCGGAAGGACCGCGTGAGGAACTCGCGCATCCGCGGTAGCCTTCGTGTCCGTGATATTGCAGACAAACTGCAGGATTGTCGCCTACGCTGGTACGGCCATGTTTTGCGGAAACCGGCAAGCTACGTAGGAAACAAATGTCTGGCCGCCACCGCCAAGTCCTGGAAAAAGGGGTAGACCCAAGAAATGCTGGCTTGACGTCGTAAGGGCTGACATGCGTGCCAATGATCTCACAACTAGAGACGCTCAAGACCGTGCGAAGTGGAGGAGTAAATCAAGGGAAGCGGACCCTGGGCTCCAAAGCAATGGCTTAGACGCAACCGGGATTGACCGTATAAATGAAGAAGAAGAAAGCCTGTGGGGGAAGCAGTAAAAATCTACCCTGCTACAAATGGCTTCTTGTGATTAAGGGTTTCCAAACCTCTTATAATAATGGTACACGTGAGAGAACCTACTGCCTTTAAATAAATGTCCATTGTGGTGGTGGTGGTGTGATAGCGAGTAGCGACTAAATTAGATTAAAAAACTGATTTAAATACAGATATCGATCAAAGAGGAAAGAATTATGGCTGGACGTTTAGTTTACACGCTAAATTATGAATGGCAAATAACTGACTAATTGACTATGTTTGTTGTTATGTATGGATAGTACCTAATATATGTAATAATTAATTTTACTTACACCGCCACCAAAACGTCTATTGACTGGAAGAGAATCATGCCTGAAAAAAATTTGATGCAATATGAATGAAACATAACATTCTGTTATTAGTTAGTTTAATTGAAGCTTTTTTTAAGGCTATGTTATGAAATAGGTGAGCATATTCATATCGGAAAAACAGTATTCCGACCTTGTTAACCTTTCCATGGCACAGGCCAATAAAATATAATACAATAAGTATATAAAAATCCTACAGTGCCAGCCCATTCAGCCGAGGCGGTCAGCGCACTCTCCGCTATGTCGACCAACAAAGCCAGCATTGTGCGGGAAACACATGTGTGAAAGTACTTCCTGGACGGTTTTTTATTTGAGAAAGTAACATGTCCTTGTTTTCCTTTTGGAGATAGAGTGGTTGTTTCAGTTTTTATTTTGACTACAGGAAGTCCCTTAAGAGGGCCGTCCTTACGCTTAGAAATCAAAATTTTAAACAAGTACCCACCATTTATCAGTTCTTTTGAAAAAAAACAAGCTCCACGTATGGGCAATGGGCATAGATTTTTCTTTTCTGATCCTAAATAAACTGCTTCCTGTTTTTTAATAATTTGCAAAGTACGATTTGCTAAAAGGCAGCTAAATCAGAATTCACTTTATCTACATGTCAGGAAGGTAAAATTATGAACTCATTGACCTATCACAAAACCGCTTTACTCAATTGATAAAGAAGTTTTACACCCTTATTAATAATCGTTACTTAACTTTAAGTAAGCCTTTAAATAACGCTTCACACATTTTTGTATTCATAAACGCTATTTAGAGCTTATCAACAGATAAAGCAGTTATTTAAATATATTACTGCACCTCTTATTTAAGAGTTAATCAACAAAATGGCGTCCATCGAATAGCCATGCTAACAGCTGACTTTTGTTTTAGTTTTATTTTGACAAAAATGACAAACAATTTATTTCAATTTGACATTTGGCAAGAGTCACGCGCAACCAGATAACTACCAAGGGCCGATTTCTCAATGGCCAGATAACTAAGGACGAATAAGTTTGACATGTTGACAGTTTTCGTAAGAAAATGTGTCAAAACGTCGATTTTATTCGTCGGACAAAAGTTATCTGGCGTTTGAAAAGTCGGCCCTATCAAAAAAAATAAATGTTGACCAAGGCAACATTTAAGCACAGAATACCTAATAGTACTACCGTAATTAAAAAACGCTGTAATGTTGAACTTTTTAATAAAAAACGGCTTGGGTTTGACATTTTGTGGTAAGCGAATAACCTGTTGACTGTACCCTGAAAAAAATGCAAGAATTTTAACAATTGTTGGCATTTTACGTACATTTAACAATTGCTGGACATACACCTCCCTTCCCTGTAGAGTTACAAGCAACGGCAAACGGCTCTAGGCTTTAAGGTGCGTAGATAGAATATGTACGTGTTTTAGGACAAATAGGCTACAATAAGGTGTTTACTACCATTTTTGTAACGGATTTTTTGTAAAAAATAGGAATTGGAAACAAGATTTCCATATTCGCTTTCGCGCCAATTCCTGACCCCACTTAACTCTGTCCTTTTGCGATTGGGACTAGAATAAACGATTCGCTTGGATTTGTGCCAAATGCACTCTGGTTCGAGGTCACCACGAGTCCGCGAGACTCGAGATATCCTTTGGTTTGTAACAAGAAAGTAAAGAACCATATCTTAATTTGTAGTTTAGCATTTTAATATTATTTTGTAGGTTATGCTGCAGCATTTGACAGACAAGACAACACGTCAAATTATTTAGTTTTACCACTGATTTGGAGTTTTCCTGTTTTTATTGCATTCTACAACCTACAATAATTTAACCGTCGCGAAGTTTTATTTCGTGAAAGTATTAGATGGTTAGTATTGCTGTAGGTATGTATTGTGATCTATATTTGAAGAAATGTCCCTTCGTGAGGTATTTTTATTAACATCGACACACTTTTTTGCGGTTTTTATTAAACGAAACTATAAATCTGTACTACATACTACAAGTCCGATAAATACTGTATCAAAATCCTATACTTAGTCTAAAAATATCTTGAATAATGCACTGAACCCACGTGTTAAAAGGTATCAGTAAAACGTGTCGGTCGGTTTACCCTTTTGTCAACACCGATTTCCTTTTTTTCTGAAATCATTACGCATCTGAAACTTTTTGAAACTCAGGTCAGGTTATCTTACCCTTTCTACGACTACGAAATACATTACTCTATGCTGCAGACCTCAAAATATTCAGTATTCCTAAATATCAATAATTTATTCATCATTCTAGTTTAAGTAGATACTTAAGTAGTTAGGTTAGTAAACTTAATACAACGAAGCATCAAAATAGTTTTAAATGATCTCATACGATATTTCCAAGTTAGGGTGAGTTTAAAACTAACATCAGTAAAGCAAGATTAACTACTTCAGCTTAAGCTGTGGTTATTTTTACCAATCTATGTGAGGCACGCGACGCGTCCCTGCCTCTTGCCGTTTTTAGCCGCCATGTACAAATATGGCGGGAATGACTCGGCAATTTGTCATCGCATAAATAGTAAAGAAAGGTAATAAAAGAAAATTATTTACTGAGAATGCGATGCTACATAATTACTCGTTTCACGCAACGATAGATGAGTGCGTGCACTACTTTAGTGGCCTTTATCAAGTTATTATTTAAAAACACTATGTTAATGGACACACCACTATTAATTAGAACGGTCCACTGTGCTAATTTTACCGAACCTATTAATATTATTTGCTGTCCAATTAATTACTTAATAGGTATTTCTTTGTAATTTTATTTTTGTTTAATTTTACACTTATAATTATGAAAACATACTTACGTAAACTTTTAGTCGGCAGGTAGTAAACAGAGAATGTTTACCCTAATGAAGCCTTGTAAAAATGAAATCCTAGGTTTTATATCATATAATTCTGGTATACTAGCACTCGTCGGCCTTAAGAAAAAAAAAAGATTTTTTATTTTTATTTTTTACCGGTTTTTTATGTCAGGGTTTTTAAAGGTTAATTTTTAGTAAAAAAATATTAATTTTTAGTTCGTGATCTAGGAGTAGAAAAGCCAGAATTGAGGCGTCCCATTTAAACCAAAGTAGGCGATCTTTATAAACTCTTAGCGCACATGTTCTTGGCCGTTTATTATCGAGAAATGACCAACAATGTTTTTAAATTGAAATGGCGGCCGAGGTGACGAAACGAGGTGCTTATCGATTGAACGGGTCCCAAATTTGGGCATCGTCCCTCTTTTGGGTCAGGGTTTAATTGAATTTATCATACAGACTTATAAAGATACCTTGTTGTGAAATTTAGAGGCCGGCTGTAAAGTCAGGTGACCTTATAAAAGTAAGTACAACCTACCTATTTTAGGTTTTAGACTTGTCTAACTTACAACAAGTTAAAAGGAACGAAGTACAAAATATGGCCTGTTTAGCTTACATACCTTAACAGCTTATAAAATTACTTTGCACCGTACAGTTGTTTATAGATAGGTACGGTTAGACTGAGATGCATTCTATTTTTTACGTTCCTGATACTAATACAAAACATAATTTCGCCAATCCGTCTGTCTAGCCCAACCATTGCTAGAAAGGTAAAATTCAGCATGATTATCTCTATCCAACACGCACTAGCCTGCTTTTGTAAAAGTCGTGTGCTCGGAGACTATAAGAAGTTGTAATATAATTCTTTCGGAAAGAGAACGTACTCTAGACGTCCTTTTCATTCAAAAATTAAGTGCCTTATGTGGCCTATTTCGCAGAAATTGTTTGATTTTGTTGATTTACTATGATTCATTTATTTATTAACACAACTGTGACCTCCGGCTTTTCTATTTATTGCCAGCAGCTGCAATATTCCTAATTATTTATTTAGCAAAAAAAATATATATACAGTTTTAAAAAATACACAAACAAACTGAGTCAGGACTTCGGACCTAGTAGACGATCAAAAATCAAAACAATTCAGTTGGTTTACCTATTAGGTAAATTCATAAAAATATACTGACTAGTCTGTCCTTGAATAAGATCAGATAAGAGTCGACTACATTATATCTTTATATCTACCATAATGCTAGCCCGTAAATAGTCGACAGTTTATAAAAGTCATGCATGATGCACCAATATCTGTCGGATGCGCAGGCGCAGGGTTGAATGACCGCGTCTAGTTTAGTTTGCTTATAAATCGTAATAAGATTACCACGTAGGTACGTTAGGTTGTTTTTGTGTTGCATTAAATTCACACCGAAGTTCATCGATTGCGGTCTTTAAATAAATGCTGAGTATAACCCAAGGCTTTATGATAAGATTGATAAGATAATCTTTATTTGCATTAAACATGGTATTAACAGGTGTTGATATTGTACAATGCGCACATGTTTTACTTGTGTCACAGCATGATTGCTTATAATAAATAGTATAGCCTTTCTGCGATGCAACTCTGCCGGGCTGGGACCCCCGCCTCCTTGCTTCACGGACAAGCTTTTATTTTAGAATAACCTAGGTAGTAAAATATATATTTATTTAAAAAAATATTTGGGGTTGCAATAAACAATGCGGCCTGTATCCAGCGGCTTACTGCAACCTTTACCAGGCCGTCCGTAAGCCTTGTGGGTGGATGTCCTACGCCGCGCTTGCCGGTACATGGCCTCCATTCAAGAACCTTTTGCCCCATCGGCTGTCAGTCCTACGTGCTATGTATTAATTATTTATTTAGTTTCAGGTGTTTTGTGTTTTGTTATGATTAATGTTTTGCGGAAACATTTTCCAGGTATGATAATATGAACGTTGATTAAAAAATACTAACATACTCAAAATATGGGTCTCCTGTTATGCCTGACACATGCGAGTCAAAATAATACAATAGAAAATAACTCAAAACGCAAAAATTGTAGTTAAAGAAACCTGCAAACTCAGTCGTATAGCATCAAAAATTGAACAGGAGCTTAGCTGTTCCAATATGTCCCAAATAATAGTCTGTCATTCCAATGTTATGTACAAGCCTTAAAGCTCTAACATTAAGGCCCTTTATGCCTCTCTGAGGAATTGACCTACTTTTCCCGATAGGTATCTCTTAACGGGTGAGATGAATAATTAAATTTAAGTATATTTTTTACGCTTCGTCCCAAAGCTTAATATTGTATCTAGCACTAGATCTATTTACAATATGAGGTAAATAAAAACTCGAATACTTTAACTGACAGAAAAGCAAGCCTAAAAAATGCAAATATGAACAAAAGATATTTTTAAAATTCAACTCCTCAGAAAGAAACTCAAAGTAAAGTTTTCACGCAAACGAAGCCGTGCGTGTGTTTGCTGGAAAACGAACAAACGGGCTATTAATACTCCCTAGCGACCACTTTTCTAAAGGGAAAGAAATATATTTAAAATATGATTTGAGATTTTTGTTACATTAAATATGTGATTTTATCAAGGTTTAATTACAATTAAACTTTTATTTATTTAAGTAATTGGATAAATATTTACAAAATCGAAACATAAACTAACTTAAAAGCTAAACCTAAAAAAAAAGAAAGAAAATAAAAAACGAGATATTTGCACATAACCTGAAATTCTATTTATAGGGGTGGAAAACCCTATAAATAAAATAACTCATAGAGCTCGCTTACATGGGGAAAGGTGCCCAAAAGGCTGGCCACTACATAGATGACATCATCATTGTTTCCACACTCTCTTAGAATCATGCTAATAAGATGACTTGACAGTTACTTTTTTTTGTGACAAACCTACGCAAGGAGACGTGGGCATACTAACATACATTTGTAATTTCTAACTAATAACTAGTATTATCAAATCTTGAAAGTCGTCTTAATTATGGACGACAATACAATAATTTGTATCGTGCTGATGATGAAGCTAGGTGGGTAGTGAAACTCTTCCATAGCTTATAGTTCCCTTCGCCCAATATTTAACAAGCTTTACTACAGCCAATAAGTAAAATCTTTATAGGAGATACCAAAATACAACCAACATACAAAAAAATAAATAACACAAATAGTTAAAACCTTACTGCTTGAGTTCATTTCATTCGTTTCGACAAGTCCGTGTTGTTATACGATTTTGTTACATATTTTTTGGATATTGTTATAAACTCCTTACACCTCGACAATATTTAATGCAGGAAAAACCTATTTTAGCGCCCACAGAATATGTAAATTGCTTCTCAGATAGCATTCCTAAACACCTCTATTGGCCATCGACCCGTGACCGTGGCCGTCATGGGTGGCTGATACCACACCATAGCGCGTGGAAAGCAGCCATAGTAACTGTAACAACTATTTGGACTGTTTTTGCAGCTTCTAATGCTCCATGAAAAATCTCATTAACATCAATCGCATAGAACTTCTATACGAGCCCTCAATGATTTACAGAATTACACTTGAACGATATACTTGTACATAGAAATCACTGTTCATCGTTCATCGATACAAATATTTTTTTTATACCGACAGCTCGGTTCGCTGAAAGAATGATAAATATTTCTTTCGGCGAACCGAGCTGTCGGTAAGAAAATTTTTATTTTTAATTTAATTATTTTTTATTTTTATCCTACCACTTGGGACAATAATGTGGACTAGCGCCGAGAAGAACCAGCGCAAGAAACTCAGACGCCGTTGTCAGTTGCCAGCCGAACTAGGTGTGAGATAAATAAATATCTATTTTAGATGATTGCGAAGGATAGGCTTAAGTATTTCAGGTTAAATCCGTTTTTGTTATTCCGATAAAGATATGTCACTTTATTCATTCGCTATTATATTATAGTGAATCATGGTGCTACTATTAGACTGAAGTGGCTGTTATTTTTAGACTGTAACTAAGAGTTACCATAAATATAAACGTCGTTATAATTTGTCGAGTTAGCAAATTAATTACCTTTGAGAAAATGTATGCTTAGGCTCAACGATCAGAGTGCCGCTATGTAAATGGATTAGACCTAAGTAAATAATAACTATTATAATATATGTGGGGGGAGAGACACAAGGGACACATATATTATATATTATAAAGTATATGTGTCCCTTGTGAGCTGTGATATAATATTTACAGGATATTGAAGATAAGGTGACCCAAGTGAGACCCTTGCGAAACTCCTGTTCAATATTAGGTTTGAATAAAACATGACACAAATAATGCAACGATTTCGTCATACACAACAACATGATGATCATTTTAATCGAAACCAGAATATGGCTAACGATTACAGATCGAGTACCTACCTAAGTGGGTCACCAAAGTTATTAACGCCTATTAGGAATTATGTATTACTTTTAAGCTTGTTAGTGTAAAGCCAGATTAAATAATATACTTATGTTCATTGAACTCTGAAGTTATGAAATAGGCTTCATGAATGTTGTTGTTAGCTCATCAAACAAGTTTACTACCATGTTGTGAGACACAAAAAAGACACACCGTCATAATCAGCACATGACAGTTCACTGCTGGACAATGGCCTCTCCCAATTCCAATGCACGCTATTCTTTTCCATCAGCTGGCAGCAGATTTGCGTATATCATCGCTCCACTTTGTCAGAATGTACCCTACACTGCATTTGCAAAACAAGACACGCTGACTGAAAAGGTAGACTTTTGAGTATTTTCGAGCTACTCGTACGCGACTGAGACAGTCAACCGATGCAGTGAGAGCGGGGTGTCACTCATCATACAACTGCATATGTACGAAGCGAACGTGCCACATAATAACATTAACGTCACAGCCCCGTCTGTCTCTGTGCCTGTCTCCTGTCTTGGTTCTCAGTCGCGTACCTCAAAGTGTCTGAGCACTGGGTCTGGGTTTCGTCAGCTATTGCCCTGCCTACCATGTTCTTATTATGGAACCTTAAGAAAATAATAACAATGACAGTACTACCAACCAAATGTAATTACATTGCCATTTTACAACAAGTCCCATGCATACATAATTGCTTCCGATTATTATCTACCACTCTTTAGTTTCCTTTATGAGCTTCCAATTTAATTAAGTTTTTACAAATCGTGATTATCATCAAAAAACTTTACTATTTAATTGTTCAATGACTTGCGAACCATAAAAGTAAATTGTGCCATTTCCTAAAACAGTTAGGCCGGCTTCTAGTCAGTCTACGTTTAATCTAGACCCGTTATGTAGACAAATCTAGCCGTTTAGTTAGCCTTGTCTGAGTACACGCGTAGGTTAGGTAAAGAGTAGGCAGTAGGTCGCCAATAAGGATTTTCATCTAATTAGTAAGTGATAAAGTAAATGTACTTTTGAGACGTTATTTATTTATTTTACAAAAAATTTACGCAGTTACAAAAAAACTTTTTCATCGGCTCTTAAATACTTGTGGTGCAGCTCTTAAAATGTGTCCAAATTATAAAATTCAAAACAATATCCACTAATCTATTTTAAAGTAAACACTCCAAGGCGTCAGTCACATTACCACATTACCATAGACAAGTAACGGAGCAAACAGGTTTGTCATCTTGTGAACACTCTTTGTGTCTTTTGACGTAATTCTATTGCCGTAGCAGAACTCTGCTTAACTGTACAATTAAAATAGTTTGCTTGGCTTAATTCATTTTGTACAGTCGAGTAGAAAATTTGTATCTTTTTCTTGTTCCATATTTTTGGTATCTTATACTGCTGACTCTCGCTACTGCTGCTAACAAGTCTATGATTACAGTTTACTAACATTTTAGGTCTATTGTTATGTTAGGATTTTCCTTACTTTTACAACGTAATCATTACAGTAAAAATATTTACTATTGTGACGTCAAAACCACCTGGGACGCTAAGGCCTTTTTCAGAACTCCATAGAAAACGGATTGAATCCGGGCTTATCCGGAGCCGTTTTGTATGGAGATCTGAAAAATTCCGGATGCATGTAGCCCGAACCTAAGAGCATCAAAAGAAATTAAGGGGAAACAGATTGATTTAAGAGATAAATCTCAAATGTATCTGTTTTTTTCTGCGCGTTCTACTATATTTTGAATCGTGGGACTATTTTGAGATCGTATCGTTTAATTGCTCTAGTCAGTCTTATGTCTACTAATATTATAATCAAGTACAATTAGTTTGGAAGTAGAAGTTACTTGATCGATTTTAGTAATTACTTGATCAATAATATCTATAGATTCTATATTAAACCTTCCAGACGTAAAATCTTCCGAGGCCTATGAGGTTATGTTGATCAGTTGTCAAAAAATGTTAAATGTTTAAAACAAAAATACTTTCAAGTATAAGTAATACTATTTATTATCCGTATTGCACCTTAGCAAAGCTGCGGTCACAGCCAGTCAATCTCATTTCGAGTACCAGTCTAACGAAGTTTTACTTGATCAGTGGTTCTATTAGTTGTTATCTCACACAAGGATAAATATTTTCACACAATATGGTTCATAATTCCGGTTAACAATTATTTTGGAAGGTAAAACGACAAATGTATTAAATTACATTAATCATTATTAGTGCTTCGGCTGCCTAAACGGAAAATTGTTTATTAATTAGCAAACTGTTTCGCGGTTGTCGAAACAACAAACACAGTTCAACAGAAAATCGTTATTTACGATCTGACTCATTTATTATAAAATTGTAACGGTCAATACCGAAATAGATTTCAGTTTTATTTGTGTAATGATGAATAAGTCCAGCTTTTATACATCAAAGTAAAATATAGGTAGTTTCTGAGTCAACATGACTCACTGACGCTTTTACCCCGATGCCATGGGTGGGCATGGTTAGTAAGTCTGCCGATTAAAACTATAGTCTTGTCCTACAGCAAGTTGCTAGCGCATCTTCTTAATTCTAGATTATTCTGAATCTGGATGAAAACATTATAACTTCAAACGAACAGACAGAAATAGAAAACCAGGTTTTAATTAAATCTTAATTTAACATATCGCATACCGAGCGATCCCATAAGACCGCGTAACAATATTTTGTGTCTCGTTTTGCTGAAAGGGATATTCATGATCTTTGGGACTTTGATTAATTAACTGACTCGAGGCTCAATTGTTGGTTAAAGCGTATAGCGTGATCAGTTTCCCGATTCAGAACCCTTCGATAGAGAATACTAATAATGACAGCCGGTAAATCACGTGACACGAATGCTAAATCATATAGTGTCACGTGGTTTGCCGTTCGACAATTTTTTATTGAACGATTCTGAATCGTGGCCTATTTTATTTTGTTATTCGAGTAAAACAGAAGATTGAAAAGGCTGTGCATGGAGCCATGGATACTGGTACATCGGCAAAATCCTAAGATTCTGACAGCTTTATTCTGAAGTTAGTTAGTGTTCACAGGCTCTTTGTGTTTGCAATACACTGAGCATGTGATATTTAAGAGCGAGAACAAGCGAAGTTTTACCTATCGATTGGTGTTTTGTCAACTTTTTAACATTTTCCATGTTAGTCTATGTAACCGACAAAGTGGCTTCGCCATGCCCGTTTATGTGTTAAACTTTACCACTTTTTGACACGCCTGTACCATGTTATTAACATTGTCCGATAAAGATAAGCAGTTTGGGAGCATTCAAAGTTAAAAATTCGCACGACCTTTTAATTAATATACCGTTGGTTATGTGTACAGGATGTCCTAAAATTGGGATGTTGACACCATTCACAAATAATTCTAAAAACTACTTACTTTAAATAATACTTACTTTATTAAAGACACTAGGTATTTCATTCATAATTCTTAATTTTTGGCAGATTTATTTTTAAATGGCTATGAATTTATTTAATCCATAAAATTTTAGTCATTTCACATCGTTAATTTGCGTTACAAAGAAGTGAGGTCACAACTAGGTTAAAAAAAAAAATTGGGTAACTAAATCGCGTTTTGACAGCTCATAAAAAGTACGTCAGTTGATTGGTGGTGTCATCATGATGGGTGTCAGTCATCCATCATCCTTGATCATCCATATTGCACGTTTAGTTTAACCAAAACAATAAAAGATGTTTTCTTGCTATATAATAGAAGGGAAATAATAATAATAAGTAGGTATAAGGAATTTAAAGGTTCTATAAGGTAGTAAATACAGCAGTCATACAGTTTTACCATGTCCGTTCCTCTGTAAGTCACCACGACTGTCCTGATCGAAGCTTAACAGTTGCAAGAAAATTGATATCAGCTTACTACAAAGTTATGAAATAAATGTCATAAAAATATTAACTTACCCAAGGAACTAATAATTACTTATTACTACGCGTTTAGACACGCGTTTTAGTAGTAGTAAAGTTTTAAGTATTATCAATACAGACGTTATGTAACTGGTAGAGTTAGAGAACTACGTTCTATTAAAAAGGACCAAAAAGTTAAATTTTCTGCTATGAACCCTACATTCCAATGAATGAGATGTACTTAATTTACTAAGTAGGTACTTAGTGTAGGTTTAATGTACTGATAAAACTGTAAAACGGTCTGCACTTACGTCTCATCAAGAGAAGGGATATAAAATAAACTGCCTACGTAAATTCCCGCCAACGTTAGCAAATCGGGACGCAGGAAATCGCATCAGCCGGCATTTCGAGACGCAACTGCAGTCAGTTTGTTTAACTACGAAAATGCACCCAGACATTGCTATAGGACAACACCCCACCCCCTCTTAGACCCAACAAAGACTATTCATAGATACCTATATCTATAGGACACAGTCAGGTTGTGTTGTGGTGCGTGCGTACTCGAAGCAGCCTTATTTCTCGATATCAAAACGCAATAAAAAAGTAAAAAATACTTACTTTTTTAGGCCCATTTTGGACAATGTTTTCGTATTCCAAGCCTTCCATAGCCATTTTTCTCACAGTTTATTTTAAATCACAGAAAAATATGCACTACAAAAATTACAAAAATTTTTGGTATTTTTTCACTGGTCGATTTTTTAATTTAGAAGCAGCGCAGTGTTCGATTAAAATGCCGGCACTTAAATAAATTAAATCACTGTTTTCATTAATGACTTTGATGAGAATGGTGTATGAATGTAATCGTATGATGTACCGCCGGCCGGCGCGGGTGCACTAACCAATATCACACGCCCACAGCCTCCCTCACTCTCTCGGCTAGTCTCCTACAGTCGTTCGTGATCGTGAATAATACATACCTACCTACAACTTTATGTAGAAAGTGGTTTAGTAGATCTATAGTACCTACCCGCCGCAATGTGTATAAATGTAAGGTGCGGCCTCCCAACGTCGAATTTTCATGCGTTCGAAGACGACACGCATGCTACATGAACGAATCATGGGAACGAATATGCTTAAAACGAAACCTAACTTCATGTTTGGCTATCCCATGGAGCCTTTAGGTATGGAGCACATACTTTGTAGATAGAGTAGAAATGTCTTAAGATATGTTCGACGAAATTTTCCACCATTTTTTTATCTGTTTCTGTACTTTTTTGTATGGGGGAAAGTTGATAGGACTTGTCATTTCATACTAAATGTAAGTGAAAAATAACTTACTAGTTTCGGAGAAAGATGGTTGGTCTTGTTGCTCTATAGAGTAAGTACTCGATGGGCTATCCTCTACCCTTCTTAAATAGTGGCTCACATTGGTTGGCCATCTTTTAGCCACTTTAAAATGCTAATTTAAAAAAAAAATGGTTTGGAGTGGTTGTGTTTTCTTTGAGTCTGACAATTGACATTTGTTTGTCAACAAAGTGTAGTTTTTCGTGTTTTCGGAAAGGGGTTAGGTTTGTTAAAAAACGTAGTAGTTACTTCTTCTTGATTAGTGAAAACTGTATCTACCCTAGTTTCAATAAAAATTAACAAATTTACATAATTTCATTTAATTATGAGCGTTACCGAAACAGCCGGGTAAGTGCAAAATATCCTCTTCTAAAGATTCAATAACTTAAACTTAAAGACTCAAACTAAAAGGTTATGTTCTTTGTACAATATAACTTATTTTTCAGGGCAAAAGTGGAAGAATACTTTCAGCTACTGAAACAAGGGGCTGAGGCAAAGGTGTACACATGCACTTACCTCGGAATGCCCACAATAGTCAAAGAGAGGTTCCAAAAGAACTACAGACACCCAGATTTAGATGTATCTATCACTAAGGACAGAATAAAAAACGAGGCTCGTGCTATAGCGAGATGCAAAAGTGTCGGGGTTAAGACTCCCTGTCTCTATTTAGTAGATTTCGAACGGCGTCGCATTTATATGGAGCACTTCACACAAAGTATATCAGTTAAGGATTTCTTAATAAGCATCAAAAAAGATAGTAAAGATGAAATCGAAGTCCCAGAAGTCACTAAGAACGTCGCGATAATGATCGGGGCAGCAGTGCGGAGGTTACATGATTCTAATATCATCCATGGTGATTTGACAACATCAAATATGTTGCTAGTACCGAGAAGACCTGAAGATAAAGGCGAATTTAAATGGCATGATTATAAAAAACTCGAGCTAGCATTGATAGATTTTGGTCTTTCTTATGTAGACTCGAGCACAGAAGATAAAGGAGTGGATTTGTATGTACTAGAAAGGGCGTTGATTAGTACTCATAATGATTGTCCGAACTTGTTTGAGCAGATAATGTCAGGGTACACCCGTACTGGAGTAGAAGATATAGCCGAAGTACTGGCCAAATTTGAAGAAGTCCGGGCTAGAGGGAGGAAGAGGACTATGGTTGGTTAATTATAATAATTTTAAGTTGTGTTGCCATTTTCTTACTTAAATAAATATTTTTAAAACATTTAATTTGTTTAATCTATTGGTAGACCAGTAAATGAATTGCTTAAAACGCAAGTTTAGTTATCTACTTTGCTTTGTTGGAAGCTCATTGCTATACACACTGCTACGCGCGCTCTATCATTTCGGATCGCATACATTACGTGGTCTTGCACACATTTTCTCACCTCGCGCCACCGCCACACGCTCCTATATTTCGAGTTCGACATTGATAGTTTTTATGCCTAAGTTTCAACAGATTGTTGGTAGGTATTATACACAAAATGGTTGTTGTATTATTTTAATCTTTTGAAGTTTTGCTGACCGACAAGAATATTTTGGAGACAAGTTAGCTCGTTAATTAAAAGCTATTTTAGTTCGGACCAAGGTGCATGTCCATGGCAATTGACAAGCATCAGAATTCTTCGTTCCTTCGTCACAAAAAAAAAATGTTAACAGGGTTACCGACTCTTAAAATATTTCTTCCCTTTACAAACGAAGATTATTCAGTTTAGGAATACGTTAAAAGGCAAGTGGGAGTTCGATTTAAGAATTAATACACGGAAGAATACGACGAGATAATGAGTGTTAAAAGAGGATTAGCTAGGAATAGTGCTAGAAATAAAATTTAAAAAAAAAAAGAATGTTTCTGCCAGTCTCTGAATGTTCTAGGCGAATATTGTATATGTCGTGGCCACATCATAAAATTGATCATTTCATGATTTGACCGATCATTTCATAAAATGGTGTTATTTCATTATATAAAATAGAACACGCTGCCTACATCATGATGTGGTCTGACCAGATCAATAAATACTCGGCGTTTGTCGATTTAAACAGCTAAACGCACGAATACTTCATGAAATGGTCAAACATTAGTGATCATATCGTAAAATCGTTACGTAATCGTGGGTGTTTGGAATACGATGTTTAAAAATATTTGAATTTAGTACCTAGGTTTTGATATTTTATAATAGATGGCGTTGTACGCTATTGAATCGCGGTAGCATTTGGTTTTTTCTATTGTATGAGTACTTTCAATGCAATAAACTCGATGCACTCACAGGAAAAACAGTTTTATTTATAAATCAAGCATCACAAGGAAGAAGTCAGATTGAGGGACTCGTAAATTCTTTCGCCGGACGTGGTTAAGGATACGGTTTCGAACCAAGGGGTTCGTTTTGGCTGCATTGACGTCACGATTGTCGTCGGCGCCTTGCTGCTGCTGCGGTGCTCTACGGGTGCTGCGAATCGAGCCCGACCAGCGGCAACGGTGTTGGTATTTTGGAATCGCGGCGGCATCGTTACATTGCGGCTAAACGGATGTCATGCTCTATGGATTATGAACAGATTCCTTGTGAAGTGAGTTGCCAAGGGATGAAGTGAGTACTTTGCTTTATATTTTGTTGGTGAATTTGAAATAAATTGACTTTCATATTGTTTTTACTTTGAAATAACTAGAAAAAAGTGCAGTGACGGGATTTTTTGTTAAAATTTCGTTTTATCTGACGAAAACCATCGATAATTTTGATTGTTTGTTTTTATTAATATTGAAATTGAAAAATTGAAGATTTGATAAATTAAGACTTATATTTTTAAAATTTGTGCTGTTGTGACGTATTTTCTATTTTGTTATCGATTGTCAAATTAGTGAAAATGGAGTCGTACGATCGTATGCAAATAGACATTAGCAATTTAATCGATAAAGATTTGTCTAACTTTAAAAAATCTCCACGAGACAGAATTACAATTCCATATATAGAAACTCGTTTAGAGACTTTAGAACTTCACTGGCAAAACTTCTTTGAAACACACCGTGACATTTTACGTAACGTGTCAAAGTCAGATTTGACTGCTTCGGATTATTTTAATTGTGATATTTACAATAAAACTCAGGAAACTTACACTGATTACAAAGTTCTTTTAAAGGAACATTTGTTTAGAATAAATAATACACAGTTAAAGAAAGCAGCATCCGTCCATAATGTTGGAGAGGGTGTGTCAGATAGTACAACACAGCATACGAACGTAAGATTACCAACTATTACCATTCCAAAATTTAGTGGAAATTATATAGAATGGACCACTTTTAGGGATCTTTTTACCTGTTTAATAGACCGAAACCAATCCTTGGACGAAGTTCAAAAACTTCATTATTTAAAAACGTATTTAACAGGCGAAGCTGAGCAGCTCATAAGACATGTTCCCATTACGGCTGCCAATTACAATGTTTGCTGGACCCAGCTTAAAAATAGATTTGACAATAAGAAATACATATCCACTCACATTTTAGATCGGTTAATTAATCAACGCGCTTTGCAAACAGAATCTTCAGCTGCTTTGAAAGATTTATTAGATACGACAAGCGAATGCCTTAACGCGTTACAAAATTTAGGTATAAATACAAGCAGTTGGGATATTATTGTCATTTATATAGTCAGTCAAAAATTAGATACGGAGTCCAGGAAACAATGGGAAGCCAGGTCAAATGAAGCTCCCGATGAGTTGCCCACCTTAGACTTGTTTAAAGAATTTTTAGAACACAAATTTAGATCGTTAGAATTTTTGGATACTAAATTAAAATTAAACAAACCAATCAGAGTGAATCATATTTCCAATTTGAATACTGTCGAATGTTCTATAGTGTGTCTGTTTTGTAAAGCCAACCATAAGCTTATCAATTGCAATTTATTTTCCAAAGAAAATCCACAAGCGCGTAGAGATTTCGCGCAAGTTAATCGCCTGTGTTACAATTGTTTAGGCAATAACCATTCGGTATTTGTTTGCAAACAGACAGCTCGATGCAAAATTTGTAAGAGGAAACACCACTCTTTACTTCACCCTCAGGATAACCTCGTAGAGCCAACTAGGGGTGAAGGGTTAGACAGTAGGGGTGTTAGGGTTAACTTTGGCACTGCTAATCCTCAACAAGAACAGGTAGAATCGGAAATTAATCCTGTCACGACATGTACTTCTACAACTCAAAGTCGCGTGTTATTGGCAACTGCTCTTATTAGGGTTAAATCGAGAATTGGGGGAGACAGGACAATGCGATGTTTGTTGGATCAAGGTTCGCAAGCCTCATTTATAACGGAAGCAGCTGTACAGTCATTAGGCTTGCAGAAATATCCAGCAAATATTCTTGTTTCTGGAGTAGGAAGTGATACGAACTCAGCTATAAACTCTAGGTTTTTTGTGATTCTGAAGCTGTGTTCAATCTATGATCCTACGTATAGTTTTGAAGTCAAGGTCTATGTAATGAACAAACTTACGGCTTTTTTGCCTACGGAAAAGGTGCTTTTACCATGGTGGCCGGAACTGGCCAAATTAAAGTTAGCGGATCCAAAGTTTGACGTTCCTAATAAGGTTGACGTGTTGGTTGGTGCAGATTTATTTTGTCAAATTTTGGAAGATGGTGTACTTAAAGGCCCACCGGGGTGTCCTTTGGCCCAAAAAACAAAATTGGGATGGATTTTATCAGGACAAGTGTACTCGGGAACTAAGAAGACTGACACAATTGTTACTCTACATACGCAAGTAGATGATAATTTATTGTTAAGGAAGTTTTGGGAGATTGAATCGGAACCATCAGAGAGTATACATAGGAAGATTCTTACGGAAGAGGAACAGAGATGTGAGGAGATATTTGCTAGAACAACTCGAAGAGACGAGACTGGCAGGTACATTGTGAAGCTTCCTTTTCGTGAAGAAGATCCTAGATGTCAATATGGAAATTTTCAAAAGATTGCAACAAGAAGACTTCATTATTTAGATACAAAATTAACAAAAAATGATCTTTTGAAAGAGCGATACGCCTCAGTTTTAAATGAATATGTGGAGCTTAATCATATGGAAGTCGTCCCTGAAGAAGAGAAAAATGACCAACTTGCAGTATACCTACCTCATCATGCCGTAGTGCGGGAGGACAGAGAAACTACTAAGGTACGAGTAGTATTTGATGCGTCGTGTCCTGGGACAAATGGAGTTTCATTGAATCAAGATCTCATGACAGGCCCTAGACTTCAACCCGACCTCAGACATCTGGTAATGCGCTGGCGAAGTCATCCTATTTGCATCATAGCCGATATAGTCAAGATGTATCGTCAAGTGAAGATTGCAAAGTCTGATATTGACTTTCAAAGAATATTATGGCATGACAAGGATGGCATCTTGCAACATTTTCGGATGTTACGTGTAACGTTTGGAGTATCGGCAGCGCCGTATTTAGCTGTTAAGGCATTACAGCAGCTCGCCATCGATGAGTCGCCAAGTTTCAAGTCTATTACTGATATTGTCCTTAAGGATTTTTATATGGACGATTTAATGACAGGTTCTGAAACAGTGGCTGAAGCAATTGACATTTACAAAGATGTGAATTCGTTAATGAAAAAAGGAGGTTTCGAATTACAAAAATGGAAAAGTAACAGTAGCGAATTATTGAAGAAATTGGACAAGGCAGAAAAAAAAGAAGAAAACAGAGTGGAAATTACTATGGACAAAGAAACGAAAGAGGTGGTTAAAGTATTGGGTTTAAGCTGGAATAGCTTGACAGACAAATTCATTTATTCTGTTCAACTGCCACTAACGGAAAAAATTGTGACAAAACGGCAAGTTGTTTCAGATATTTCGCGGTTATTTGACCCTCTAGGCTGGATAGCTCCTGTAGTAGTAAAAGCAAAGATACTTATACAGAAAATTTGGATAACAGGTATCGATTGGGACCAGAAGCTGCCGAATAAAATATTGCAAGAGTGGCTATCATTTAGGAATGAACTGTCTTCAGTTGTAGGATTTGAAATTCCTAGATGGATGGATACGAATCGAAATGATACATTGACAGAGGTGCATGGATTTAGCGATGCTTCCAATGAAGCTTATGCTGCTGTCGTGTATATTCGTAAACTAAAAGATGATGGAACTGTTCGTGTGAGTTTGGTGACGGCAAAGACAAGAGTGTCTCCGATCAAGCAAGTTTCAATTCCTCGGTTGGAGCTATGTGGCGCGGTTTTATTAACAAAATTGCTTTTTGAAGTATCTGAAGTATTGTCTATTCCCAAGGAACGCGTATATGCATGGACAGACTCTACTGTTGTTTTAGCATGGCTCAGTAGTCACCCCAGTCGCTGGAAGCCATTTGTAGGTAATCGAGTGGCGGAAGTGATCAATCATTATGATCGAAGCCATTGGTCATATGTTAAGTCGAAAGAGAATCCTGCAGATTGCGCATCAAGAGGTGTCAAGCCATCGGAATTGAAAGAGTTAGTGCTTTGGAGGGAGGGTCCTGCATGGTTACATTCGCGTTATGATAGTATCGTAGATGATAATAATCACAGAGCTGTATGGGATACAAATTTGGAAATAAGAGAAAAGATATGTGCCCTTGCAACTGCCGAGGAGATACAGGATCCCTTCATGGAAAGATTTTCATCTTTGCGCAGGCTTGTTCGTGTTTTTGCTTGGTGTAGAAGAGTTAATGTAAGAAGATCATCAGACAACAAGCCTTCGTGGTTAACGGCTACAGAACTACACGAATCATTGGTTTGTTGTATAAAAAGATGTCAGGATATGTACTTTAAGGAAGATTTGACAAGCAAGAAAAGTAAATACGCTTCTCTTAGTCCTTATTTCGATAACAATGGACTGTGGCGTGTTGGTGGTAGATTGCAAGCTGCAAATATGGACGAAGATATGAAACACCCAATCTTAATTCCACGAAAGTCTCATTTAGCTCAACTTATAGTTTCAGACGCTCATGAGAAGACTTTACATGGTGGTCCACGTCTTATGATAAATTACATCAGGTCTAAATATTGGATAACTGACTTGAAGAGCTTAGCGAGATCTTATGTGCACAGATGTATAGCATGTTTACGTTACTCAGCAAGATCTAGTCAACCGATAATGGGTCAAGTACCTGCAGCTAGGGTAACAGCTAATCGACCATTTCGATTCAGTGGAGTCGATTATGCAGGTCCCATAGCAATAAGGACGACAAAAGGGCGTGGTCATCGTTCTACAAAGGGTTATATTTGTCTTTTCGTGTGTATGGCTACAAAGGCAATTCACCTAGAGGCGGTGAGTGATTTAACTTCAGAGACATTTTTAGCTGCTTTTAAACGCTTTGTAGCCAGACGTGGACAATGTACTGAGTTGTGGAGTGACAACGGTACTACTTTCGTCGGTGCTGATCGCGAATTAAAGTCATTGCTCGCCGAGGAAAGGTCATCGGTAGCTATTGAGATAGCTGACTGGTTGTCTAGCAATGGGACAACTTGGCATAGGATTCCACCTTACAGTGCTAATTTTGGAGGACTTTGGGAGGCAGGGATTGAATCGACGAAGCAGCATCTTAAGCGTATTGTAGGCAACGCGACCTTAACGTTTGAAGAGCTCACTACCTTACTGTCACAGATCGAGGCTTGCCTTAATTCAAGGCCTATATCAGTAGTTAGCGATGCTGTCGATGATCCTGTTCCCTTAACGCCGGGTCACTTTTTGGTTAGAGAACCATTGATACTGCCCCCAGATCGAAATTTTGAGTATTCTAATGTAAGTTGTCTCAGAAGATGGCAACATACTCAAAAAATGGTTCAAGATTTCTGGAAGCGATGGTCCGCTGAATATCTTACGCAGTTTTTGTATAGGTATAAATGGCAATCTCATTCTCCGGAACCAAAGCTAGGGGATGTAGTTCTAGTTAAGGAAGATTTTCTTCCACCAGCTAGATGGCTTTACGGGGTTATAATAGACAAACATTCTGGTCCCGATAATGTAACACGGGTTGTTAGTTTACGTTGTGGAAATGGTGTTGTTATTAAACGACCTATCTCTAAGCTTATAGTTTTGCCAATAGCAAACTAGTTTTGTTTTGTATTGTTTGCGTTGTTTTATAATAATGAATTGATTCTAGGTAGCTAGTCAGGTTTTTTTTCTGAAGATGTAGAGATAATTTTTTCGATTGTTTTGTTTTGGTATTAACAGTAAGAGTTTGTGTTATGTTTTGAGTATTTTGTTGAATTTACAGTTAGGAATTTAGATAAATTATCATTTGTTTATTGAAAGGAGATTGAGCTAATTGCACCCATACTAACCACACATTAAGGGAAATTGGCAATTTGTAATGTTATTAATTTATTTTCAGTTTGTAAGGTATTCTATTTGAGTTTTGTGTTTATATAATAGGTATTTTTTTCAATTAAGACTTAAATTTTGCTATTAACTTGATTATGGACATTCTGTCCATGGTGGGCGGCATGTTTGGAATACGATGTTTAAAAATATTTGAATTTAGTACCTAGGTTTTGATATTTTATAATAGATGGCGTTGTTAAAATGGTGTTATTTCATTATATAAAATAGAACACGCTGCCTACATCATGATGTGGTCTGACCAGATCAATAAATACTCGGCGTTTGTCGATTTAAACAGCTAAACGCACGAATACTTCATGAAATGGTCAAACATTAGTGATCATATCGTAAAATCGTTACGTAATCGTGGGTAATCCACCGGTAGAGGCTAATGTTGCTTTGGTTTTGTGATGAGTAATGGCGGCAGACAAATATTTTATTCTAAAAGTGAATAATGATGTGTAAATTGAAGGTGCACTTTTATGAAAGTCACTCAAAAAACGAGCGCAACGTAAAAAAATTAAGTAAATTCAAAGTTAGTTAGGTTATTTAGCTATTCAAGTGTTCTATTTAGTAGTGTTGTTTAAAAATAATAACTATTTAAAATGTTCAATTTATTTATCGACCAAGATTACAAATATTAAACAAATTCACGTAACTTGTAACCATATTTTTATTTAAATGATATGGCCAAACGTGGATTGACATTTCATCGAATGTTGACGTTTGAACGATATGGTCAGTTTTAGTTGACCATATCATGAAATACTACCATTTTATAAAATGATCGGTCACATCATGAATTGGTCAATTTTACGATCTGGCTACGACATATACATTCCGAGGTGTTGGTTTACATTGCCGTCAACGTATTACGTATTATTAATACGTTATTAAATATGAAGCTCTTGGACACATTGCTTCTAAGTAGTATTTACCAAAAAACTTTTCAATGATACTAATCGCACTTAAATTTCTCCAAAACTAGGGTACACGTTAAAACTGGCAGCTCTGACTGTCAATGTCAAAAAATTCTTGTTTGGTTGGTTGGTTGGTTAACCTAACCTATAAATTGCTATTTTACTTTGGCAAATATTTGCATTAAAGATGAAGCATCAGTTATTTTTTCTGTCTAAAAGTGTTTTCCACAACCATTTTAATAAAGTTTTACCTTTATCTAGTGAGTTATTCACATAATAAATTCAAGTCTTTTTGTTTGTTAAGTGCACCTAAAAGTAACTACAAATATCTTAAAAATTACAGGGTGTCTAAGCACTCAAGAGGCTGTAAACCGTCGCAATCATCTATTTACGCTAGAGAAGAAACGGCAGGCTGAGAAAGTTGGTAGAATTGAGAAGATTGAAGTGAAATATAAGGGGTTGCCAAATGACTGCACCTTAGTTATGAATAAGAGTATATCAACGCCTTATGATTGTGCTAGACGTAAGAAATAAGAATATTTTACTTTAATATTTAACTAAAGTAATAAGCCTATAATCGCCCCGCTGCTAGGCACAGGCCTCACCTAAATAAAATGGTGGTTTGGTCCATACTCCACTTACAACCCATGGGTTGTTTTACTTTGGTAATCACTACCAAAGCGCTGCTGCCACTGCATTCATATTAATCACAAGTTTCATAATTCTTTGCCATTATTAAATGTGTACACATACTTTCAGATTTAAGCGAATGGCATGTGGATACAAGTGCTTTGGCCCTTTTAGATGGTACAGTTTACTGGGACATGCACAGACCTCTTACAGAAAACTGCACACTTGAGGTAAGTTTAACTTATTCATAAACTTTAAATCCCCCTTATTCTAAGAATATACACTATATTATTATATGTATAAACAAATTAAACCAATTTATTTCTGCAAGTAGGTCTACATTAAGCTCTTTTACACATCCTAACTATTTTTTACCCTACCACTGCTTTAGGACAATATTGTAGCCTACCACCGAGAAGATGCAGCGCAAAAAAACTCTTGCCACTTTTGTCAACCTCTTTTTAAATCGTGTGTTTCATCATCATCATAATTTCGGATTTCAGCCATAAGACGTCCACTTCTGAATGTTGGCCGGTTGAAAGCGGCCTGCATCCAGCGTCTTCCTGCGACCTTTACCAGGTCATCTGTCTGTAAATTGTATGTTTACATTGCAATATAAAATGTACATGTGCAAGCAGGGCAGTATTCAATTTAGTACATTTTTATTATTTAAATAGTCATTAACAGTTTAATAACCTTTTTTCATTTAAATCACCTTGACATGCGATTTAAATTTATACATAGGTAGTTTAGCAATAGACTTGGTAATTTGTTGAAAAAGTGGAACATTTTCCCTTAAACGAATATCTCACTATAAATTTCAAATTTGAAACAATAAGTCTATCTTCATTCTGTGTATTAAAATTATGCATTTATGCATCTCACTTGTTTCAAGGGAACAGATGCAAGTTTTTGCAAAAGTACATAATATTTTCATAAATTAATTGAGAAGCCCCTGTTAATTTCCTTAAACAGTTCTTTCAACAAGTTTTGGGGTCTGAAGTCGTAAATTGCCCATACATATCCTCATATCGAAGACTCAGTTCCATTATTACAAACTTTTTGTGTTCTGCCTTTGAGATAAGAGTATACTAAATCCAAGGCATCATTTGAAACACCATAGTGCCTATGTTTTTTCAGTAAATTTTGATGGTCCACGCAATCAAAAGCTTTAGAAAGATCACAAAAAACTCCCATACCATCCTACTTACTCTCTTAAGCATCAAACACGTGTTTTAAGACTGCAACTCCAGCATCCATAGTACTTCATGATGATCCAGAGATATGCGGGTTACGGCCCATGACTGTTTGTCGAAAAGGGTTTGGTAATGGCTGGATGGGATGGCGTGCTATTCTGCGCGAAACTTTTCCGTGGTCTGACTCTTTTCCTTTTTCCATTTCTAGGGTACCCATCTTTTCTAAACCAAATATAACCTTTCAGCTTCAAAACTTCGCGGTGGCTGAACCACAGCAAGTAAACAAGGCATTCTGGCGGACATGCTCGCTGCTACTCGGTGCGTGTGCGACGGTAGCCTTCAAAGAAACGGTACCAGTTCAACTTCACAGCTTTCCGGGGCCCGACAGTGAGTATATTTGAGACTACCTGACCTGCCTGCGACTTCGCCCGCATGGAATATGGCTTGTTACCCTCTATTTTACTTCCTTCATCATCATCATTTCAGCCATAGGACGTCCACTGCTGAACATAGGCCTCCCCCATTGACTTTCAGATTGGCCGGTTGGAAGCGGCCTGCATCAGCTTACTTAAAGCTTATTCCTTAGGAGATGAATTAAAAATAGTCACCTAAGTATGTCCTTCTCTTGGATACATACAATTGTAATGCTATCCCATTGGAACTGCATTATTCTGGGATTAAAAGTAGCCTATGTCATTATCTATGACCCTAAACTACTACTATTAAAAAAACTTGTCCATCCCTTGCACTGTGAAAAACAAAACCCATCTATCCCGCGGGAACCGATCATTTTTTGGGTTCAAAGTAACCTATATGTTATTCAAGACTATAATCTATCTTTGTGCCAAATTTCATCCAGATCCCTTTAGACGTGATTACAACAATCATCCATCTATCCAAACGTTCGCATTTATAATATTAGTAAGGTTGGTAAGATAATTTAAGAATAAACCAGTAAGAAAGATAATATACTATGGAACACCTAAACTGCCGTGATAGGAGCACATCATGTACGCTACCAGCAAAAACGCCTCTGTTAAATTAAGTAGTATGAAATATATAGTTTCTTAAGGCATTGCGCATTTTTTTAAATATATTTTTTATTTGACCCTTTTTAGTAAAAAAGTACCAAAATAACTACCCGATACAATCCACAGAGACAGCGGTAGTCATGGTCATCCTATCCGTAGGTATTATGTTCTGGTGAACTTTATAATTTTAAAAATGTGGCTAAAACTCGCAACTTTATTTCTACATACAAAGTAATACTCTGCCTCGATGTAATGTATTTTAGCGGCAATTTAAAAAAAAAAGATTTTGGTGTTGATTTCTTAGTTAAAGTTGCTTGTCTTGAAGAACACGCTGTCTTTTTTTTGTTGTAAATAGTTACATGAAAAGGTAATTATTTTTATTTTAATATTGGACATCATATACATTGCTCTGATCCTATGGTAAGTAGCCAAAACACTTGTATTACTGAAATCAGAAACAACTACGGTACCACAACACCCAGATCCGAGAAAATATAGAAAGGTTATTTTTCTACATTGACCGACCGGGAATCGAACCTGGGACCTCAGAGATAGCGACACCAAGTCCGGTATGCTCGCCTCTCAGCTTCAAAGTTTTGAAAGTAACCCTGTATTTTAACTGCAATTTTCTTTTCAGTCCGCAGCGGCTCGTTCATCTACGATATAGACATGCCCTCCCTACCTGATTGGAAGCCCACCACACAAGAGCTGTACACATTGAGCGCTGAGTACGTGAAGTTGATCCGGAAGAACTTGCTCTTGGAGAGGTTGGAGGTCGGCGAGGAGTTAGCACTCGAGATGTTCCGCGACAATGAACATAAGTCTAAGCAGATACCGAGCATTGCTAAAAATAACGGTTAGTATCATCATCATTATCTCAGCCATAGGACGTCCACTGCTGAGCATAGGCCTTCCCTAATGACTTTTATTGGGGGGATTGCTAAAACTCGCCACGCTTGGCAGGCGGGTTGGCGAGCGCAGTTTTTCTGTAAGATTTCGCACGCAGACGCAGCTGCCCGTCTCGTGCTACAGGAATTAGTCGCCTCTTACGACACGCCATCTGTTGGCGGTGGGGAAGTGTATTATTTACGGCCGTCCCCACACGGCACTATTAAACGGTTGATATATTGGTAATCTATACAGGGTGGGTAATACGACGGGAATAAGCATTGCCTTAATCCTTCACCTGTCCATGGTTGGACAACACTAACTTTGACGACCCCCGAAGCCGAGAGGCAAGCAAGCAAGCGAAGACTTGGTGTCTCTATCTCTGAAGTCCCGCGGGTTCGATTCCCGGGCGGTTAATGTAGAAAAATAGTTTTGCTATATTGTCCCGGGTCTGGGTGTTGTGGTACCGTAGTTGTTAGCTACTTACCATAAGATCAGATTCGAGCTATGTGATGTTGTCCAATATTTATTTATTTATTTACTAAAGCTTTGTCTGCCCGGCAGCGGGTTTCTTGCCAGAATAAGGGTGATATGGTCCTTCGAGCCAGATTGTTAACTCTATTTCTTTGTTTGTGACAGGTAAAGTGACATTATACAGAGCTGGCAACCATGTGGACATATCGAAAGGACCTATGATCAGTAGCACAGCGCAGGTCGGACGAGTCACGGTCACTTCGGTCCACAAACTTAACGGTTTGTTGTGTTTTATGTTCATTAATATTATCATTTCAGACTAGTGGTAGGCGATTATGAGTTAGACTATTCCCACCAAAAACATTTTCATGTAAAATGTTGCCAAGAGCCATATGGCTCGCACTGGTAAAAAGATGTCTCATGTAGATCTAAGCTTCTAACTTTGCATAGACCGGGAGATGGTGACTTTTCCGACGGTTCCAAATGGCCGCCATACCACCGCAAAGGAGTAACTAAAAGTATGGCATGATGGTTTTCTGGGGGAGGCCTATGTTCAGCAGTGGACGTCCTATGGCTGAAATGATGATGATGATGATGATGACGACGATGACTAGCTGTGCAAAAATTAGCCTGGTACAAATGGTTGAATTGTTTTTTATAAATTAATGTGTTCTCGTCGGTATGGCGGTCTGTAAGACACACTGGAGAAGTATGGCATTACGCAACTTATTTTCAATAATAGTGTTACGAAAAAAAATACTTAAAAATATCCGAAAATAAAGTCAATAGACAGATTACGAAATCCGCGCGGTCATTCATCAGAGGCGTAGGTACGGGGAGCCTACAAGGTCCTTACGCAGTGCACATACGGTGCAATTTTTTCATGAATGAGTTAAGTTAATCACGCGTAAGATTTTTAACAGCGGATAGGAGTAATTAAAAGTGAAAAAAAAAGTTTGTTCTTTTCATAATTCGTTAAATTAAAGTTACTGATTCTGAGCCACTCCTAAAGATTTGGCACCTCTTTGCAATGTACTCGTAACTCTGTATCTATTTATTTATTGTCTTAATTACTTAAAGGATGCATTTTGTTAGGTTACAATTTAGCGTATAAGCTTTAAGTTAAACCAATTGTGAGATCATGATTGTAATATGTTAAGCATCTTGAATAAATAAAATAACAGGAAATAAGTATTTTACTATTCTATTCCAGGGTCACAGGACAGCGACATCAAACAACTGTACAGGTTCCAGGGCGTGGCGCTACCCACCAATGTTGTCCTGAACCACTTCGCCTACTCCATCCTCACTGAACGAGCTAAGAAATTGGTACAATCATATAGATCCCTATTTTAACTAACTTTTACTAGCTTCACTTTTACGAACAGCTGTGGTCAAGTCTTAGAAATCATTTTTAGGGGAACCCTAAAAACCACAATTATACAGAGTGTAACGAAAAGGTGAAATAAAACTTTAAGGGGTTATTCTACGGCTAAATTACATCAACTTTTTCTATGGGACCAACATCGAATTCGCAAAAAAAAAACACTTTCCCATACTAAAACGCGACCAGCTGGCATCAGTTTGTATGGAAACGTCAATTCTTTTTTTGAGATTTCGATGTTGGTCCCATAGAAAAAGTTGATGTAATTTAGCCGTAGAATAACCCCTTAAAGTTTTATTTCACCTTTTCGTTACACCCTGTATAAATAAATAGCGGACGTCACAAATATTGCTCTGATCCTAAGGTAAATAGCTAAAGCACTTGTGTTATAAAAATCAGAAACAACGACAGTTTGACGACCTCCGTAGCTGAGAGGCGAGCGTGTCGGACTTGGTGACGCTATCTCTAAGGTCCCGGGTTCGATTCCCCGCCGGTCAATGTTAAAATGAAATAAAGTTATTTAACTTTTCTATATAGTCTCGGGCCTGGGTGTTGCATCCACAAGCGGCCTGCATCTAGCGGCTTCCTGCGACCTTTACCAGGTCGTCTGTCCACCTTGTGAAAATGTGCTTTATTCTTGTAGTATTTTATATCAAGTATCATATATCAAGTAGTATGTATGTTTATTATATATATTATGTATATTTTATTTTAGTTTTATTTATTTATTACTGTATGTATACGTCTATGCCATAAATTTATGCAATCCTATTTGTATCACGTAAGAATTTTAAGAACTCTGCAACACCTTCCCCTTTCTTTAATGGTTGTCCTCTACCTAAAGGTTGTCTGGAAGAGATCGCTATTAGCGATAAGACCGCCTAAATTGTACATCTTTCTGTAAAAATCATGTGTATTTTACTTGTATGGTGTGCAATAAAGAGTATCTAATCTATCTATATCGAAGTACCCTTTTTGCATTTGTATCATAATAAAGCTGGTTTTTGTATTTTTCAGAACCCAGCAAGATCCCCAATCAGCTTTGCCACAGACAAAGAAGACTTCGAACCAGAGAGCATAGCAGTCAAAGCGTGAAAATAAGGGTAGTTTAGTTAGTGAACGTAGGTTATTGTTAAGTTATTATAGTAAACCATACAAAAACAATAATGGTGTTTATTTATCATCTTTAAATGAAATTTCTTCTACCTATAATAAATATAAAAATTTTATTAAAAAAAAATAAAACCGACTTCAAAACACTAAAATGCTAAAAATAATCCTAACACTTAAGTACCTAATCAGTTAATTTTGGAGTCGGTGCAAACAAAAACATTGAATCTCTCATCGGCTGGCACCGACTCCAAAAGTAACTGATTAGGTACTTAAGTGTTAGGATTATTTTTAGCATTTTAGTGTTTTGAAGTCGGTTTTTTTTTTTTTTAATAAAATTTACTTATTTTATCTATTTTTAGTGATAAATCCTAATCTAACTGCTGAACACCGATTTCATCCCCTATTTCCCTACCCTTAGGGGTGATTTTTATTTTGCAAACTTTTATCATAGCATCTTTGAAGTATACGCTATTCAATAAAACAAAAATCATCAAAATTGGCTCATATTTGTCGAAGATAGGTAACAAGAACCACAACCAAAATATTATCTGGGTATATATTTGTTGATTTTCTCAAAAAGTTCTTACTCAATTTCGATAAAATTTATATGAGACCACCTCTGAAGTATGATCTACCAAACAAAAAAAGAATCATTAAAATCGATTCATAATTGGCGGAGTAATCGCGTAACAAATATACAAAAAAAAAAAAAAAAAAAAACAGTCGAATTGAGAACCTCCTCCGTTTTTGAAGTCGGTTGAAAATTATTGCCATGTCGTGCAAAAAAACGAAAGTGGCTTGACCGATTTATTTTACAAATAAAAACAATTCAACTAGTAATTTTACTGCTACTGCTGCAATCAGAGTACTTAACTAATTTAAAAAACAGATGTGAATAAATATTTTTATTCAACATAATTCTTAAAATAAAACAATATGTACAATAAATAAATAACTTACAATTTTAAGACGAAGAAAAGACAAAACACTGAGAAGATTATCATCTTTCGATTACGACGTCTTCGGTTTCTTAGCATCGGAAGGGCCTTCTCCATCTTCTGAAGAATTCTGAAAGATGGCCTTAGGCTGTGTCTTTTTGTACGCTGGCGCCACCCAGAAGGGATTTTCTTCTGCCTCTTTTGCATATTTCAAAATGGCCTCTCTGGGATCCTGCTCATCGTTTACCCTTTTACTTAAACCCAAGTTTCTAATAACGAAAGAACTTAACGTACTTCCTGACGCAGCCACTCTCCCTCCTTGCCCAGATGTGATAGGCAAGTCAGGTCTCCTTGACTTGACAGGGTCTAGTCTGTCCTTCTCCATCTTTTTCTTGCTTGTTCTCAATTTCTCTTGCCTGAACAGCGGCAACGCGTGAGGAGTTATGATCTGCTGAGAGCTCATGACTTCAACGGAATGTTTCTTCCTATTTGTCTTAACCACACACAGCTTAGCGCCACGTAAACTTCGTTTCTGATCATAGTAACACTTTACAACACCGTTTCCACAACCAACGAATAACTGGTTCAGTTTTGCATGCCATATAGCTTTTACGACATGCGATTTCGTCACGTCAATGTGTGTTACCAGTTCAAACGTTTTTGTATTGTAGAACAACAGTCGTCCTACATCTTGGCCTCTTTCTAGGGACTCCCCAGTGAATATCATTGTATCATCTGGACTGAAAGAGCAGTCTGTCTGTTCGTATCTGGAGAATAAACCACTGAACACGTTTAGGGGTTTTCTGAAGTTCCTCAAGTCCCACAACTTTAGTGTGTCATCGTTGCCTCTGCTTGCCAAAAATGATCCGAGATACGAGTATGATATGCTGCAGATTTCTGATTGTTTCTGATGGGCGTCTCTCAAGAGTGTTGATGTGTTCACGAAGTTCTTTCTATGGTCCCACATCTGGATGGAGCCATCGTAGCATCCGCAAGCAACTATGTTTCCATCTCTTGAGAAGGCACAGGCAGTCGGGTTGGTCTTCAGGCCGCCTTGTTGACGGGGTTTGATGACTGCTTTGTGTTGTTTAGGGTTCTCTGTCATCCATAGCCGTAGGGTGCCATCTTGAGCGCAGGTCATGAACTCCTCGCGGATGTGAGGGTGCCAGCACCCACTGTTTAGGGATGCGGTGTGACCTTTCGTCCTGTAACGTGGGATTAAAAACCGAGTTAGTATAGTCGCAGTCTTAAAAAAAATATTTGGGAGGTAAAAACAAAATGAACATAAGGAATGGGGATGACGACTAACTTTTTTCTTTCTTTGTATATCACAAAAAAAAAAAAAAAAAACTGTTGTGTACAGTAGTGCTCTTCAAATTTTTACGAATTCTTACCAAAATAGTGTGTGTTGTGCTGTAAAATCTAAACTAAAGTATAGACCAAGCTAAAAACCCTCAGTGCTGGTGTTATCCACAATTAACAACAAAGTTAAAGTGCTAAACATTGCAAAAACTGATCTAGTAAAGTTTCAAATTTTCACTACTACCCTCAACAAATTGTGTTTTCCAGCTGTCAGTTTACTTGACCATAGACAACCTGTGTGGCCAGTGATACATTTTTTTCTACCATTTTAGTAGAAAGCCTGGTTGAGTGAAGATGAGTTCGAAAAGCATGAAATGTTCAAAATGCGATAAACATCCAAATGAAAAGAAGGTGTCTGTGACTTGTGACTCCTGTAAGAGTTTGTTGTGTAGCGATTGTCACGGTTTATCACCAACTGAAATAAGAGTGTTTGAACTGAAAACAGTGGCACGCGTTATAACATTCTTATGTGGTGATTGCAAACTTACAATGGCAAAACTACCAAGCATTATGAAACGGCTGGATGAACTCGATACGGAAGTGCAACAATTGCGCCTCCGCCAGAATATGCTTGCCACTGAATCTGCGATCCAGGAAATAAACGAGCGTACTAAGAGAGCTAGTAATTTAATTATTTACGATGTGTCTGAATCAACATCTGATCAACCTCTCCAAAGACAGGAGCATGATAAGGACGAGTGTAAGAAGATAATTGCGAGTCTGACTCAGAAAGTTAACAGCAACAATATAAAAGTATTTCGTCTTGGCGCACCCAAATCTCAAACGGGTACCGCACCTCGTCCAGTTAAAGTAATTATGAATAGTAAGGGTGACGCAATTGAGGTGCTGCGAAATAAGTCCAAACTCTCTAAACCCTCATCCATTAAACCCGATCAAACTGCGATGCAACGTGAATACCTACAGTACCTTCGTGATGAGTTAGAGAAACGCATTAATGGTGGGGAGTCAGACTTAACCATTAAGTACATACAAGGCCAGCCAAAGATTGTAAATCGTAGAGATTTAAAAAACTAGAACCCCCCCTATCAACACTCATCTGTTAAAACCAATGACTCGGGCAATGATATAAGGAACACGTCGTCAGCTCTTGTAACAATAACAATATTTTATACAAATATTCAATCAATAACACCGAAAATGGATTTATTCTTAGCAAGAGTTGATTCACTTAAACCGACAATCATAGTACTCTCTGAAACGTGGTTAAAACCAATTATACCTAACTCTTTAATATGTATACCTGGCTATGACATATATAGGGATGACCGCATGGATAAAAGGAGCGGTGGTGTCGCTATTTACATAACAACCACAATTCCGTATGTAGCGTCGAGGAAAAATAGTCACCTTAATACTAAGTATGATAATGTGGAATATCTATGGGTCGATATTGAAGTGCAAAAACATAAAATACTGCTATGTGGGGTATATCGTGGCCATGAATCAACATTAGATCAGGATAACCAATTTCTCCGTAACCTAGAGCTAGCTGCCAAATCTAACACAGTGATAATTATAGGTGACTTTAACTTTCGTGGGGTAAAGTGGCCACTCGAGAATTGTGGATATTTGACGCCGAAAGAAGTGAACTTCGTGCAGTGGTTCAACGATAGTAATTTATATCAATTGATAGACAAACCCACAAGATTTCGACAGGGTAACCAACCCTCTTCCCTAGACCTAATACTTACAAATGACGAGTGTCTTATAGCTGGTGTTGATTACGAAGCTGTTATTGGCAAAAGTGATCACTCATGCTTGATTTCTAGAATACAGCTTGAGATAAAAGAAACGAATCATAAGCAAGCCAAACTTCAAAGAAACTTTAGGAAAGTGGATTATAACAAAATTAATGAAGAAATAAACTCGACATTGATAAGATCTATAGAGAACCTAAATTGCGCAAGAAATCAGTAAGAAGCCTTTCACATGATCATAATGAAAGCAATGGACAAACACGCACCACTTACTAAAATGTCAACAAAAGGAAGTGTTAACAAACCCTGGATAAAGAGAGAAATATTGGAGCTAACTAGGCAAAAGAAGGTTGTATGGAACAGATATATCCTGACAGGATTTGATAGCATTTACAAAGAATACAGAAAACTTAATAATAAAATCACAAACCTACGACATAAATCGAGAACTACGTATGAAAAAAATCTGATTCAGATCATGCTGGATCTAAAAAGTTTTACTCATACATCAGACAACAAATAACGTCAAAAATAAGCATACCAAATATAATACGCAACAACCAAGGACAAAATGTGACTAAATCAAAAGATATAGCTGAAGCTTTTGCGGACCAGTTTTCAAGTGTTTTTGAAAGAGAACCACTCGGCGAACTCCCAACTTTGGATCCATGCTTCCGAATCGCGGAATCAATCGAAGAAATTTCATTTACGCAAGATAAAGTACAAGCCGCCATAAAAGAAATGAAACCAGATGCTTCACCAGGACCTGATGAAATACCTATGCCTATCTTAAAGAATTGCGATCTTCACGAAGCTCTGGCTACCACAATGCAAACCTCGTACGACACTGGAACCTTACCGGATTTGTGGAAAACAGCAACAGTAATACCAATATTTAAGAAAGGAAACAAATTGGAACCTGCAAACTATAGGCCCATAAGTTTGACTAGTGTGGCATGCAAAGTCATGGAGAAAATAATTGTAAAGCATTTAAGGCAATTTCTCAGTGAACAACAAATTATCAGCAACCAGCAACATGGATTCTGTCCACATAGATCTACCATAACCAATTTACTATCTTGCCTGTCATCTTGGGTCAGTAGCCAAAATGTTCGAGAACCTGTTGATGTCATATACCTCGACTATGAGAAGGCGTTTGATAAGGTACCTACAGATAGACTATTACAAAAATTAGAGTATGTTGGTGTCAGAGGTAAGTTGCTGAAGTGGGTGGAAGCATTTTTGAAAAAAAGAACCTTTCGAGTTAGAATCGGCGATATAGTTTCAGATGAAAGAGATATACAAAGTGGTGTACCCCAGGGGTCTGTTCTTGGCCCAGTGTTGTATATAATATTTACTTTCGACCTACCTAAATATTTGGACTGTAAAGTTAGTATGTTTGCTGATGATACAAAAATATTTGCCAATCCTCTTATTGAGTCTGAACGCCTTCAGGCAGACTTAACTCGTATAGCTAACTGGTCTAAAGAGTGGCTTATCAAACTAAACACACAGAAATGCACTGTTCTCCACATAGGTAACCGAAACCCTCATCACTCATATGAAATAGAAGGTGTGCCATTGCAAAAAGTCCAAGTACAAATTGACCTTGGGGTACATATCGCCAAAGATCTGAAATGGGAACCTCATGTCACGGCTATAATTAAGAAGGCCAATAGTTTCATTTACCTTATTAGAAAAGCTTTTGGGCATTTGACACCTGATATGATGCTGAAAATATACAAAACTTATGTAATGCCTACCTTGGAATATGGTTTTCAAATCTGGAGCCCGTATTTCAAAAAGGACATAGAAGCACTAGAAAAGGTACAGCGAAGATTTTCCAAGGTTCCAAAGGTTTTGAAAAATAAACCTTATGAAGAAAGACTGGCAATGTTGAAACTTACAACTTTAAAGAAACGAAGAGAGCGAGGAGACTTAATAGAAGTGTATAAAATATTACATGACCACTATGATCTCAATAACTTTGACCAGGAATTATTTCAGTACTCTCAAAATACACACTTAAGGGGACACCATCTCAAGTTATCAAAGACCCGTTCATTTAAAAAACCCCACAAGCACTTTTTTAATAACAGAGTGATCGAGGCATGGAACAAATTGCCACCAGAAGTGGTGTCAGCACAAACTACTAACCAGTTTAAGAACAGATTAGATAAGTATCTGGAGGAAAAGATAACTTAAACTATGACAACGAGATGCAGGCTGTTATCAGTTGTTTCAACTGCTTGCCTGCCAATAACATAATAAATAATAATAATAATATCAGGTAGATTGATTTGAAACGTTGCATGACGTCACATTACTTAGAAGTGACGTCACGAGCCCCCACTGCCGAACTTTGACGCGCTTTATCTTTGTAATTTTTTGGTTGATAGGCAAAAGTGTCTCGATCGATTGCGACGTCAAAGCACGCATTGCTGCTGCGTAGGCCAAATGGCAAGAGGTGACTGGTGTTATTTGTGACCCCAGAATGCCGGTTAAGCTTAACAGACAGACACGCTTAACTTAACGGACAGATCCTGATAGGCCTGTCCTTTTATATGGCAGAGAAGCGTGGCCGCTACTTGAGCGACACAAGTAGGAGCTGCGTGTCACAGAGATGAATATGCTGCGGTGGATGTGCGAAGTCACGCGGATGAACCGCGTGAGAAACTCGCGCATCCGCGGTAGCCTTCGTGTCCGTGATATTGCAGACAAACTGCAGCAGAGTCGCCTACGCTGGTACGGCCATGTTTTGCGGAAACCGGCAAGCTACGTAGGAAACAAATGTCTGGCCATGCCGCCACCGCCAGGTCCCGGCAAAATGAGTAGACCCAAGAAATGCTGGCTGGATGTCGTGAGGGCTGACATGCGTGCCAATGATCTCACAACTAGAGACGCTCAAGACCGCGCGAAGTGGAGGAGTAAATCAAGAAAAGCGGACCCTGGGCTCCAAAGCAATAGCTTTGGACGCAACCGGGATTGACCGTATGGGTAAAGAAGAAGAATTGTCTCATTATTTTTTGATAATCTATCTGACGGCCTAAATAGAATTATATTTTTTTTACCCAGTTGTCATCATTCATCATTATAAGTCCGAGTAGATTGACATATGACATTTCATTTTTAAGCGCAAAATCGTGTCAGGAATTCACATAATCTATATGGCGCGACATTGCTAGCGTAAGCTATTTGTCAGACTGATCTTACCTTGCCATGTCGGCGATATACTGGTCTCCCTTCACGCACTCTAGGACTTCGAATCCGTCTCTGTCTAGCACCTTGGCTTGCGCTGACCCACTGACCACTAATATGGAGTCTCCGGTGGTGGAATACTGTAATGCTTTGATGGGATGGTTTTCGCAAGGCTGCAGTGTGCGGAATGACCGCATCGATGCGTCCATACCTTTGAAGTAAGTTTATTAAATTTAGTTAATGTGTACATAATTCTAAATCTAAAGAGCAAAATTGAAATCACTCAGCTTCAGTGCTAAGTTATTACGGGTACTCAATATTATTATTCATTTGCCGAAAACTTTATTTATTATTTTTCTACATTAACCTACTGGGAATCGAACCTGGGTCTGCAGAGATAGCATCACGAAGTCAAGGTATGCTAGCCTCTCGGCCACAAAGGTCGTCAAATGGCAGTTCAATTTCCAGTTCTGATATAAATTGACTGTGGTTTATTTTCATAACACAAGAAATTTAATTCCTTACTTTGGCATATTTACATATTAATTTTACTGCTTTAAGAAAGTGGACCCTGGGCTCCAAAGCAATGGTTTTGGACGCAACCGGGATTGTCCGTATAGATGATAATTTACTTATTAATTTTATTTATGTTTGATGGCATATCACAATGAAATCAACATCACAATGCCTCAACTTTGAATGTCATTTCAACATTTGGTAGTTAAATGCTTAAAGAATAAAATATATGTATACCAGTCATGTTCTCTTACCAGCGAAGTCCCAAAAGGAAACTTCGTAATCAATGGATCCTGTGGCTAGCCGCGCTCCGGACGGATCAACGGACAGTGCGACTACAGCTTTGTTTCCATGTTGCATTTCCACCTGAGAGTGAGAGCAGTTTTTTACACTAAGGTTTGTTACAAGAATTTATATGAATATAATACATTGAACTTTACTCAAATACAGAATAAAATTAATGAATTATGAATACAAAAATAATAATTTTCAAACACTTTGTACCATATTCCTCACAAGTTACCACAAAAAATTATCAAAATTAAAACAAAAATATAAAAAGCCTTTTGTATGAAGCCTTTAAAATTCCTAATCTTCTGAGCTTCTGGGCGAAGGTTGGTTATTTACACATAAAACCATCATATGTGTATTAAGGTCTTCATAATCCACATACTGGGTAGTCAAATTCAATTAAATGTAAACTCTAATTAAAAAATTCTGATACAATAAGACGCAGTCGAATGGAATGTATTTTAGTTAGGACTTGGCTGTGCTACTACTACCTAATAATTTCAATAATATATGTTAAAACCTACCTCATAGGTATTGGGAATCCTTTTATCCAATGTTAGTTCCTCATCATCAGATCCACTAAGATCATCATAGCTGTCTTCATCATCACTTCCTTTTGACTTTTCCTTTTTTCCAGTTTTATCTTTTAAATCTGTTTTTATCGGCGGCCCTATCTGCTCACTTTGACCTAGACTTGGTGGAGGTAGAGGACCGATAATGTCATCGTCATCATAATCATCGTTTAGTGATGATGATGATGGTTGGTCGTCCGGTTTGCTAGACTCCTCTTCTAGCTTCTTTTTTGCGGCTTCTTGGGCAGACTTCCTCGCTTCTTCGACCATAGCTTCGACGTCGAAGTTTTTAGCTTTCTTGCCGAAGTTTTTTATGCCCATGACTTGATGGACATGTTGGCTTTCTAAGTCATCGGCAATTTCTTCAATTTCCTTATGCTCCTGTATCGGAGTGCGACCGAAAGTTCCGAAGCCAGACGTCGAAGACACTTCTTCCTCATTTTCTGGCGATTTTTTAACGTTTAGAGTGATTTTGCCGAAGGATATAGCTTTTTTATTACTCATGTTTGTTAAGTGTTCAACACCTTGTGCGGGTGTTTTAAGTGAAGGCTACTAAATTGTAACAATCGTCTTTTAGCAGTTTCATCAGGAATTAAAAGACTGCTGATTTTTATGCTGGAAACTTCAGTATTTTGCAGCGGACTGCAGGCGTTTTTCTTCGGAATATCTGACACTTTTTCTGTCTGTCTGACAGACACTGACGGACGAATTTGGCTGTCAAAAATGTCTGGCATTTTTTATTTTTTTTCTTTCCGATTGGAACAGGCTAAGGTCAGAGACCATGCTGCCTTGTCATCAGTTATTTTTACTTCATTTTAAATAACAGTTACTATTAGTAGTAGTACCTAGTAACTTACTAATAAGCACTATATTCTCCATCACTCCTTCCTTCATTGTCCTTGTCTTGTTGTAGCCCTTGCTGAACTTCAAGTCGTCGTCCAAGAGGTTAACCGATTGTATGAACTAAAGCCGGTGGCAGATGGCGACAGACGCGGCTCCGGACTCGTCTTGACATTGTAAGGTCAAACGCGGCCATTGGTCGATCCTTGGGCTGGCGGAAGTTGACTGAAGGATAGACCAATGGCAGCGCTAGACCTTACAATGTCACGATGAGTCCGCAGCCGCGTCTGTCGCCATCTTTCAATGGCTTTATGAACCAAAAACTACAACTAATTACAAACTGTACGTGTAAAGCTCGGACCACACACATCCGGAATTTTTGTATGGCGGTCTAAAAAATTTCAAAACGACTCCGGAAAAGTCCGGATTCAATCCGTTTTGTATGGGGTTCTGAAAAATTCCGGATGCTTGTAGTCCGAGCCTAAGCTTGAGGGTCAGTTTTAGTAAAAGGTTTGTTGACCATTTGCTTTTAAGTTCCAGATAACTTAACTGGCACTTGTTTTGACAGATAACCCCTAAAATTAGCTGTCAAAAAAGTGCCTATCCTACTACCCGGTACGTTACTATACCAACTCAGAGCCAAGGAATTTGCTCAGAACGTGTTCTAAAATTGATTTTGCCTCAAATCGGACCGGAGTATGATTGATTTATTAATGTCAATGTCAGTCAGTGACAGATGACAGTGACTGAAATATTTTTTGTTGTGTTGCATTTGATTTTTGAATTCTCATTATAAATAAATTATAAGCTGTTCGTCTGTGATAATTTGTGTAGGTAAGATACTAAATAGGTACATAAAATTCTACAGTTTTAATTGCTGTTGAAAATGGACACGTGTAGATAAATTTAATAATTGTTAAAAAATGTGAATCTACCTGCTAAATACTTTGACCCTATTAACTTTTACGAGTTTTAGAAACATTTAAAATATTTCTTTGTGTTATCAACATAAAAAACGATAGGCAGGTACATTTTCTCCGGTCGACGCAAATTGGACGGCTCTGGTATTTCGAAGCCGTGCCGAGGCGCATACAGAGAGATATATATTGCGCATATCTCTGTGCGTTTATTACTTTCATTATTATCATTCTGTTGTAGGAGGTGACCGCGGGCGGTTACGTTCTTCGTCATGATTAGACACGCAGTTTTCTGCTTATTTGTGACCACCGTGTGTGGATATGTGGACAAACGTAAGTTTATTTTAACCTATTCCTAATTTTGAAGGTATAAACACCTTCTTTTCTTACTAATCTTGTTTTAGAATTTTTCCACAATAAAAATAGCTGTAATATTACCAGGTCATGTAAATATTGATAAAATATTGTTCAGAATTTTCCTTAACATTATAAGCTATACCTATGGATACGTTACAGTGTATTGTATTTCAACCAATATCCATCTTAACCTGTTAACATCCAAGCGGTCTCATAAGACCGCATAACAATAGAATATCTATTGTCTCGTTTATGTATGATTGATTAGTTAATGTGGCACTAAATTTTAAAGATGAACTTGCCTGGAAATAAGTTTTTTTTTATCAAAACATATGTTTAGTAAACTTTTCTGTATAGAATATGTTGTTATTATTACCTCTTTTCCATATAATTGCTTCAACATTTTGAGTTGCCCCTGAAGTCCTGTGACTGAGAAAATTGAGCAACCTGAAAATTTGCTTGGTTTGTGAAAAACTTGCCTAAGGATACACAATGACTTAAGTGATAGTTTTGCCTATTTTAATAATTTTCATTCTTTTGTTGCTTAAAATAATTTTAACAAGAAAGTAGGTACTTAGAGGAACTGTTAAAACAAAAACATGTGAAAAGTTTGCTCATATTTGCCTGTATTTTATAGACGCCCATTCATTTTCTTTTCTAATCTATTTTTAATATGAATTTGGGCCATTCCACAATCTAATTACAAATTATAAATGAATAAAATACTTTTTTTCCATAGAATCTCCCCCGCAATGGAATCCTGTCTTCACAGTGAAGGGTCTCCTCAACATCCCTTATGCAGAGTTACATGAACCATTTTATGCATGGTAAGCATTTTTTCTATTGGTACACTCTTCCACACAGTCGAATGGTAAATATATATTTTTGTGTTTGTATCTGTTATGCCTTACTACCTAGTAGAATTTATAAAGTAAATAAGATTTATTTTGTTTATTAGTTAGATACTTGTAGACTAAAAAACTATTTTTTTCTTGAAACTTGAATAGTAATGTTTAATGTCTGTTACCAGACATTTTATAGCAATAAAACAAATATGAAAAACGGTTTCGGCAGAACAATGCATGGATGAAGCTGTAAACAGTAGCCAGTTGCATAAAACTCTGTCATATTATGACTTCAACATGTTGATGCTATAAATTACTGTTTAAGGAAATTGCAGACTTCTAACAATGGATGATTGAAAACTGCCAATTTGATAACTTTACACTCAGTCATGCATGTTGTAAATATTTTTTGATATGTGGAGTTAAACTAAAGAAATCTTTCCTGAAAAAATTACTGTCATCTATTTATTTTATCCCTAGTAATATTATTGTGATATACTTTCTTAAAAATGTTTTAAAACCGACTGGAACAAATCTGTTTGTTATTTAATATTCATCGATGTATTTGTGTCAACTCAATAAACTGATATCATAATAAATATGTACTATTCTACACTTTTATCTGTGGAACCTGACCTTTTTACCTTTTGATAAAGTTCACATTTCTTGTAAATATCAATGTGAACTTCTTTGTATCGTTTCAACCACTGATTTGAGACAATAATACATCTTACTAATATTATAAACCGGCCAAGTGCGTCTCGGACCACGCGCAATTTAGGGTTCCATAGTAGCCCGTTACAATGTGCGGTATTTTCTACTTGTTTTACATAATTAATCTAAACAGGGAACCGATGATTAATAGATTTATTTCGATGTACCGAAAAGAGAGAAATACGATTAATTTATTCTGTGATTCAGTGCCTGATTAACCTTAAGAGATTGCATGTAATAGTTACAAGGCTACTTTGGGTCAGTCTGCAGTAAATGGATATCTAGTTTATTCGCGTGTTCATATCGTGTATGTCAGTCATAATAATATAATAACGATCTTAACAGTTTTATGACGAAATGCATTGCTATACAGGTTGAGTCAAAACGTGTCAAAAACCCGAAATGAAATTATAGGACTATATTCTGCCGTCCCAATCCAACAAACATCGAAATATTAATAAACGACTAAAATAGAAAATATATTATAACACATAGCCTATTATAATACATGTAACAGACATTAAACGCAGAAAGAAAATACTATACCTTTCCGTGAGCAACATTGGACATAGTAAGCCCGACACTTGACCATTCCGCTCAGGTCGTGTATTAGTATTTTTTGAAAAAAAGAAAGAAAGAAAATTATTTATTTGGTTCATATTATCACAATTAAGTACTTAATTACTTACAATAAATTAATAATGGCAAAAAGGTAATGTGATATGAAACCAAAAGGGTTGCCACTCAGCTATTTTGCCATGGCAAAGACGCCATGACGCTGGTTTTCTGTGGCAACCATTGAGGTAAAGAGAGCGGCATCGACCCACTACTAAAATAATACCAATAACAATTTTTACCAATTTTGTTTTTGTAAGCAGTATGCTTATATGTATAGTACAGTGAAAAAAAACAGAGGGTATGGTGTCATGCGTTTTTTTTTTTTTTTTAATTATTTTTATTATGCCAGTGCTGCAAGTGTGTGTGTGTGTGTGTGTGTGTGTGTGTGTGTGTGTGTGTGTGTGTGTGTGTGTGTGTGTGTGTGTGTGTGTGTGTGTGTGTGTGTGTGTGTGTGTGTGTGTGTGTGTGTGTGTGTGTGTGTGTGTGTGTGTGTGTGTGTGTGTGTGTGTGTGTGTGCGCGTGCGTGTGCGTGTGCGTGTGCGTGTGCGTGTGCGTGTGCGTGTGTGTGTGTGTAGATTATGTGTACATTAGTTTTTAAATACAGTACTGATACGGCTGCTCATGTCATAGATAATTGCTTGTCGATCAGAAATTTTCTTCTCTTTGTAATCCTATTTACATGATATTTATTATAGCTCAAGTGCCAAGTATATTGTCGCCCACTCTGAGTCTGCCACAGCGTTCAATGTGGTAATAACCTAAAGTCAATTGACGAAGTAGCGCGGTGTTTCGCCTTGAGCACAAAGGTTCGTTTCCCGGTCGGATCAATTTAGGAAACAATTTTTTCTAACTTATATTGCGTATAAGTGTTAATATTAATTATAATGACACAAATATTGAACACGTAAACTATGCCACGTTCTTGGGCATTACGGTAGACGAACACCTAAACTGGAAAGAACATGTTAACCGACTTTGTATAAAATTAGATAAATTTGTATTCGCCTTACGTCGGTTAAGATTAACAGCGTCTCAAAATACTGCATTATCAGCGTACCACGGCTATGTGTCATCAATTATACGATATGGACTAATTATTTGGGGACACTCGGTGGATGTAATAAGAGTCTTTCGGGCTCAAAAAAAGTGTATACGGGCTCTATGTGGTGCCGACTACCTGGCGCATTGTGCCCCTCTTTTCAAGGAGCTTAATATCTTACCTCTGCCATGTCAGTATATACTCGAGATTTGCTTATTTGTTAAAAAACATCCGCATTTTTTCCCTATAAAAGGTGAGGTGCTTAGAAACAACAGAGTAAGAAGAGATGAAACGAAGTTATATCTACCACTCAATAGACTAAATATATGTTCAAATAATGTTTATTCCAATGCAATTAAAATATTCAACAAGCTTCCTCCTACTATTAGAAATATGACATTATGTAAATTTAAATACAATCTGAAGAATTGGTTAATGAATGAATGTTTCTATACTGTTAATGACTTTTTACAAATGAATATTAAAGATGACTTCTAATTATTAATTGACGACTAACGAGGGTATATTAATATTAGTAAAATTAAATATTAAAATTATCATTAAATTATTAATATTTATTGAATAATGTGCATGTGTAAGAATGTATAATTATTAACATATAAATATTTCTACGCCACTAGTGGCAGAATGTGCTGAACTTAATATATCTTTTAAGACCTTGTATGTACCATTTTCTAAGAAATAAATTTGATTTGATTTGATTTGATTTGATTTTTCTTCTCATTACCAGTGATATGTAGTCCTAACGCAGTAATAGGGCACAGCTATATGTTTAGGTCGTGTATTCTTAGAAGTGTCAAACTAATCAGTTTTTTTTAAATGAATGAATGTAAAGTTAAAATAAGTTTTTTTTAAAAACCATGTCATAGTTTTATCATCATCAATGGACGTCTACTGCTGAACACAAGCCTCCCCCAATAACTTTCATCGGGGAGGATTGCCAATACTCGCCACGCTTGGCAGACGGGTTGGCGAGCGCAGTTTTTTATAACATTTCGCACGCCGACGCTGCTGCCCGTCTCGTGCTACAGGAATTAGTCGCCTCTTACGACACGCCTCCTGTTGGCGATGGGGAAGTGTATTCTTTAAGGCCCTCCCCACACGGCACATGTCACATGTCATTGTTTAAAGAAACATATTGATTTGTTTTGAGCATATTTATTTCATTTATTCTTTTTGAGGTACCAAAATTGATACTCTTATATAAATATTTATTATTTTCCCGTTATACATAATAATTAGCCGTTAACTTTATCCTGTTCTAATCAAAACAATAGTTATATTATTATGCTATAATTATTTTTAAGTTGCTTAGAATGGCTAACTGATAAATATTACAGAAACAATAATGTATAGCTTAGGTCAATACACGAGTAACATGTTGGATCATTTATCATTAATATTATTATTGAAAGATATATGTTTGACTTATATATTTTATTGACGACCTGTCTAATAATTATTTACTATACTAGCTTACTGCCCACGACTTAGTCTGCGTATACTTTAGAATTAAGCCTAAGAGAAATAAATAAATATCACGCAGAATCAGAAAAACGGGATAAAAAATATCCTAAATCTTAAGCTACGTTAATATCTACATGTGTGTAAATTTTCAGCGAATTGCATTCAGCCGTTAAAGCGTGTTTGAATAACAAACAACCAGGCATACAAACTTACACATTTGTAACATTAAAAATAAATAAGACACACTAATCAGTAGGCCTACCAAAATGTTTCGCTCGTTCGGAGGAAGTGTAAACCTGATAAATCAATTAAATAAATAAAAATTAAAAAAACCCGACTGCGTAAAAAGTGAACTAAACAAAAACAAGATTTAAATATTCAATTTGTGGCAGGATGCATGAAATCCATCGTTTCCATGATACGACTTCTGCTACACACTTCTGATTTCATGCCAACATTATTATAACACAAGACTTTCATACAAAAATATAGATTAAGGGCCAGTTTCACCACTTGCTAATAACTTCCAGGCACTTGTTTTGACAGATAACCCATACAATTAGCTGTCAAAAAAGTGCCAGATAGGTTATCCGGAACCTATCAGCAAGTGGTAACGTGAAACTGACCATAAAAAACTTAATTACAAAATGTTGATGGATTTGATGCCTCCTGACGCAAATTTAATCTTGAAATTTTGATTTCCTCCTTTTAGTTCACTTTTTATTTAGTTTGCTTTTTAACCGACTTCAAAAAAGGAGGAGGCTCTTAATTCGTCGGATTAAAAAAAAAAAAATTAATGTATGTTCAGCGATCATTCGTTACTACGTTGACCGATTGCGATAATTATTTTTTTGTTTGGAAGGAAATACTTTCAGAATGGTCCCATATAAATTTGGTTAAATTCTGATGATGGGATCTATAAGAAAATCATCAAACATTGCATGAATTGTACGGAGTACCACGCCAACTGATTTTGGTATCTATCTTACCTAATATCTTTGCCAAATGTGGACCGATTTTAATGATTCTTTTTTTAATGAATAGCCTTATACTTTAAAGATACTATGATAAAACATTTTCGGAAAAAAATTCACTCCTAAGAGTGGAAAAATAGGAAATGAAATCGGTATTCAGCAGTTAAATTAAGTTTGCACTCGTAAGATTTGTTTTGATTAGGATTTGTCACTAAAATAGATGAAATAAGTTAATTTTATTAAAAAAATAAAAACCGACTTCAAAAAACTAAAACGCTAAAAATAATCTTAACACGTAAGGTACCTAATCAGTTACTTTTGGAGTCGGTGCCAGTCGATGAGATTCTATGTTTTCGTTTGCACCGACTCCAAAAGTAACTGATTAGGTACCTTACGTGTTAAGATTATTTTTAGCGTTTTAGTTTTTTACGCAGTCGAGGTTTTTGATTTTTTTAAAACGATTCACTACAAAGAATTTCCTAGCAGCTATTGAAGAGTTCTACTGTCCACCAGGCTCAGTAGTGTACCAGTACCAGGTGCAGCATCAGATCAGCACAATAGTATCAAACTATTGAAATTTCATCTAAATCTAAAGTACCTATGTGTAATTTTTATAAAGCTTTTTAACCCATTAGGCCACAGAAACGAAACACCATAAAAAAATATTGTTACGCAGCCACATGTAAATGGTTTTAGCTTGACAGATTAAATCCGACGACCGTAAAAACTGCAGGGATCGGAAACCGGTTATTTTACTATGGAACCTTAACCGGAATAATAAAGGTTCTTGCTAAATTAACCATCACATACTCCAAATACCGACTTAAAACCTATGGCAAATTTAGTTTTATGGTCAAATCTATACAATTACTATCAAATATTAGAAATCAGTCTTATACATTCTGAAATAAATATTAACCGGTTTCGATCCTTGGACTTAAAAGTAGACCATCTTCCAAAACTATATAACATAGTTACATAAATAAAAGTAAAGCTTATAAAAGCGTGTAAAAAGTATGTAATGCAAACATTCACTTCTTCTTCTGCTTCATTCACATTCTTGTTAACAGGTTTGACAGCAAAAATGGGAAGTCCCGCATCGACTACTACGGCGCCATGGTCAAGACGTACCAGATGAGTTCCACTGTCTACCCCCAGTATGGCACATCTATTAAGGTAAGCGTTCAGTGACAAAAAGGGTACCCAATCCTTTGATTTGTTTGACCGTTATTTGACTTGATACCCGACCGATATTTCAGTATTGAAAATCTTTAAATTCCGATATCCGTATCAAAAGACACAATAAAGGTATTAAACAAATTGCGATACCCTTACTCTGTGGCACTAGTATCTCTAATAACCGAAATATATTGCCAAGTTACTCTATCTCTCTCGCTCCACTTAAATAGTATTTGCTTAACAAGGATAGTTAGCTAGATAGATATACTAAAAAAAAGAAACGCATCGTTGCCGATTTTACTGGTATCCATAAAAAATAAGGGTTAGGTACCGTTATTTTTATGATATATTTGTAATTATTTTGTTACCTTATTCTTTGATACTCTACTCGTATTAGCACAGGCAATAAGGGTACTAACTCTAAACAGATACAGCAATTTAGAGTACCTCAAAAATTTGGTTGTGTCTGTCCCTGTGAGCATTTTATGTTTCATCATCATCATCATTTTAGCCATAGGACGTCCACTGCTGAACATAAGGCTCCCTCAGTGACTCCTAGATTGGCCGGTTAGAAGCGGCCTGCATCTAGCGGCTTCCTGCAATCTTTACCATGTTTATGGGACTTCAAATGTACCGAAAGGATTTTTAACAACAGACATAAGCGAAGCCAACCTCACCTGCACGCAGTACATCAGGACAACGAACGAGGCTTTGTCGTTGCGCTAGCACGTTAGCATTAGCACTATCTCTCCTGCTTATTTCGAACAATTATCTCTGCTTTGTTAGATCGTCATTTGTTAGAGCACCTCTCTTTTCCACAGTCCACAGTACCCTAGGACACCTAGGGTACTGGCCTATGTGTATCTCCAACGTCTATCAAAACCCTTTGCATTTAAGATAGTATGGCAACCATTGCTTGCTTCTCAAGGTAGAGGAGAGAGAGAGAGAGAGGTACTTATGCATGTCTGTTGAAGGTTGGTTGGTTGGTTTACAGTTTAGACAGTCGATATTAAAATAATATAAAGTTTTACTTAATTCATGTGTGTATTTATGCGCCCGCGCTTCTTTCATTCTCTTCATCTATACGGTCAATCCCGGTTGCGTCCAAAGCCATTGCTTTGGAGCCCAGGGTCCGCTTTCCTTGATTTACTCCTCCACTTCGCGCGGTCTTAAGCGTCTCTAGTTTTGAGATCATTGGCATGCATGTCAGCCTTCACGACGTTAAGCCAGCATTTCTTGGGTCTACCCCTTTTGCCAGGACCTGGCGGTGGCGGCATGGCCAGACATTTGTTTTCTACGTAGCTTGCCGGTTTCCGCAAAACATGGCCTTACCAGCGTAGGCGATTCTCCTGCAGTTTGTCTGCAATATCACGGACACGAAGGCTACCGCGGATGCGCGATTTCCTCACGTGGTCGGCGGTAGCGGCCACGCTTAGCTGCCATATAAAAGGACTGGCCTAATGATAGACTTATAGATCTGTCCTTTCAGTTTAACCGGCATTCTGGGGTCACAAATGACACCAGTCACCTCTCGCCATTTGGCCCACGCAGCAGCAATGCGTGCTTTGACGTCGCGATCGATGTCTCCCGAGGCGCCCGCGCTTATAATTATCAATAATGACAGTCTTCTATTCATTAACATACCTACACAAAACTTAGGAAATGTTTGTTTGTATGTTTTATACAGCCTGCCAATTTATTAGACTTTTAATACAAAATTACCGACCAGCTTCAAATAAAAGACTTCGAACTTTTTTGTATGGAGCCTGGCATACCTCAAGTTCCAAGTAACCTTAAATAACGTTATTTTGGTGTACACCACATGCCCTTTGTCAAAATTTCGTAAATTATATGCTTTGTTCAGAATTTCAATTCGATTATGTGAATAAAAATTAATATTACATGTTCACATGTGTACCTTAAATTCTGAACAAAATATATGATTTACGACATTTCGTCAAAGAGTATTTGTTGTTTGTAATTATTTTCTCTATCGATTAACGTATGTTTCATCGGTGAACACCAAAATATCGTTATTTAAGGTTACTTACAACTTGAGGTATGCCAATTAGGTTCAATGCCTATTATGCAAGTTTTCAAAAAAGTTATAGATCAATAGCTGCTTAAAATGTGACTTTGTGACAAGGTGACGTGGTCTTTGCGGGACATCCTGTATATTTAAAATGCTCCGTTAATGTGGTTTTATAAAATATTGTGAGTAATTGTATTCTTATATACCCGACTCATTGTATGGACACAGGTGTTCCAACATTCAGATGTGCTTCTGTCTTCAGGTCAATCGCTTGTCCTAATGTAAATATTACTCACAGATATGAGTAATAACAAAAATACGTAAAGTAAATATTTCTACCGTAAATCTTACTTAGTCATAATAATGAAATCAGTCACATTTGCCGTAAAGTCAGTTTTTCTTTGCTTATCGATTACTGTAATCAATCTTGGCATGTCTTTTAAAAAATATATAACTCAAAAAAATCATAAAATAAAAAGGATATTGTGTTAAATGATTCATAACAATAGTAGATTATTAGTTTTGTGTCGATCTTATCTTTAAATGAATAATTTTGATAAAACGGAATGTCATGATTATTTATAATATTCGCCAAGCTAAAAAAAATCGGACTATAGAACTAATAACCGATTAAAGAACATTTTATTGCTAAAGGACATTACAACGACACAAAATAGAACAGCACACAAATTTACTTTTTAACATAAACATTATTAATTTTAAATATGTTATAACAATTTAATTAAATTCTAAGTAAATATTTTACCAAGGCGTGACGTCATGCGACATTTCAAATCAATATATCTCTGTAATATTTTGATTATGTGAAAAAAGAAAAAATACGTGTCAAATACATTTTGATAATTCTACCTGATAGACGAATAATAAAAAGTTAGTCGTCATCCCTATTAGTAAAAATCTTGAAATAAGGAATTACCATCCTTGTGTTACGAGGTACAATCAACAACAGGTCAACTTACCCAAAAAGTTAAAGGTCATTGAAACGATTTTCAACTTTAAATCGACACATAGATATACCAATATCAATTGAGAAAATTTGACGTTTTGTGGTATGTTGACGTACCGTACCGTGACGTACGGCTGTACCAGACAATTATTTGGCTAGGGCTTTTTCCGACACCCGAGCTAACTAAGAAAAAAATCGCTTTCTGAATTTTCCTAAACTGGGAATCGAACCCTGGAATCCATTTGGTTTGACGGTAAATCTTCCCGCTTATACGACAATTGGGTCGTCTTAGAGCTTTTTTAGAGTTGGAGAACGTGGACGCAGACGGAGACGTGGATTGCCTAAGAAACTATTACCTATCTCAACTTGATTTTGTCAGTGTTCGTTTGCCGTCCGCGTTCATGATAGATAAGACTAGTTTTTGTGTGCCGTCTGGGGACGGCAGTAAAGAATACACTTCCCCACCGCCAACAGAAGACGTGTCGTAAGAGGCTACTAACTCCTGTAACACGGGACGGGCAGCAGCGTCTGCGTGCGAAATGTTATAAAATTGCGCTCGCCAACCCGCCTGCCAAGCGTGGCGAGTATTGGCAATCCCCCCTGATGAAAGTCATTGGGGAAGGCCTATGTTCAGCAGTGAACTACTATGGCTGAAATGATGATGATGATGATGACATGTACATTAACTAAATTAAGTTTATAGTAATTTGCTTCTTGGGCAAAGTTCATGAATAAAAAAACCTTAAATACATTTGTTCCAGATTGCTCCAGTGACTACCGAGTCGGTACTCAATAAGGAAACCTGTCTCCAAGTGAACGGTAGCTCGGACCAGGCCATTCAGATCCAGACGGTGCTACCTGATATGACTGACTTCAAATTTGTTGGTGCGTTTTTGCATTCACTTTTTATTTATACGTTTTCTCATAGTCTGTAGGTAGTAGTTACGCAAGTGACAATTATTTTGTCGTTTTAAAAAACAAATGTTTTTAACAGATTGTATATTAGAATCGTATATTAAAATGTCCATATTAATTTGGAAGTCATTGGGGGAGGCTTATTCTCAGCAGTTCTTTTCCTTAGGCTGAAATGATAATGATGATCGTACATTTATCGATGACCCAATTGCCGCAGTAGCGGTAATTCGCCTTGAACGCTACGGATCCCAGGTTTATTTCCTAGTTCGGGTTAATACAGAGAAATAACTTTTCTATATTGGCTCGGGTCTGGATGTGATGGGAGACGCCCTTGGGAAAATTCTAAATACGATGATGTCAATTTTTGAAAACCTTGACAATAGGCTAGTTTCCTGGGTGAAAAAAAGATTATTCTATTTAGATTATCAAAAAGTATTAAACTCATGTTTTATCTTTTGTCAATCAAACAAAAAATGACGAAGATAAAGCGCATCAAAGTGAGCACGTGACGTCACGTCTTGCTAAAAAGCGTCGCAAGGCGTGACGTTACGCGGAACTTTAACGGGCTATATCTTCATCATTTTTTGTTTGATTGAGAAAAGTAAAAATACGTGTCCAATATTTTCTGTCAACCCAACTGACGGACTAATTAGATTTTTTTAGGAAACTAGCCCATTGATGTTTTATCTGAGCATATTTCATTATTTTATTTATAATACAGGTACAGAGACCATGCAAGACTCTGACACGGCAAAATGGCGTATGATAACTACTGTGGGTGACAAAGTCAACAAATACACCATGTGGGTCAAATACAAGAAGACATTAAAGGGCGACTCCATTCCTATCCCTGTCAGGTAAATATTTTCTTGATAAAGTGGTTTTTAGGAAGCTTTTAAGGTATGAGTCAGTTAATAAGAATTTTTTTGGAGCTTGTGTTGGCCTAAACAATTCTTGTATAAAGATACCAAATCCCACCTATTCAGGGAGTTTATAGGGGTACAAAAATAAAATTGCTAAAATGCTGTTTACCTAATACCTGAATAGCCCCTAATAAACTGATGCAATTTTTTATTTATTAATTTGAAGAATACAGGGTGAATATGAAGTAGTATCAACAAAACTACCAAAAAATACTTATTGATTTAAATATTCTAATGTTGCCAACGTCCTTATTAAATAAATCCGTTTTCGTCTTGTATAAATAAATGCGCTGTATATACCCAGGTATGAGATGAAAGGGTTCAACTCGCTGCTGGGCTCTCACTACGACCACTACTACCTTATGTACGAAGACTACAATATTGACGACATCGACCCTAACGTCTTCCAGGTTGATAGCGGTGAGTGATTATTATTTATTCTTTGATTCAACGTACCGAGTACCATTTTAGTAATAAGTCCTCATCATAAAAGTTCAAACACAAGATATCTCCTGAACAATGATTTCATCCCATCTTTTTTCACCTTTAGGGGTGAATTTTATCTTTGAATTTAAACAGGACTACATACGTTTAAAGACAAAAATCCTTTAAGTAAACTAATAAAAACAACACAAACGATACTTAACGAAGATTCCGCAGTACACAACATGTAGTCGAGTTAAGAATCCCTCCTTCTTTAAAGTTGGTTCAAATTAATACTATGCCGATATAGTGACGTTCTCAAGAGTGTGTTTATATTTATTTTTGAAAATTGCCCCGAGCCAGTAAGGCCACGGCCACATATGTCTCGCTTAGCGCTTGGCCTGGCGTTTGTGAGACCTTTGAAATTTTCTGCCAGTAATTGCGATTTATTGCCAGTAAAAATTTGTAATCCAGGTCTCCAGTGCACGTCGTTCCCTGGCCCCGGGGCTCGCCACTACGCCACCTTCAACCCGATGAAGGAGTTCGTGCATCCAGGACACGAAGAACACCTTCACGACGAGTTTAACAGGTAATAACTATAGTTTCACAGATCACAGCAACAACATGCGTCCCACGGATGCCCTTAAAATACAGGGCAAAATTCACAAAACCATTATAATACCTGTTTTACTATATGGCTCTGAATGATCGGCCGTTAAGAAGGTAGATGAAAGCGATTGTATGCAGCAGAAACGAGAATGGGATGTGTGAGGTGACGAGAGTGGACAAGATAAGGAATGAATATGTTAGATGAAGTCTGAAAGTGGCACCTGTAGCAGAAAAGATAAAAGGAAACCGTTTGTCTTGGTATGGACATGTTATGAGAGGGGAAGAGGGGCACGTTACGAAGAGAGTGATGGGTATGAGTATTGATGGGTGGAGAGGTAGAGGACGACCTGGAAAGAGATATGACTGAGAAGGGAGTGAATGACTCAATGACGAGTGGCCGGATTGAATGGAAGAGAAAGACATACTGCGTCGACCCCAGATGACCTGGAAACAGGGCAGGCGAATGATGATGAACTATAGTTTGACCACAAGCGCGCCATAGGTCGCCGCGCGGCGAGAAGTGGGAGTGGGGTAGCTTGCATTATTTTGACACTTCGCCGCCGATCTTCATGGCGGTAAGACGCGTTACTTGCACCGGACTGTGTTGGTCATATGCAGATGAGATAGATCCAGAGACTTAAAACCCCGAAGACGTGGTACAGCACTTGTGGTAATACTATAATACTTAGGGCCTCTTTCGCCACTTGCTGATAAGTTCCGGATAACCTATCTGGCACTTGTTTTGACAGATAACCCATACAATTAGCTGTCAAAAAATTGCCAGATAGGTTATCTGGAACTTATCAGCAAGTGGTGAAAGTGGCCCTTAGTGTTTCTTTAATTTTTTTGTGAATAAATGTTATTATGTTTTATCAGATGATAACGCCTAATATACTGTCTTGGACCTCGTGACTGTCTAAGTAAGATTATTAAAGATATTAATAATTTAACATTATCAATACACTTTTGAAAATATTATGTACGTTTGAAAAAAACTATGTTGGTTTAGCTTAAAAAGTGATTTTCATCAATTACATAGTCGAAATAAAAACTTGCCATTTCGAGCTTTAGACTACACAAAGTTAGTAATTTATTCTTGGGGAAATGTATATATTTTTTAAATAAAGTACCACAGAACAGGTTGTTGAACTACCTACCTGTACATGAGTTCAAAATCCACATTTAAAAAATCCTTATGAAAAAAGGATATTATAAAAATGTGCGTGTGGATTAAGTGAGCACTCTTTACATAAAATATATAAAATACTAGTCTTTTAGTAAAAGCTCTAAAACAATTATTTTATATTACTAATACTGGACATATAATGTCATTTAATAATATAGTTGGTTTAAACAAAATCGCCCATATTAAAAGTGTGTGGATTGAGTGAGCATGTAAAATTATTTGTAAAAAATTAAATATGGCACTAGGCGATCTGTAATTAAACATTATAATAAAGCAAAGGTTTTACTAAATATGTTATAAAAAATTGTAACACAACACATTACATTAATAGATATGAATGGTCCTCTCTGAGAACTGAGTGAGCTCACGTTATATGATGTATTTTTTGTTGTATTTGTATACAAATAGAGAGATTGGTCTTACAATTGTTTTAGAGCTTTTACTAAAAGACTAGTATGATATATATTTTAATTAAAGAGTGCTCACTCAATCCACACGCTCATATTATAAAATAGACGATTATTTAAACGACAAGAGTGCATGGACTTAACCTGCTGAGCTCGCACTTACTACATATCTTGAAACAGTATTTCCTGTAAAAAAGGCTGACAAGGTGACTGAGTTTGTTGCGCCGTTTCTTCTCATTACCAGCCAATATGTAGTCCCGGAGCGGTGGTAGAGCAAAGCTATATTTTGAGACGTGTATATGAAAAGGGCCTATATACTGAATAAATGAGTATTATTGAGTATTACTGAAAGACGGGAAATTGGTCTAGAACATTGTATACGACCTCCGTAGCCGAGAGGCGAGCATACCGGATTTGGTGTCGCTATCTCTGAGGTTCCGGGTTCGATTTTACTTTTCTATATTGTCTGTGTTGTCTGTGTTGTGTTACCGGCGTTGTTTCTGTAATACAAGTGCTTGAGATACTTATCATAGGATCAGAGCAATGTATGTAATGTTGTCCAATATTATTTATTATTTTTTATTGTAATGGGGAAAGGCATATGTCTAGTGGACTGACGTGGGCTGATTATGATGATGATGTGTGTTTGTAGTTGACAACATTTAATAGGGCTGAGTTAGAAACAATTAAAATTAAGTATATTTTGTTTGTTTCAGATTTAAAAACAAGCACAACAGACAATACGCTAGTGAAATCGAGCACGCTAAACGCCTGAACATCTTCAGACAGAACTTGAGGTAACAGAAGTGGGAGTGTTTATTGATTTATATTATTACTAGCTGTTGCCCGCGACTTCGTCTGCGTGGTCTTTAGGGGTATGAAAAATAGATGTTGGCCGATTCTCAGACCTACTCAATATGCTCACAAAATTTCATGAGAATCGGTCAAGCCGTTTCGGAGGAGTACGGGAACGAACATTGTGACACGAGAATTTTATATATAAGATTAGCTATCCCGGCGAACTTCGTACCGGCTTTTGATTAGAAAAAATCCAGATTTTTTTGTGTTTTTTATGGATATTCTGCTATTCGGGATGGAGACAAATGAAAAAAACAAAAATCATTAAAATCGGTCCAGCCGTTCTTGACTGATAATGGTGTAACTAACCCGATACTATTTTATATAATACTATCTGTCCCGGCGAACTTCGTACCGCCCCTACAATAATTTTTTTTTCGTTTATATTTCCGTGGTTTTAATAGTTATTTTGTTATTTGGGACTGAGACAAATTCAACAAATCAAAGATCATAAAAATCGGTCCAGCCGTTCTCGAGTTATAAATGGTGTAACTAACTCGACTTTGGTTTATATAAATAAAAGCATTTGCATTTGTATCGGTGCTTGACTTGGCTTAGGTAAGCTACTTAAAAAATTAATGCAGCTGAGGTTATTTTTTAAAATATAGAAAAAAAAAAAGTATAAATTCCTGTATTTTAGGTACCTTTTACCTCCACTCCAATCCATTATTTGACTCGGCCTATATATCTCTTGGCTACAGATATGACTGTGCACTTCTCATAAACACCCTGTATTTTCATGTAGGTATATCCACTCGAACAACCGCGCTCGCCGCGGCTACTCACTAGCTGTGAACCATCTCGCGGACCGCACTGACGACGAGCTAGCCGCGCTGCGCGGGCGCCGGTACACTGGGACGAATATGGGTAAGTGGTTATTTGTAACTTTTTGATTTATATTTAAAATCATAGATAGGTTCTTTAATGAATGACAAACATCTGAAAAACAACGCACCTTAAAATAAACCGCATAAACAAAATCGGTCGAGTTGAACTAATATATCGCTTAATAACGGATCCATGCGGACGAAGTCACGGGGTATCCAGTTGTGGTATACCAAAATCTTCTCCAGAATATAATAAATATTTTTCTGGAAACCGCATCAAAATCGGTTCAACCAAACGCGAGATAATCCAAAGTGACCTATGCTCTCTCAAGTTTAAGATCAGAAATTTATTGAAGTAATCCGACAGACAAAAACTAAAGTAAAGTAGCATGGGCTGGTCACATTTGCCGTAGAAACGATAACTGATGGGGTATACGTGTTGAGAAAAGACAATGTCTTAGCAAGCGCAGTGTAGGAGACGTCCATCGACAAGCAAAGCTTTTGGCAGCAGATGGGAAGAATAGGCGAGAATCGGGCTCAGTGATGTGCATTATTAACAGAGGCCTGTGTCCAGCAGCGGACTAACTTGGGCTGATTATTATGATAATGATACAAACAAATAATAAAAGCATATTAAGATGTTTTTATTTGTTATTTCAAGGTTGGACTATTAAGAAAAGTGGTAGCACTTTTGCTCCTCTAGCACCTTAGAAGAATACCTCGAGTTGCAAACACCCTGTATATTTTATTTAGGATCTTTGTATTTCATATAATAGGACTTCCGTTCCCGTACACTGAGTCCGTCGTGGAAGAAGAGAGCGACAAACTACCTGCCGAATTCGATTGGAGGCTATTCGGTGCGGTCACGCCGGTGAAAGGTATGTCATGTTATGAGCAATTGTTTATAATGCCTGGGCAGTATACATAATAGCAAGATGATGGGACAATATAAATAACTTAATATTTTATTTTTATGTGTAAAAAAGTTTTGCTTACTCTACTTTGTGACATCAAATGAAAGGATTTTTTTCTACAATCACAACAACTATCTAGCCCCAAACTAAGATAAGATTAAGGGATACGTTATACATATTCAAGAAAATTTAAAAGTTTTCTCTCCCCTCTATCTCCGAAAGTACAAAGCCAAAATTGTTTTTAAAAATACAGATTATAAAAAGTACAGAACCCTCTCCATGCGGGTTTATCTCGCACTTGCACATTTTTTCCAATATGGCGGCCCATAGACTAACGGTTAATTGTTGGCACTCAGATCAGTCAGTATGCGGGTCCTGTTGGTCATTTGGCACCGTGGGGACCGTGGAAGGGGCGCTATTCCTGCACAATGGCGGACACCTGGTCAGACTCAGCCAGCAAGCTCTGATCGACTGTTCTTGGGGGTGAGTTAATAGGAATAATGACTACCCATTAAGAGATGTACTTTTTATGAGCTCAAAGATATATTTCACTTGTTTTACATATTATTGTAAATTCAAAAACATTGTACATTCTTCTTGTTGGGTGCCACACAAGCTCACTGCAAGAAACCTAATGAACCGTGTACTCATTTGCAATTCTTTGTTGAGACGTAATGAAACCAAACAGTTTTGCAAGGGATTGATATCTGGTGATGGAAAGTGGATCACGTACTATAGTACGTCTGAAAAATGTCGTGTACAAAGGTTGCTCAGGTTTCTCAGTCTGTGGGAAAAACCCGGGTTAACTCGCAATATGGTGATGCTGTGTGTATCGTATAGGATTGGAAGGGCATTGTTCATAATGAGGTTTTACCGCCGATCAGAACCTTCGATTCGGATCTCTACTGCCAACACTGATAAAATTAAAGCAAGAAGTTGAGAACAAGTAATTGAAATGGCTGGAATTGAATAATACAAAGGGTGTGGTCTTTTATCACGATAACCCTAGATCACACACATCTTAACCAACTTGAAGCACACACAAAAATGACGGGTTGTAAGTAAATATCAAGAGAGTTTGGCTGGGAGGTGTTAATGCATCCGCCATATAGCCCATATATAGGGTTATTTTGATAAGCCAAAAAAGCAAAAAAGGCTTGTCAAAAAACTGCATATGGCACTCTGGCGGTAAAACATTGCAGTATAGCTCTGTAAAAAAAAAAGTTACTTAAATAAAAGTCCATTAAATTTTCTTTATAAACTTTCTTGATTTTCAAAAAGAATCGATTGAATTTCGTTAGAGCACATCACTGTACATGTCAACAGTGAAGTGTCACAAAACCCTTCTTATCTTGAAAGAACTATAGTAAAACTATCGATGAACACATATGCCTCAATTTTGGCAATGTTTTAAAAGGATCCCTGTATTTATCGTCGGGTTCTAGATATATTTATTTTCAGCTACGGCAACAACGGATGCGACGGCGGAGAGGACTTCCGCTCGTACCAGTGGATCATGAAGCACGGTCTGCCCACCGAGGAGGACTACGGCGGCTATTTGGGACAGGTCAGTGTTGCCATTAAAGGTTTGCAAGAGCGTCGCCAGCCAATGGCCCAGCCCCCTTAGCATGTCCACCAAAACACGATATGATATAGCGATTTATCGACACCGATTGCAAAAATATGATAGATATAGCCGCTATGTCGAATCGCAAATGTCACATGTTATAATCGCTGTTTCGATAAAAATTCAACCAATTCAACCAAATCAATTCAAATTACCGTTTGTATCGATAAATCGCTATATCAATATTTGTCGAAAAGGGACGAGAGTTATAAGTTTATTTAAAAAAATAAAAATAAAATAAAATTAAAAAAAGCAGATAAATAAAATACTCAAAAAATATTTTACAATACACACGGAACCTTTATAGTTTCACCATGTCTGTCCGTCTGTCTGACGTTTTGACGGCCCCCGTACAAATAAAAAGCAAAAAGGATTTTTTTAATAGTTTTTAAAGCCTAAAATCAAAATAATATCTTATTTTTCAGGATGGTTACTGCCACGTAGACAACGTGACTTTAGTCACGACTATCAAGAATTGGGTCAACGTTACTACCAACAGCGAAAATGCTCTTAGGGTAAGTGAAAGCCAAAGGCCTAACATTTGACAGAAAATGTATGTGTAGACAACAGCTCGTCAACCTACAACAAATATCAAATTTTCTCAATTAATATTTATCTTTATGTGTCGGACTTGTGCCGTCTGTGGACGGCCGTAAAGAATACACTTCCCTACCGCCAACAGGAGGCGTGTCGTTAGAGGTGACTAATGGGGAATATGCATGTTTTTTTATTTGGTTCAAATACAATAGTTTTCTTCTTCTTCCTTGCCTTCTCCCATTATTTGGGGTCGGCCCTCCTCGTTTTTAGGCGTCAGAATGCTCTATCCTGGGTTGTCTGCGCAGTTAGCTGTGCCTGTTCCATGCCCTTGGTAACGGTAGTCCACCATGTGGTCAAGGGTCTTCCTCTGGCTCTTTTCTTTTCCGGGATGTTCAGAGCCTTCCGAACAGCGTAATTTTCGTCTCGCCTCATCACATGTCCAAACCATCGCATCCGGCCTTCCACCATCTTATCCGCGATGGGAGCGATCTTGAAGGAGCCTCTGATGTACTCATTACGTACTTTATCAAGTCTCGTCACTCCCGCTGCCCACCGCAGCATCTTCATCTCATTCAAAAATCAATAGTATTTAATTATAATTAATAAAACTTTAAAAAAAAGAATTTTCGAAAAAAATTGATAAATACCTGACTTACAGTCCATTAAAGTCGCGTGTTAGACAAGGAGATCCGATATGTACCGTGACGTCACATTACACTTCCGCCATACATTTTTATAGTAAAAGTTTTTTTAGAAAGAGATGGGTATATATAGATAGATAGGATACCTTAATTTTTAATTTCTATATTACAGTTATTTTTTAACTAAAATAATTTTGTATATTTTCTTATAAATATAGTAAAAACAATATATTTTTTTCATGCATATTCCCTATTCCTGTAGCACGAGACGGGCAGCAGCGTCTGCGTGCGAAATGTTATAAAACTGCGCTCGCCAACCCGCCTGCCAAGCGTGGCGAGTATTGGCAATCCCCCCAGATGAAAGTTATTGGGGGAGGCATGTGTTCAGTAGTCGACGTCCATGGCTGAAATGATGATGAATGATGTGTCTTGACTTAAAGTTGAAAATCGGTTCAATGAAGTTTGTTCAAATGAATGAATGAATGTTGGACTTTTTTTGTAGTTGGCGATCTTCAAACACGGGCCGATATCTGTGGCCATCGATGCCTCTCACAAGACCTTCAGTTTCTACTCGAATGGAGTGTACTACGATCCTAAATGGTAAGTCGTGGTTTGTATTGTATTTTCATTAAAAAGGAACTAAACTAAAGGTATGAAGGGTAGAGGTAAGGAGTACCTCTTACGGGCGATAAGTTGAAAAAGTGTCTAGTTAGAGCAGTAAATATTTTATTAAAAAAATAAAACAGTTTCGAACCCTCCAAAATGGCGCTAGCGTAGGCAAAGGGTATGATATGAATGTAGCAGTTGTTGACGGATTGAAGTACGGAGTGCCGAGTTAGATCATTTTTAAACATGGAGATTTTTTGTGACTTTTAAATATGGAGGATAAAGCTTTTCTTAAAAAAAAAAAAAACAATTTGCCCTGTTGCTACTGCGACGGCACCTAATTTAACGAACTTTGACGCACACTTTTTCAAAACGAAGATAGTACTCCTTACTACCCTCCATAACATAACTAAGGGGCCAATTTGACAACTATCTGGTCTAGTGGTTTCGCGCTCCGGTATAAAAAGCCAGGTGATCACGGGTTCGAATCCCGCAAGGGGTAAATGTTTGTACCAAGTCGTAGCCGAAAGCCGAGCATACGCGCGTCGCTATCTCTGACGTCGCGGGTTTGTTTTCCGGTGGGTCAATGTAGAACAATAACTTTTCTATATTGTCTCGGGTCAGGGTGTTGTGGTACCGTCGTTGTTTCTGATTTCTGTACCACAAGTGCTCTGGCTACTTACCTTAGGATCAGAGCAATGACTGATGTTGTCCAATATTTATTATTATTAATGTCAAAACACCTATAATTGACAATTAATGGTAACGTTATTTTTTTTAACTCTAGCAAAAACAAAATCGACGAGCTCGACCACGCAGTCTTGGCCGTTGGTTACGGCATCCTGAAGGGCCAGAAGTACTGGCTGATCAAGAACTCTTGGTCCAACTTGTGGGGCAACGACGGGTATGTCCTCATGTCTTCGAAAGACAACAATTGCGGCGTTGAGACTGCACCCACTTATGTACTTATATAAATATATACTAACACTAGTGTCTAGTGTCATTGAGCACATATTCTATAATATATCTCGGAAACTGATCAGTGATTTTACACTTAAATGAGTTGATAAATCTTGATCTTGAACTCAACTTTTTCATCATCATTCATCATTTCAGCCATAGGACGTCCACTGCTGAACATACGTAGGGCCACCCATTGAATGGGATTGCCGAAACTCGCATAGGCCTCCCCCATTGAATCATTTGGGGGGATTACCGATACTCGCCACGCTTGGCAGGCGGTTTGGCGAGCGCAGTTTTTTTATAATATTTCGCACGCAGACGCTGCTCTGCCCGTCTCGTGCTTCAGGAATTAGTCGCCTCTTACGACACGCCTCCTGTTGGCGGTGGGGAAGTGTATTCTTTACGGCCGTCCCTACACGGCAGTTAACTTAGTAACTTGTAATTCAACAGCACGTCTCTGATCGAATGATGTCGAAATTGTTGTTAAACAAAATAATTGTTATTTCTATACTCCATAGGGTAAGTGCTCGATGACAGGTGTAGACTTATTGGTTCCGAAAGGCTCTGATTCTGCTGCTCATAAAATTTTATGGGAGACACATCGTAATCTCAAATACTAATACTGTTTTTGTATAGGTTAGTAAATGTTGGTCACTTTGAAGCCATCGTTGTATTTGAACATCAGAATCGGCACCTTTATGGACTGGACAGGGCTTTTTCTCACCCTGTATAGCGTCCGAAATAGGGGCCACAGTTCGATATTTCCATAGCGTCACAAATTCCCATTGGTATTTCATTGACATAATTTTGACAGTTTTGTATGTCAATGTCATGCAAAATAGAAGATGCCATGTTGACACAATTGAAATAACAGAATTGGGTCCTTATTGTTATTTGCAGTAGAGGTTCAAGTCGCGAGGGTAAAAATTAGATTGGATGTCGCGACCGCTGTCAGTACATCCCATGTTAAAGATCACAACGTCTTAATAATCTTCCTTTGAGTTATAATTCTTACAACCAAAATATCTCAAGACGTATTTAATTTAATTTGGTTTATTTTTAAGATAATGTCGAGGTAGTCGTTTAAAATAAGATTCGAATTGTTTCGATCTGTTTTACACTATGAACACCGTAGAAAAATGTCTAAATTAAGTAAAAAATAAGGATTATGCTTGAACGCCATCGAAAGCGCCACAGACTTGCTACAAGAAGTTTTGGTCATTTTATTGAAAGATCTTTTTAAGATTAGATAAAATTAAGGATAACAATAGAAATAATAAATCCTCATTAAGGGCCCGTAAACGGCCATTTTTTTAAAAGTAATGTATTGCAGGCAAAACCGAGTAACTGAAGCATTAACCCGTTAACATACAAGCGGTCTCATGAGACCGCATCACAATGGAATTTTATTGTGTCTCATTTACGTATGCTTGATCAGTTAAAGTTATCAATTTACATCGAAAGTTAATTCCGCGACTCACAACTTACAAGTACATAACACTAAATATATGATTTAGAATTAGTGTCACGTGATTTATCAATTGTCGAAGAGTTCTGAATCGGAGGGCAGATGTAGCGATGAGTCGCAAATCGCACGGTTATGGCGTTTTTGATTTGCAAAAATAGGAAAAGGCTGTGTAAAATGCATTCCCTGGCTCTCACTTTTTGTATTTAGGTGTAGTTGTTTGTAAGAGATGATAATAAAGATATTTTTTATTAAACTAATGCGTTTTAATGAGGTGGAGTTTTCACACAGAGGTTGCCCAGTTGTAGTAGTTTCCCTTTGCATACGTCCTGGTAGATTCCCTTGTCGTACTGTAAAATAATAATTTATCAATATTACATACTTTGGTTTATTCCACCAGTCATCTACTGTACTACCTTATAAATAAAATTACGAATACAGCCCCCTAGCATGACCACCATAAGACGACTTGATTTGATATAGCGATTTATCGACACCGTCTTTTTTTTTTCAAATTTAATAGATATAGCGGAAAAATTCAACAGCGGATTTTTTTATCGAAACTGCGATCATAACATGTGACGTCTCCGGCGGCACAACGATTGTTGATGTTGTTGATGTTCGCGTCAACTAAAGTTGCTTCGTGTAAGTCTAAAAGTTGTTCATAATGATGAGTATAATAGTTAGAATGGTGATAAAAACAGCCGAGCCCCCCTAGCATGACAACCGAAACACGATATGATTTAGCGATATATGTAAAAATATGATAGATATAGCCACCATTTTGATTTTTTATCGAAACAGCGATCATATTATGTGTCGTCACCGGCACGGCGATTCAACATGGCGGCTATATCCATCATATTTTTACAGTTGGTGTCGATATATCGCTATATCGTATCGTATTTTGGTGCTCATGCTAGAGGGGCAGTCTTACTGCCTTATCTTAGGGATCAACCCCCATTTTTATTAGTTCTAGGTAAGTTATAGTTTTGCCTCATTTAATTCTTAATAATCTAAAGTTAACCTTATTGCAAAATACTAGGTTTAAAAATCATTTAACACAACGTATGATCGATAATCTAAAAAAAACTTTTGTTAATTACTGGATAAATAAATGGGGAAGTAAACTTTTTGTTGATATTTGTGTCTTGGTTGTATTTCAGAACAAGAATGTGACTTACGGCTCCAAAGCAATAAAAATCACTGAGTATGTAAATTCCCTTCCCTTAAGCCCGTTTATCTACACCATTAATAAATTTTAAAATATTAACGTACAAAAATAAGCATAAAAAACAAAACAATAAAATTCATAAACGATAAAAAATCAAATCGCCCTGTTTAAAACCAAAATCGTAACGCGGGTATGAGTAACTATCGTTTTCGCGCTGTGCAAACTGGCAACGTCGCTTTTCTGTCTCACTCCCGCTAAAAGACATTTTTTTTTTAACCAACTTCAAAAAAGGAGGAGGTTCTCAATTCGTCGGAATCTTTTTTTAAAAAAAATTATGCTTGTTCAGAGATCATTCGTTACTACGTTGACCGATTTCGATAATATTTTTTTTTGTTTAAAAGGTGATACTTTCAGAATGGTCCATGGGACCTGGATAAATTTGGTTAAATTATGATGATGGGATCTATAAGAAAATCATCAAACATCATGCAATGTTGCAACTCCGTACCACGCCAACTGATTTTAGTATCTATCTTACTTAATATCTTTGCCAAATGTGGACCGATTTTGATGATTCTTTTTTTAATGAATAGCTTATACTCCAAAGATACTATAATAAACATTTTCGGGAAAAAAATTACCCCTAAGGGTGGAAAAATAGGAAATAAAATCGGTGTTCAGCAGTTAAATTATGTTTGCACTCGTAAGATTTGTTTTGATTAGGATTTATCACTAAAATAGATGAAATAAGTTAATTTTATAAAAAAAATAAAAGCCGACATCAAAAAACTAAAACGCTAAAAATACTTTTTATTTTTTGTTTTAGTTTTTTGAAGTCGGTTTTATTTTTTTTATAATAGGAATATTTTTGTAAAGTTTTTATGCACTCTATAGTATTACGGGTTAACAAGATCGCCTCTAATTAATATACCAAGTTCCACTGCTGGGCACGTCACCTCAAACACCTTAACTGTGATGTGGTTTGGGCCAAACTGTATCAGCCTGCCTAGCATGACTACTAAAACACGATACGATATAATATGATATAGCGATATATCGACACCAACTGTAAAAATATGATGGATATAGCCGCCATTTTGAATTTTTATCGAAACAGCGATCATAATACGTAACGTAACCGGCACGGCGATTTAACACGGCGGCTTTAACTATCCTATTTTTACAGTTAGTGTCGATATATCGCTATATCATATCATATCATATCGTGTTTTAGTGCTCATGCTAGGCAGGCAGACGGGGATATGAAGAAAATAGCTTACCGTCCAATAGTTCCAGTATGGATATACGGGATGATGTTTCTTTTTCGGCTTCTCCGTCATTTCTTCATGCCCAATATCAAATTTAGTCATTGCATTCTCCATAGCTCTTTCATCGGACCCAGTTGTGAATCTGTGTCTCAAATGGTACTTTGGATAGTTTTCCAATAACCCCAAAATTGCGTACTTTAGTTTTTTCATGTTAGTGGTTGAATCGTATTTTCTAACGTAAGATTGAACGTCCTCCAATATCGACTTGAACGTGACCGTCTTTGGCTTTATATAATGATGAAATGGTTGGAGCAATTCTTCGTCTCTGTAATGGACATTTCTCACGCCTCTGGGCCGCTTATTTTCTCCTCTATTTGTATAGTCAGTCCTTCCTTTTCCTTCATAGCTGAACCTAGGTTTTCCACCATGCACTCTTACCAAAGGTTTGAAGATAGTATTGAATTTACCGTCATATTCGTAACCTGAGACTCCATATCCGTGAGGTACAAGTCTTTTAACCAAAACTCTATTGTGGAATAAGTCTTTTAAACCGACTTTCTTGCTGTATTTACTATTCACCCTCTTAAGCCGCCCATTCTTGCTTACAATGTATGTGTCTACGTCGCTCGAGTTTATCACATTCAGTAATTTGGTGACTAGAATTTCTTTATAATTTTTTGATTTATAACCACCACACGCAATTACATGTATGATTATTAAAGTCAAGAAAACTGTGTGTATATGCGTTGGCAAATTCATTGGGATAATATTATTGTATAAATTCCACGAAGTTGAATATTCGTGTAAAGTTAATTTATCTTGAAGTTACATTGCCCGTGAAATTGATCGATAAGTTACTTCCTACCTACGATCTCAAACTTAGGTATTGAAAAAGTCATTACCACAATACAAAAATATATTTGAACGTTTCTTTGAGAATAATTACGACGCCCGAATGGTAGGTAATGTTTTCCTTAAACTACTTTTTGATAAAAAAATACTAATAATGCGCAAATGGGTTATTAACACAGGGCTATATAATTAAATGAATTTATGAAAAAGGTTTACTTACCGTAGTAAATTACACCCATTATAACCGATGTGCATAGACGATCGAAACACACACACAAAAACACGCGCAAAAACACAACGCGCGCGAGCACAGACAAACACGCACAAACAACACAAGTATACACTTTATTTTTTGTTGTGTTTTGTTAAATAAATTATACTTATTAAAGGATATCAATTGTAAGATCTGTTTGTAACAAACGTGGTATGCCACAGGTAAATTATTTGCCATTTTTGGATACTAAGGCTCTCCACCCATACTAACAATTTGTATTTAAAAGTCATACCAAATCGTCTAGATATAATGTACCTTCCAACCGGCCAATCTGGAAGTCACTGGGGAAGGCCTATGTTCAGCAGTGGACGTCTATGGCTGAAATATACTAAAATAAATGGAGGAGTAACATTGAATATACAGGGTTATTTGTAAATCATTAACAACCTCATAAGGCCTGATTCTGGTGCTTAAATACAACCACTTTTTCTATAGGACCAACATAGTAATCTAAAAAAAAAATTCACTGCTCCATACAAATTGATGTCCGCGGCGGTGCGGTCGGCGGCTTAATGAGTGAATTTTTTTTTGCAATTTCAATGTTGGTTCCAAAGAAAAAGTTGTAGGTACTTTTGAATAAAAATTTACCGTTTGTTTCGATAAATCGCTATATCATATCATATCGTGTTTTGGTGGTTATGCTAAAGAGTATTTCTTGCTGTGTGTAAGTGCATGGTAGCTTAGTTACCTTAGCACTCGACCGGGTTTGATTTCCTAATAGAGGCAGTCGTTTTTTGTTCAAGTATTATATTACTTATATCTGACGACATACTTGATTAGGCTGTTAGTTAATTACAAGTGAAGTTAATAAAAGCGTGGTAAAAAGACAGACAAGATGGCTGGGGATGTTCGGCAACATCGTCCGACATGCACGACACGTGTCGCGTGTCCTTTGTCCCCAGTGTATACGTGGCTTAACGTTATAAAAATATGTATCTTGTCTTTATACATTATTTCCCAATATCGTCACTTCGGAACGTCAACTTAGTTTATGCTGCTACTGAGGAAAGCTTTTAGCCTTAATTTTGCGGAAAAAAGGTGGCACACGAAGCCAGGTACTCGCGTATTTAAACTCTTGTCTTCGTGCCCCGTTTAGTAGCACTTGACTGGAATGGTGCTTAATCAATGAACAAAAGAGAGGAACTGATGAATGAATTAGTTGTTTTCTAATCGTGGACCGATTGAATTGCATTGAAGTTTGCATTCGTTATTCTGAGATTTTTTACATTCATGTATTGTGTTTACATTCACGTGATAAAAAAATAACTTATCCCGATCTAATTACATTGCTCAAAGATAGTTTGCCGAATAAGCGTGATTGTAACATTATTTTGTACGAACGAGGGACATACATATTACCTACTTCAACTACCATGACCATTAATCAAATTGAGAGAAAAAAAAGCAGCTGTTGCAGACATTTTTGTCAAATAGAACTGGACAGATGGTCTTGAGCATATAGTAGTTGGTCCCATAGTAAAAAAATACTTTTATTTTATTGTATTCTTTACATCAATCTGTTGAAGAATGTTCTACCACGTTCAACCTCAACCTGTGTTATGTTAAACAATAAGAAAACTTCACGTAAAAACTCAGTACCTAAGTCGTTACAAAATATTTTTTCTGCTCAAAACCATGATATGTTATTTCACAATCGTCATCACGCTATGGCATCACGGCCACGAGGCACAACGTACGAAGTTGAAATTACTTCTAATCTATCGCACACCTAGACAAAGAGTAGCGCTAACTAGAAATACACCATGGCTACACTCCGAATAAATGTGTGTGTGTGTGTGCGTCTTTGGAGTTAATGTAGTATGAGATACTGAAATTATATTTAAGAGTAGCACATTTAAGTACACGGGTGTCTTTGGAGTAATGTGGATTCGACGCAGGTAATCGCAATAACTCGAATTTGTATTATTTGCGTTATGTACCTATGCGCAAGCGTTCAAAAAGAGAGCACATATGTTACACAAGTCGCACAACTAACTGGAACGCTAGAACACAGCACAATTTGACGAAATTAACTTTTAGTATAAAGTATGGACTATGTATTATGGTAAACTTTCAGCTTACGAAGTTGAGCTCTTACCGCACTGCATTATTTATTATTACTTACTTATTTGTTATTTCCCCTTCGCTCTATGAGCATATAAAGTAAGATACATTTCAGACAAGTAGTTGAGTGTTTTTATTGTACAACTTAGTAATTGTGCCTGCATGAAATGAACGAAGTCGCATGTCACAGCTAGTAATAATATAAAGTTTAAAGTTTTTGACTTTTTCGCGTAAGGAGGGCGCGTTAAGATATAGCCTCCTATAAATTTTCTCCTTCTTACATTATTGTTTTCATGAGCACCGATTTAAAGTTAAACTGTCCGTTAACCAGGCTTGGGGCCACCATCACCGAACACAATTTATCGTCGATAAATAACAGGAAAAGTCTACTAGTCGTTCCCACCACAGCAACTCTTGTGCAGCCAGAAACTACAGGTTGGTCGTCTATCAAACTCGACCAATGATAGTCGGGTAGTCCGATTGGCTAAATAAGATCCTAATTCAAGAAGTAATCCGAAAATATCGTGTCTCGAATTCTTTGTATTACAGTGTAGGGTACTCTCCATAGATGATAGAATCTCTATATTGTTTGTACTCTATATCTGTATAATCTCTAGAAGAGATCGCTTCTAGACCATCTTCAGGTAGCGAACAGTTGAGTTAAGAAGGGGTGGTGAAGAGTTGTAGTATTATAGAAACTTTTTGTTCGGGTCGAATATTTAGCGATTTTAACGGACAACCAATGTGTTTCCAGTGATGACATATTATAGAACTGAAATGTGGCCGTGGTGTGGGTCTCAAAGGAAAGCTCAAGGTTGCACAGCGTGCTGTAGAAAGGGCTATGCTCGGTGTTTCTTTGCGATATCGAATAAGAAATAAAAGAGATCCGTAAACGAACAAAAGTCGCTGACATAGCCCGATGGATCAGCAAACTTAGCTAAGGCAGTGGGCGAGGTACATAGCACGTAGAAATGACAGCCGATGGGTTAGAGGTTCTACATTGGAGGCAGAAGCCTGTGGATGCAGGCCGCTTCGAACTGGCCATTCTGGAAGTCATTCGATGAGGCCTATGTTTGAAATGAAGTGGACGTTCTATGGGTGAAATAATGATGACGATGAAGATAAAAAATCCGAAAAATAAAAACCTTTTGAAGGGCGCGGTTACAGCGCTTGTGATCAAACAATAAATTAATTGAATGTTTATTAAAATTTGCCCATAAGCGTTTCTCAACCATTTCGTAAGTTGTGTGCATGTTAGGGTAAGTTTCTAAGTTGAAAACAAAACGAAAAGGAGTCGCGGGCAACATGTTAGTTATAATTTATAAATTATAAACCTCATTAATGTTTAAAATATAATAAAATCTCCTTGTGCCATTCCTGACTGTCCCGAATACAATTTATTTCGATACAGACCCTGTCCATTAATCTTCGACCTAAGAAAGAACTTTACAAGTCTTTTTATTACAAATTGCGTCAATTTAGACCCTAACTCAAGTCACGATCGTTGACATTTTTTAAATAATAGCTATTATTTTGGTGTTTTGTTGGTAAGCCTGAACCACTGAACAAGTAAACCACTGCATGAACCTCTTTGTTTTAAGCAGAATGAGAGACGTGTTGTAATTGCCGGTTGCAAATGGCTGATGTAAGTAATGTTAAGTTTGGTGGATAGTTGGATACCAATTATGCTATCGATTCTTTTTTACGTAACTGTCGACCAATTTCTTGGAATCAGTGGTAAGCCTCTGCCTATAGGTCTATGACCAGCAGTGAGCAAAAGTGGGTAGATTAAGATGAGTTTTGAAGTTTAATCAATTACCCAGACTTAGAAAACGCGTACATACTAAATCTATGGTTCTACCCCCTTGATACAATGACGTTTAGCTGTCATTTTCGGCTGACAGTTGCGGTGGAAAAAAAAGGGTGTTGCACACGTTATCTTGTTCTCGGTTGACAGTTGCGTTGCCAATGGTTGCGATGAAAAAAAAAACTAGTATACATGTCACCGACGTCATCTCGTTCTCTTTTGTGGTTTGCAGTTTTAAAAAAAAACGCTAGTTTTTGTCGTCGACGTCATCTTATTCTCGGTTGCGATGGAAAAACGCTACTGGCGTGTCGTTGTCGGTAGTCTTTGTCGCGTCCCTCGCATAAACAAGGGCGAATAAAGCCTTTGATAAGTACAAAATGATGATATCGCAGCATTGCGCGATAGGACGCAACGCGTTACGCGTCACTTGGCGCGAGGGATCGTTGAATTGGAGATTGAGATTAAGGGTTTTGTTTTCCCTAAAGCGTTTTGGCGGCACCGTATCAGCCAATTTGTTTTTTAAAAATTATTATTTTGTTTAATGTAATATAGGCTACTTACCGGCAAGCAAAGCGTAGGACGTTCACCTACAAGGTGGACAGACGACCTTGTAAAGGTTGCAGGAAGCCGCTGGATGCAGACCGCTTCAACCGGCCAATCTGAAAGACACTAGGGGTGGCCTATGTTCAGAAGTGGACGTCCTATGGCTGGAATGATGATGATGATGATTTTCTTTTACTTATTATTTGCCCAGCGGTCGCACGAGATCGCGTAACAATAAAAATTATATTATGTCTCGTATTAATGGACTGTTGGGTTAAAATATAAGTAGGTATTAATTTATTAAACCTTCGAGAAGTACCTACCCTAGTCGAGAGTAATGGAATGGTCACAGAAAAAGAGGTAGACCGGCCCGAAGATGGGAAGATGACCTAAGACCCACTGCAGGTAGAACCTGGAGGAGAAAAACTCAGGGTAGGGAACTATAGAGAAATCTAGGGGAGGCCTATGTTGCAAAACAAAGCACTTAAATTGCCAATAGGTAGGTATTACGTAATTGTTAACCTCGTTATTAATTTTTGATAAAGGGTATTTAAATTAAATTGAGTTGAGGTTTCGCGATTTGAAACTTCCTGTTTTCCTGGTATCAAACGTTAACAAGTAATATTAATTTGATAACTAGATTCTGAATTTAACTTCGTCCACATTTTCTCAGCATACACTGAACAAGTAATACTACACATAGGGCACACTAAAAGTTTTGCACTTCTAGCTAATCGGAACTATTTCAATTTCGAATGTTATATTTTTTTAAACGTTGCAACCTTCTTAGTAATTAAAAAACAATTGGCGGGAAATGATTTGTCAATTGTTGTTTTATCACACATCAAAGTTCTACGTACGCAACGAAAATGGAATTAAGTCGAAAACATTTTAGAGCGATGATTTTTTATGAATTTAAAAGTTCTCTCTCTCCGCAAGACTGTGCCGCTCGTCTTCAAAATGCTTTTGGGAGAGAAGCACCTTGTTTGAGTACCGTGAGGCGATGGTTTGCAGAATTTGAGAGAGGTCGAGTTTCTTTACATGACGAATTTCGTGAAGGGCGGCCTTCAACTGCCGGTAACGAAAATAATGTGGCTACTGTTAAGCGGCTAATTGAAGAAAACCCGCGGATTACCTATGAGACAATTCGAAGACTATTGGGAATTGGTATGAGCCAAATTCAGAAAATTTTACACGAAGAATTGAAAGTTCGGAAATTTGCTGTCGTTGGATCCCTCATGAACTGACAGCGGAGCAGAAGTGGGCTCGCGTGGAATGGTGGTCACAGATGCTACTGAAGTACGACCACGGATATTCTAATGCTATTTATGACATTGTCACAGAAGACGAAACGTGGATTTATTGTTTTGAACCCGAAAAAAAAACAGCAATCTTGTGAATGGGTGTTTGAAAATAATAACAGGCCAACAAAAGTGAGGCAGGCGAGAAACGTTGGTAAAAAAATGATCGCGTTTTTTTTCTCAGCTACGGGTCCCATCTGTACAATTCCACTTGAAGATCAAAAGAGTGTTAATGCCGAGTGGTATTCTACCATTTGTTTACCCAGGGTGTTAGAAAAAGTTCGCGATAGACGACCCAAAAGCCGCTTCTCCTACACCATGACAACGCTTCTTCACACACGGCCAACAAAACAAAGTAATTTTTAGCTTCCGAAAAAGTACAACTTGTCACCCATCCTGCGCATAGCCCCGACCTAGCACCCTGTGATTTCTGTATTTTCCCCAAAATCAAAGATTTGATGAGATGTTTTACTTTTACCTACTCCGAAGAGGCAGTGATATCGTTCAATCAGCACGTAGAAAACATGCCTTCAGATCTGTGGTCCTCCTGTTTTAAAATAATGGTTCGATCGCATGAAAGAATGTTTAAAATGTAAAGGAGAGTATTTTGAAAAGCAATAAACATAATTTTTGGTTATAACATGTTGTTTTTTTAAGTTACGCAAAACTTATAGTGTGACCTAGAAAGATTATGCTTTAAAAAGTTATTTACCTATTTGTTCAAGACGTTACCTAGAACTAGATATTTAGGACCTGTCAGAATTGATTGAGCCTTTTGCAGATAAGCCTGACAAACAGAGAGAAAACCATCTTACAATACTTGCAAAATTGCAAATGGAAAAAAAAATTAATACCCTATTTTAAGCCAGTTTTACCGAAACAACAGAACTATGGATGTGCTATGGCCACTTCCAGTTAATTGTGTATGTGTGGGATTAAAATCAGCAAGTCCGAATGCACTATCAATATTGTTTATTCACAATACACAGAACATACAAGAAGGAGTACATAAAAGAGACGAATCTACGCAGTAGAAGTCAAAGTACGATGCACAAAACATGAGAAGAAGAACGCGTACAATAAAACGTCGAAATTCGAATTACGTAACCGAGCGCGTAGGCATCGGCGGCGCGGCGAAGGACACGGGTCATACGTCAGACGATGTTCTCTAGACTGGCGAGCATTCGCGATGCGCGGGAGCGAACGAACTTCCGATCGGTGCGCCGTGCGCGCGCGTAGCTATAGCGCATCGATGTTCAACGCCCGCCGCATACTACGAGTATCGCGCGGGTTTGCTCGTGCAATTAATTTTATTTATGCTTGAGTGCTTTTATGTTATTAATGACGTAGAAGTGTAATGAATGAATGTATTATGTGTAATATTGAAATGAACTGTATTTTGAATTATAAATAAATATTTTAGTGTAAGTGTTTAGTGTTATATTATTTAAATAAATATGTTTAATATTGTAAATATGCTGTTATAAATATTATGAATGTAAATAATTATTGTAATGAATGTGTTGCCCACATCACTCCCCTCCAGAGACCTGGTTAAGGGCGATAAAAATCGGGAAAATGAACTTTCCTTCCAGATCTAGTAGTTTTTGTCACTGGGGAGTTGTAATTTTTGGGTTGTACTGTAGGTGGATCATATGATGATGATGCGTCTTTTGATGCTGTGGATGTGTCGTCGGACAGTAAGTAGGCTGGTTTAAGGCGGTCTATGCTTACTGTCACGTCTTTATTTTTGACGCAAATTTTAAAGTATTTAGCACCTCTTTTTAGCACTTCATGTGGGCCTGTATAGGCTGGTTGGAGTGAGCCACGAAGCGCGTCTTCCCTAAGAAATACATGGCTGCAAGTGGCAAGTTCCTTAAACACAAAGATTTTATTTTTCGTGTGGTGCTGAGTTGGGACTGGGCGTATATTCTCGGCAAAAGATTTAATACGAGCTGTAAAATCGTTGATGTCGGTAGTGTAACCAGAGATATCGTGGCCAAAAAATTCGCCAGGTAGACGAAGCGGCTCGCCGAACATCAGTTCAGCTGATGAGGACTGGAGGTCTTCTTTAAAGGCGCTCCTGATGCCGAGGAGAACGAGAGGTAAGTTCTCAACCCAGTTAACGTTAACGTGGCAGGTGATTGCTGCTTTCAATTGCCTGTGAAAGCGTTCCACCAAGCCGTTACACTGTGGGTGATATGCAGTAGTCCGGCGGTGGTCGAATCCTATGGACTTGGACAACTGCTGGAAAAGTGCCGATTGGAATTGTGCACCGCGGTCAGTAACGACGTTGGTTGGACAGCCGTATCGAGATACCCAGCAGGAGACAAACGCTTTGGCTACAGTTTCGGCGGTGATATCGGTAAGTGGGACAGCTTCCGGCCATCGCGTGAAGCGATCGACGGCTGTGAGGCAATACCGATAATCACCAGCGGGCGGCAATGGGCCGATCAGGTCTATATGGACATGTTTAAAACGCGCAGGAGGTAAGTCCAGCGTACCTAAAGGTGACGAGACGTGTCTACTTACTTTTGAACGTTGACAGTTCAAACATGCCTTAGCCCACTCACGGCAGTTTTTGCGCATTAATGGCCAGACAAAGCGTTGGGCAACGAGTTTGGTTGTAGCGTTGGGTCCTGGGTGGCTCAATGAATGGAGGCAATTAAATACCTGCTGACGCAGTTGCTTCGGGACGAAAGGTCTGGGGGCCGGTGTACTGGCGTCGCAGTATAGTTCCGTACGGCTGCCAGGCACGCTCGTCTTTATCAAGCGAAGTGAAGTTTCACCTTCTAGGTGAGCTGCGAGTTCGGAATCTGTGGCTTGAAGCTTGGCCATTTCTTCGAGATCGACTGGTATCTGCAGTTCATTAATCCGAGAAAGGGTATCTGCAACAACATTGTTAGCACCCGATATGTGCTGGATATCGGTAGTGAACTGCGAGATAAAGTCGAGGTGTCTATACTGACGCGGAGAACAGTTACTTTTGCGCTCGTGGAATGCGTAACACAGTGGCTTGTGGTCAGTATAGATTGTGAAATGGATCGCCTCTAGCATATGGCGGAAATACTTAATGCTCTCATAGATCGCAAGGAGCTCACGGTCGTATGGTGAGTACTTCGTTTGTGACGGGCTCAACTTCCGTGAAAAAAAAGCTAGAGGTTCCCAAGCTCCTTCCTTATGCTGCTGCAGGACTCCACCTATCGCCGTATCGGAGGCGTCAGTCACCAATCCTAACTTAGCTTGCGTATCGGGGTGAGCCAACAAAGCTGCATTGCACAGGCTCTTCTTGCATTCCTCAAAGGCTTGAAGTGCGTTCCCCTCTATGGCGACTGGATGTGAACCTTTGACAGAACCGGTTAGTAAGGCATTCAAAGGCGTTTGGGTTTGAGCGGCGTTTTTCAAGAATCGCCTATAAAAATTCACCATTCCCAAAAATCGACGGAGTTCTCTGACGGTCTTTGGGACTGGGAAATCAGCGATGGCTTGAACTCTGCCATCAACCGGTCTGGTGCCCTTTCCAGAGATTTGGTAGCCCAGGAACGTGACTTCAGAAGCACCGAAAACGCATTTGGCAGTGTTGATCAAAACGCCGTAATCTCGCATGCGTGTGAAGAGCTGATGCAGGTGTTCTTCGTGTTCCTGGGCTGACCTGCTGAAGACTAAAAAATCGTCCAAATATGGGTAACAGAAGTCGAGTCCGCGCGTCATTTCGTCGACAAACCTCTGGAAAGTTTGGCCTGCGTTACGTAGACCAAACGCCATAAAAGGGAATTCATACAAACCGAAAGGTGTAGTAAGTGCAGTCTTCGGAATGTCGTCTTTGAAGACCGGGATCTGGTTGTATGCTTTCACTAAATCTATGGTGGAGAAGATCGTACAACCAGTCAGACTGTGTGAAAAGTCATGGATATGTCTGATCGGGTATTTGTCAGGTATAGTCCGAGCGTTAAGTAGTCTATAATCTCCACATGGACGCCAACCATTGTCCTTTTTGGACGCAAGGTGGAGCGTTGACGCCCATGGGCTATCTGAGGGACGGATTGTCCCGTTGGCTAACATAGCGTCGAACTCTTGTTTTGCTATCTTGAGTTTGTCTGGGGCAAGACGTCGAGGTGAGCATGAGACAGGTGGGCCTGGTGTGGTGCGAATGTGGTGTGTAGTAGTGTGTCGAACGATACCCGGAGTACCAGCAGGGCGTGTTAGTTCCGGATAATCGGACAATATTTTATGATACCTACTATTGCCACCAGTCGAGATTTTTACACTAGAAACGAGACAATCTAGCTTAAATAAAGATGTCACCATACTCACATTGGTTAGACTATCGAGGAGTTTTTGTTTGCTAACATCAACGACGAGACGATAAAACGACAGAAAGTCAACGCCAATAATTGCTTTTGTCACGTCAGCGATAACAAAGCGCCATGGAAAATTGCGACGTAAGCCTAGGTTAAGATTGAGCTGTATGTGACCGTATGTGTCGATAGTCGAACCATTGGCAGCACTGAGATGGTAATTAGTTTTACACAGGCGCTCACGGAGCGCAGATACCGGGTATACACAGATGTCACTGCCAGTGTCTATTAGAAATTGAGTTTTCGTGGTGCGGTCCGTGATGAAGAGGCGACCTGGTGAGCTGTGGCAGTCGTCCGTCGCCATTACTGACTGCCCGGAGTGTTTCCCGTCGCCTTGTAGTCGCAGGGCTTGACGCATTTGCGGGCTTGGTCACCGTGCTTGTGGTGGTACCAGCAGACTGGATGACGTCTGTAATTAGAGTGCGACCGTTGTGATGACGAACGGCCTCGCTGGTTAGGTTGGTGTCGTTCTCGAGATCGTGGGCGGCGGTTGACTTGCGTGGACAGTGCACTTACTTGTCTGGTCAGCTCGGCCACCTGACGCGTGAGCTCGTCGATTGGCGAGGAACTTGCAGCTGCAACCTGCTGTGTTGGCGATGCAATATCGTTGACACGGTCGGCTAGCTCTGCTAGGGCGTCTAGGCTCAACGACGGTTGGCAGGCGATGATAGGTTGCATACCAGTGGGTAGACGGCTCATCCAAATCGTCTTCAAAAAATCGGTCGGTATACCAGGTCCGGCGAGGTGTTGCAGGTGACGGAGAAACTGTGATGGTTTTCGGTCACCGAGCTGCTCGTGCATCAACAGCTGTTTCACCTTATTCTCGCGTGACACCGATAATCGCTTGATGAGTTCAGATTTTAATTTCTCATAATCGGCTGGACCGGTAAGGATGTCCTCGACCTCTGCAGCGTATTGTCTGTCGAGTGTAGCCAAAATGTGGTAAAATTTGGTCGCGTCATCAGTAATTCGCATTATCGCAAACTGACCTTCGACTTGCGCAAACCATATCGCCGGTTTCTCTGGCCAAAATGGCGGAATGCGAATCTGCACGAGCGGCGGCGCTGGTACAGCTGCGCCGGCAATCTCAGGTCGACGTCGTGGCAACGTATTGACATTCTCCTCGCAATCTTCGAAGTCTGTTTTTGACATTTTGTATTGTCTCCTTGTGTGTTCTTGCGGAGGGTCACCAGTATGGATGTGCTATGGCCACTTCCAGTTAATTGTGTATGTGTGGGATTAAAATCAGCAAGTCCGAATGCACTATCAATATTGTTTATTCACAATACACAGAACATACAAGAAGGAGTACATAAAAGAGACGAATCTACGCAGTAGAAGTCAAAGTACGATGCACAAAACATGAGAAGAAGAACGCGTACAATAAAACGTCGAAATTCGAATTACGTAACCGAGCGCGTAGGCATCGGCGGCGCGGCGAAGGACACGGGTCATACGTCAGACGATGTTCTCTAGACTGGCGAGCATTCGCGATGCGCGGGAGCGAACGAACTTCCGATCGGTGCGCCGTGCGCGCGCGTAGCTATAGCGCATCGATGTTCAACGCCCGCCGCATACTACGAGTATCGCGCGGGTTTGCTCGTGCAATTAATTTTATTTATGCTTGAGTGCTTTTATGTTATTAATGACGTAGAAGTGTAATGAATGAATGTATTATGTGTAATATTGAAATGAACTGTATTTTGAATTATAAATAAATATTTTAGTGTAAGTGTTTAGTGTTATATTATTTAAATAAATATGTTTAATATTGTAAATATGCTGTTATAAATATTATGAATGTAAATAATTATTGTAATGAATGTGTTGCCCACAGAACCACATTTTTATTGTTGGAACCGATAAATACGAGTACTCTGAACTTTTATAAATTACCTTTATAAAATATGAATTGTTAAATAAACCAAATAGATACTATTTATGAATCCAATATGTTCGAACTTTTAATAAAGAAATACACATTTTTCATAGTTAATTTTAAAATGGGTGCACTTTCCGAAATCTTATATTCATTTAATGCTTTTGTTATTAATTTCAGCTCTAGCTAATGGATTCTAGGAATTCAGTAGCAATTTCTTTTTGCTAAATACGTGAAAATATCAGTATTTATTTAAATTATACAAAGTAGCAGAATAGATTCGTGCAAACGCACTATCCATTACGCAAAAAAAGCGTGTTTATTTTAGATGGCACGCAAAATAAAACGCGACTAACAATTTTAAATATCGCTCTAAGTCTCGGGGATTCGGATAAGAGAGGGCTTAAGAATAATTCTGGTAACGGGAGCTGTAAATATCTTTAGGGGAAAGCAGAAAAAAATGAAAATGAAAAATTTATTTGCTTGTAACATGGTAATACATTGATGTTTACAAAATGGTTTGAGCTCATGTTTGACAAATTTTTGTCATGCAAATATTAAAATTTTAAACACTAGGTAACACATTCAAATTTAACTTCATTCAAACCTCTTGTACACTTTAGTAGCAGCTGATGCGTGTACACTTTAGTTGTGTTAAGTTTTATTGATGACAAAGAACATGTGTATTCTCTTCCTCTTAAATTCATCATCATCATGATCATTACAGCCATAGGATGTCTACTGCTGAAAATACGCCTTCCCCAGTGACTTCCAGATTGGTCGGTTGAAAGCGGCCTGCATTCAGCGGCTTCCTGCAATCTTTACCAGGTGGTCTGCCCACCTTGTGGGTGGACGTCCTGACGACGACGCTGCGCTTGCGGTTACGTGGCCTCCAGTCTAGAATCTTTTTGCCCCATCGGCCGTCAGTTCTACGTGCTAGGTATGTGCCCCGCCCACTGCCACTTTAGCTTGCTAATCCGTTTATTCCCGCTATGTCAGTGACAATTATAAATATTGGACAACATCACAAACATTGCTCTGATCCTATGATAGGTAGCTTAAGCACTTGTGTTACAGAAATAAAAAACAACGGCGGTTCCACAACACCTAGACCCGGGACAACATAGAACAGTTTTTTTCTACATTGACCGACCGGAAATCGAACCCGGGACCTCAGAGATACCGACACCAATTCCGGTATGCTCGCCTCTCGTCGTCATTTGTTCGACTTTTGTTTGATTTAGCTGATCAATGATTGAGAATTGGGCATTGTTTTTTATACCTGACATTATTTTTAACAATAGTATTTATTCTTCAATAACCAACCATTACGACTTGTGTGTTATTTCTCTGTTTCTGAAAGCTTTATTCTGTTGTCCGTACACTTTGAGCAAAGAGTTTGCAGGAATTATTTCCACTTGCTTGGATAATATAAAACAATGGACCGCAGACAAAGGCCGAGCAGTCTCCGATATCAAGGAACATTAAAATAACGTGCGAGTTCCAATGACGGACAGTTAAAATTAAATGCATCTTGCATCATAGAGTGTAACGAACACTACGATCGATTACTAATAGTTACGTCAATTTTATGGTATCGACAAATTAGGACGTCTTCGTAGTTTCTTTATGATCGAATCGACGTTGTGACAGATTAATTTGCTGTCATCTAAGCCTCTATACGATCACTGTTGACTTATGAACTGTGACGTTTGTATTTGTTTTTGTTTGGTTAGGTTAAGAAAAGGCTTTTTTTATATATTTTTCTTAAGTATCCTTAACGTGCACAATTTAAAGTCATTTTTGCTATGCCTCTTTGAACCCGACATTGGCGAAGTTATCGGACTGTTCTCGGACGGGCACGATCATCGAACGCCATTAAAAAAATATATATATATCACTGTTGACAGGTTTTTGCCAATTATCATGACGTAGCGTATATAGTAGGCTGCTTAACTTTATTTTTATTATTTACTCCTACTAGTTCATAGTTGTGTGTGTTTGTTCATAAGGGAAAAGTGGCAACCTATATTTTTCCTATCCCTTGAGTCACATTCTCATAACAATGCTCGATTTTTAACCGACTTCAAAAAAAGGAGGAGGTTCTCAATTCGGTTGCATGTTTTTTTTTTCCGAAGGTATTACTGTTTGCGATTAGAAACGTCATCATTATTGGTGCGCTCACCTATACTCATTATTTTACACAAAACTAACCCGTCCCTTCATTATTTGCGCGTATCACCTTTTCCGGGTGATTTCTATAGTGCTTCCATCTTCTTCTAATTGGGTTGGGAGTAGGGATTCATAACAATAATAAACTAAACAACAGATTCATAATCATCATTATTTCAGCCATAGGACGTCCACTGCTGAACAAAGGCTTCCCCTAATGACATCATCGGGGGGGATTGCCAATACTCGCCATGCTTGGCAGGCGGGTTGGCGAACGCAATTTTTTATAATATTTCGCACGAAGGCGCTGCTGCGCATTTCATGCTACAGGTCGTAATTAGTCACCTCTTCGACACGCCTCCTGTTGGCGGTGGGAAAGTGTATTCTTTACGGCCGTGGTTAGTAGGAAAGTGGTTCAAAATAAGCTAATAACAGCCGAATACGTTTACGCGCAAGTTTGTTTGTTCACACAAATAACGAATTCGACAGCCACAGGTGGAAATCGAACCCCATACCCGACCATCGCTATCAAACCAACTAACTGATCACCCGAGTGTCAAATTTCTTTCAAATGTAAATTAACTACTATAATAATAATAAACCAATTATCTAGCCCCAAACTAATCGAAGCTTGTACTATGGCGACTAGTTAACGGATAAACCTTTTTGATTTCTGCATAACGTATGTGTTTCTTTTAAATAAATAGAATATATCATGCTAGACAAGTCATGTTTTTGTACACGTATGTGTTTTTGTGGAACTATTATCATCAAACCCTTACTCTAAACAGTAAAGGCATCGAAACTAATTGGCACACCTCAAGTTATTTTGGTGTACACCTATGAAACATACGTTAATCGATAGAGAAAATAATTACAAACAACAAATACTCTTCGACAAATTGTCGTATATGATACACTTTGTTCAGAATTTCAGGTAACCATGTAATATTTATTTTTATTTACATAATTAATTTTAAATTTGGAACAAAGTATATCATTTACGACATTTTGTCACAGAGTATTTGTTTTTTGTAATTATTTTCTCTTTCGATTAACGTATGTTTCATAGGTGTACACCAAAATAACGTTATTTAAAGTTACTTTCAACTTGAGGTATGCCATGCTCCATACAAAAAGTTAGAAGTCTTTTTAATGACATTATTTAATCAGTTTAAGTATATTTACGAGCTCTTACAAAATTGCAGTGCACTAATTAGTCATCAAGCTAAAGCGATAATGAGAGAACGCAAGAAACTGGTTAATCAAAATTAGTGTAGCATAAAGTTGTTTAAATTAGAACAGAGCGAATAAGCGATGAAGCAGACGAAGGAAAGCTTACAGCGTTTTCTAGTTGGAGCGATGTTAAAGGTGAAGTGGTAGAAAGATTTGCCTTCTGGGCAAGGGATGGCAGAAGGCGCATTTTTATCGATAAACAGTACCTATGCTTAATGAAAGTCATAAGTCAATAACGCGGTCGTCATACTGCATTCGAAGACTATATGCAGTATAGTACCATACCAATAAAATTCATAGGTTAGCAAAAAGAATGCGAGGGGGGTAAGCAGCTTTTTTCGTTCTCAAGACAACTGCCGAACTTAAGGTACAGGTTCTCGGCATAGATATAGCGAGAACCTGCACTTTATGTTCGGCAGTTGTCTTAGGATGAAAACTAAGAGAAGGCAAATTAATGTTGTTAGTGTTTTTTTTTCTTTCTCTTTATCTCCTTAAATTACCAGCTAGCTTATCAGGCACCACGACCCACGAGCTAGCTTATCAGGCAAAATAGCACACACCATCCCGCTTTGTTACAATTGGCTTCTTCTTTATAATGCCTTGGCCTGGCTTAATGGTCTTGCATGCCTTGTCAATTTTCCCGCACCCCATATGGACTAACCTACTTATAAAGTAGTAATTGGCTTTTATAGGAGGCGCGCGAGTTTGCTTTCTCTCTCTATTACGTGCCTATTTTTGTGGTATAATTAGATTGGTGTGATAAAGTGGTATCCTAGAAACAGAACCAACTCGCTTTCCCATTTGCCTTGTACCAAACCATAATCTTGGCACGCAAAACTTCAGAACCGGAGCGACAATGCATCTAACTTGTTCCGCGCCTGCATCCTCGACACCTGTTCCGTAAGTTTAACTTGACGTGTTCAAATGTGTACTTTAATAGTTAGCGTGAGAGTACCTTTAATATGACTTATTACAACTACCCACAGGAACTCTCCGATTCAGATCAGTCATCAGGTTTGTTTTTTCTTTGCAGATTTAAAACCATTCGATATCGAATTGACAACCGTTAAACCTGACACTATTAAAATCCTATTTAGTTTATTATCTCCCTTTTAGAGAGCAATTCTACTGCTCAGTAAACAGGGTGGGACACCCTCACTCAAGGATAACTTTACCATACACAACACACACTGCATATTCTATAAATCATGGTGAACAACTTGGTTCGATGACTTTTGCTTTGCATGAAAATGTAAGACTTGCAAAAACTACCAAAATTGCCTATTGAAATTGTATAGAAAAACTAAATAAATGTATGCACCTTTTTAAAAGTCATAGAACAAAAGTTGTTCACTATATGTATAGAATATGTGGTTACAAGGTAATCTTTAAGTTAGCCATAGGACGTCCACTGCTGAAATAGGTCTCCCCCATTGACTTCCAGATTGGCCGGTTGAAAGCGGCCTGCATCCAGCGTCTTCCTGCAACCTTTATCTGTAACGAAGGACTCAACTCGAAGGACTGCTGGCTGCATAGACCTATATCATCTTGTCAGCCTAGCGCCAAAGATCACGATCTCCCGCTTTTTTCATCCATCCACTGCCAGCCATCTTCCTAAGGTCGTCGGTCCATCGAGCTGTGGGGCACCCACACTACGCTTGCCAATACGTGGTCTCTACTCGAGAACCCGTTTATTTCACCTTGCATCGGTTCTGCGACAAATGTGGCCGGCCCACTGCCATTTTACCTAGCTACATTTTAGGACTATGTCTACACTAGTAGACGTCCAATGGCTGAAATGATGATAGTGATGATGATGAATACAATAGAATACCTACATAACTAATTAATGTGGAAGGTCTCAAATTTATTAATATTAGTGGTCGTAATAGTAAACTGTTACCGACACGATATTAAAAGTAGGTTAAACTACTGAGTTTAACCTACTTTTAATATCGTGTCGGTTAAATTTTTTTTAGGTAAGTGAATGTGACATGCGGATGATTTGAAGCTGATCTGATGATGGAGGCAGGAGGATATTAAAACACTTCTACAAATGGCTACTATCATTTTTAATATAATCGTATAGCATCAGCCTCCTGCCTAGCATGAGCACTAAAACACGATATGATATGATATATCGAAATATCGACACCAACTCTAAAAATATGATAGATATAGCCGCCATGTTGAATCGCCGTCACATATTAAGATCGCTGTTTCGATAAAAAATCAAAATGGCGGCAAAATCTATCATATTTTTAAAGTTGGTGTCGATATATCGCTATATCATATCATATCATATCGTGTTTTGTAGACATGCTAGGGGGGCAGGATTATTATAACGTATCTATACAGCGAATTATTACTTAATTGAAGCTTATATGGGACGAATACTAGGATTATCTGCACTTTTTCCTTTGTTGTTATCGATGTTGGTGGAATTGGCAGGATTTTTTAGATCATCTTCAGAGTTCTTATTGTTTTCGTCCTTAGATGATGTGGTTGCTGTTTCAGTTGTAGAATTAACAAAAGATTCATCTGTTACATTCTCAGTACCTTTTTTATCAATTTCTGTGGAATTATCTGTTTTTATATTTTCATCAACAGTACTATTACCAGCAACAGTATTATTTGCTTTATCACTATCAGTGGCTTGCGTCTTGTTTTGGACTGGTTCAGTCTGGTCATTGTTACCGTTACCCAAAACGTTATCAACCCCTCCAGCTAAAGTTTGGGCATCTTTGCCTAAAAAATCCACTGCTTTAGTCAGGGCATGTGTGCTTTCTTCACTGCTGCCTTTTGTTTCTTTATTGTCACTTGATTTATTATTATATACACTCTCACTAACCTTATGTAACTCATTTGTTACAGTATCAGTAAGTCCCGTTAAAAGACCACATTTTGATTTAGAGAAGAGACAAAAGATTATTAATAAAGTCAACTTCATCTTGAAGACTGTTGCTATTGAAGTGCCCTAAAGAGTTCAGAGTAATTAATGTTATATCATTTACTGTTATTGTAAGCTGAATATAAGACCTTAACCTAGTTTTATGCAAAGTATAAAAGGGCGAGTTGTTACTGTTAAATCATTGTTACAAAATAAGTTATAATAAAGGTACTGAACCCCTCAGCCCAGGGAAAAAACGCTCAATGGAAAATGTATTGATATGAGGTCGCATACTTAAAAGCTTGGATGTTTGTTTGCTTTTTTTAATAGTTAAGATATGTATGGTATGAGTATACGTACTGCTCAGTATCTAATTACATAATCTTTTATAGTTTATTTTATTAATAGAGATTATTTAACTGGGTGATTTCAATACTTACTTTTACTCTCAACTATAAAAAAAAAAAAATATAACCGATGGAAAAATTGGAAATCCTATCCTATCCTAAGGAAAATTCACGTATTTTGCAGTAAAGTTTTAATAGAATCAAAAATATATACAGAGAAGCGGCAATACAAGAAGTGCACGTAGCTGGGATAGGTCCATAATTAAAATACTTGTTTATGGTAACATTGCGTTAGAGGGTATGGAGAGGGCGATCTCCTTTGCCCAGCTGTGGGATCTTGAGACGACATTGAATTAGTTAGGTCTATTGGACATTCGAGTTTGACTGAATTATTTTTAAATACTTAATACTTAAAGTAATAATCTTAACTATTATTAATGTTGTAGCGCCATGTGTGGCCTCCCCTAAAAATGAAGACTGTTTCCGGTTCCCCCCACGTCAAACGTGCTGGCCAATCAGAAGGCCCCCGCGTTTCCTTAACTAGTAGCAGCAGCCACACGATTGGATGCTGCTATCATTTGTCTATGTCATTTAATGTAAAGTTTTGTGAGACAGTGTATGTTTTTTTTCTCTTGAAATTACAACCTCAATGAAGACGCCTGCTTTTGTTTTTTCTCATCTAACATAATCTATAAAAAACCCCGAGTCTAACTTAAAATCTGACCCTGAACCCGCTAAAATGTCTTATTACTATGACATGTTTCCCCATTACACCCAAATGTCATTTTGAACTTACGATAAGAAATAATTGCAATTATAACTAGACAGCTAGGTCATAATAATAATACAAAGAGATACATAACTCATTGCAATCTACATAATAAACTGATGTAATTTACGATTTCAAATGTTTTCATACTAATGTAAGTAGGCCACCATTTTTTATGAGTAGGTATATTCTTTGACAGATCGCAGCGATTGTCAATTGACACTTATTAAAGTAGACAACAAATGATTTCACGGAAAAAATACCTGACTATTTAATAACTTTAAAGGAATTAAGAGTAATTTGTCAATATATAAAACAAGATCGTTGACGGCAGTTCCGGAAATTTAGCATTCCTAACGTTTTTTTCCAAATGTAATAGATAAAAAACATAACATACAAGTAAAAGTTAGAAGATTTAATTTTTTCGTGTGGTAGCACAAAAATACAATCTCCACTAACCCAGAAAGACACTCATCAGACACTTGCAATAACATGCCTAGGCAAGCTTAGATTATTTTAATCTGTCAATAATATTTATCAAAATGTTCGATGGCTGCTCTGAACGAGCCCCCTTAATTTACCGTATCTACCACAGAGGTAGGTCCTGAGGGTACCAGAGAAATATAGGGGCAGATTGAGTCACCGTTGAAAAAAAACTTGCTAAAATTGTTGCATACAAACAACTATGTACAAAACATCGTTTCCTCCCTACACAGTCACCGGGTACACGGACTAGCGTTTTTCGCACCTTCAATGATATTATCAATCAAGTTTCTGTCAGTTAGTCAACCAACCCCACCTCCCCAGTCTCCCTTAACAAAGTAGCTGGTTGTACTTGATGTAATGTAAAACTTCAAACATCACTAACCGAAGTGAATGAAGTTGATTACGAGAGCGTGAGGGTGTATCGGTTTGTAATAAATTCGACCCACTTATACCAGGCCGAACTTTACCGGGGAGAGTCAGCAGAAAAACTATTTACAAAAAAGTTGGCTGATGTTATAAAAGTAAAGTTAATAACATAATTCTTACACCTAAGAGATATAAATGCTGTATGTTTCTTTGAATAAATAAATAAAAAATAATAATAAAAGGCTTTGAACTGGGCCAATTGTTCACAAATGTCCTGGGGGATATATTAGACTCTTAACTGGAAGATACATATGGCATTAATATGTATAATAGTAACGGCGAGTGCATCTCACACTTTAGATTCATAGATGATATCGTCATTCAAGACCTACCTTAGCTGAATCTTCCCAACTCTTCGGTCTCCGGATAAACCTTAGTAAAACTAAGGTTATGAACATGTTATTCCGGGACTGATAGCTGCTAACGAGGCTGCTTTCGAGGTTGTTCAAGATAAAGTATGTAACCTCGGGCTAACATTGCAGTTAAGTAAAAACAACAGAAGCTCGTCGGAGAATACAACTGGACTGGGCAGCATTTAGGAAATTTCAACGAAACTTTTCATAGCCAATCCCTCAAAGTCAAAATCATGCTTTACGGAGCCGAGACTCACGGTGCGACTAGTACACTAATTTAAGTTTCTCAGCGAGCTATGGAAAGAGCACGGGATCGGAGCTCGGGATTTCTCTGAAGGATAAAATCAGAAATGAGGTTATCCGACCGAAAACTCAATTAGTCAATATTATAGCTTAAATAATAAGCAAACTGAAGGGACAATGGGTTGGTCACATTTGCCGTAGAACCGAAAACGATGGGGTAGACGTGTTCTTAAGTGGAGACTGCGACTTGGCAAAGGCAGCGTAGGGCACCCTCCTTACGATATACGATATACGCAAAGCTCCTCCAAAGCTCCTTTAGATATACGCAAAGCTGCTGGTAGTAGATGATAATGAACAGCCGAGGATCGGGCTCAGTAGCATGCATAAGTTTGTATGCACACTGTGCTTTATGACCAGCAGTAGACTGACGCGGGCTGATTATGACGATAATGATAAAAGCAAAGTTGATTTGTATACGAAACCTATTTCTAAACGTAAAAAAGAAGGGGTCCATTATTGATTATTTCTGACAATTATTCATGATCTACGAACTTTTGTTTCTCTGGCGTGCCGTACAGGGTAGAGAGGAAATTAATGCAGAAGGTCATTTGCTCGGGGAACCGCCTTAATTAGACGGCCTTTTATGTTTAGTAAGTTTTAACGTTCAAAATAATTAGTTTTTCTGCAGACCGTACTTGCAGCCAGTTAACTCGGTTAGAGTAGCTCTCACGGATCGATGCTGACGCTACTGGTAATGTCAGAGCTTTGTTACGTGTTATATTGTCATCAGCACCAATAAGTACTGGTAAGTATTTGTTTGAAGTCTTAGGTTGGATTCTCGGTCGGGTCAATGTAGAAAACTAACTTTCTATATTGTCACAAGTCTGGGTGTTGTGTTACTGTCGTTGTTTCTGATTTTTGTAACAAAAGAGCTTTGGCTACTTACCATAGGATCAGAGCAATGTTATGATGCTGTCTCATTATCATTTCAGCCAGAAGACGTCCACTGCTGAACATAGGTTTCCCCCAATGACTTCCAGATTGGCCGGTTGGAAACGGTTTGTATCCAAACAAGCCAGCGGCTGCCTGCGACCTTTACCAGGTCGTCTGTCCACCTTGTGAGTGGATGTCCTGCGCTGTGCTTGCAGGTACATGGCCTCCATTCTAGAACCTTTCTACCACAACTGTCGTCGGTTCCACGTGCTATGTGCCTGCGCCCTCTGTCACTTAGCAGTTCATGCATTTATATTTAGTCATGCTATCTAATATTAATTAATTTATTATTATTAAATATAAGCAAAAGATGGTATCTGCGTAGACTTCAGAATTAAGGTAAAGAGAATAATCATTCCACGGAAACACAAAAAGAGAAAAAAAGAACTTGCTTTATAATAAGAATTGTTTTCCACATTCACACCAAATATCTAGCCTCAAACTTAGCAAAGCTTATACTATGTCGACTAGACAACGGATAAACATACTTGAATACGATTTTAAAACATCCATGCCTTAATTACAAATGCTCCTGTTTATCACACAAATATTTTCCCCTTTCGGGATTCGAACCCGCAACCGCATGGCTTTGTATTCCAGAGCCCGAATCACTACACCAGACGGTCGTCGGTTTATAAAGTTCGGAATTTATCAACAAAGAAACGTCAGTTTTAGAACACCCTTTAACATCAGCAGAAAAGTATCGCGTAAAACTATTCTTATATCGTTTTAGAAATAAACTTCGAAATCTATTTCGCTGCAAGTTCGAAACATAGGGAACTCCGCCTCAGGCCGTTATACATACTTGGTTCTATATTGTTTGACAGCTAAAGCTTGAATTTACTAAGTTATATGTCACAGTGAATATTTATGATGGACAGTACTTCGATTTTATGCAAATGCTTGATTCGACGTCCAGCTAAGAAATCGTTTTTTTGGCGTCGACAATAGTTAGTTTTATTAAAACATGGGCATAATCCACGTCAAGTCACGGAAACTAAACAAAATGGAAAAGACTTCGTACTATTTTGTATGGAGTCAGCCAGTCAGAAGTTCAGTTTGAATATTTAAATAAATATTACATATTCAAACTGAAATTCTAAACAGAGTATATCATTTACGACATTTTGTCAAAGAGTATTGGTTGTTTATAATTATTTTTTCTGTCGATTGGCGTATGTTTCATAGGTGTACACCAAAATAACGAATTTTGGGTACTTGCATCTTTTTTTAGGTATGCCAATGAGGTTCGATGCCTTTTACATCTCCAAGGGACGGTCGAATCATTTAAATTGATACCTCTACACGTTTCTGCTCAAAAGGACTTAAAAACGAATCGATCTCACAGAGGTTCCTATTTTCCAATAGAACCCTAATAATAGAATGTGTAAAAGTTTTCTAAACGTCCTACTTGAAAAAATTAATTGTTTAAGTATTTTTTTCTTTATACTTTATTAACTACGTCATATTACGTTATCATTATCATTTCAGCGACTGATTTCACTTCAGGGTATAAACCTCCTCCCTCACATCATGGGTGATGTGTAGTGATTTTCAACTAGACAACTATATTTTATAGTTATGACAAACATAAACCTCTCATATCAAATAAGTTTCTTATTTAGTATTTTCGCAAGTTGCTTCATTAGGGTTCCGTACCTCAAAAGGAAAAAACGTAACCCTTATAGGATCACTTTGTTGTCCGTCTGTCCGTCCGTCCGTCCGTCTGTCAAGACCCTTTTTCTCAGGAACGCGTGGAGGTATGAAGCTGAAATTTATATCAATTACTCAGGTCTACTGTCCCTTGAAGCTGTGAAAAAATCAAACTTCTAAGCCAACGCAATCAAAAGATACAGCCGTTTATGCCGCAAATTTTCGACACTTGCAAGGGAATCAAAACCTACAGGGTGCTTCCCGTGAACTCAGAATCTTGAAATTTGGTACGAAGCAACGTCTTATAGCATAGATAAAGGAAAAATTACGAAAACCATAAATTTTTAGTTACATCATTATAATAAAAATATTTTTAATAATTTTAAACTTACTACCCCTTTCTTCATGAACGCGTAGAGGTATTAAATTGAAATTCATATCAAATACTCAGGTCTATATACCTTTAAGCTGTAACAAAATCAAACTTCCTACAGGTTTGTACGGAACCCTCGGTGCGCGAGTCCAACTCGCACTTGGCCGGTTTTTTTAATTTTAAATAGATGATTCAATTTTATTCATTAAATAATGTGTTGTTTCTCCCCTAGTAACCGGCAACACTAATAATCGAAGGACGCTATGTAAGCTTATATTTTTTGCCAGATAAAGTAAGTGTAAGTATGAATTTTTGTATGTGTAAAATACTTAAGTATTTGTATGTTAATAAAGATAAAGATATATTTACTAATAATATAATGATAACAAACCACTTTGCCCAAGAGACTAGATACCTTAATTTTGTTAGTATAATAAAACTATTTCTCGACATGTACGCGGACGGCAAACGTAGATAACATGACTAACAAAACTAAGTTGAGTTATGTAAAAAGTTTCTTGGAAACAGTAGTTTGCTCTTTTGAGAATATAAAAACCTTTTAAGTATTTTACATTAATAAAAATCACCTTAGATAATCGGTAACAAAAAATCTGTCAGTCAAAACATATTTTTTGTTACAAAATGACAACTTTGACTTGAGCTACTGTACACTTATCATTTGTTTACTGTGTGTCAAGCAGGTGGTTATGTGATTATGTATACTTGTTTCTACATTGTCTAATAGCTGCAGCTCGAATTTAATAAAAGGTTAATACAGTTTCCTGGATTTCGACCTTTCCTGCGTGGATTTTGGTCTGTCAATAGTAATTCAAGGATTTAAATTTTGTTTTTAGCAATTACATGCTTTGTTATATCTATGATAATATAACGTATACCTTAATTAGTATACTAGATGATCATCAGACAAAACGCTGGCTTCGACAGCGAGAAACACTTGACAAAATCGGATTGCCGCTTCCCGCCAATTTTTTTTTATGGCCGGCCAGCTATTCACCCATTTTTTTTAGTTTCATCATTGAAAATTGGTAAATATTTTACCCAAATCTATGTTATTTTAAAAAAAATGTTGAAAGTAAATTATAATAAGGTCATTTCAAAAATATATTCTTTAATTAATACTTATCTTTATGTTATTTCAATTTTATATCGCCCTGTTATTGAGTGGTTGTATATAAAGTCGGAACTTGGTTCATTAAATATATGAAAATAAAACGATTTTTTTTTCAATAATTTGACAGCTGTCAGTTGAAAACGATTCTCCCTAGGGTTAAAAGTATTACTTATAACCCGCCCCTCAGGCAACTCTAGACCTACTTTTCGAGTATGAGTAATGATAATGTTTAATATTAGCACGATTGCGACTATACTATAGTAGTAGTAGTTAATATAACATGCTACTAGAAGTAGTACAGACAACGGCAGGTCAACCTACCCAAAGAGTTAAAGGTCATTGAATTGATTTTCAACTTTATGTCCAACACGTAGAGATCAATATCAATTGAGAAAATTTGACGTTTTGTGGTAGGTAGACGTGCTGTTGTCTGTACATAATAGTAGCATGTTACAAACAAGTAGTAGTACAGTAGCATGCTATTAAATATAGCATTTGCTAATAGTAGCATGCTAGTTGCATAGCATGCTATAAACAAGTAGTAGTACAGTAGCATGCTATTAAATATAGCATTTGCTAATAGTAGCATGCTAGTTGCATAGCATGCTATAAACAAGTAGTAGTACAGTAGCATGCTATTAAATATAGCATTTGCTAATAGTAGCATGCTAGTTGCATAGCATGCTATAAACAAGTAGTAGTACAGTAGCATGCTATTAAATATAGCATTTGCTAATAGTAGCATGCTAGTTGCATAGCATGCTATAAACTAGTAGCTGTTGTAAATACTACACTAGTAATGAGCATGCATTTAAATTTTTTTATTCAGAAAATCAACGGCAATACATTGCATGTTAAAAATTAAATACTTTCTTAATATATACATTATTTTTATTTATTTTTTATTTTATTTGTTTTCACAATCACTCCAATTTTATTATCTAGCCCGAAACTAAGAAAAGCTTGTACTAGTGCGACTAGATAACGGATAAACATACTTAAATACTTTTATAAACATCCATGACTTAGGAACAAATGCTCGTGCTCGTCACACAAACATTTGCCACTTGCGGCATGCAACCGCTGGCTTTGTAGTTCGGAGCGCAACTTACTACTACAACCACACACGCCTCTACTAGCTGCTAAATTACGATAATTTTCACAAATCAGTAAATTCAATAAACCATTTTCTCGATAGTTTTAAGCTGGAGCCGGTTGAAATCGATTCCACACGTAAAGTTGGGATATATCCGGGCCGATCTGAAAGTTAGACGCTGCGACAGACAGACGGATGATATTATGCATAGGTGGCTAGAGTCAGTAGTTTGTGGTATCCATAGCATTACATTATATAGCATTGTAGTACGTACAGACTCCCAGTCAGACTAACGTCTGTAATCTATTTAAATAAAAATGAATCTCTATTTCCCTTGGTCATCGTATCACGCGTGAACGGTTGGAACAACTTCGCTTATTCTTTTTTTGTTGTGTTGATTATGTAACTAAAACTAAAATAAATGTATGTATGTCAGCAGAAGGTTCTTTTAAAAGAAAAAATTAAGATAGTTCCGCAGAAAATCTTTTAAAATCTAAAGATCACGCGAACGAATTTATGCTAGTTATACAATAATTATTAAGTAAAATAGTATTTTATTAGAGATAAGCACTTTCTCGGATTCTTACCCGGTTTGTCTCCATAATACCTAATCGGCTCTGAAAATTGTTCAAAATTGTTAACTTAGTTCTAATTATTGTTAATTGTTACCCATTCAATATACTCTAATTTTATTATCTAGCTATAATATATTAGGCTGCTCTCTTCATTTGCGATACCTTATAGGTAACTAAGTGTTAAGTCCTGTTGCATATGTACCTACCACCAATGTTCATCACTTAGTAAGCAAATAAAGATTTGAATTTGAATTTTGAATTTGAAAGGGCATCTTTCAGTAAGTAAAAGTATTTGAGCGTGTTTTGAGGGTACCGTACCTATACGCTATCGCCACATTACGGGGAAATTCTGTCGCGGACTTGCCGGTCATACGTTTTATTGCAAACAGAATATTATCGTCAGGCACGATTTCAGCGCTCCGTGAAAATCTAGGAACAGCTGGATTTTCGCGCAATGTCGCAAAGGTTACAGAATGCAAATGTAACCCTATTACTAAGTTGCTGAGTCTTTTCGGCGTTGAATTCATCCTACCTTCTTTCACACAAAGATGAAAGATGATTAAGCAACTTTATGTCACGTCATAATACGTATAGGTGTACCAGCCTCCCTAGCATGTGCACCAAAACACCACACGATTTTGAAACAGCTGAAACATGGCGACTATATCTATCCTATTTTTACAGTTGGTGTCGATATATCTCTGAATCATATTTCAATTATAATTTACTTGGCCTGTAAATGGTTTGCAAAAAACAGCTTCAGAGCTGAGAAAAACAATTTACCAAATAATAAATAATAATACCTTAGCTTAGAGCCTGATAATAATCTTAGTTTGATATTTGACTCCAACACTGGCAATGATATAAATTGGAAGCAGAACAAGATGTAAAGTTGTATCGGATCTCAAAGAATAAAGTTGCCCTGGGGTGTTCAACTTGTGAAATGGATATCAAACGGAATCCTAGATGTCTAGTCTTTAGAGATTGTATTGCTTTATACAAAATAAGATATCGCAAGACTACTTTATCATAAAAAATAGGTATGACACAGAAAAAGTTAAAGGAAAGTATGCCTGCTATACAGGGTTACATTGCAAAGAGGTGCCAAATCTTTAGGAGTAGCTCAGAATCAGTAACTTAATCAAACTATGCAAAGAACAGTTTGTTTTTCAAATTTAATTATTCCTATCCGCGGTTAAAAATCGTACGCGTGGATAATTGCACTAATCCATGAAAGAATTGCACCGTGTGTGCACTGCGTAAGGTCCTTGTTGGCTCGCCGTACCAACGCCTCTGCTGAATGACCGCGCGGCGTTCGTAGTCTCTTTGTTGACTTTATTTTCGGATATTTTAAAACTTTTGTTTCATAACATACGATTATTAAAATTTATAACGATTTTACGATGAAAGTCAGGTTCTGATGTAAGTTAGTTTTTTAAGATGAGGTATATAATTAGCCAATAAAAAAATCATGAACTTCAGCGTCCATATATGGTCTCGTATACGATAAGGGGTTAAGACGCTTCTTTATAATGTTCCATAGATCTTATTTTTTAAATTTGGCACCCCTTTGCAATGTTGTAACGCTGTATACGTCCTATTGCAGGGCACAGGCCTCACCTCAAACTTTGCCTCAAACCAACTTTTACAAACCTTCCGAAGCACGCAGATATTTGTGATAAATGTCTCTTAATATGATTGGAATGATCACCCATCCAATATCATCCGCGCTATAATATGGTATTCACTACCATAGCGTTGCCATCTCTGCAAGCACCTTTACTATGACATACTGCAAATAAATATGTTACGTGGTAGGTACTCCTCGTTCTCAAAACAGCTATAAAATTTAAGCGTTTTTTTTATTATTTGAAATGTCAAATTGACATGTCTCAATAATCTTACTTAAGTTAATAATTATAAATGCGAAAATTTTATGGATGGATGATTGTTACTCAATCACGCAAAAACGGCTAAACGGATCTGGATGAAAGGCACAGAGATAGATGGTCTGGAAATAGCACATTCTAGGTATTTGTGGAACAAATCATATGACATTTCTACTCTAAGATAGGGTATGTGCTCCATGTAAGGTATGGAGAATCTATTTTTTTCACGATTTTGATGTATATTCCGTCGTTTGCAAATTGTGCAGCTGATATCGTGTGTTTTATCACGATCTCGTATTTATTATTTAAAAGAAAGAAAAATATTTATTTGGTTCATACACAAATAATATAAATGCAAAAATAAATGCCCAAATGGTTCCCACTTAGCTATTTTGCCGTGGCAAAATTTGCCATGACGCTGGTTTTCTGTGGAAACCATTGAGGTAAAAATCATATACCTATTAAAAAAAAAACTTTTTTTAAATTTGTTTATTATTCAATAAACGTATTTTTACCAATTTATGTAGTCATAATGAAGTGAAATTTCTTTTCATCAAAGTGGCAAATATTGATAGTTTTGTATTGTCTGTTTACCGGGTTTTGTTTCTGGACACAATAATTTAAATTGCTAATATTGTAAATACTTTACTTCTGCTGAAACCCTTGTTAGGCAATATTTTTTATTATCCCATTATAAATTCGGCTCGTTCGCGGCCCAGCGCGGGCGCGGGCAGTACAAATATTTCATTGGATTCCTTAGGAGACGTGATGCTCATTTGTTATCGTCGTCACGGAGGTTGTTGGGGTACCGCTGGCAGAAGATGAGACCCGGGCATAACTTAAAAAATCTTTATAGTCGGGTTACTTACACTTTTATTTATAAGTCAAGAACGGCTGAACTGATTTTTATGATCTTTGATTTGTTGAATTTGTCTCCGCCCCAAATAGCAGAATAACTATATTAACACGAAAAATTCACGAAAAAAGGGGTAGTACGAAGTTTGCCAAAACAGCTAGTAATAAATAAAAACCAAATTATACTATGATCGACTTAATACTATGAGGCATTATCTACCAGTCGATCATTAGACTACACAGAGATGTTTTGTAGCCGAATTCTGTCTTTAGTCTCAAAGCAAATCAATTACAAAGGACCGACTTTACTTTTACAATCTGATTGGTGCAACGCTCGGTGCAGTGTTTCGCCTTGAACGCAAAGTTACCGGGATCAATTCCCGGTGGGGTAAATAAAACCTTTAGGAATCACTGTCTATCCTGGGGATTTTTTGATTGGCTATCCTGGATGTGCTAGGAGACGCCCTAAAACGTTGTCGGCTACTTCGTAATACAAGGATGTTATTTCCTTACTAGTTTATGATAATTACTTTGTAGACTACATACGAGTAATTTATTTATTTTAGAGATTTCAGCTTTCTGAAATATTTCAACTCATTGGATGCCGAGCTACCGCTGATAGCTCAAGAGACTGCGTAAATATGAATCTTTTTACTGGACTGAGGGTGTTGGCGATAGATGGTAACATATATCTTTTATCTTTTTTTAAATATATAAATTTCTTTATTAATCTTTTTAGTTTTACATTGAGTAGTGTTGTTTTGGACGTCGCATTGTACTGATCTTCGCAAATAAATTGTATCCATTTTTCATTTTACAAGCCGCTGCCCTGCCATACACTCTTTCTTCCTCTCTCTCTCCTATCGTTTTTAGAGAGGTTAAGGACTTTTTTTATAACTTTTTAACCACTTCCCCTGGTGATACATTGTAAGGTGTTAGACTAATCTCTCAGCCACCCAAAATCACGTGTATTTTTTTGGTACTATAGTTGGTACTCAGTAACTTATTTTTTTAAGAATATTATGTTTTAATACAGGTATATTCGAATTTAATTAGGTATGGAAAATTGAGCACCGTTTAACAGCATTTTTTTGTTGAAAGCGCTATTTCGAAACCGAAAATCGGTGCGTGACCTTGACTCGTCATTGGCTGGCAACGGCGAGTCAAGGTCACAAATAAAAAATCATACACCTGATATCTCACTGCACCCCCTTCTCCCCTGTGATATTATGTGATTTTTTCCGAACCTCCTCCTTCAAAAGGGAGCTTCTCCTTCGAGCCTCACGTGGACGACCCAAAATTGGCGTCACCTAAGCTATCTTATTTCAAACATTCTTCCAAGTGGTAAATTCGTTGAAAATTAACACACTCTTTTCTAAACCTCATTTTGCGAGGCTCAGTAAAAAGGGAAAGCAAAAAACACCGCAATTTCGCCCGCGCCTCAACTAAACTACCTCGCAAATGTGACAATCACACAGCTCATTTCTGCGCATGAGTGATGTGGCATCGTCGCCAAGAGGACGCATTCGGCATGCAAATTAAAGGGACCCTTAATTGGAACCACGAGGCCAATTTATAAGCGACGACGACGATCCGACTGTTTTTATTAAGTGCGATGTGGATTCTCATTTTTAATTATCTGTGATCTAAAGGTATCACTGTGGAGGAGGCCTTTGTTCAGCAGTGGACGTCCTTAAATGATGATGATGATGATAAAGGTGTCTACTCTCACTTGTTTATGACATTGCTTCGCATGCCACTTTACTCGATATAGATCGGAAATTTCGTAAATAAAATATATGCGGCACTCAAGCGGATATTTAGTGAGTTTTTTCTGTGAGGAGGAGTTTCAGCCAGAATGCCGCCAGAAGACAAATTAATTCTGGCTATTTATGGCAATTCGAAAATAGGGTCCGAGGCTTGGTTCTTAACCAATGGTCCGCGGAAGTTCCCTGGAAGCACCTGAAGTGGTCCGCGATACCACCCTAAAATAATATTAGAAAAACCCTTTCATTATGTTAGTCTATTGCAGTCTACTGCTGAACGTAAGCCAAAGAGCGCCAAAGAACACGATCTCCCGCTTTTTTCATCCAGCCACTGCTATCTACCTTCCTACGGTCGTCTATTCGATCCACCGAGCTGGGGGGCGTAATACACTACGTTTGCCAAGGCGCAATCTCCACTCGAGAACCCGTTTACTTCCCTTTTCATCGGTTCTGCGACAGATGTGGCCGGCCCACTGTCACTTCAGCTTGCTACATATTTGGACTATGTCCATGACTATTCGGTCTGCTACCGGATAACCTCAAAAGTCAAAAGTCAAAAAGTCAAAAGTCAAAAGTCAAAAATCATTTATTTAGTTTAGGACAGAAAACTGCCACTTATGAACGTCAATAATAACATTATTAGCCCATATGGGGCAGAACATGTCTCCTTATTTTTTGGGCCCTACTAGCGCTTCGAAACAAGACACAGACAATCTGGCAAGTGCTGAGAAGAAACGCCGGAACAAACTCAGTCACCACTAGCTGCTACAAAAAAAAATTTTTAAAGAAAATAATTATATATAGGGCAGTATTTAATTCCAGACATTTTTGTCATTAACAGTATAATAACCCTTTTTCATTAAAATAATCTTAACATGCGATTTAAACTCGAACATGGGTAGTTCAACAATAGACTGTGGTAATTTGTTAAAAAAGCGAATACATCGACCTTTCTAGCTCGCTGAGTGACGTGAAGTCGGTGGGCCAGCTTTACTGTCATATTCCACGTTTCGTCTCCGTTCAACAACAACCCTTTATTCATTTACAATTACTTAAATTACCTTCAACATTCCGTCCGTTCATCCGTCTATGGTAGACGTAAATGTTGTCTTAATGGTCCCTCATTAGACTCATTACCGAAAGATTAAGTAAGATAGTACAATACTAAAAAGTCCACTGAACTACTGGTCTAGCCCGTGTGCCATGGGAAATTTGATATTATGGTATGAAATGACGTAGGCAAACTTGCAGTCGCCACACATTCTATTCGGTTTAGATGCTACTATTGGTCCGGCTAGTGTAAACGTTCTCTGACACCAAATGACGGTTACGCAGATTTTTTTAATCAACTCATAAAGTTTTCAAGGAGGATGTTTTGGGTCCAAACACTCTATCAAATATTCATAAAAATTATAATTTCTTTGTTTCAATGGTGATAGGGGTTTTCCGAGTTTTCTATAAATATAAGCGGACTTAAGTTTACTAAATATAGTATGTATCAAACTAAGTAATACAGTAGGTATGTTAACTAACGAAAGGCGTTCCCGTTAACCCGCAATACTATAACGTCCATAAATACCAAAAAAAATATTTAAAATAATAATGTTTTTAATTTTAAAATTTAATAATTATTAACGTCCGACCCTTTTCTCACCATGCGAGCAAGATAGAAAAGCGACGTTGCCAGTTTGCGCATTGTAAAATTACGGTAGTTACTAAGTATTCTGCATTTTTGGTTTTAAACGTTACGTTTTTTTTATGCTTATTTTGTAAAAAAAAAAAAAATTTAATCTATTAGTGATGTAGATGAACTGGCTGAAGGAAACGCATTCTGTAATTTTGCAAACTGTCTATCGTGCCGAATATTATGTGAAACATGTAAGAGCTACATTTTGCAATAGCGAATGGCGTTTTTGAGAGCCAAACTGAACTGACTGGCAAGCTGGCAAATGGAAGCTGGCATCAGCGATCGGTGTTCTGTGACTGCATCGCGTTTTGTTCCTTATAGCTCATTTAGACTCTCGCCTCGTACCTTGACTCCTATCTTGCCTTGCAGCTCGCGCGAGATTATATCGAAATGAGTGTCTGTTCATACTCTCGCGGTGCATTTAGTTGTGAGAGGGGCAACGCCCACCCTACAATCCTCTTTGCCCACCCTAGACTGTATTAGATATTAAGTACTAGGCGTCACTTCTCTCTCATTAAATTATAGTTAGTTTAGCTGGACGGCAGTTTAAGGACAGACATTGTAGTATACACAAATTTAGAAACACCAATCCGCACTAGGCTAGGTGGAGTATGGCCCAAACTACCTCATAGTTGAGGTGAGGCCTGTGCCCTGCAGTGGGACGTATTTAGGCAAACTTTACTTACAGGAAATACATTTAGAGCTGCACATTTTAGGCGTTTTTTTCACATAAATCGATCTCGTCCAGACAACCTTCAGACAGGCAGAGGACAGTTGAATTTGAAATGAGAGAAGAAGTCGGTAAAGAGAATCAAATTGTGTATTACAAAAGAATGTCATTTAAATATTAATAATTAGTTTTATTCTTTAAAAGCAAACGCCTCGACATTCACTTTAACAAAAGAGCGTATAATTTATCAATTTAAGTCAATTTACCCAAAAAGCGGGTGATAATTTACCATATTTTTTCATAAAGCGTAGAAAAATATTTTTACCTTTATATTGTTTAGTATTTAATGGATTTTTCAGGCCATTAGACGAGCTCGTAATGAATGGTGTTCATTACTTATTATTTGCTTATAACGTTGGGGTGGACATGAGATTGAATTTTATAAAGACTTTATTTTATAAAAAAAAAAATTTATTGGACAAAAAAAAACCGGCTAGAAACGAGTCAGACTCACAAACCGTTAAACGTGGTTTAAGATAAAAAAAGCATCTTTAAGTTTTTGAAGTTATTTGAAAATACAAAATATTAGGTATATTTTCACTAAATCTTATTAAAAGTAAAGTTTTTGAATATATAATATAAGTATTTGGGTACATTTGTTAGACGACCTCCGTAACCGAGAGGCGAGCATACTGGACTTGGTGTCACTATTTCTGAGGTCCCGGGTTCGTTTCCCGGTCGGTGAATGTAGAAAAATAACTTTTCTATATTGTCTTGGATCTGGGTGTTGTGGTACTGTCGTTGTTTCTGATTTTTGTTACACAAGTGCTTTAGCTACTTGTCATAGGAAAAAATAAATTAATCACAAGTTATAATTTGGCTACTAAAAATTAGCTAGTCGCAAAATCCATAGATTCAGGGAATTTACTTTTAAACATACGAAAGCGTTCTGCAGAATTTGAATGTTTAAATATTTAAATTTGGATCCAACTTCGGTGGAACATTGACAGCTAGGTTAATTCGTAATCTTATGAACTCTTTTGAAATAGTTCCTACACGAGTCAAATAATGACTTTAGTTAAACTGGCTTGCCGTTTCGCATAAAAAACTTTAACAAGTAAAGTATACATCATTTTTTTAGGTGCCTCGTGTTGAGAGGTATCTGAATCACCCCTATGTATGTTCTACGATTTAAAAATCCAAATAAAAATCCAAAAAAAATTTTTGGACGTCACTTTTCTGGCCACCCTGTATAATTAAAAAACAGATGTACGTTCACTGTAGCTTTGTTGTGAAGGTACTAAATGTTGCTAAAATCAATATTGCAGTTTCAGACAAAAAACGAAAACAATACTAAGCACCAAGGAGATAATAATAAAATTTAACGGGATACATCCACACCTGGGTGGCTTGTTAATTTAATCAGAGGTTAAAGTTCTCTCCACTATAGTTTAATAATAGCTGTTGTACCTCCGTTCACATATAAAACATAGCCCATGCATAACAGCCTAAATAAAACGAACTTTGTCCTCTGTCAGACCATAAAGGGACACTCTGTTCATATTTGTACCTAATCTATATATATATAAAACAAAATCGGGTTAGTTACACCATTTTAAATCAAAAACGGCCGACTGATTTTTTTGATCTTTGATTTGTTGAATTTGTGTCCGCTCCAAATAGCAAAATAACAATTAAAACATCGGAAAAGTCACGAGAAAAGAAAATATGAAAAGGCGCTACGAAGTTTGCCTAGACAGCTAGTTAAAAATAAAACAAGGTCATTTCTCAACGTCAATCCAGGATCACAAGGTGAAAAAAGAGATACCCCGCACCGCTACTCCCACCGTCAGAGAGCCTCCCACCAGGCAAAGACCTTCCGTGGTCGACCTGGAAAGCCTTGAGGCTGCGAACACAGGTCGGCGGTGTAAGGAAAATCTAATAATGTAGGGCTACATTGACGGCACCAACAGCAAGTGTGTCTACTGTGCTTTTCCCCAAACCATGTGTCACCTTAGAAGGTCATGATAGATCATTAAACAATCCGATTCGATTGGTCACGAAGTAAGCAGTACTTCGCGACCAAGTGAAACCAGGAATCCTCCATATTGAAATAGAAAACTTTATCCAATAAGTAATCGCACTAATCATTTTGCTCTAAATTAAGCAGCTTGTTCTAAAGCGACAAGATAACAGATAGACATACATAAATAAAGTAAATACATGCATAACTTGATACAAATACTTAAGTGTTCATCATATGAATACTTGACCCTTGCGGAATTTTAAAAGGAGTTGTTAAATCAACAATGTTGATTATAAGTTGCTTGATTAGGGGAGACCGGGTAAACTTAACTATAGGAATAGGTTGACTAACTGTCAAGAACTAAACTTATTTGACAGTGTTGCACCATTCAACTAAGCGTCCGGCGGGAAGAGAAACCGCTTTCTGCACCCAGTTGGATAATGAAACACTTTCAAAATCAAAATGAGTTGGCTCTTGCACTCGGACTAAGCTAAGTCCTGAACCTGACTGAAACGTTTCATCTGGCAAACGAGTATGAAAATAACCTAAAACGTTCGTTTACTTTGTTTATTTCGACAACTATGCAAATTAGGCCCGGCTAGTGAGTGATTAAAACTTTCAAGGGTTCCCGAGCCTAATAAACTTTTACCAGTCGTTCTCATTAACCGCGGATAAAAGTTTGTTAGTTAAAAATAAACTGTAAACATGTGGGTTCCCATTGATTTTTTGCAGTGGAATTACTGTCTTTGTTACTGTGGAAAGCCCATATATTGGTAAATTTTAGAGTTTACCAATATGTGTTGGTAAATGTTTTTTCGGGCTTTTACCCTATGAGTTTGGTACATGCTAGCTAGATTTAACCAATGAAGGTTGGTTGGTAAACAAAAAGTACTTCTTAATCATTATTTCAGTTACTTATTAGTCGAAACCTTACATGATTTAATTTTAATTATCACTATTTATCTATAAAATAAATACATAAGTAAATGAATTACGTCCGTGTCAAACGATCGACTTTACGCGAGTAGACGCACTGGACTGGCAACCTGCCCAGCTAGCTACAAGACGATGCACCAAACATGTTTAGTCATGTCTATTTTGGACATTTACCGGGTTATCTTAGGTAAAACCTAAGATTTTCCGAATTGTTGTTGGTAAAAGTTCAAAATTCACGTTAATATTAACAGTTGGTAAATCTTACGTTTTCCCAAGAGGTTTAGATAAAACTAGATTCTATAAAAAAGCGGTATATAGCTTTAAAAAAAAAGTTGAACTTCCTAGACTTCTCTAAGACTTCGGAAAAACAACGTGGTCACACTGCGTTCATGATCTACTCGCGGGCAATATGCGTACTATACGTACGTATCAATCCGTAGTACATCCGCACCCGCATATCGATCACGTTAGTTTGTCTGAAGCTGGACTCTATAATACTTGTATAACTTCATATGTTAACGCAGGTGTCACACGTAAACATTTGACATACTTTTGCAAGAAAACCCCCGAAATAAAAACTTTTTCCCACTAATTATGTCTCGCGAAGTTATCCTATCAAGACGCGAAAGTTGGCGACTCTAGTGAGGAATAAATCACCATTAGGGATATAGGACGGTCCTAATTTCGTCAGTCATTATGGCCACATTACCGCCTTCTTTAACTGCTGCGGATTGGTTCCCAAAGTTTTGATTAGTCCAATAACTGGTGGATCGAAAAACTAAGGAGGTGTTCGTAGTGCTGCAGGGCTTTTGCAGTAATGATCAAAGTTAAGCAATCTAAGGTTGTAAGTGGATAGTGACCAATCTATGTAAGTGGATGGGTAACAAAAGGCATGATAATAGTCGGAAGGGCTACTAATATTGATTATTTGATACTCCTCGTGAAGCCTAGTTGGAAGCTTTAAGGCGGGTTGATTACATCTGATAGTAAGGTTTAGTCACTGGCCTTACAACACCCTCCCATCAATCCGCACTGGGCCACTAATACCAAGGTACTAGACAATCAATTTCACCATGGGAATCTTTCACACCTCGACCTGACCCAATTTATAAAGTTTTCTGAATTGACCGAACCCGGGACCCCTTTTCTCAAAACGAATTACTGCGCCAATCAGCCACATCCCAAAATATAGCTTTGCTCTACCACCACTTCGGGACTACATATCGGCTGGTGATAAGAAGAGACGGCGCAACAAACTCAGTCACCTTTGTCAGCCTTTTTTTACAGGAAATACAGTTACAAGACATAAGTGCGAGCCAAGCAGGTTACGTCCATGCACTCTTGTCGTTTAAATAATCGTCTTCTTTAGGTATAATAATTATACTTTTTTCATAAGGATATTTTTAATGTGAATTTTGAACTCATGAACAGGTAGTTCAACCAGAGCCTGTGGTAGGTACTTTATTGAAAAAATTTATACATTTCCCCAAGAATCAATTACCAACTTAGTGTAGGCTATAGCTCGGAACGGTAAGTATATTTTTATTTCGAGTATTATAATGATAAAAATCTCCAAGTTAGATGTTTTAGAACGAACTTAATATTTTCTAAAGTGTATGGAGAGGCTACTGTTAATATATTAATATCTTTAAAAATCTCCCTCAAAGAGTCATGAGGTCCAAGATCTTGTGGTCTATGGAGTCACAATAGCAATCAATCTTAATCTTCAATCTGTCATGATCATCATTTCAGCCATAGGAAGTCCACTGTTGAACATAGGCCTCCCCCAACGACCTATCATCGGGAGGGATTGCCAATTAATACTCGCCACGCTTGGCAGGCGGGTTGGCGAGCGCAGTTTTTGTATAAGGTTTCGGACGCAGACGCTGCTGCCCGTCTTGTGCTACAGGAATTAGCTGCCTCTTACGACACGCCTTGTGTTAGTGGTGGGGAAGTGTATTCTTTACGGCCGTCCCCACACGGCACTTTATTCTATAGTAGAGTGTAATCAGAAGTTTGAAAACCAGTGACCGCCCAATATTTCCGCATGTCACCGAAACGGACAATAATTCTGAAAATTCTTGACGACCTCCCTGCTGATTGATCGCCATTCGTTGTCGTGTGGTATGCTATTAATGATAGGGGATGAATTTTAATCCCCAGTGTAATTATGGGGATCATCCAACGGGAGCCTTAATTAATATATATAGGGGAGAATTGGACATTTTTGTTGGTTTATTTATAGATGCCTTTTTAAGACTACGGAATTAGGTGGTACTTAATTAGTCTGGAGACGTTATGTTAGAAAATAAAATATAACAAAAAGTTTTCTGTCATTTGTAGAATTGAAACTGTTGTTATTCAAGCAAAATCTATCCAATATGTATAAAAAAAAATGAAAACTTTAAAGCCAAACTTTCCTGCAACCTTTACCAGGGCGTCTGTCCACTTTGTCGGTGGACATCCCACGCTGCGCTTGCCGGTACATGGCCTCCATTCTAGAACCTTTCTGCCCCATCTGCCGTCAGTTCTACGTGCTATGTGCCCCGCCCACTGCCACTTTAGCTTGCTAATCCGTCATCATCATTTATGGATATCATCATTTTATCCTGAAAAGAAACGACAAACAGCTCTCTATAGCATATTGAGAACTTATTTATGAAGCCAGAAGTCAAGGACCACGTCTCAGCAAGCAACATCTTAAACTTTGAAATTTAATAGCACAGTACATCAAGTTAAATACCACTACCATGAGATTGCAAGTGCACTAGTATTTAAGATACAGTGCACAAGTTAAGTGTAGGTTATCTCAAGCGTTAAGGGGTTAACTTGCTTTAGCTAATCGCAATATACGGTTTATGGTTTAGGCAACTTAACCACTTAGGTTGAGGCAAACATTTCGAGCCACGAGAAGAGAGGCTTAGCTCACATTTGTTATGTTGATTTAAGTGTTACTTATATCAAATTAGGTTTTTTTCTTTTTACACGGCTGCCCAAAAAGGAGTGTAATGTTTTAGAGTTCTTGTATGAATGTCAGCGAGTTCTTTTATATCACCATAACGACTAAGCGCGTTAACAGATTTTATGTATGAGGTATCGTTAGAATCCTTACGTTCTCCCGGGTGACATAGGCTATGTGATTTCATAATACATACAAAGTAATTAATAACGTGAGGTCGGTGAGGTATCAAAAGGTGATTACAAAAAATATACACATTTATTATTATTATTATTATGAAAGCTTAGAGTCTAGCGCATTCTCTGATGCTACTTAGAAACTAAGAAATTATCAGTTAAATTTTTAATTTTAAGTTGAAAATTTAAATGATAACTCACTTAACATAAATTCTCAACTTTTGTAGTAACTTCCATTAAAGTTATGAGGCTGTTTATTTAATGCATAAATACACAGTTCAAAGATATTTAGCTGCAAGAAAAAAAAATCACAGAAACCTACCTTTTTTTTAAAATTTTTCAAACTGATCCGGTTGTAAAAAATCATAAAAAAAATTGTAACTCGAAAACCACGAAAAATCGTAGAATATACATAGGGGAGATTCAGATACCTCTCAACACGAGGCATCTAGAAACATTTTTTGATTTTCGATGACAAATTGTCAAAATAACAATTTAACCATGACTGCAAACAATTTCCTTCTGTAGGTATTCATAATTTATTCCTAACTTTTTAGTTCGCTTTTATTAACAGCAATAGTTTTATTTTTATTTTTAGGAGATAATCTGCTAATACTAACAAACGTTTTCACTATAGGACCAATATATAAAACACAATGTAATAAAGCCAATTGTCTCATACAATCCTTAACAGTTGATCGGCTAGCATTCGGCTCTTTTTGGGATTCAATAGGAAATTTATATTGTTCAGTCCTTGTAAAAATATTGGGTAATCGCACATTTACTTCGCCAATTTTATTTGTTTACTATCTTTTTCGTCGGCTCCAGCAAGACTTGTTGAGCAACCATTGAATCGAGCAATTGTCTGCGTTGCTCTGCCAGTCATCGTGTAACGTTTATTGAATTGTTTCGTATCGAAATAGATTATTTTTTTAGTAAATTTTTGTGTAGGATGAAACAACACAATTTGAAGAAGATTTGCCATTTATTAATTTGAATTATCTGTAAAAGCCAGAAACAATGCCTTCGATCTGCTTGTTGCACTTGCAAGTACATTTTATTAATGAAAAGTTTGACACTTCGTGTCAGAGTCACAGGAAGCAACTGCGCGTAACAACGATATTCTGGAAATTAATAAATCGACACCAATTCAGCGTTTGCCAGTGTCATTTAATGAAGATTACGGGATTAAGTGACGGTCCTATGGATGTGTGAGAAAGATTATAAAACAACATCTGGATAATTACAGAATTTACAATACTCCGGGCCCGGCAAAGTACGGCGTGACATAGAGGAGAAGAGGTACGTTCTGATTTTTTCTTCTGTCTAGCAGACTTGTTAACATAATTGTTTTTGGTGGAAGATCGTGTCTTTATCAATTCAATACGCGGTGTTGCCATGCATCCACGTCGATCAGTTCCTGAAGACAGAAGAAACAGACTGCTCTTCGCCCAAGACGCCGTGCGTTTGCTGGTTGGCTACCGTCCGTGGCGAGAATTAACTTTAATTAATTAGTTTGTGAATCTGCTTTTACCTATCAATTTCCAGAGACTAAACAAACACTTTATTAAGATTTAACAAAACAACAAAACTATACAGTTCACTTTCCTTATTCCAAAATCAGTATCCTTCTGCGAATCCAAGTGCGCATCTCACACATGAATCTAGACAAAAATAATTTTGATATCATAGTTTAAAGAACTATATAACACTAAAACGAATCGAAAGACCCCAAACACGAAGGTTTAACTGGTAGTCATTAAGGATTTCCATTATCTACCTCCTGCCTCCATAATTAATCATTACGGTGGGGTGTCAAATAAATAATCTAACATGCTAAATTTTGACGACCTCCGTAGCCGAGAGGCGAGCATACCGGACTTGGTGTCGCTATCTCTGAGGTTCCGGGTTCGATTCCCGGTCGGTCAATGTAGGAAAATAACTTTTCTATATTGTCTCGGGTCTGGGTGTTGTGGTACCGTCGTTGTTTCTGATTTCTGTAACACAAGTGCTTAGGCTACTTATCATAGGATCAGAGCAATGTATGTGATGTTGTCCAATTATTATTAATTAAATTAAATTAATTAATTAAATTAAAGCATGTTAGAAAGAATGTTAAATCCATGTAAAATTATTGTATTATCATCCGAATGACAAATACCTACTAACAAAGTTTTTTATCGATATGTCAGTTAGAAGTAGCCTAAAAACTACTTTCAAGATTTGATTACAGAGTAAGTTAGTTACAACAAGTAAAGCTAATAGGTATAAGTGTGTCAAAAAGAAAATACATTTGATAGAGAATTAAATAGATAATTTTTATTAAAATTCTCTTTCAGATGATTTCATTTCGATAAATCAAAAGATTGTAAAATAAGTTCTCACGAATATAAAAAAATCTGAACAAGATAAAAATATTTTTTCAATAATATCAAAAAAAGTCATTGCCCGTCCTTAGGCGGCTACTATAGCAACCATTACAGCGGAGATATTCGTAATACCTAAGTATACGAAGTTTACATAATACGGTTTATGTCAAAGAAGATTTATAAAACAGGAGGCTTACTTTTGAAATGAATTTAAAAAATATGATGTCCAATTTACTTAGGTCTTGAAATTTGCTACGTGACCAAAACTATTCATGCATGACAGAGATACGTCTTGGTTTGAACTATGCGGAGAGGAGAGGAGAAGGAGGAGCAAAATATTTATATTTATGAAGCGTTAAGGACGTAGTTAGTTAGTTAGTCAGTTTGTCTGGACTGTTTCCGCACTAAACTTAGCTTCTTGATTGGGCCATTTTTTAATTTAAAACTTTACTGCACAAAACTTATAAAAGTGTCCAATAGGTGAACTTAATGCTAAAAGCATTTTCTGCCAGCAAACCTTAGGGCCATGCAGAAAAACAGGTTATGGGTGCGGTACAGGTCCAATATTTTAAGTAGCTTACAATATGAAATACATAAGTTAATAAGATATACCTAAATATGAATAACATAAATTAGTACATAAATGTAAATATAATACTAATATATTAAGTAAATAAACATACACACAATAAATAAAATATATGCAATTATGTTCTGAAATATTTACGGAGTTTATTTTTAAAAGATAGTTTGGATTGTACCTGCTACCTTTTCTTTCTTACTCCAACCAACCCAGGTCATTCCAGAAGGTCAGCAACCTTTTCATATTTCTGCAGGCTTCCGGGAGCAATTCTGGTTATTGGAGGATCTGATGCCGTTTATCTGCCACGCTCCTATATTCCATAAGCACGTGCTGTGGCGTTTCTTCTGCCTCCATGCATCCTCTGCATGTGGGGCTGTCAGTCACACCTATATTAAAAAGGTGCTTAGAGGACAGTGACCGGTTATAACTCCTATAATCCTAGATGCGTTTCTTTAGTTCTTTCACGCAACCATGTTTTAATTTGAGCTTGTAGAGTGGAGCTTGTACTTGGTAAGGGTAGTAGTGGTTCTGGTCCGTGAACTACTGCCCTCGATCCTCTTTTAGCCAGTTCGTCTACTGCGTCATTACGCAGTCACTGCAGGGGCGTGCATTGGTTTCAGATGGGGGTAGGCTGTGAGCGAAAATTGAATAAGTTTGCGTGAAACAGTAGGCGATCTCGCGGCAGCCTAACATTGGTTAAAGTGCACAGTAACGATCTAAGTTGCGCGCTTTAGTAAGGAATAAGTACAGGTAGACAACAAAATGGTTACAGAATATTTATTGTTGAATACGTAATTAATAATTATGGTCAGCTGTTCTGTCGGTTTTTTATGAAGGTAGGCTCTGCATAATAGCCTATATGGGATGCACGCCCTTGCCAGTCAGTTGCTGTGTCCATTGATCCACTGCAGAGTTACTCCGTTTGCATTCTCAATAGATTGGAGTGCATTGTGGCATTCCAGTATAAAAACAGAAGTTATTATAATGGTTTGCAGGGCGTTAAGGACGTAATAACACTGCTGAGAGCGAGTAAGTAAGACAGGCGTGGCCGATGTGTGGGAAACGAAATTTCATAATAGGCATGCCAATTAAAAAAATATATGCTTCAGACAACACACCAACAGTCATGGTCTCGAAGTAAGGTTGTATTATGAGGTACCAGACAGTATACTTTGCCAGGGGCGGCTCCCAGCACATCCAGACTCGAGCCAATTTAGAAAACATCGTTTCTTGAATTCACCTGAACTGGAAATCAAATTCAGGACTCTATGCATGTAACACGAATTACAGAGCCACTACACCAATCGTTTTATCAAATTTTTGTTTTGGTCGTGTACGAACCCTACAAAGCCAAAACATGTAATGCGCTACATATATTTCGGCTTTGTATGATATTTGTGTAAATAAACGACACTTGATCTCTAAGTGCTTAAATGGCTGAGTGCGTACTGTTTACATTTCCACTGTGGATAAAAACAACTCAAAATTTCAACGCTCTCACTTGAGCTATAAAAGCAAATCCTTGTAAATCCGTTTTGCACTTCAATCGTCCAACTCGGTCTAACTATTTTCGGCCAGTTGGTCTCGGTTCGGCCAATTGGTTCGTTCGGTCGGATCAGTGCGTCTTTTTTCGTGTCGCTTATACTGTTCGACAGAAAAGACAGGTGCTGAATGAATGGACCTATTTTAATGTGGTGTGACCATGGGTTAGGTATTTTAAAAATATATATAAATAAATAACCGCCACACAACATATCTGTTGGCATGGTCTGGAAGGTTTCTTGTGTTACAAGGTATCAGACAAGGTTTTTTATGCCAAAGGCGTCTTTTAGCAGTCTTGTGCCAATTTAAAAAAAGGCGTTTTCTTAATTAACCCAAATCGGGAATGTAATTCCCGGACTCTTTATATTTAAGGTTAATCGCAATTAAACTCGTTATTTTGACGATCTTTTAGAGTAAACAGGTCGTCAAAATAACGAGTTTAGTTTAGGTTTTTGATTCTGAATGTACCAGCCAGAGATCCAACACAATTTCTCACGGATGGATGGTTGATATGCGTTTCCCCACTAGGATATCACTCCTTGATTTGATTAAACTGATGAATCATCTAAATCATGAAAATAACAAAAAAAATACTCTGGTAGCATCATTGACTTATATATTACTTCGTAGGTAGCATGGACTATAATCTTAACTGTACTACATTATAAATATGTAAAGTTGAGGTGTTTGTTACTCACGCTATAACAGTTAAAATGGGGAACCACACTACACATTTATCTCAATAGGTGTCTATTCTGGGATAAGTGACAGAAAAGGGGAGAACTAAATAATCTTCACACAGGGTTACATTTCACGGTAGTGCCAATTTTTCAGAAATCACTCAGAATCAGTAACTAAACCGATCTACGTAATAAACAAACTCTTTTTTATTTTATTTTTAATTCTTCTATTCTGCATTTAAAAAATAGAATAATAGAAAATTTACGATTACTCGATTAAATTGCACCGTATGTGCACTGCATGTGTTTTTTGTTGAAGCGGCGTCGGCGTATGCCTGTGATCTCTGATGAATGACGCCGCATCTCACGTTTTATTTTTTTTTCGGAAATTTTTAAGTATATTTTACTCCAGAAATACGACGACTGAAATTAATTACGATAAATTAGTATTTTTTTATTGTTCTATAGACCTTATTTTTAAAATTTGGCTCTACCTGGAAATATGATCCTGTATGCGTCGAATAATACACTAACTGTCATTGTCTCGAAGTAGGGAATTAACATCCTAGCATACCCAGACGCGAGTTTATTAAGAAAAGTTCGTTTTTAGGGTTCCGTAGCCAAATGGCAAAAAACGGAACCCTTATAGATTCGTCATGTCTGTCTGTCCGTCTGTCCGTCCTTCCGTGTGTCACAGCCACTTTTTTCCGAAACTATAAGAACTATACTGTTGAAACTTGGTAAGTAGATGCATTCTGTAAACCGCATTAAGATTTTCACAAAAAAATTGAAAAATAATAATAAATTTTGGGGGCTCCCCATACTTAGAACTAAAACTCGAAATTTTTTTTTTCGTCAAACCCATACGTGTGAGGTATCAATGGATAGGTCTTTAAAAATGATATTAAGGTTTCTAATATAATTTTTTTCTAAACTGAATAGTTTGCGTGTGTGACGCTTCCAAAGTGGTAAAATGTGTGTCCCCCCCCCTGTAACTTCTAAAATAAGAGAATGATAAATCTAAAAAAAATATATAATGTACATTACCATAAAAACTACCAGCGAAAATTGGTTTGAACGAGATCAAGTAATTAGTTTTTTTTTAATACGTCATAAATCGTAAACCGCAATTTAACTTTCGTAATGTTATGGATTTCATTTTGCAATAAAAATACCATAACTATGACTGATTGTCGTGATGGGTGAACTTTTACTCATAACGGTACCTACAGGTTGGTACGGAACCCTCGGTGCGCGAGTCCGACTCGCACTTGGTCGGTTTTTAAACTGTACCGACCTGGAATAAAACTTAGAACCTTTGCGCTTATGACAAATTACAATGTGGCTTCTGTATCTTTTTAAATTATATTGATGCAGTGTTTGAAAAACCATAACAATCATTTAATGGTTATTTCTGACTTTTTATTAAATGTTATAAATATTGGACAACATCAAATACGTTGCTGTGATCCTATGGAAAGTAGCCAAAGCACTTGTGTTACAGAAATCAGAAACAACGATAGTACCACAACACTCAGACCCGAGACAATCTAAGAAAGTATTTTTTCTATTGGACACATATTCTTTCTTTTCTCAATCAAATCAAAATGTAGCATTGTATAAAATAACATCATGTAGCATTATATTAGATATGTAAGAGCGGGGCCTCCTGACACAAGCATCAGTTGCTTAAAAGGATGGTCCCAACCACAGATTATTGTCAGACACTACATGAAAAGAAATAAATATTTTTCATTTTTTTCATTTTTTCATTTATATTTTTTCAATCAAATAAAAATATGATGAAGATACAGCCCGTTAAAGTTCCGCGTAACGTCACGCCTTGCGACACTTTTCAGCAAGGCGTGATATTTAGGATATACAAAAGAAGAGACACTTACTAAAACCATGTGATCATCTGCTTATATCAACAATTTTTAACTATGGAAACAACATCAACATTGTGATTTTTTAGATGCTTTATCACACAAACTAATACTCTATCTTGATGATAAGTATAGAGCATCCATAACTTTTTTTCACGATTTCGATATTGTTTCAGTACACACAGTAAAAGTTGGTTCTTCACCATCATCATCATCATCATCATGAGCCTTTGGTCGTCCAAAAACGTCCAAGTACAGTGAAGAGTGCTATGCTTGGTGTTTCTTTGCAATAAGGTCCGAAATGAGTATATTTGTAGAAAAATCTAAGTCACTGATATAGCTCTTCGAATTGCATAGCTAAAGGGGCAATGGGCAGGCCACATTGTTCGCAGAACTAACAAAAGTTGGGGAAGATATGTTCTTTAGTGGCGATCACAAACTGGAAATCGCAGCGTGAGTTGTTAAATTCTCTGTGGTTTAAAAAAAAATCCTATACTTTTGTTCACCCTGGATACTCGTTGAATTTAACTTCATCTTTATAGGTTTTTAAAGTCCGTCGAAAATCTTTTAACTTAACCCCTTAACTTACTGATTCCCTGCATTTTCGGCCCACTACCCTGCTTTCCGCTTCTCCGCCGGATAAAAATAGCTCCACACGGTTCAACTGTTACATAAAGGCAATTTAGTTTTTCCTTTTCCCCCAAAGCCATGGTTGCCCCCCACAAATCTGGCAAGCGCCGCGTGTTCCGGGTACACTGTCGATTTAAGTGCTGTTATTTATCTTCTCTCCCCTTCTATTGCGGCTGGAAGAATAACGGCATAGTGACTAGCAAGAGCGGACCAGGAAGCGAGCGCGTTTTCAGATGGCGCACATGCATGCAGACAACTTGTGTTACATTACAATTTTCGGTGATCACGTGTCGCTACTTTTACTAATATTATAGTTTGGATGGATGGATTTTTTTCTCTCAATCACGCCAAAACTGCTGAACGGATCTAGATGATATTTGGCACAGAAAAAGATTAATTATAGCCTGAAACAAAAAATAAAATTCTTTTATCCCGGATAAAATTACGGTTCCCGAAGGATGCAAGATACATCTCATACATAATAGATGACGGTTCTTAACGTTAGATGTCGTGTTTAGTTAGCAAAAATGTTTGAATGTAAAAAAAAATGTAACACTTGTTGCCCGCAACATCATTCACGTGGTTTTTAGTTTTGACTAACTATGGTTTTGAAAAGACCACGCAAACGAAGGCGCGCAACAGATAGTGAAAAATAAACGGTGGAACATCCTACATTCTATTTTAGAGCCAGTGGTATCGCGTCTATTTTGTTTTTTTTATTTATTTTTATTTAATGTTTTTTTTTACCTTGGCACACTACTAGACAACGAATCATTTCGGGTGTGTGTGGGCTTGCGTATCGGGGCTCCAGTTTGCGAGCCACATCCGTGTCCCTGTGGCAAGGAGGTAGACAGATTCGGTCTTCATGGTCTCTGTTGTCAGCAAAGTGCTGGACGTCTGCCCGACACGCTGCGCTCAATGACCCCATCAGAAGAGCTCTTGCCAGCATCAACATTCCTTTCACGCTGGAACTTCGTGGGTGGGTCCGTGATGACGGCAAGAGACCTGATGGTCTTACGCTGATTCCCTGGGAGAGGGGTCGGGCTTTAGTATGGGACGCAATTTGTGTTGATACCTTGGCCCCTTCTCACCTCAGGGAATCAGCTGTAAAAGCAGGGGCTGCAGCAGAGTCAGCAGAAAATGCCAAGCGGCGCAAATACGAGTCTCTTGCAAGTGACTATGTGTTTGCGCCATTTGGTGTAGAGACGTTTGGACCGTGGAGACCGAACGCTAAATTACTTTTTGGCAAAATAGTACCAAAATAGATTTTTATTTCGGAAAATAAAAAAGCTGGTTCGTTCCTCGCACAAAGGCTTAGTTTAGCAATTCAGCGAGGAAACGCTGCCAGTATCCTCGCCTCCATGCCTCACGGACACGCTTTTATTTTTCAGTAGGTAGTTTTTAGTTTAGGTTAAGTTAGTTTATTTTAAGTTTTTATTTTATTTTATTAATTCTATCATTTAATATATGTAGTTTATATAAATGTAATGATGCCCTGTATATAGATTGTATGTCCTGAAATAAATAACCAGTAGTATGATTAGACCTTAATCAGGTGCAATTAAAGTAAAACGCAAACGAAACAGTCGCAAATTGAAAAATATTATGGTTCACTTTTTTCCGTATTGTCGCCCCGTGATTTTGTTTTTAAAGGGGAATTTCGTTCAGAAGTGACATTACCCGCATATTTTTGGCTACGTTCATTAACTCGTAAAAGAGCCACACTTGCACGTCAAAGCTTGTCACATTTTCTCACCGCACCCGCTTTCGCTTATCAACGTAAACACTCGTTAAGCCCCAACCTGCATTGTGAATGAACCGGCTTATAAAACCGGAGTTACGTGTGAAAAATAGTCGAGGAAACGTACGTGGAGTATGACTGATTGGCGATTATCCGAGAAAGTGAAATGTCTATGGCTGCCATCATGGAGGAGGCCTTATCGAGTCGTTGTTCCACACACAAGTAGGAGGAGGTGGGGTGGTTCTACATAGATAAGTACGACTCTCACCGGGCTGATTCTCTACAGCCACTTACGTTTAGGTTTAGATACTATCTCTCTTTCTCCAGAATCGACTTACTTACTGCAAAATTACTGTTTAAAGTTTGTATTTAAGTAAGATATGTAAATACTGTCTTAAGACAGTTAAATGACTGCCTCAAATGGGAATCGAACCCACGTCCTTGCGCTCCTTCTTCTCCTGTCGTGTCAATGGCGACTCTAGAAGGACACCATGATGTCTAGAATATGTTGTTATTTATGTATTTATTTATACTTTATTGCACATTTAAAAATAATTGTACAAATGGCGGACTTAATGCCAAGAAGGATTCTCTACCAGTCAACCAGTGATCAAACAGAGAAAAACTGTTAGAAGTTATATAATATTGTTAGAAGGTAATTTTTCAGTTACTCTCTCTAAGTTAGGGTTAGTTAGTCAGGGTGGACACCCTGTATACAATTATACATTTTGTACATATTAGCTTTATTTATTCTCTAATGGTATACAAATATTTTGATGCTAAAGACGGTCAAATGATTATCCAAACAAAATAAATCGCGAACATATTAGCCATTAGGGATCTGTCAAAGAATAAACAACAAAGAAACGAAGTGACGAAAGTTCTTTTCGTTACCTACTTATCTACTCAGTAGGATTTATCCTATTATATACATTCTGTGGCGGTAGTTATATTATAAACTGATGTTTGTACGAAGAGTAGATAGTGAACTAAGCGGACACTAGTGCGAACTGCGAGTTTAAACATTATAAGTTAGGGCCTCTTACACCACTTGCTGATAAGTTCCAGATCACCTATCTGCCTGCCTAGAATGAGCACTAAAACACGATATGATATGATATGATATAGCGAAATATCGACACCAACTTTAAAAATATGATAGGTTTAACCGCTATTTTAATTTTTTATCGAAACAGCGATTTTAATATGTGACGGCGATTCAACATGGTGGCTATATCTATCATATTTTTACTGTTGGTGTCGATATTTCACTATATCATATCATATCATATCGTGTTTTTAGTGCTCATGCTAGGCAGGCTGGCACTTTTTTGACAAGTTATTGTATGGGTTATCTGTCAAAACAAGTGCTAGATAGGTTATCTGGAACTTATCAGCAAGTGGTGTAAGAGGCCCTTAATCAACTATAGATTTCTTGACGAATTCTGAAAGGTAAAACTCGGTTTTACCTCAATGACTTTTTTCTATCTTTCATCATTACAGTATATTATTTGACAGGATTTTGTCAATAAAAAAAAGGATCTGATGTATTTCATAAATGTTGGTAAATAAAGTGTTAAATGGAAATGTTTTAAATGTAATTAGCACCATATTAATATTTCATATAAGTCGTTAAATCAACTTCACGCTAAACAAATGATTTCATGTCTGAAACCAAAGTATAATTAAAGTATTAATCGTAAATTTTCTACGTATTCTATTTTTCAAATGCAGAATGAAAAAAATTAAAATGAAACAAAAATGAGTTAGTTTTTTACGTAGATCGATTTAGTTACTGATTCTGAGTCCCTGAAAAATTGGCACTACCGTGAAATGTAACCCTGTATAGTGATTCAGCGTGGAAATGCTGGTAGCCTCGCTTTCGTGCCTCACGGACAAGTTTTTTTTTGAGCAGGTAGTTTTAATTTTTTGGTTAGTTTTGCCTATTAATTATTTATAGGGGGTTGTTTTCCATTTGTTATATTTTACTCCAGAGGAGTCAATTTGAGAACCGGAAGTTTTTTTTTGTTGATTTGTTATCAAATAAACTCTATTAGTTTATTATCAAACTTTCAGGATGAATCTAAGAAGGATGTCCGATTTGTAGGAAAAAAAACAACACATTAACCGGATATTAACACATAACCTTTTGTCACCTTTTATTTTGAGTATTAAAGTTTCAAATAAGTAACGACACATTAAGAATGTGACAGCAATATGTTGCGTGTCCTTAGTAACTTATGAATAAAGTAGGCAAAAACAAAACTGGCTCTTTTGAACAAGACTACTCTTTGGCTAACATCACGAGGCGACAATGTGACATGCCATGTCGCGTCGTCCGTGCGGACGCGACAATGACGCGCAAATATTGTCCGACGACTGTTTGCATCGGAATATTGAGTGACACTAAATGTGATGGTAATACAGTGTAGTACACAGTATAATAAATGTGTGCAGAAGTATCTAAAAATATGAAACCTTTAATTACTACGGTTCCTCAACAAATAATCACTTCTATTTCAGGGTTCGGTTTCTCAAAAGGAAAAAAAACCGGCCAACTGTACCGACACGCACGTAGTAGCCCTTTATCATAATATATAAAAATTCTGTTGTTCTTTATTCTGAATATAATTAATGGTAAAGATACAAAATTATCCAACACCTAAGTTCAACGACTATTACATCTAAACTAATAAAGTTATCTTAACCGCTATAGTTTTCCTTTAAAGTTTATGAAATGCATCATTATGATTTTTTTTCAGATTATTCAAGCCCTACACGACCGGGGGAAGTACTGGAACAAAAAGATGCTCTTAAAAATATTTCGTTAATGGAGCATTAAATCGAAAAATAGTATTAGCAACCCCTAATTCATTTTAAAAGACCTACTCAACGATATTTTGCACGTTGGGGTAGACGACGAAAAAAAAAATCAGCACCACTTCACATAAAGGGGAGCTACCCTAAAAAAATTACAGCTTTCTAGGACTAACGGTCTCTAAGCAAAACCTCGAACAGACAGACAGACAGACGGACATGACGAAACTATAAGGGTTCCTTGTCAGGACTACGGAACCCTAAAAAAAGGAACTCTTAAAGATTACTTCGTTATCCCTCTGCCCATCCGTCTGTCTCTCTGTCAATACCCTTTTCATAAAGAACGCGTTAAGGTATGAAGTTGAAATTAATATAAAATACTCAAGTATGAAATCCATTTGGGGCTTTGAAAAAATCAAACTTCAATCAAGTCAAATCAACGCAGTTAAAAGATACGATACACACAATTATGTGTGCGTGTGTACGTTGCTGTGTTGGTATGTATATGCTAGGGCATATAAAAACAATAAACATACACACACACACACACACACTTTTTTCAGTCTTTAGTATCGTACACTTTACGATACATAAAATTGAAAATTGACACCCTTGACGGCTGGTTACGAGACGAAAAAGGCTCTTCTTATGTGAGGTCAAAGTATTTTTTTGATTATTTTAGAATTAAGAATACTTACTAAATTTTTGACCGAAATTTTCCTACTTGTGACAGAGTCTTCTTCTTCTTCATCTATACGGTCAATCCCGGTTGCGTCCCTGGAGCCCAGGAGTCAAGCCCAGAAGAGTAGATAGTGAACTAAGCCGACACTAGTGCGAACTGCGAGTTTAAACATTATAAGAAAGAAAGTTAGGGCCTCTTACACCACTTGCTGATAAGTTCCAGACAACCTATCTGGCACTTTTTTGACAAGTTATTGTATGGGTTATCTGTCAAAACAAGTGCTAGATAGGTTATCCCAGCCCTATTAAAATTATGGATTCTTTCGTATTATCGTCTATTTTTGACTTTGACTTGACTTAGCTGGGGGCCCCTTGAATCAACGGGGCCCTGGGCTGAAGCCCAAAAAGCCATATGGTAGATCCGGCCCTGGGTATCGATAAGGTTAAAATTGTGTATGAACGTTACTGTTTAAGTCACCCTGTATTGGGTACGTATTATAATACCGAAAGTTCTTAATACCTACGACTGAAATACCTACGCTTAAAACGTCGAAAATCAAGATACCGAACGTGTGAAATACCTATACCCGATACACCGAAGCTCAATATGTCTAGTTTCAAATAACCGAAAGTTCTGAATCCCAAAAGTTCCAAATTCCGAAGGTTTATATCCCGAATGTTTAAAATCTCGAAGATTCATATACCTACAGATGGTATACCGAAGTTCAAAATCCCGAAAGTAAAATTAACCGTGCGGTAGGCGTTTTGGTATTTTTTTACAATGTGGGTAGATTGAAGAATTGTCTTCTAATCTAACATTTGTTTTTCTTAATGAACTGAGGTTCATGTCTCAATGCATGCAGCAAGCAGGCATGCATGTAGCAGTATGCATAGGTTTTGCTCTTCTCCGGCGCTGCGGGAAGTGCAGCCCTTTTGCCCTAGCGTAGCGAATCTCAGTCACCTACGCTCGCCTCCGCGCCTCCGGCTTTTGAATTACACTCTAGTATCGGGCAGACTAGTACCACGGCGAAGGACCACGGCGAGTGGGTCAACTAAAATTTGTTTTTCTTAATAAACCTCAATCTTAATAGTATACAATTTGTTTGGCGTTTCGTTCATAGGTCTTATAAAATTAGGTATTTTTAACTATCGGGTTTTAAAACTTTCGGTCATATAAACAGTCGGTATTTTGATATTCGGCATTTTAGTATTCGGCGTTCCGATTACAGGTCTTATAAGATTCAGAAATTTTGAATTTTCAGGATTTTAAACTTTCGGTATTTAGAACTTTCGATTATATAAACATTCGGCATTTTAATATTCGGCCTTCCGTTTGTAGGGCCTATGAAATTCGGTATTTTCAAATTCGGCATTGTAATACGTACCCCCTGTATTGCATGGTAACTTTAATCTCTTCGATAAATATTTTCAATTAAAAGCAACTAGAGATATGACTTTACCGATATTTTTCTTATTTCTCTTATCCTTGAAAATATCAACGGCTCCACAAACTTACTGGACGAAAAATCGCTTTTTCCCAAAAGATAAAGTAGCCATTTGACACAATTTCCTTTGAGCACGAGGCCACAGGCAAGCTAAAACAGCCTGTTTAATGCTCACTCTGCTCTATGTAATGCAGATGGTGTTACAAAGAATATGTGTTGAACACCTTGACATGTTTTTACTGAAAAGCAATTTCAAAAGACTACGCAGTAATACTTTTTATTTGGTAAACGGCCTAAATTTACTACGCTGTAGGATACCATCCTTCGCTCGGGCTCAAAACTCTGTTTTCTGTGGACACTGTCACTTACATTTGTACTTAGCTGTTTAATAATATTAATGTTCTTTCTAAATTCAAATTCATTTTCTTTATTTGCCATAAAACTAAAACTTGTAAGTAAAAAAAGGTAATACTAATAAACACACTATTACTTTATTTCATTTGAATGACATGACCGGAAAACGTTCAGTTTAATTGTGCCACAGTTAAGATTTTAAATTATAAAAGCAAACAAAAATTAAAACACTAAGCACTGCAGCCTAGCTAGAGAAATACACAGACATACAAATTGGAGCGTAGGACGTCCACCTACAAGGTGGACAGACGACCTGGTAAAGGTTGCAGGAAGCCGCTGGATGCGGGCCGCTTCCAACCGGCGAATCTGGAAGTCACTGGGGGAGGCCTATGTTCAGCAGTGGACGTCCTATGTCTGAAATGATGATGATGATGATGACAAATCGGAACAGTTTTTTGTCACAAATGAGTTTACTGTTCTTCTGGCACTGTGAGAAGGCTGCGATAAACCTTGTATTACAGCCACAGACAGACAGACAATTTGCTGGGAATCGAATTTGGACCCGCTGATTGTCGGTCTTGGTACTATCGAGATAGGACGGAGTAGCTCGGTATGTTTGTGTCGCAGACACTTTGATAAATACATTATTTTTTAAATCGGCTAGAAAGGTGCTCTAGTAAGTGCTGTCTTTAAACCTTCCAAAGGTTAAAATTGTATAGTTACTAAATTATAGGTTTACACGATACAATGTAAATAAATCATAGCTGAACGTAAGTTATATTTTGTTAAAAAAAAAATAACAACTTTTTTTAAATAGCTATTTTTCAAATACTGCTATGAAACATCAAATACTTCTATTGCCTTCGATTCAGAACGAAAAGAAACTCCGATCATTAGGGACTGAATCCCGAAAATAACAAATCAAACGTACTAATTTGATGTCAACCAGTAGTCTGTAAAAAATATTTAAAAAAAAACGTCTCAGATACCGCGCGAATAGTTCCTATTACATAATGCGCGCAAGAATCGTGCGTGCTGCGTGCGAGCCACGCGCATGAGTCGCAGTCGCCAATAAACTCTAACTACAAACAAAGTCCACATTTATTCCGAAATTTCCAGATGGAGTGTAAGTAATAATTAATGTCTAATACCGTCGACCGTCTGGTGTAGCTCCCCAGACTACAAATCCAGCCGTTGCGGGTTCGAATCCCGCAAGGGGCAAATGTTTGTGCGATAAGCACGAGCATTTGTACCTAAGTCATGGATGTTTATAAAAGTATTTAAGTATGTTTATCCGTTATCTAGTCGCCATAGTACAAGCTTTGCTTAGTTTGGGGCTAGATAATTGGTGTGATTGTGAAAATAATTATAAAAAACACGGTAAAATAAAATTAACCGATGTGTACTGTATCCATATCAAAGGGTTAAGGAGGTCTTATGGCAATAGGAATGACGCCTAACTTTTTTCTTCGTCTATCAGGTAGATAAAATTTTGGACACGTATTTTATCTTTTTTTACATAATCAAAATATTACAGACATATATTGATTTGAAATGTCGCATGACGTCACGTCTTAGTACAATTTTTACTTGGAAGTGACGTCACAAGACCTCACTCCCGAACTTTGACGAGCTTTATCGTTGTCATTTTTTGGTTGATTGACAAAAGAAAAAATAAATGTCCATTCATTATTTCAGCAATTGACGTCCACGGGTGAACACAGGCCTTCCCCATTGACTTTCATCGGGGTGGATTGCTAATACTCGCCACGCTTGGCAGGCGGGTTGGCGAGCGCAGTTTTCTATAAAATTTCGCACGCAGACACTGCTGCACGTCTCGCGCTACAGGAATTAGTCGCCTCTTACGACACGTCTCCTGTTGGCGGTGACGGCACGACGTGTCTATAATTTTTTGATAATCTAAATGACGGACTCAATAGAATTTCATTTTCTTTACCCAGTCGTCATCCCTATTGCCCCAAATGTAAAAACCAGACTTGCTGCGTCTAGGATGGTCTGTACCCCGACTAGGAACTGGACAAAACACAACGAGGAAGAGAAGGAAAAACATCCAGAAAGTTTACAAAACGTCTTATATTATTCTATGCCTGCCACTTATACAGACTATATCGAGTCCTAGTGTGAGGTTATATCAATAGTAATCAGGTTATGTGTGAGAGATAGGGATGGGTTCCCAAGGACTATTTCCTTCGGCTGTACATAATTTAAATAGGTTGGCCAGAGACGTCCTTTGCAGCTTAAGGCGGCATATCAGTCTCAAAGCAAACCAGCTTGAAGTCATTTACGATGAAGGTGCTGTGATATATCGCAATAACACCCATTTAACAAAACCGCCTGCCTTAAATAAACATTACAGACGATAAAAATACGAGAACGAAGAATCGGCCAATTGCGAGTCGGAGTCGTACCAAAATGGTTCTGTACAACCTTAGAATATTTAAAATTAAATTTAAAACAGTAGTTTAGTAAAAACACTCTTTTGTTTTTGCTATATGCTATAGCAATATGTGATTATTCGTAAAAGTGTCGCAGGAACAAATTATCGCGAGTCCGACTCACATTTGGCCGGTTTTTTATAGTTTTTTGTTTGTACTTACTTCGTTTGTGCAATAGCTTAGGCGTAAAAAAGTTGTACAAATGACGGACTTAATGCCAAAAGCATTATATACCAGTCAACCATGGGGGCATACAGAGATGGTATAGGCATAATAAATGGTATATACAGTATCTAATTATTGTTTTATTTTAAGTTTGCCATTTTGACAAGATCGAGCAGAAAACGCCGAAGAAACAAGACTTTTGTTGTTATAACGGCAATTCTGGTACTATGAATTTTAAGTATTTCATACTTATTACGATATGCTGGCCGGATCGTCGAGCTTTAGAAATAGGATCGGTGGCACCCTGAGGGTACGGAACCCTAAAATAAAAATATTTTATTTCAACAAGGAAAATATTTTAACTTCAAAAAAAATTTCAACTGCCTCTGGTGGGATTCGAACCCACAACCTGTCGCTATCCGAGCGACTGATCTTCTAACTGAGCCACGGAAGACGTAGTAATGTTTAAATGATTAAATCGTTTCATCAACTGATTGTTACATATTTGCAAAAATATTTCTTTCGGATGTTTGTGGGTATAAAATCCAAGACATTAATGAAACAACGCTGGCTTACTAACAGCTATAAGCATTTGAAGAAATTCGCCAACATTACTATGTCCTCTGTAGCTCAGTTGGCAGAGCAGTCGCCCGGATAGCGAAAGGTCGTGTCGTGGGTTCAAATCCCACCAGAGGCAGTTGAAAAATAGTTTAAATTTATTTTAAATTTTAATGTTCATCTTACTATTTTTATTTACGATGATTAGCCACAGGCAAAGTTACCCTCTCACAGAGTAAGCAATACTTAGTAAGAATGACATTTTTATCAGTGTATGAAATTATAGACATTAAAAAAAATCTGTCTTTCACTTAAAATATAGGGTATATTAATTTGTTTAAAATCGAGAGCCAAGTTAGCTAAGAAAAAGATTTGACCTTATGTCTGTATTAGAAACGTGGTCACTTTAATCAATAGATACATACAATACCCGAAAACATTAAACAAGCCTCTTGTAAATACTCTTTTAAGAAACTTGCCCGTGCTCATTTTCTTTATAAATTGAAATCATCATCTTGAACCCTTAGGTATTGTAGTCTCATGATCGTCGTCATATTTATTTACGTATGTATTTTTCCTATGTAATCTATGTATGATAGTATTTAGTTTATGTATATCGTTATTTACTGTATGTAGTTTATGCTTTTAAAAATAATTTCACAATTACCTTTCATTTGAATTTTTATCGCCTATATAGCACCGCCCACAAAACGTCTCTGTTTAGCCTAATGGTCGACTGGTAGAGAATGCCTCATGGCATTAAGTCCACCTTTTGTATGATTTTTTAAATCTGTGCAATAAAGTCTAAATAAATAAATAAATAAATACATTCTCCCCTTAAAGAATGGTGTAACAAAATTATTTTTCGTAAACATAATATGGAAGTTACACAATAATAACAAACTTTAGGGTCAGCCAGCGTTTGTTCAACAGAAGGCGTTAAAATTAGGTTTTCTAACAATTGAAAATCGACCGAAATAAAACGAATTCGCATAACTTCAGTTCTATAACCTGTGAACAAATTTTAATGTGAGTTTGGTTACTGTTTTAGAATGATTCAGATAAAATAATATTAATTCTAAGAGGTTATTGTTTTATAGTATATTTTGGCTTACTTTATAGCTGTCTTATGATGTCTATGTACGCTTGACTGTGACCCTAGAAACGCTTGTCGCTAAGTCTAGATATGCAGGTTGTCCCTTAACTCAAGCGTAACCGTATATGTTACGCTCAAAGACCGAAAACGCTCATTGAGCGAAAAAATAACTCATAACGCATTGTGATCGAATAGCATGTCAGCCACGACACGAATGAGCGTTTGTGGTCTTTGAGCGTAACATATTATATACATTATAGTATAGTGAACAACTCTTGTTCTATGACTCTTAAAAGTATGCATTTGCACAAAATCAGCTGTTTGGTAATTTTGTATGGGAAGTCGATATATTTTCATGCAAATTTGCAAAACCCATAGAACAAAAGTTGTTTACTATAATGTATAGAATATGTATATAATATAGTGGTTATAAGGTAATTCTTGAGTTACGGGACACCCTGTAACTTTAGAGCGATTCTATTAGACCTCTTTACCCCACAGTGTAGCCCTTAGACAAGAAAATCAGACCATTTTTTGTGTCTTAATTAAATGGATATTAAAAAAGTGCGATTGGTGAGTTAAATGTTATTATTCGTAACGACTCCAAAAAAAATTTTTTATGTAAAAAATATTTTAAGTGTAGTTTTGTTTAAGGCTGTTTTTTTTCACCCTCTTTCTTTCTTTCTTCTATAAAACTCTCGCTAATACATGTGTGACATTAGAGGAAATAAGTTACGTTTGGCACGTCGTTTGATAGTAAACAAGTCCCACACTCCGCCTAGGGTTGGCAACTATAATGTTATCTCTACAAAGTAGGCAATATTTTATATTCTCCGACTGCAGTAAGAACGTAGATTTGATAGAAACTTTTTTCCTTTGACCTTTGAAGTTAGACTTCAGCAGCTAATAACGGGAGTTGGCAAGCGCTGAAGCGCTCAGCCTAGGTCCACCCACAACTGCGAACGAATGTCCGGGGCTTGCCTGAGGCGATAACCCGCAATATTCACTCATTGGCAACGGAGGACACTATCGGATTTTGAACGTGTATATGGACCCACATAACCTACAGCCATCCTACTACCGCTGGGATATGCTTACCACATTTTCATGACGATATTTTTTTTACCCCATAACTAGCGGTGACTATGATTCGTGAAACCTCAAGCTCGTAGACGTTGAGGCATCGTAATCGGTTGTGATCGGGTAGTGCCGAGTGGTAGAGGCCAGTGTTGTCGCAACTGAGTTGCCGAAAGGTACATATCCATTCCACCGCTGAAAAGGTACATTTTGGGGTAAAAAGGTACTTACGCTATTTTAAATACTAAAATCACTTACTAGCCTTTAGATTGCCTGCTCAAATTTTGATTTTAGTCGTGAGAAGACGCTTTATATGCAGCGTTTATATCGTTTTACATTGATTTTGGATAAGTTCAAAGGGTACTTAAATGGACACCATTACACATGCGAGGCTAAAAAGGTACGTCAAATATGTAAAATGTACGCTAACGGCAACACTGATAGAGGCAACACAATCCTACTAGTGGTGGGTTGGTAAACTTGGTAACAATAGGCTAGTTTCCTGGGTCAAAAAAAGATTATTCTATTTAGTCCGTCAGTTAGATTATCAAAAAATATTGGACCCATATTTTGTCTTTTGTCAATCAAACAAAAAATGACGAAGATAAAGCGCATCAAAGTTAGCACGTGACGTCATGCCTTGCTAAAAAGTGTCGCAAGGCGTGACATTACTTGGAACTTTATCGGGCTATATCTTCATCAATTGTTGTTTGATTGAGAAAAGAAAAAATACGTGTCCAATATTTTCTGTTAATCCAACTGACGGACTAATTAGATTTTTTTAGGAAACTAGCCCATTGTTTTGTTAGACGGATTTAAATTTGACTCAGGTCTGGTTCTTATGAGGGACGGCCCTGGCAAAATTAATCGTCTGGTAAGTCGTACTACAAATATGTTAATTCCTGCCTCGAGACATCACCGTCAGGAAGGATTTAACAACCTTGTATTGGTGTGTTGTTTGGTGCATATTTATTTATTACGTAGAGACAACCCTAGCTCTTACACTAACGAGTGTATGATTTCTATTTTACATACAAATAAACTTGCAAACTCTAGCCAAACAAACATGTTCGTGGCCCTGATTAATTTATAAATTTCATATCCCGTATTTGCTAAACTAATTTCTGCTAATAAATTTTGTTTATTAGTGAAGGTTTCGTTCGCTAGTTGTTTCTGAGTGATGTTTGTAGAAAAGTTATAAAGCCGAATCGCAGCAGTTGGATCGCCGACATTTGAACAACCTTTTTTAACCATTTACAATTATTTTTACATCACATTTATATTACCTTCAAACAGTGGCGGTCTACGGCAAGACGTAGATTTTGTCAAATGTTCCCACTGTCCTAGATGCACAAGGCGAACCTATGTATTACATACATCATTGAGCTGCTTGTAGCTCAGTGGCGGATGCGCCTTAACAGTGACTACCAAAGTTAAGTTACCTACGTGACGTCTACGTGACCATTCTAAGCATATTTAGTGACATTTGTTTGACAAAAGTTGGTCCCGGTTGATACTAGTCGTGAAGCCTGGTCAGAGGCCTTAGGGCGGCTTAATAACATCTGACAAAAAGGTTTAGTAGCCTAGGTTAGTACTGGCCTTACAACACCCCTCCACCAATCCGCACTGAGCCCGCGTATGTAGAGTATGGCACAAACTACCTCATAGTTGAGGTGAGGCCTGTGCCCTGCAGTGTGACGTAAATAGCCATACTTTTACTATAGTCAAAGTCAAAAATTCTTTATTTAGTTTAGGACAGAAAATTGCCACTTATAAACATCAATAATCACATTATTAGCCCATATGGGGCCAGAACATGTCTCCTTATTTTTTGGGCCCTACTAGCGCTTCGAGACAAGACAAACAAGTTCAATAAATCCGTATAATATACGAAGTATGGATAAATAATCATAAACAGTTGATTTGTAATTCAATACATTCCTCCTGGTAGATGATAGTTGAGCAAAATGCTAAAACTTTTTAAAGATGCGTAGAATTAGCAAAAGAAATCATTACACACAAAAAGCACACACTATATGACACATTTACGTACAGTTTATGAATGTTACATGACTGACATAAGCAAGTAATTATTAAATAAAGAAAAACATACATTTATTAAAAACTGCTATCTCACAGTTGTATACTTTTATTTACTAAGTATGGTTGGGCTTGGGTTAGTAGGTATGTGGCAGTTTTTTTAAGGATCGAAGTTTCTCTATTAAAAAAGTCGTTGCATTTTTCTTCTCTATCACATCCTAAAAAGAATATATCGAATAACAAATCAACCTGTACTTTGCATGTTGTAATCAACTGCGGATTAGAATAGTATCAATTATTTTTTAAAATAATAAATCAAATCGTATAAACATAAATCACATAGTATCACGTGTATTTCCTGCATTCCACACTAGTGGGACGTTTGAAATTTATGCAAAGTGTCTTTCGTAAATAATAAGGTCATTAAAAGTGCATTAGGTCCCGAGCGAAATGTAAATCGTTTGAGAATGCAAATTTTATAAATTATGCACCAGTTATAACTGGCCTGCATTGGAGGTGGTAGGCGAGCCATAGACAAGAGAGTAGAGACAGCACAGTTGAAGAATGAAACTGCCGCGTTCCTTGTCGCGTTATTGGTAACAGTCATCATTCTTGATTGTGTCAATTAGTTGATGTATAGTAAAAGTTCGCGCATGAATTGTTGAGATTCATGATTGTTTTTTTATAAATATAAGTAAATTTTATTAAAAAAAATAAAACCGACTTCAAAACACTGAAATGCTAAAAATAATCCTAACACTTAAGTACCTAATCAGTTACTTTTGGAGTCGGTGCAAACAAAAACATTGAATCTCTCATCGGCTGGCACCGACTCCAAAAGTAACTGATTAGGTACTTAAGTGTTAGGATTATTTTTAGCATTTCAGTGTTTTGAAGTCGGTTTTATTTTTTTTAATAAAATTTACTTATTTCATCAATTTTTAGTGATAAATCCTAATCTAACTGCTGAACACCGATTTCATCCCCTATTTTCCTACCCTTAGGGGTGATTTTTATTTTGTAAACTTTTAGCATATTATCTTTGAAGTATAAGCTATTCAATAAAACAAAAATCATCAAAATCGGCTCATATTTGTCGAAGATAGGTAACAAGAACCACAACCAAAATACTATCTGGGTATATATTTGTTGCTTTTCTCAAAAAGTTCTAAATCAATTTCGATAAAATTTATATGGGACCACCTCTGAAGTATGATCTACCAAACAAAAAAGAATCATTAAAATCGATTCATAATTGGCGGAGTAATCGCGTAACAAATATCCAAAAAAAAAAAAAAAAAAAACATACAGTCGAATTGAGAACCTCCTCGTTTTTTGAAGTCGGTTGAAAAATAGTATGCCGTAGAAACACAAAAATAAATGAGGCACGCGCGTCGATGTTTAAGCCATAAAAAAATCCCAAATTAAAATTAAATGAAAAATATTATGTTGATTCGGATACTCCTAGCGGTGTAATACTTACGATTGATTTAATTTTTGGTAGAAGTACCTGACCAATAATTGATAATTTTCTTAAAAGGTTTGAAAAGTTATAGTACAGTAGTTATCTACTATTAAATTTAATAACTAGTTATTACATGCGACTTCGTTCGTATGGTCCTTATATTGATTCCGAAACATTCCTATTTGAATCGGTTGTGTTGTCAATTTCATGGGTTTAATTTTTTTTACTCCATTCAATATCAGCTACTGCCAGTAAAAGTTCTGTCAAAATCAGTTAAGCTATTTTGGAAATTAGCCGGGAACAAAGGTGGACAGACTAAAAACAAATAGACATACAGACAAAAAAAGGATTTTTGTTTGTGACGTATATAATTTCATATGCATCTAGTAAAAAACTAAAATGTTGACATTACATACAGACATTTTTATTTATTTGTTTCAGATGTAAAACGGTTCAGATGTTACTGAGACGCAAAAAAGGTTAACATCAGCTGCCGTGAGTTTGCTGTTCTATTCGAGTTACTACTGAAATAACTTTGTGGACTCTAATTGTGAGATTAATGGCCTCGATCGGCAAACGTAGTGTAGACTCAGCCTCAGCATAGCCTGTTAAATGAATATGATGAGAATTGAAATTCATTTCATTTTACTGAACTGAGACTGCGACTTGTTCAACATTTGTCGGAATCACTGAGGTAGCTTTGACAGAGTAACGAGTGATATTAAAATCCGTCCATTTTATCGTTTTATTTTACGCTTGCTTTTGAGTACGTATCTGCCTGTTTGGGATTTGGGTTATTGCAGATAGATAGGTTGTTGCGTAATCGAGAAGTTTGCTGCGATAAAAGTAATGAATACTATAATTTTTAATTTAATTATTTGTAATCGTATAATAAATAATTAAACGCTTGTTACAACACGGATACCTACTGTCTGCATAGTTCAATAACTTCTCTTTATTTCTCAAAAGTTTTTATTCGTACTAGGATTCGAACTCAGGACTTTTATGAGCCGGCATTTTAACCTTTCCGCGACAAAGGACTTTATAACTTACAATAGATCTAAAAAAAAAACCTGTCATATTAGACTCTGAATTTCAATAAATCCTAGGTGGTACTTTAATACCCTGTTTAAAAATACATTTTTATGCTCAAGGTTACACATCATGTTCTGGAAAGGGCTACGCTCGGTGTGGAGATCGCATCAGAAATTATATCAACAAATACGAATAAAAATTCTTTATTCTGTACCAAAATTTTTAAATCTATATAAGTAGTGATTGAGGATTTCCTTTTAAGTAAATAAATACTTGTGTTAGAAAATCCTCCCTCTCCATATCAGCGATTTACATTAACCATAGTGTTGTGTACCTTTAAGTAGATGATAAATATTTGATTAAATAATAAAAAAGATAATTCTGTAGATATCTTCACATGCAGTGCCAGATCTTACAATAAAGAAATCGTAAAATTACTTACTAACAATTAATATTAATTCGTATACACACACTAAATAAAATCTATCTTACACACACTTATTTATATCTATTTGACCTACATATGCACACACACCCACACACACATCTCCAACAAATAAATCAATTTCATTTTTATAAGTAACCTTGAGTCCCGCATGTAATTCTAATGTTTACGTAAAATGTAACCATCGCTGCTGAGTTTACAATTGTTTAAGACTTTCTTATAAGTACCTATATGTTTTAGTATGAGCTTATTATAAACTTGTTTGTGGTTCTTTCAATTTATTTATTCATTTAAAACTTTATTGCACAAACTTAATAAAAGTGTACAAAAGGTGGACTTAATGCTAAAAGCATTCTCTGCCTGTCAACCTATAGGTCATACAGAAAGCTTGCACAAAGGTGCGGTAAACAAACAAGAAAAAAAAACATTAAGTAAGTATATAATGCAACAAATAAATTAAGGTATATATATTTAACATTAAAATGTATTGTATATAAATATAGACATAATTATTAAGATACATAAATAATTTTAAAAAAACTATGAATAATACATAAAATACTTATATCAAATAAATAACATACATATATATACATTTACTATATTATGCAATTAATCTATTAAGAATTTGCGAACTTTGTTTTTAAATGAGACTTTTGACTCTGACTTTTTAATGTCGAGGGGATATAAATAATTTAAAAAAAAATGATGAGATCTGTAAAGGAACAAAAGCCGCTGACATAGCCTGACGGATTAGCAATTAAAAGTGGCAGTGGGCGGTGCACATAGCACCTGACGACCTAGTAGGTATAGGTTGCAGGGAGCTGCTGGATGCAGGCTGCTTTCAAACGGCTAATCTGGAAGACATTGGCGGAGGCCTATGTTCAGCAGTGGACGTGGACGGACTCCTATGGCTGAAATGATGATAAATATGATAAAAAAACAATACACTGCAGTAAATTTTAACTTAACCAGTAAGGAAAAACCTCATAGAAACATGACAAAGGGAAGAATGGAGAGTATTGCCCAAATACCGTTATAATTATAAATTCCGGAGTTGTTTTATAATTAAAAAACCTCGACTTGAACGTTCTGAAAACAGTGCAATGGGAAGCGGGGATTCCGAAAAGCACCTTAAAACAAAGACAACGCGTTTAATTAAAATTAAAAAAGGCCGGTAAGCGTGAAACGGAACGGCGGCGCGGGTTCACCATTCAGGACAGATAACTAACCCGATCACAATAGAAGCCACCTATTTTGCATGCCAACACAATTTTTTTTCTGATTAGGCTCGGGTCATGGTGTGCTGGGAGATCCCTTAGAAGGCTTAGAAAAATACAGTGTCTGGTACATAACACAAGGATTTCACTTCTATACTTCTTATTCTACATTTATTTTATTTAGAATACACTTGGTAATAATCTTGCCGTCTTTATGACATACTAACACTTACTGTACACAGTTAAGAGCAACTAAAGTTTTATGATGAATCATAATAATTTATTTGCTGTTGTAGATAAAGAAATACTCTTAGTTTTATTGAACCCTATACATAAAAGTTACAGTTGATATTCACAGAAAGATGCACAATTTTAGAGGAGGCGGTAAAGAGATAGATAGGTACTCTTTGATTACCATATGAAGTAGTTACAGTTGATTGTACACAATTTAGGCGGTTTTATCACTAAGAGCGATCTCTTTAAGACAATCAGGTAGAGGACAATTTTAAAGAAAGGGGAAAGAGATATTACTACTAAGAGAGGGAATTATAATCAAATAATCAATTAAGCTAGTTATTATTTAAAATAATCTCATTGGAATTGGCGGACAGTACCTATGCGTCCATAGTGATGATAACTGTAAAATCTCTATCCCATCTTAACAAAAATATAAACTAGATTTAAGCATTGACTCTTTTATTAGCCACCAAATTATAATGTATTATAAATAAATAAATAAATAAATATCATTTATTTCAGGCATCTTAATTATTAACGATGACATTATAATAATAGGCCCATATAATAAATACCTTATAGACTAGCATACATACAATATTACAAGTTAGATTAATTAATTTGTTTTTATGGCTTCATACTCGGAGCCGTTCTGGTGGTGTCAACCGGCAATCTTCCTCGGAAGCGACGATAAACCACACCCTTCGGCCAGAATTCCTCCTTCAGGAAGATGTCTAGCTTGTATGTCGGTACTAACACAATGAAAGCTTTAAAACTCGCGTTGTGTCTTGACTCCAAAGGAGCAACTCTTAATTCAAGATGAGTCTTGAGCTTAATGTGCTAATTAATTATGTCACCACTTTCATGTCTAATTTGACAATATTTCAAATAGCTAGTGGTCATAACTACTACATTGCTGTGTGGAAGATTCATTATTGTTTGTAATTTATATTACGGCCTATATTTCTTTGGAAAAGGTGCTTTTGTTCTTGATTGAAACTATAACATCCTGCCCCGCTAGCATGAGCACCAAAACACGATATGATATAGCGATATGCGCGTGGACTGCTTCTATGCAACCATGCGCAAACGGTGCGCATCCCTGGTGCGCAGGGTGAGGGGCAGCCGCAATAGTATTTTGAGCGCATTCGCGGAGCGGTTTGACTGTCAGTACCTGTACCACTGCAATATGGTTCACGTACTGACTTGCGTCAAAATAATGTACTAACATAGTATTAAGTATCCATTTGTTACTAACCATTATTGGATCAATGTTGTCTTATGAATAAATGAATAATAATAATAATAATATCGACACCAACTGTAAAAATATGAAACATATAGCCGCCATTTTGAATTTTTATAGAAATCATAAGAAAATATCATAATATTTTATGTACACGTACTTATATGCACTTTTAATATGCAAAAACTGCACCCCTACCAAAAACATATGAAATACTGTTATCAGTAAGACCTTTAAACAAAGAGTATCGATTCGTGAATAAAAATGCTTGGGATCTCCCAAGGAGAGAAGATAGATCTCTGTCTTTTTGTTTGGCGGTATCTATGATCCTTACTTATCTATGGCTCAAAAGGAGAACAAATGTTATTGGAAACACAATGGCTTGATAATGTTTTTGTGACTCGTGTTTTATAATGTGAAAATGTATTCAAATGATAACAATGAATATCGATAAGGTTTCCCTCGCCGTTAGGGTGTAACTATTGAGACAATATAACGACTTTCTTGGGTCAAACATTTAAATCGCAAAATAAATTACAATAGATGTTTTGATTTTTAAAAATTTTATTGATTATTTTAGTGGAAGTTGTATGTAGTGTGTTTAAATAAGAGAATCATACATTATAATGAATTTGACTGATTAAAGAGTATTTATTTAATGACTTTTGAGTTACTTATTTATTTTATTAAATTTAAAATTAAATAAAGAGTCCTTATCCTTTTTGAAATAATCTGAACCTAAATTATGTTAAAAAAGCTAGGAAGCCTAGAATAAAACACATTGTCTAATTTGTCTCTGCCTAATCTTGCACAAAATTTCCAAATATATTTTTTTTTTTGGAAAATTGCAACATATTGAATTTTAATTTCGGAAAATAAAAATGCTGGCTCGTTCCTCGCTCAAAGGCCTTGTTTAGCTATTAAGCCAGTTAACGCTACAAGCATTTTCGCCATTGTCAACCGACTTCAAAAAAGGAGGAGGTTCTCAATTCGACTGTATGTTTTTTTTTTTTTTTTGTATGTTTGTTACTTGATTACTCCGCCAATTATGAGTCGATTTTAAAGATTCTTTTTTTGTTTGGTAGATCATACTTCAGAGGTGGTCCCATATAAATTTTATCGAAATTGATTTAGAACTTTTTGAGAAAATCAACAAATATATACCCAGATAGTATTTTGGTTGTGGTTCTTGTTACCTATCTTCGACAAATATGAGCCGATTTTGATGATTTTTGTTTTATTGAATAGCTTATACTTCAAAGATAATATGCTAAAAGTTTACAAAATAAAAATCACCCCTAAGGGTAGGAAAATAGGGGATGAAATCGGTGTTCAGCAGTTAGATTAGGATTTATCACTAAAAATTGATGAAATAAGTAAATTTTATTAAAAAAAATAAAACCGACTTCAAAACACTAAAATGCTAAAAATAATCCTAACACTTAAGTACCTAATCAGTTACTTTTGGAGTCGGTGCAAACAAAAACATTGAATCTCTCATCGGCTGGTACCGACTCCAAAAGTAACTGATTAGGTACTTAAGTGTTAGGATTATTTTTAGCATTTTAGTGTTTTGAAGTCGGTTTTATTTTTTTTAATAAAATTTTTAGTTTTAGTTTTAAGTAAGTTAATTTTAGTAGGTTTGTTTATTTTTGTATCAGAATTGAACTTTTATTTTAAAGAAAAAATTACAAAAAAAAATATATATGGAAGGCATAGCTATGTTTTTTTGTATTTATATTGTAAAAAAAAATGCCGAAACTGATATCAACTTTTCTCTAAAACGCTTAAAACAAAAACATGTTCCGATTTGCGCCCAAAAATTTTCCCCACGAAAACATTTCCTCTTTTTTTCCTTAAAAATTTCCTCTATTTCTTTTTTCTAGAGTCCCGAAAAGTCCTTCTAACCGCCAAAGCTGCCGTCCCGCGCGAGGTAACGCTCAAGACCAAAGCGGTAAACCTCATACTTATCTCCACACCGTCTTGTCTTAGACCCTGCGGAACCCTAAAGGCTTTAAAGCTTGCGGTAGCGATAAATCACAAAACTCATTGCTCTTAATCTTCCACTAATTAATTTCTAGGCACGACTTTTATGAAGGAATCCTGGCCCGAATTATCTTGGCCCAAATTTTCTACCCAAAAATTAAACATAAAAACTTTTGTTTAAAATTCGGTTGAAAAAGTATGTGGGTGACACAGCGGTCCTGAAGTTTTGTCTTAAAAGAAATACTTACAAACTGGAAAGTTTGAAGCCTCATAATGTGGACTGTATACAAATGTTTATTACTCGCAGTCGTAAAACTTCTTGTTTTGAGAACACGCTCTTAATAAAATAAACTTTTTTATTGTAAACATGTCCTATTCAAAGACAGCATCACAAGCACACAATTAAAGCAATTAATAATTTTTATTTGCTACTGACTTCACTGATACGTAATAATTAAAGAGATCATAGGCAGTTTCCTCTTTACCATAAGGGCACACGGGGCCCGTGCCCAGGGCCCGGCCTCACGGGGACCCCAAAGCACTAAAACATGTTTGCAAACAAAAAAACACTGTTAGCTGAAAAGAAATAAAATAGGATCAAAGCCTAGAAAAAAGAAGGGAAAATTTAAAACTATGCTTCTAACAAAAGTATGAATTTATTTTTTGGAAGTCATGAATTCGTTATACCAACAGTACTTATTTCATTTTTACTTTGCAATCATCATCATCATCATCATTTCAGCCATAGGAGGTCCACTGCTGAACAAAGGCCTCCCCCAATGACTGATTATCGGGGGGAATTGCCAATACTCACCACGCTTAGCAGGCGGGTTGGCGAGCGCAGTTTTTTTACAAGATTTCGCACGAAGACGCTGCTGCCCGTCTCGTGCTACAGGAATTAGTCGTCTCTTACGACACGCCTCCTGTTGGCGGTGGGAAATTGTATTCTTTACGGCCGTCCCCACACAGCACGTTACTTTGCAATAGGGCCCCTAAATTCTTGTGTGCCCCTGGGCCCCGGGATATGTTAAGACGGCCCTGATCATAGGACGTCCACTGCTAAACATTCTGGAGGGTGGAGGCCTCTCCACCAATGACTTCCAGATTGGCCGATTGGAAGCGGCCTGCATCCAGCGGCTCCCTGCAACCTTTACCAGTCGTCTGTCAACCTTGTGACGACGTCCTACGCAATTTTCTGCAGTACTCGCTGAGCTGTTGCCCATTGGACACCACATCGATACGCTGACCATCATTTTATATGTCATCTTAAGGTACGTGGCATCAACTCTAAAACCTTTCTGCCCCATCGGCGATCAATTCTACGCGCTATGTGCCCCGCCCACTGCCACTTTAGCTTGCTTATAAGTGAAGAGATAATAAAGACTGATTATGGTGGAGTATGCTCTCTTAGTAATTACGCTGCCTATCATTACTTACAGAATAGGTTATAATTATTACTGACACTAACGTGTCCTTCTATACGGAACATAATAATTAATATTGATATTTTTGAATGATCCGAAGCGCAACTACGCGATACAATACATCCAAATATTAATTGGATTGAATAGGCTAGTTTCTTAAAAAATCTAATTAGTCCGTCAGTTGGATTAACATTAAATATTGGACACGTATTTTTTATTTTCTTAATCAAACAAAAAATGATGAAAATATAGCCCGTTAAAATTCCGCGTAACGTCACGCCTTGCGACACCTTTAGCAAGGCGTGACGTCACCGGCTTACTTTGATGCGCTTTATCTTCGTCATTTTTTGTTTGATGACAATTGTCTGCCTCTGCCTCTGCCTCTTGTCATAAATTCGTTTTGCATCAACTTTGCATGATAATAACAAATGTGTGGAAACAAACACGCACAAACAAAAATCCTTTATATTTTTTGAAAATGTATGTGTTTAATCATCATCTAAAGTATAAGTACTAGAAAAGAATGCCGTGCTCAAAATGTTGTATAGGTTTGGACACATTTTTCTGTCAATTTGGGCGACTATATTCCCTTATGATCTTATGGTAAAGTTCCAGTAAACCCCAATAGAATATCAGTCACAATGACCTACCCTGTGGTGGGTACCCTAAAATATATATGAAACTGTAAAGTAAAATGGCTCACGATAAAAGTGTTATTAAGCAATCATTTCTTACTTCACGAAACTAGCGCTAATATAACAGTAATATCCAGCCCATAAACATGTATATCTTCAAGTCATATAAAAGTCGTATTATTTTATCTTGGTAGACACAATACAGTTAGATCAAGAAGACTTAAGGTCTATATCTACTATATCAACATCGCGATGTTCCAAAAACAACTTGACATTATGGTATCATCATTATCATCCCAAGTCCGTTCACTGGTGGACATACATGGGGGTATTCATGTCGTCGTAACCCATGGCCTGCTATTATATAATATAATTATATTTTATGTCACGACGATGGTTTTAGACTGAACGTGGTAACGGCTTATCACCGAAACGTGTCAACTTTAATGAAGGTTGACAAATTAACCACCTTGGTAATCGTGGTGATATATGTCCGTGAGACCCGTAATTAGCTCCGTGCGGCACCGAGACCACAGAGAGTGTGTGAGTTTTATAATAATAATAGTATCGCATAAATCGATCGAAAAGTAAACGTGAATTTTTATAACCCTCACCAACTAGCATGACCATCTAAACACGATATGATACAGCAATTTATCGACACCAACTCTCAATTTAATATGATAGATAGCCGCCATGTAGAATCGCCGGGGACAGGGTGGCGCTACCTAGCGGCACGTCAACGAAACCGTGTTTTTCCTTAAAAATCCGCATTGACGTTCTTATCTCTTATGCTACCGAGTAAAAACTTGCACTAGGCCCTCTGTATTCAAGTCGATTGTGCGCGTTGCCGTAATGATATTACTTGTCGGCTTATTGTAGGAATTATTACTGTCTGCTGGGCAAACTTGGGATTGCCCCTAAAAAGTAAAGTCAGAAGTCTATATCCGAGACCGTACGAGTCGGAATGATCGGAGATATCTTGCTGAGGCTGCTCTTGTTGTGGTCCAAGATATAGACGAGTGTTGGATAACCCTAGGCTTAAGGCAAAATCCGTTGTCCCGATTTACATGGTTCCGGAGGGACACCATCAGATTTCGGGCTATTTATAACCTTTGACCACGAGACTCTAAAAGAACTATTATATATAAGAAATTATCAAATCATACTTACAGTTGCTCCTCAACATATTTAAAAAATATATATTTAAAAGTCTGCACTCATTTTCCAAGAAAAATAAGTACTTACATAAGTATAATACGCGGCATAAAGATAAACTTGTCGTTCCAAATTTTAGATTGCACAAGGTAGGAAGTTCATTCATGGGAAAATGTATTTTTAATAAATTACCACAATCCATTGTTGAACTATCAGTATTTGAACTTAAATTAAATGAATGATTTTAATAAAAAGGGTTGTTACACAGTTAGTAATCATAAATGATAAAGATGTGTGCATTTAAAACTGTTTAGCTTGAACCAAAACATGTAAAAATATTAATTTTAAAAGAGGCTGACAACAGTGACCGATTTTCTTGCGCTGCTTCTTCTCGGCACTAGCCCACAAATTTGGTCGAAGCAGTGGTAGGGTAAAAATAATAATATTGGGATGTGTAAAAGTGCTGTTAATGGCCTATTTGCATAAATAAACATTTGATATTAAGTAGTTAGATACATAAATCCGTATTATATGCCTACATATACGCACTTCACTCTGAGGTCAAACTATATAACATACTAACTAATGCTATACAGGGTTACATTGCAAAGGGGTGCCAAATGTTTAGGAGTGGCTCAGAATCAGTAACTTAACCGATCCATGCAAACAAAAAAAAAAAATTTTTTTTTCACATTTAATTATGCCTATCCGCTGTTAAAAATCGTAAGCGTGGATAATTTAACTCATTCCTAAAAAATGCACCGTATGTGCACTGAGTAAGGTCCTTGTAGGCTCGCCGTACCTACGCCTCTGATAAATGACCGCGCGGCTTTTGTAATCTCTCAATTGACTTTATTTTTGGATATTTTAAAGTATTTTTTTTTTACATACGGTTATTAAAAATAATAACGATTAAGACGCTTCTTTATATTGTTCCCTAGATCTTATTTTTTAAATTTGGCACCCCTTTGCAATGCAACCTTGTATAAAACTAATGTAATGCTAACATTATATCGATGCACTTTGGCCACCTACGCCTGACCTACATTTTGCCAATGCCTATGTAAAATCAGTGTAATAAAATTCTATCAGCGGTTTATACAGCTGGGGCAGTTGTCTGTCATTTTTCATCCACTGACATCCTGACATTGACATACTCATATTTATTAGTTTTCTATTGTGTCTTGTTTCTAGGCAGTTAAAGACTTAATATAAAATATATTTTTTGGATAGTTAGTTCCAAATCTTTCTCCAACTCAAATAAAATAAAGCACAAATATCCAAATTGAAATCAAGTCATTTCCACTTTAATTTTGCTAACCGATTCGAATTGAACTTCCCAATTTATAGTCTCAATAGAATTTAATAACTGAGAATCATACGACCCAGCAATTAGTAAAATGAACGTCGATTTAATTAAAGTAGCAATTTCCCCTTACTAGTTGTGGCTTATTCCTCTTTTAGCGCTGCCGCACACTTAGGCCGCCCACTGGCGACTGCAACTGAGGCCCAATGCCCGTAATTTAACAATATTTGCAATCCAGTGTCGATTCGCTCCCAGTATTGAAACGGTATTCTCGTAAACTTTAAATTTAAGGCAAGAAGTGCCCCTAAATTAGCGACTTGACGAATGTTACTAAGAATATAGCACGAAAACCCAATAAATACGGTTCATAACAGCGCGCAATGAAACGTGGCTGTTACGACAGTCGCTGCGTCTTTAGGATGCGAAAATTGTGGAAAATTATACTTTTCGCATAGACGCCATTGTTCGAATAAAAATCCTATTCTCAGTGTGTAGCTATTATGTTAGTCTATCAATCTATGTATAAACGAATTAAATCGGTCAAGCGGTTTAAAAGAAGAAGGAGAATAAGCATCTTTTTTGCTTATTTTTTGAATGGTTTCAATATTTTTTTCTCCTGAAGTATAAGTACTAGAAACAAATGCTATGCTCAGAATGTTGTGTAGCTTTTAACAATTCTGAGCATATTTTTATAATATTTTTCTGACAAACGGGGCTTAAGTAGTAGGCTTTTGAAACCACATACTAGTTAGTTTACATTTGGCGACTGCAAAATAGAACAAAAAAAATCTCACCGTAGTTTCTTACATTTTCAGTCGCATTACGAACTATAATTGCATTTTTTGGTTTACGAGAATACCATTTTAGATAGTAATGTTACTGCAAACGGCAATGAATTGCGAACATTGTTAAATTACGAGAATTGGGCCTCTGGTTAGGCCAAGATACGGCTGATACGGCTACAAGTGACAGCCGATTATATTCGCTACTAATCATGTCACTTAGCGGCGAGACGCCTATTCCATCCTTATAACGGTTAAAGTTACGCAAAAATCATGTATGACAAAATTGTTTAGCTTTAATAGTCATTGACTCATATATTACTTCGTAAGGACAGGGCGGACCGCATGTTAAACTGTTGCCACTAACGTGGCCCTAAAAAGATCCTCTTTAGACCGAAGTGACGTAGTCGGATGTTGGCTGTCGTCGAGAGCGAAGGTACGTTAAAATTAGGAAAATGATAAGATTTGTCGTGTTCACTACGACAAAAGCACAACTAATAAAAAGTGCGATATTTAATATGTCAGGTAAGTCGAAAATATGTTAAATAAGAAACATATTTCCATTGTTTTAGAAATTTTGTTTCCATAATCTCAACGTTTGGCATAATAGAAAGCAACGCATGGTGTGTTGCTGTTTAATCGTTTATGACACAGTTTAGGGTAGTTCTAATAGATGGCGTTAGTGTGTCATGTATGGTAAACGTGTAGAGTAATTTGTTCTGAAAGCCGTGTCTTTACTATTTAAATCAATGTTAATAAATAAATAAATTGTTTTCACAATCACACCAATTATCTAACCCTAAACTAAGCAAAGCTGGTATTATAGCGACTAGATAACAGGTAAACATACTTAAATACATATTTTATAAACATCCATGACTTAGGTGCAAATGCTCATGCTTATTACACAAACATTTGCCCCTTACGGGATTCGAACCCGCAACCGCTGGCTTTGTACTAATAGTTCTAAAAAAAGTCCGTGTCAGCATATGTCTATCTTTTAAGGTTGAATTACTATTTAAACTTCTTTTATGGTAATTAAAGTACTAAATTAATGCATTATTTGGTCGTTGTTAAAGACCGAACTCCATGCGGGCCAAGAAAGGGATCTTTGACGCGGCCGCGGCCGAAGCTGCGAAGATAACTGAAACCAATGACTAATATCCCCGTCGTCGACGTCTTTGAGTCGTTTTTGTATTGTGAACAAAGCAGTGTAGTTGAGTGGCGACTGAATTGACTTGTTGCCAGTAACTTGGACACTCTGTCTTGGTCATACCGTGAGAGTATGCGTTGATATCATAATAAATGTATAAAAAATCTCGTCTGCTTACTTGTGGCTACGTTTTGAGGTCGCACGTGTAACTTAGTGTGCGGCAGTGCTAGGGCACGATCTCTCCATTTAACCGAAGCACAATATTAAGTGACCGAAGGGAGTGAGGTATAAGCCGCTGTATTACTTGATTATAATTAAGTGTATAATGAAGAAAACCGTGACGTCACGGTGTTAATATAGTTTGTTGCTTACCTTATTGCTGTATTGCTTTTTATTAACCAGTTTAAATGAAAACATATGCTTGTAATATTTAATCAGCGACAGCAAAGAATAAATCAATGAAAATTTTTAAAATTAAAGCTAAGCAAAACTATTATATCATCATCATCATCGTCATTTCAGCCACAGGACGTCCACTGTTGAACATAAGCCTTCCCTAGTGATTTCCAGATTATATTACGAGTATATACTCAAATAATATGACATCACAAACATAAAAAACAAACATGAAAAGAACTATTTAAGTAAACGATTTTGATATATTTTTTGTAGAAAAAAAAACAAATAAAAATTCATTCTCTTCTGAACATCGGAAAAAGATTTATATCCCGTTAACATACCAAAGCTAAATTGGTCACAATCCTGAACGGTAAAATTTTTTAGCTTGCGGTCCCGCTAGCTGCGTTGTGCGTATGATCTCTTAGCCTACGGATGCACTGCGATATTGCGAGACAAGCCAAGAGAATAGAAACGTACGCATAATAAGACACCGACCTTAGGCGCGGGACATACGCAAGAGGTGCGGGCGAGACGAGGCGAGACATGGGCGAGAGACGGGCGAGACGCGGGCGAGAGGCGGGCAAAGCGTGGACAAGGCCCCGCTCTTTTCGTACATAACGCCGGCGCGTCGGACGAGTGCTGTCCGTGTCTCTCGTTTATGAACAGACAGCTGCAGGTCAACCTACCCAATAAGTTTAAGGTCATTCAACCGGTTTTTAACTTTAAATCCGATATGTAGAGATATTAAGGCGAATAGTTCCTCTAAATTAGCGACTTGACCAATGTTAGTACGAATATAGCACGAAAACACATAAAAATACGGTTCATAACAGCGCGCAATGAAACGTGGCTGTAACAACAGTCGCTGTGTCAAATTGTACTTTTCTAATTGTAATTGTCATCATTCATCATCATTTCAGCCATGGACGTCCACTGCTGAACACAGGCCTCCCCCAACGACTTTCATGCGGGGAATTGCCAATACTCGCCACGCTTGGCTGGCGGGTTGGCGAGCGCAATTTTTTTAGCATTTCGCACGCAGACGCTGCTGCCCATCTCGTGCTACAGGAATTAGTCGCCTCTTTCGACACGCCTTCTGTTGGCGGTGGGGAAATTTATTCTTTACGGCCGTCCCCACACGGCACATTGTAATTGTACTTTTACTTAATTGAGATTTGACGACTTGTGATAGGTAAACGAGCTGTTGTCTCTACCACGCCTTATACGCGGACTTCTTTAAACACTAAAGTTTTTAGTTTGTCGCTTAAACCACACAGTCACCAAAATACTATAGAGGAAGTGAACCAAAGTTACAATACCCAATTTTAAAGTCGTGTAAAGTTACTTTCAATGCGTTCCTTAGGTCTTAACCATTATTACTCTTATGACCGTGGTATAAGGTGTAAAATGCTTCGGTGAAATTTTTCGTGGCAGGTGGTTAAGTCAAATGAGCGTTATATACTGGTACTAAGGAGGTGTCATCTAAAGTTTGGTCCCGTGGGGTTAAAATGAGCATAAGAAATGCATCTTGGGCAGGGACGGATTTAGGAAATTGGATTTTAAAAGTAGGTCGGGTAATTAGAAGCCTTTCTAAGGGTTCTTCTTATAATGACGATCGTCTGGTCTAATGGTTTGCGCGTTGGAGTACAAAGCCAAGCAGTTGCGGGTTCAAGCAACGTTGCAAGCATTGCAGCGTTGCAGCAAGCGTGCTCAGCATACAAACATTTTACCACATGTGGTAAAATGTTTGTTTGCTGAGCACGAGTTTTTGTATCATAGTCATGGATGATTATTTATTTAAGTGGAAATACACGTCCCAAAAATATAGCTTTGTCCTACCACCGCTTCAGGGACTACATTTTGACTGGTGATGAGAAAAAACCCAGTATAAAAATCAGAACACCTTTGTCAGCCTTTTTTACATGAAATACAGTTAAAAGATATAACAGACATTGTAGGTTTATAGGGTGCTATAAGCAACCTTTTGGTACAGAACCATTCTAGTGGTGGTGGTTGTGGTGGTTTAATAGTCATTTAGTTGAATAAATAAATAATATGCACCAGTTAACACATCTACTATCATGGTCTCAAAGTAAGGATTAACATTATTGTGTTACGAGGTACAAAACAATGTATTTATATAAAACAAAGTCGGGTTAGTTACACCATGTTATATAATTCAAGAACGTCTCGACCGATTTTTATGATCTTTGATTTGTTAGATTTGTCTCCGTCCCAAATAGCTAACTAGAATAGCCAGCTAGTAACTATTAAAACATCGGCAAAATATACAAAAAATAATAATAATTATACGAAGTCCTCCGGGACAGCTAGTAAAAAATAAATATTGGACAACATCACATATGTACATTGCTCTGATCCTATGGTAAGTAGCCAAAGCACTTGTGTTGCAAATCAGAAACAACGACGGTACAACAACACCTAGACCCGAGACCGGGAATCGAACCCGGGATCTCAGAGATAGAGACAACAAGTCCAGCATGCTCAATGAAAGCCTAGGGCTTCCAGCTCACGAAGAACCAAGCTAATTTGACGACCTCCGTAGCCGAGAGGCGAGTATACCGAACTTGGTGTCGCTATCTCTGAGGTTTCGGGTTCGATTCCGGTCGGTCAATGTAGAAAAATGACTTTTCTAAAATTGTCTCAGGTCTGGGTGTTGTAGTACCGTACCGGAACGGAAAGATTAGTGTATTTTAGCTACTTTCATAGTATATTGTCATACGGAATATTGTTATGGGGCTCAGCAGCCGATATTGAATCTATCTTTGTACTACAAAAGAGAGCTGTACGGGCAATTTACAACCTTCGACCCCGAGACTCGTTAGAATAGAAGAAGAATAGAATAAAACTTTATTGCAATAAATGTGGTACATTATGATGGAACAAACGTTTGGCATCTCACATCTAGCCTAAAACAATTGGCATGCAATATAGAGAGAGGCAACAAGAATTTAAAACAAGAATTAGAATAACAATAAAATAAGATAATAAAAAAAAAAAAAAAACAAACAGGATATCATCATTATTTTATTAATAACATTAAAATTGTAGGCGTTAAAAGAACTGTTTAAGGAAATTAACATACTTACAGTGACCTCTCAATTTATTTATGAAAATATTATGTACATTCGCAAAAACCTGCATCTTTTCCCTAAGAAAATTGACAAATATCATTTTAATACCCGGAATAAAGATAAACTTGCTGTTTCAAATTTCAGACTGCATAAAGTGAGTAATTCGTTCATGGGGAAATGTTTTCGCTTTTTTAACAAATTACAACAGTCTATTGTTGAACTACCCATGTTCGAGTTTAAATCGCATGTTAAGATTATTTTAATGAAAAAGGGTTATTATACTTATTAAATGACAAAAATGTCTGGAATTAAATACTGCCCTGCTCGCACAGGTATACATTATTTTCTTTTAATTTTTTTTTGTGGCAGCTAGTGGTGACTGACTTTGTTCCGGCGTTTCTTCTCAGCACTTGCCAGATTGTCTGTGTCTTGTCTCGAAGCGCTAGTAGGGCCCAAAAAATAAGGAGACATGTTCTGCCCCATATGGGCCAATAATCTTATTATTGACGTTCATAAGTGGCAGTTTTCTGTACTAAACTGAATAAATGATTTTTGACTTTTGACTTTTTTGACGTCGTTGTTTCTGATTACTGTAAGCACATGTGCTGCTTTACGCTACTTACCATAGGATCAGAACAATGTATGTGATGTTGTTTAATAATTATTTAGTTCGTTTTCTTAATTAACCCAAACCGAGAATTCGAGTTTCAGACAAATGACCACACCACTACGCCAATTGGGTTTGATAATTTAATTTACCAGCTCCAAGTTCAACCCTGATTCGGAAATAAGGCGCTCGGTGTTAGGTTGACATAAAATAAGTAACATTCTTTTCATTTAGATTTTTACGAGAAGATCTAGAATGTAGTAGGAATAGTCCAATTTTTATTTCCAAGATTTTATTTCTTTGATCAGTAGCTTGAAAGGGTATAAAAAGGTAAAAAGGATTCTTCAGACTTACAAATTAGCATCGGCTGGTTAAGTTTTGCCCGGTTTGGAGGTCCGGAAAATTCGGTCTAGTAATTTGGGAATATGGTGAAAAGTTTAACTTATAAGACACAATCAATTTAAATCTTCAAAAAATTCTAGTATTGATGATGAGGCTACAATCACACAAAATATACAGGGTGTGCAGTCAGTTAAGGATAACCTTATAAACCGCATACATACATCATAGTAAATTAATGGCATCGAACCTAATTGGCATATCTCAAGTTGCAAGTAACCTTAAATAACGTTATTTTGGTGTACATCTATGAAACATGCGTTAATCGAAGGACAAAATAATTTTAAACAACAAATACTCCTAGACAGAATGTCGTAAATGATATGATTTTTTCAGAGTTTCAGGGTGAAAATAAATATTATAATGATATTTATTTTTATTTACATAATCAAATTGAAATTTTGAAAAAAGCGTATCATTAACGACATTTTGTCAAGGCGTATTTGTTGTTTGTAATTATTTTCTCTTTCGATTAACGCATGTTTCATAGGTGTACACCAAAATAACGTTATTTAAGGTTACTTGCAACGAGGTATGCCAGGCTCTAAGACTTTTGGTTCTATGACTTTACAAAATACGCATATAATTTCTTAGTTTTTCTCATCGAGCAATACCCCATGGGGCAGCTTTACGTACCACCTTTCTCCGTAAATAGTTAGTGATTTTTCACTTACATTTAGTATGAAATGACAAGTCCTGTCAACTCTCTCCCATACAAAAATAGTACAGATACTGATTATTAAACGGCGGAAAATTTTGTCGAACAAATCATATGACACTTCTACTCTATAGGATATTTGCTTCATGGTTTTTTCTATTTATTCAATCGGCTGATTGGTAATTTTGTTTGGGAAGTCAATAATTTTTCATGCAAATTTACATAAGTAATAAAACAAATGTTGTTGATCATGTTGTGTAGTGGGTTACAAGGTTATCTTGTTGAGTTACGGCCGTTACGGGTCACCCTGTATATTTGTGGGTGTGTGAAGGGATCTTCAGCACAAACTAAATGAGGGTGTGTACAGAGTTATGTGTCCTTTGAAATAATTACTGTATGGTGAAGTGGTCCGTGCTTCGGACTACAAAGCCAGCGGTCGGAGGTTCGAATCCTGTATAGAGCAAATGCTTGTGTGATGAGCTCGAGTATTTGTTCCGAGTCATGGATATGGATGTCCCATAACGTATTAAAGTATGTCCATCCATTATTTAGTCACTATAATACATGCTTTGCTTAGTTTGGTTGGAACTAAATCATTGGTGTAATTGTGCGAACAATAGGCTAGTTTCCTAATAAAATCTAATTAGTCCGTCAGTTGGATAAACAGAAAATAATGGACACGTATTTTTTCTTTTCTCAATCAAACAAAAATGATGAAGATATAGCCTGTTAAAGTTCCGTGTAACGTCACGCCTTGCAACACTTTTTGGCAAGGCGTGACGTCACTCCCAAACTTTGATGTGCTTTATTTTCGTAATTTTTTGTTTGATTGACAAAAGACAAAATATGGGACAAATATTTTTTGACAATCTAACTGACGGACTTAATAGACTAATATTTTTTGGACCCAGGAAACTAGCCTATTGTTTATTAATTAATTAATTACCCAGTTAAGTTTGGGAAATCGTGACGTCACAGCTTTCTATAAACAGGGTTTATCATACAGACAATAAGTAAACATACAGTTTTTACTAGTAGTACTAGTAGTAGTACTATATAAAGGCGACATTGAAATCGTGAAAAAACATTTCTAAACGTTTAAATACCCTCACGTTTACAACAAAATTTTCCAGTTTTAAAAATAGTTTTTTCTGCCGCGTATTTTATACTCCATTCACTAGTTTCTTGAACATATTTCTACGGCAGACAAAAACTGAAAGCCACATAAATTCAGGTAGAGGCCAGACAAAGGCCTTCTCGCGTTATGCCGACGCAAGTGAGGCCGACCTCTTCCTTTATTATCATTAAGCGCAGAGGGACATATGTACGACGAGTAATGAAGCAGAACATGGCATTAGGGTGTCCACAAAACACATATTTCCAGGATTTTTGATTATGTGTAAAGAAAATTTAAGACTGAAATGAAAGGTCCTTTCATTTGATCGGAAAAATTGTGAATGAAGTGAAATATGACTAGGATGACGTTAAAAGGGTTCTAAGTTTACAACGATATTTGAGGGATTATGGTAGGTTATGTTTTTATGCGGTTACGTGTGTTTTTTTAATCCACCGTAACACATATGAAATGCTACCGTGACATAGGGTACATTACCTAGACTGTGACTCTTACGACTCTCCCAGTGACTTCCAGATTGGCCGGTAGGAAGCGGCCTACATTCAGTGGCTTACTGCAACCTTTACCATGTCGATTCGTTTAGTCCAGTTTAATTAACCAACAGTCAATGAGCAGGAGTACTACACTAGTTAGCCAATTCTCGATAGTTTAGATTAATAATTCTATCCATCTAATAATTCCATTCTCATGTCAAATATTATTGAGCTCTTAAGGCTACAAGAGATGATAATTCAAAATGATACAGATACAGGTTCGTGTGTATTGTTTACATACACACTCAAAAACGTATTTAACCCTGTTTTTCAAGTGGGATGAAAAAGTGAAGGGTCTAAATAAGGCATAAACATTGATATATAGCGTTTTGCTCTACTATCACTTCAGGGACTACTTATTTACTGGTGATGAGAAGAATTCTAAGTTTGCCTAAACATGAAAACGTTTAAATATAAATTCACAAATAAAAGAAAGAAAATACATAAAAACATTACAAAGAACTTATAAAGTTAAGATTCTTACAATTTTCCTTAACTTTTATCTTACCTACATCATTTGCGATGACTTTGTACTTTCCTAAGTGTCAAAAAGTCCCGATTACATCGAAGCGGCGAAGTTTTGTCACCCTTGTCGGGTCAAAGGACAAGGGTCCCTAAAACAAATGCCTGCCGTCGTGACAAAGCGTTAATGTATCGACAGAGCTCTACACGCAAGTTCACGCTACGGAAGTTTGGTATGGAAAAAAGTTCGCACATTTAATTTTTTATTAAAATACAATTTGGGTTTAATATACTTTTAAAAATAATTTTCTTTGTTCTAGACTCGATTCTGAATCACCCTCTAAAATTTGTCTCACACTTTTTTAACATTCCGTATAGAAGACTAGCATCTCTCGACGACCTCCGTAGCCGAGAGGCGAGCATACCGGACTTGGTGTCGCCATCTCTGAGGTTCCAGGTTCGATTCCCGGTCAGGTCAATGTATAAAAATAACTTTTCTACATTTTGTCGGGTCTGGGTGTTGTGGTACCGTCGTTGTTTCTGATTTCTGTAACACAAGTGCTTTAGCTACTTACCATATGATCAGAGCAATGTATGTGATGTTGTTCAATATTTATTTATCTTCTCGCGACTTCGTTTACGTAGATTTTAAATGTGTTTAAGCTAAAGAGGAATTTAAAATATCTCACGGGAACATCAGAAGGGATAGAAATTTTAATGATCTTATGTGTTAACCAGTTAGAAGCGGCTGCATCCTTCCTTCGGCTTCCCACAACCTTCACCAGGTCGTCTGTCCACCTTGTGTGTGGACGTCCTACGCTGCGCTTGACGGTACGCGGTCTTCGTTCTAGAACCTTTCTGCCTCACCGGCATTCTGCACATCGAGGAGATTTGCTCGATGGTTCTACATGCTTCTTACAATCATGCAAATGTTCATATTTTAAGTAAAAAAACTATAGGAAAAATGATCAGTTTACGTTTTTACAATTTTGTATATATTTACTTTTTAACCGACTTCATAGTATTTCATGTAAATCCTCGTCATGATGCTAGTTCATATTCATTTGTGTTCTATAATAGTATTGTTCATTGTTAATTTTCGATGTTCAATAATTAATTTAGATTTGTTGGCTATCGTCAAGTGACCATTATTGTCTATGAATGCAATGAGTTCCGGATTCGGTTCCTTGTTCGGGTCAATTTAAAAACCGGTGTTTTCTTATTTGGTTCGTTATAGATATTAAAAGATTAATTCCTTACTTTGAGAGCATGAGAAATGGGGTTTTGTTTGGGTATTATTGAATTAATTTAAGATGAGTGGCTGTACGGTTTCAACCATTTAAGAATCTGACGTTTTCAATATCTGCCATAAAAAGGCTGTTATTTCATTTGTACATGTATATTATTTTGTGTAAATTTAAATTAAATTTAAAATAATAGTAAAGAGTTTGTAATAAACATTTATTTTTTTTGTCTTGCAATAAATCACGATATTTTGGGTATGAAACACACTTTATAATATTATGAATTGACATCACACACAAATTTCACAGACTACATGATATACAACATACATAATTATGTGTTTTTTGACAATGAAATATCGATATTTCGGTGTCTCTATCGAATGTTTCGTAACAAATGAAGGTGCTGGAGATAGTGACGTCGAGTTAATGTATCGATGGAACCCCGACACTCTACCTATAAGAGGCGACATTTTCCAACCACTCTGACCTTTTTAAGGCATTGGAGGCCGTGAAATTAGATTGCCGTGATTTCTTAAAACGGGACAAGCTAGGAAAAAGGTTTGTAAATGATTTTCTTTACAACTTTTAGTCGCACAGGTATCTTTAGCAAAAATTAAAAACTTTTTTTTTTACCTTTTCAATCCCATTGCTGGGCAAAGGTCTCCCCCAGAGTCTTCCATCGATCTCTATCAATCGCCAATGATTCCCAATCCCTCGTCAGGTCAACAAAATCGTCACACTATCTTTTCTTGGGTCTACCTCTTCGGCGACAGCTTCTTATTACTTACTTTAAAAAAAATAGACACCATTACAAACATTGCTCTGGAGACGTGTTTTTGAAGCATTAGAAATGAATTTCGAATTCGAACACGAAAACAATTCGTGTATGAAATTCATTTCTATTGCTCACGATTTTACGCATTTTTGAATCACTCGTAATTATAATCGTTTTACGCAGAAAATATTATGAAACGGAATGCAAAGCTCATTGATTTTAAAAACAGGTAGTGAATCGCTATAAACGGAACGTAAATAAAAAGTTATTACCTATGTCAAATTTCTGTCAAACATATGTTTACTTGTCAATGTCATTCTTCCGTAGTAGAAAAAGAAAAAAGAGTGGCCGTTGGAGAATTCATGGAATGAATTTTCAAAAATAGTGCTTTTAGGAATTCGCATGCGAATCTTGCCATTTCGTGTTCGAATTGGAATTCGCATGATTCAAAAATACGTCTCCTGATCCTAAGGTAAAGCACTTGTGTTATAAAAATCTAAATCAACGACGGTCTCTGTACACGTGACTCAATTTGGCGGTACAACAATTATATTTTTTTAGTTTATCGTTAGTACAGACAGACAACAGCACGTCAACCTACCACAAAACGTAAAATTTTGTCAATTGATATTGATCTCTATACAGGGGTTTGCAAAGGGGTGCCAAATTTAAAAAATAAGATCTAGGGAACAATTTAAAGAAGCGTCTTAATCGTTATTATTTTTATTCATCGTTAAAAAAATACTTTAAAATATCCGAAAAAAAAGTCAATAGAGAGACTACGAAAGCCGCGAGGTATTTCATCAGAGGCATAGGTACGGCGAGCCTACAAGGACCTTACGTGGTGCACACGGTGAAAATGTAAAATTATCCACGAGATAGGAATAATTAAATGTAAAATTTTTTTTTTGTTGTTTTTATAGTTTGATTGAGTTACTGATTCTGAGTCAGTACTAAAGATTTGGCACCCCTTTGCAATGTAACCCTGTATGTCGTAAAGTTGAAAACCGGTTCAGTGACCTTTAACTTTTTGTGTAGGTTGATCTGCGGTTGACTGTACCTACGTCCTAGCCAAACGTCTGGTTTTTTTGTTTGGTAACATGGAGCACATGTACCCTATGTAGAAATGTCTTATAATGAGTTGTTCGACAACATTTTCCGCCATTTTTTATTCTGTATCTGTACTGTTTTTGTATGGGCAAGCGTTGACAAGAGTTGTCATTTCATACTAAATGTTAGTGAAAAATCACTGACTAGTTTCGGAGAAAGATGGTTCGTATTGCTGCTCTATAGGGTATGTGCTAAATATTTGGTAATTAGTTAAATATATTAATATTTGGGCGATATTCTAAGAATAATAGTGCCGTGTCGGCCGTAAAGAATACACGTCCCCACCGCCAACAGGAGGCGTGTCGTAAGAGGCGACTAATTCCTGTAGCACGAAACGGGCTGCAGCGTCTGCATGCTAAATATATAAAAAAAACTGCGCTCGCCAACCCGCCTGCCAAGCATGGCGAGTATTAGCAATCCCCCCTTTTTCAGGGAGGCCTATGTTCAGTAGTGGATGTCCTACGGCTGAAATGATGATGATTTTAAGAATACACATAACGGGTTCTGTTGAAGTGTACATAATATGCAATTTGCAGCGCGCTCTAAAAAGGGCAGGCCCGCATACAGGCAGCGGGCAAACATCGCCCGTCCATGTAATTGCCCAAAGCCTGAGCCATGAATCCGCTTGGCAGTACCAGTTTTGCCCAATTATCATTCCTCCATTGTACAGGCATAGTAGATAATATAGATGCAGCAGGCTCACTTTTTTGCATGTGGAGAAATGAGACGCATACTGTAATATATTTGGTAATCTCAGTATTGTTCAGTAAAACAACATGTTAATACTAACGGAGTATAATTGAGACTAATTTAAAATGTCAAATATTAAATGTATAATACATAAAACATACCTACTTTTCAAAGAACAAAATTCTTAAGACAACATCCATTCTCATGGTCTCTAAGTAAAGAATTTAGTTAATAGTACACAAATATGTTAGTTATGAGGTACCAAATAATATTTGTCTTGAAAACTTTCTTTGATTTAACTACCATATAATTGCAAAACAACATTTAAAAATCAGATAATTTATTTATATTTATATTTATTTATATTTAATACTACCCCGTCAGATATTGGTTCTATGGAAATTTTGACTAACTCAATGCCGCTTGCACTTCAATTTGCTTGTTGTGTCCCACATTTCTCCCAAATAGTGACTTCTGTATGTTCTTCCATTGTACCAATCCGCGCAATCGTTACACGAAACAAAGACGCAGTCTGCGGTATAATAACAACAGTTTTGGCTTATTTGTACGTTGTTTGGTTGGTTGTAAATTTCAGTACAACTAAATAATAATAAGGCTGCCACTACAATACAACGCATGGCAGTGACTTTAGGCAGCCTTTCTCAACCTTTTTCAAGGACAGACCCCTTACGCCAAATAACTATGATCCGCGGACCCCTAAAAACAGTCAGCCGCATTAATAACCTCTTCTGCTATCACTTTTTTTCTGTTCCCATACCCCCTGAGATAGGCCGGCGTACCAGGTGGCCCGGGACCGAAGATTGAGAAAAACTGGCTTTAGACTGGATCGGCACTGGGTCCGCATGAGGAGTATGACCCAAACCACTTTATAGGTGTGGTGAGGCCTGTGCCGTGCAGTGGGACGTTTTTAGGCATACTTTACTTCAATTTACTCTGGAAAGGGAATAAAAATAATAAATACTGTTAGAACAATTCATATCGTTCATTTACTCAATAAATGCGTTCAGACTTGTCGTTACAGAACCACATACAACTGTACAATACCATTAAAGGCGGAGAATTCATTACCGTGCGCCGTTTGGACCTCGAAATGGCCGAGCCATCGTATGGCCGGGCTATCCGACGGTCGTCTAGGGCCATCGAGTGGCTTGTTGATTGACTCGCAATTTCATTATGGGGTAATTTAACATCACACGTCCACTGAATGGCCGCTTGGTCAGTGTAGTGTTATTAAGGTGATGTGGTTCAATTTGGATTGCCTCTGGTGGTGTAATTTCGTTATTATAGGAAATCGTACACCTTAACAGATTAGGGGCTTAGCCATTATCTTTTATACAAGGTTAAATTGCAAAGTAGTTCAAATTTTTTCAGGAGTGAGAATTAGTAACTTTTTCGATCTACGTAAAGAACAAAGTTTTTTATTTTATTTTTAATTATTCCTATTTGCTGTTAAATAAAGAAACTCTTGGATTATTTACGATTGATTGATTGAAAGTGCTTATGATTGAAGTAAAAACAACACTGCTGACGTAGGTACAGTTACTGTTTACCGTTCATGGTAAGGCCCTAGCACGACACATCAGATAAAAAATAGTTTCTTATACAGAATGGTCCAAAAGGTGACGTCCAAACTTTTTTTTGGATATCCAGGGCTATCCAAATATACCCTTTATGTTACTCAATTTTTCGTAGTTTTCAAGATATTATATTTTTCTTAAATTTCGAGAATTTTCGTTCTGATCCGCTTTAAATCTAAAATAGTTTTTTCACTTTTGATTATGTTTTGGCTGATTTTTTTTGGAGTATGATCCTTATAAATTAAATTTACTCTGATAAAATTATTAGCTAGCTAAGACTAAAAAGTTTTTTTTTTTACCGAAAGTCGATAGTTAACGTTCAAGCTAGTCAAGAGCTTAATTAGGAACTTAAAATATTTAAAAAAAAGTGGTTCAACAGTTTCCTAGATCATTTCAAAAACTTTTAGAGAGCCTCATAGCTTTTAAAATAACACAAAAGAACTAGTACTTATTTTTTTAGAAACTTAATAGTCTTAGCTAGCTGATAATTATATCTAAGTAAGTTTAATTTATTAGGATCATACTCAAAAAAAAAAAACCGACATAATATAATAAAAAGCGCGAAGCTTTTTTAAAGCTGATTTGATCGAAAATTCTCAAAATGAAAAAAAAAACGATAACTACGAAAAATCGGTAACATATATTTGGTTAAACAGTTAACGTATATTTGGATAGCCCTGGATGTAAGAAATCCAAAAAAAAATTTGGACGTCACCTTTTCGACCACCCTGTATAATTTTATATTAATTTACTACATGGTGTTTCGTCTCGAAAATGGATTTATGTTCCTATAATTCTCCAATATGTTGCTTTGAATTCGGTCTTAATAAGAGCTTTAACGAGAAACTGTCGAATTGCTACCGATTGAGTGTAGACATACGACTCAATATTGCACCCGCAAGCGTTCCTGGAAATCTATTAAGTCCCTAAGCAGACTACCTAAAAAAAAAAATATCCATCTGGCCTGGACCACCCTGTATATAAAACAAAGTCGGTTTAGTTACACCATTTATAACTCGAGAACGGCTGAAACGATTTTTATGATTCACTCATTTTGTTAATGAATGATGCAGGCTGCTTCAAACCGGCCAATCTGGAAGTCAATCTGCCTGAGGCCTATGTTCCGCAGTGGACGTCCTATGGTTGAAATGATGAATGAATTAAATAATTTACATTGAGTTGTGGACATAATAAAGATCTGTAGTCATTTGTTTTTAAACTTAGTGTTGCTACATAGGTATATAAGCTAGATTAACCTTATTATAACAACATTTTACCCTATTTAAGCAAAATAAAGAATTTGAATTTGACCACGACTGTCGACAAATTAATTATCACTGAGTTTTTGTGTGCACGCACATAATTATTATCCGTATTTTTCGCATTAGCTCTTAGTATACGCGATCGACTTAGCCTTGTATTACAACAGTATTTGTAGCACTTAAAACTTAGCTTACTTGTCTGGATATTCGAGCTATCTAGCTATGTCTGTTCAGTCAAGTTGAATTCTGATGTATTGAACTAAATCTGTTTGATACTTGCTACTTCAGTTATGCAGTTTCTAGAGTCAATGAAGGATTATAACAGCTTCGGTAAACATGGCTTTAGCAAATGCTGGGATTTAGATTCTCGCCCCACTGATGTAAGGTGAGTCTCCAACTATTGAGCTACCATCGTTCAATGATGCATTATCTAATACAAATAATAACTAAAATTCAAGTTTGCTATGTCAAAATAACAGTTTACTATATGCGTATAAAAGTATGCGATACCTATAAAACACACACTTTTTTTCAAAATTCAAATTCAAAATTCAAAATTGTTTATTTGTGATTCACAGGTAAGAATACAGATGTCAAAAACATTTATGGTAGTGCTCTGTGATCTGCCATTTGGCGTACAAATGTATTAATCCTAATTAGTTTAGATTATTCACTTTACAATGCGAATTACATAGATCACAATTATTTAATATTAATTCATTAATATATAGTAATGTCATTATTTAAAGGTAAGAATTATGAAATAAAATAAATGAGTAACTTGGTAATGTCAGGTGTGTGTTTCTGCTGATATGTCAAATATTTTTAGTGTCAAAAAATTCCTGAACCGAATTTTTTTGGTCTGTCTATCTATCTGTTTGTTCCAGTTGATCTCCTAAACGGCTGAACTGATTTTGACGGGATTTTCAGTGACACATAGCTGATGTTAGAAGGAGTAACGTAGGCTACTTTAATTTTATAAAAGAATTAGAGTTGTGCAAAAAATTTAGAACCCTTATATTGTCAACAAAATTCGATTCGAATAGAAAAGTTTTGGAATTGATTTAAAGGTCACGCGAACGAAGTCGCAGGCAACAACTAGTTTATTATTAAACTAGTTTTTTTTTACTTAATCAAAACAAAATGCAAAATGTAAATTCAACACGTTCTAAACCCATTTACTTAACACAATAGTTAAATAAAATTCAACCGCTAGTTTATCCGGGCTAACCCGTTGATGATTGATGGTATTAATTACCCCCGGGCATAATTATCACGTTGTAAAGCGTTTTATCACTAATGACCGATATAATTATGTTTAGTGTTAAGTATACAAGTCGTTTAACCCTTCGAATGCGGCACTAATGCGCTCTAGAAATTAGAATACGAAAGTTTGGGGACTGGTGATTTGTAAACATGAATAATTTGGTATGAGCTGTGATTTGTCAGAATCTTGTACACGGTGCATTTACGTTGGTTTTGGAGCAACAATAGTCACATTCTTCTGTCCAAATAAATACAATAACTTTTCCTGTAGGAACAACATCGAAATCCCCCCGGTCTCCCCTACTCTGTGTAGGGGAGACCGGGGATAGTTGATAGTAGGATGTCTAACTGTTAAAAACATGACCTATTTAAAAGTGTTGAATTATTCGATCGGGTGCGATAAGCAGTATCTTCTTTTCGTTCAATCACCAGACAATAAGTCTAGTTTTCGACACTCAGTTAACCTACCTACATAGTCAAATATCACCGATCTCATCTACAAAATCTACCTATCGTAGAACAATGTACAGTCACAAAGAATTAATATAGGTTCCAGGCACTTATATAAACTAAAGATTTGCTCTACCACACCGCTTTGGGACTACATATTGGCTGGTGATTAGAAAATTTCCGAGATGAACTGCAGTGGGTTTTATGTTGTGGCACACTAATGGTTCCCATATTATGTCCATGTAGCCGCATCAAAATGATTCAGTTTTAAACAAATAAGTAAATTATAAGTACCTATTATTAGTGCCGTAGTCGTAGGTACAGTAGGCACTGACGGCACGTCAACCGGCCAACGGGCGTCAATTGTTCTCAATCGATATTGATCTCTGCGTGAGGGACTTAGAGTTGAAAAACGGTTTGTTTGGGTAGACTTGCCGTTGACTGTATACAACGTTTTCATGAAATAATGCAAAACCTCTGAGAAAACACCATTTTTTTCTATGAGACCAACATGGAATTCTCAAAAAAAATTGCGACGTTCCCATACAAACTGAAGTCAGTTGGTCGCGGCTTATTATGGAAAAGTGTTTTTTTTTGCGTTTTCGATGTTGGTCCCATAGAAAAAGTTGTTGTATTTAAGCACCAGAATCAGCTCTTAAGAGGTTTTGCGTTATTTCATTAACACGTTGTATAAGGTAATTTGAAAAAAATGTACACGAGAACTACTGCCGACAAACTGCTATGCAGTTTGGCAGATAAAAATTGTGTAAGTGATTATTTATAATTCTAAAATAAATAAAAAACTACGCAACTAACTTAGTCACCTTTGTCAGCCTATTTTACAGGAAATACAGTTATAAGACATATAAGTGCGAACTAGGTAGGTTATAAAGTCTATCTAAGTCACTCTTGTCTGTCATTTTTTAATACTTCATAATAAACTTCATTAATAATGTAATAATAAATATTAAACTTATGAACAGGTAGTTTAACAAGGTCTGTAGTATTTAAATGAAAAAATAGATTTCCACAAAATTTAATATTTAAACTTTGTTCAGACTGAAGCTTAGAACAGCAAACTTGTTTTTATTTCGAGTATTATAATGATGAAAATCATATTTTAATCTTAACAAAAGTAGATTTTTTTGTAATATACAACAATTATACTTAAAAATGTATTTCGAGGCTACTTTTAATATATTAAAAATCGCCCTCTTAGAGTCACGAGGTTCAAGACAGTATATACTTAGTATCTTTATTTTGAAGGTTTTTATTAATTATTAGTTGAAGATCCAATAAAAATGTTCAGATATATATTTATGCTCATGACTGTACATCTGAACAAGTCACGATGCGAACACCAGACGAATGTCTTTCTCGTAATTCAATCTAAAATAAAATGTTTCAAGTCAATTGTATGCTTACAAAATAAATTCCCTTACAATTTCCGTGCGGCCATGGATTATTTTTTTATTGACACGGGTGCTCCACACACAGACAACTTATAGACAGGGATATTTGAAATTAGCGTATTTTTACACAACTGCTCAAAAAGAATGTGATGTTTTTATGTATGTATGTGAGTTTCGAATGACTAAACTCAAGCATAACCATAAAACCACATATTGTATAACTATATCACGATGAACAACTTTTGTTCTATGTCTTTTGCTTTGCATGAAAATTTATCGACTTCGCATACAACATTACTAAACAGCCGATTGAATTTGCATAGAAAAATAAATTATATAAAAAAAAATACAACCGACTTCAAAACACTAAAAAGCTAAAAATAATATTAACACGTAAGTACCTAATCAGTTACTTTTGGAGACGGTGCAACGAAAACATTTACACTCTGATCAGCTTGCACCGACTCAAAATGTAACTGATTAGGTACTTACGTGTTATTATTATTTTTAGCTGTTTAGTGTTTTGAAGTCGGTTGTATTTTTTTTTATATAATTTATTTTTTTCATGTATTTTAGTGATAAATCCTAATCTAACTGCTGAAAAAGATTTCATCCTCTTTTTTTCCACCCTTAGGGGTAAAAGTTTTTCCGAAAATTTTCATTATAGTATCTTTAAAGTATTAGCTATTCAATAAAAAAGAATCATTAAAATCGGTTAACATTTGTCGAAGATATTAGGTAACATATATACAAGAATCACGAACCAAAACATTATCTGGGTATATTTTTATAATTTTCTCAAAAACTGCTTAATCAATTTCGATACAATTTATATGGGACTACCTATAAAGTATGATCTACCAAAGAAAAAAAGAATCATCAAAATCGATTTATAATTGGCGGAGTAATCGCGTAACATACATACAAAAAAAAAAACAGTCGAATTAAGAACCTTCTCCTTTTTTGATCGGTTTGAGTCGGTTGAAAACTAATAATTATATGTATACTTTTAAAAGATAAAGAATAAAAGTTGTTTACAATGTTGTTTAGAATATGTGGTTACAAGGTTATCCTTAAGTTACGTTACACCTCGTTTAAGACCGAAGTACTAAGCACTTGTCACATAATCAAAATAACAATCTGGCTTCAGGTTTTCGTGCAATATACAGGGTTACATTTCAAGGTAGTACAAATTTTTCAGGGACCACTGAGAATCAGTAACTAAATCGATCTACGTAAAAAACGAACTCTTTTTTTTCACTTTTAATTCTTCCATTCTGCATATTAAAAATAATTATACGTAGAAAATTTACGATTACTCAATTAAATTGCACCGCATGTGCACTGCATGAGGTTCTTGTTGGAGCGGCGTCGGCGCACGCCTGTTATCTCTGTTAAATGACGGGACATCTCGCGTTTTCTTTTTTTCAAAGAAATTTTTAAGTATCTATATTTTACTCCAGAAATACGACGACTGAAATTAATTATGATAAATTAGTATTTTTATACCTTTTTTTTAAAATTTGGCACTACTTTGAAATGTAACCCTGTCATATTTTTACAGTTTGTGTCGATAGATAGATAACTGACATAGTGATATAATATATTTTACTCCGCATATCTTCAAATGCGGAGTCTCTTAAGCTACAATGTCTGTGCACAGAAGTTATATGGCAATCTCGTTATTGGAAAGCATATTCTGGGAAGGTTTATAAATTGGAGAGGGTTTTGCCTCGTATGAAATCTTGGTTTCATAGATTCACTATACTCTTGACGTTTGCTGAATAGCTATCGAGACTTCGGTTGTATTTATTTATTTATACTCTAATGCACACAGATTTAAGAAAACATATATTTAAATACTTTGTTCCATAGCTAAAATATAAAGTAGGTATTCTTATTCTTATACATAGCACGTAGAACTGATGGCCGATGGGGCAGAAAGGTTCTAGAATGGAGGCCGCGTACCGGCAAGCGCAGCGTAGGACGTCCACTCACAAGGTGGTCAGACGACCTGGTAAAGGTCGCGGGAAGACGCTGGATGCAGGCTGCTTCCAACCGGCCAATCTGGAAGTCAATGGGGGAGGCCTATGTTCAGCAGTGGACGTCCTATGGCTGAAATGATGATGATGATGATGATTCTTATTCTGTTTGCCTTGAAAATGTATGTTATCAAAGATTTGAAGATTACAAGATTTACAAGTGAAGCTACCGATACAATGTCCCATTTTATCTGACGAGGGATATACAGGGAGTACAAAAAATATTGACGACTGTCTGGTGTAGTAGTTCACGCTCTGTCTCCCTAGCACGAGCACTAAAACACTATATGATATGATATAGCGATATATCGACACAAACTGTAAAAATATGATAGATATAGCCGCCATGTTGAATCGCCGTGCCGGTGACGTCACATATTATGATCGCTGTTTCGATAAAAAATAAAAATTGCGGCTATATCTATCATATTTTTACAGTTTGTGTCGATATATCGCTATATCATATCATATCATATCGTGTTTTAGTGGTCGCTGGACTACAAAGCTAGCGGTTGCAGGTTTGAATCCAACAAGTGGTAGATGTTTGAGTGATGAGCACGAGAGCATTTGTACCTAAGTCATGGATGTCTATAAAAGTATTTAAGTATGTTTATCCGTTATCTAGTCGCCATAGTACTTTGCTTTGCTTAGTTTGGTGCTAAATAATTGGGATGATTGTGAAAAAAGACATAATATAAAACATCATTCCGTTTCAGTCAATGCCAAATGACTGACTGAAGTAGATTAATGTTTTAATAAAATATGACTTTCCTTAACTGTGGAACGCCGATAAGGCAAATTTTCTAATAATAACATTTACAGGCCCGACGGGTTAGAACCACGATATTAGCTGCCAATGTACAATAACTTTACTACGAGGTGAACTTTGAAATCATTTAAAAATTCGGATGCTTTATGTAAACCAGTGGTTGTTAACGTTTTAGTAATGACTAGTGAGGGATTTGACAAAATTTACATCGTGCCATAGACCACCACTGTTTGGAGGTAATAAAATGAAAATGTAAATAAATGCAGGGTTGTTCTAGCTATTTTAGCTTAGCGGACCAATGGACCGCGGATTACGGGTTAATAACCACTGTTTAAAACTCGATGATAAGGTATGCTTTATTTATTTTTTACGATTTTGATTTTTGTATTGTAAAAGTGATTGCATCCGCCGATAACGTTGTTTATAGAAGTGTTCTATTCTTTTGCACACCCTGTGTAATAGGTGTTTCCGAACGCGAACAAAGCGAGGTACAAAGCCAAACAAAGGCTAGGAATATTAAGTGAGAGGTAACACGAATTTCCCTTGAAACTTGGGGATTAAACAAATATTGACTCATCCTATATTTCCGTGTATTAACACGGCCTAAATCTATTCGTTAGGGGGAACTGACGTATGGTACAACCTACCACAAAACATGAAACTTTCTACGTGTCAGACTTAAAGTTGAAAAGGTGACATAAAATAAATAAATAAATATTGGACAACATTGTTGTGATCCTGAGGTAAGTAGCTTAAGCACTTGTGTTATAGAAATCAGAAACAACGACGGAACCATAACACCCAAACCTGATACAACATAAAAAGTTCGTTATGTAAATTGACTCGACCGAAAATCAAACTCGCCCTCAAAGATGGCGAACGCCAAGTCCGGCCGGCGTACCTTCTCAGCTACGGAGGTCGTCATTAGTGCTACAGCCTACATTACGTCGTACGATCGTTAGGTCTGATCGTACAGTGTAAACGACTCCAGATTACGCCGGGCTACAAGTGAACGAGTTGCTCCATTATTCATGCACTATTTACTGAGGGACAGTTCATTCTATGCGACTGACGTCATTCGGTCATGAATTTTAAAAGTACGGTGTAATCTTGTTGAAACATGTATGAGGACTTTAGATTTGTTTTATTAATTTCGGATAAAAAAGGATATTTCTAGAATATGTATCCATATCTACTATCTTATACAATTTCCCCCCTCAAAGTAAGTAAATTCTGTTTTACTCTGGCTGATGAATAGGCTATTTGCCTTGTACCAAAATTTACTTAACAAATTATTTAGTTTAATAGATTGCACCATATGGAACCGAAACATATTAATAGTTATTAAAAATAATACATGATTACTGTAAAAATACAATTTTCGAATGTTATATTTTTATCGGTATTTTACATTGTCAAAAACGCCAGCAACAATGACAGGCACGTCACCATTGACTAACTTTGTACTAGAACTGACATCCCAAAGCTAGATTGTGCGCTACGCTCGCACATTGTATGAGTAGTGTGACCGTCGACGAAGGTTTTTAACATGCCTGTTCTAGTACTTTATAACTCAATGGGTATGTATAGGCTCGTGACGTCACAAACAAGTGCATCGACGACCGACGGCGTTTTTGCAGACTTTTAAAAACGTAAAGAATGAAATACTATTTTTTATTATTTTCAAAGGTTTAAAAAATAAAATAAACTGTTGACGCTTTATTTGAATATTACCAACAATATTAACTCTATTTTAGAAAACAGTCAAATAGCCTTATTCAGTGATATTATCAATAGGACAAAATAGACAGCACAAACACAGTTATAGAATTGATGAACCCCAATAAAGCTTTGTTATTGATTGTAGTAGGGGAGAACGAGGATAGTTGGCTATAGGGGCAGGTTAACTGTCAACAAATTGATCTTTTTCAAAGTGCTTAATTATCCAACTGGGGGCAAAAAGCTGTTTTATCTCCCCAATCAGTCACCGGACGGACACACAGCGTTTTTTGCGCTTAGTAGAAGGACGAAACACTGTCAAATGAGTTTAATTTTTGATATTTAGCCAACCAATCCCTATAGACAACTATCCCCGGTCTCCCCTACCTCTGACTTGCACAAAGTGTAAGTAGTTTTGTTACTATTAAAATAATTGCTTTGCAATAACCAATAAATAAGTGTAGTAAAATTTGACTTTATCTTTAATCAGTAGGTACCATAAGCAGTTTCACTGTCGTTGTTATCAATGTTGTCTTGCGGCAATGGTATACCTATGTCCCATTGCAGGGCACAGGCCTCACCTCAACTATGAGGCCGTTTTGACCATACTGCACCACGCGGGCCCAGTGCGGATTGGTGAAGGGTCGTTGCACAACAGTGACTTAACCCTACTCTCAGATATTAGTTAGCTGTCTCTGACTAGGCTTCACGACTAGTATCAAGGGATATTAGCCGGTAGCAGCTTTCAACGTGCATTCCGAAGCACGGAGATGTTTGTGATAAATGTCACTAAATATCACCCATCCAATCACAACCGCGGCGTGGGTGACTTGACATTAGTAATCATCACTACCAAAGTACTACTGTCACTGAGCTACGAGCACTTCTGAAACAACAAATAATCTGTGAAAAGCAAGTGTAGTAAAATTTTACTTTATCTTTGGTCAGCGATGTAGGCAGTAACTTATTTTGCTACTATTGTTTTACAGAATTAATAAACGCACAAATTCTAAAAGCGTATGCATATTCAACAAATAGCTCACTCTTGGTACCCGCGTCACTCCCAGACACACCATTCAGAGAGTGTAAAAGCCGATTGTGGGCGATGGTAAGTACTAACCACTCAGCGGTCTTCACACTTCAAAACTTCGCTTTCCCGTAGGTTGTCTCATCAGCCTACGGCATGCCCCTAGCATGACCACTAAAACACGATATGATATGATATGATATAGCGATATATCGACACAAACTGTAAAAAAATGATAGATATAGCCGCAATTATAATTTTTTATCGAAGGAGCGATCATAATATGTGACGTCACCGGCACGGCGATTCAACATGGCGGCTATATCTATCATATTTTTACAGTTTGTGTCAATATATCGCTATATCATATCATACATATCATATAGTGTTTTGGTGCTCGTGCTAGGGAGGCAGAAGCAATAATTTTACTTCACAACTAATATTATAAATGCGAAAGTTTGGATGTATGGATGTTTGTTACTCAATTACGCTAGAACAGCTGAACGGATCTAGACGAAATCCGGCACAGAATTAGACTATAGCCTGTGGATAGCAGATAGGTTACTTTTTGTCTTTGTGTTCCGGAACACAGTCGTCAAATTAAAAAAAAATGGTATGACAGCTGATAAATATTTGAACGGGGATGTGTATTCATTTTAAACGATTCCAAAGTTTTCTTCAAAGGTACGGGTGTATTCAACTATGAGGTTTAAACCATTTAAGGTTCGAAATGGGGAATTATCATTTCAGCCATAGGATGTCCTCTGCTGAAGGCCTCCCCATTGACTTTCGTTATTTAGGGGGGATTGCTAATACTCGCCAACCTGGGCAGGCGGGTTGGCGAGCGCAGTTTTTATGTTTCGAACGTAGACGCTGCTGCCCGTCTCGTGCTACAGGAATTATTCGCCTCTTACGATACGCCTCGGCACGGAAATGGGGAATACAGTATATTAATTAACGAAGGGCGATCCCGTTAACCCGTAATACTATAACGACGTTATATAACTAAAATAATTATTTCCATATAAAATAAAAACGTTTTTTAAGTTAAAATATCTTTAAAAAGAATAAACATCGGACACTTTCCTCACAGAGTGAGCGAGACAGAAAAACGGCGTTGCCAGTGCGCAGTTCATATATCTACGCTAGAGACTATTCCGCGTTACGAAATTGGTTATAAACAGTGCGTTTTGGATTTCATATAATTTTATTATTTTCTTGTATTTTTAATTTTTATGTTTATTTTTGTGTGCTGATATTTTTATTTTGATCTAACAATGGGCTAGTTTCTTAAAAAAATCTAATTAGTCCCTCAGTTGGATTAACAGAAAATATTGGACACGTATTTTTTCTTTTCTCAATTAAACAAAAAGTTATGAAGATATAGGCACAGAATACCTAATATGATATAGGCCTTTATAGTTCCGCGTAACGTCACGCCTTGCGACACTTTTTAGCAAGGCGTGCTCCCATTTCCAAACTTTGATGCGCTTTATCTTCGTAATTTTTTGTTTGATTGACAAATCACAAAGTATAGGTCCAATATTTTTTGATAATCTAACTGACGGACTAAATAGAATAATCTATTTTGACCTAGGAAACTTGCCTATTATTTTGATATACGGTAGTGATGGGCTGACTATAGTATTTGCCGACTAGCCAACTAATCGGTTTTCAGTCGACTAATCGACAATGCCGATCATTTTCGGAGGTGTTTGGGCTATTTCGTCATCGCGCGGTCGCTAAGCATAAATAAATAAATATTAGACAACATCACATACATTGCTCTGATCCTATGATAAGTAGCTTAAGCACTTGTGTTACAGAAATCAGAAACAACGACAACACCCAGACCCGAGTCAATATCGAAAAGTATTTTTTTCTACACTAACCGACCGGGAATCGAACCCGGGACCTCAGAGATGGCGACACAAACTCCGGTATGCTCGCCTCTCGGCTACGGAGGTCGTCAATGCATGTTGCGACGTGTTCGTTTACATTTTAATTTCCTGTTCGTTTAGTGTTTGCTGCGGCGGTATAAATAAATCTATTTGAAATAAATAAAAAAATACTGTGTGTGGTGTCAAATGTCGAAAAAGGAAACGCGAGTGTGGACGTTCTTTGATGATATTGAAGGTGAACCGTCAAAAGTGAAATGTAACCAATGCCAGGGAATTATTTCATGCGGCGGTCAAACCAGGAAAGCAAATACGACAAGTATGACGAATCAGGTTCCTATAATGTAAAGACTGTAACTTTATATACTCTTATCTACTCTAAGTAATGTTAATAAATTATAAAACAAGTACAAATTATTTGTTTTATTTCATTTCGGCATAATAATCGGCATGTTTTGCCGAATAGCCTGCGACAAGTCGCCGACTATCCGCCGACTACAAACGATGCCGAATAGTCGGCTTTCCCGACTAGTCAGCCCATCCCTAATAAAAGGGTTTAAGGTAACGCCCTCCGTCATTTCAAAAATTGTATATTATTACAGCAGCATGCAGTATCTCCATTAAAATCCTTATAAATTCTTTTTAAGTAAGTGCATATACAATTAATAGGTACTTCAAATAATAAACAATAAAAAAAAAATCTGTGTTCAGTTTTAAATCATCATTGTTTTTCACAAAGACAAACAAACAGAACAATGAAATTGCCAATCATCGTGCGAAATGCTGGAGGTAATACAGGGTGAAAATGAATTCGCTTGAAATCTTGAACGAAAAGTATCAGCTTATTTCTTGTATGTACTTTTATTTATTTATTTATGAGGTTTACTTTATTGGTAAAATTAAAAAATAAATAAAGACGTAGCACAGGACCGGACTAAATGGCGCAATCTGAAGGAGGCTTACACTAAACTGGTTGAAAATGGTTCAGAAGAAGAATAATACCAGGAAAGCTGGTTACATCAAAATCAGTGCAGGTATTTGTTTCTTTAATAAAGTTTACTTCTTCTTCTTCTTCATCTATACGGTCAATCCCGGTTGCGGCCAAAGCCATTGCTTTGGAGCCCAGGGTCCGCTTTCCTTGATTTACTCCTCCACTTCGCGCGGTCTTGAGCGTGTGTAGTTGTGAGATCATTGGCACGCATGTCAGCCCTTTCGACGTCAAGACAGCATTTCTTGGGATCCTTTTGCCAGGACCTGGCGGTGGTGGCATGGCCAGACATTTGTTTCATACTTAGCTTGCCGGTTTTCGCAAAACATGGCCGTACCAGCGTAGGCGACACTCTGTAATAATGTTTAATATTACACATTTTTATTCTTTTAGTAAGTATTAGTTCTATCAGAACTTATTTTTTTCGAAGAATTATATACTTTCCTTTCGTATGTGCTTATGTAAAGTAGATAAAATATTTTATTTATTTATTAAGACTAACCAACAACTGTTTTAAATATTGATACAAGCAATATTTAAATACAATAAAAATTGTATATGCTTAATGTAACAAATACTTCGTGCCGTGTGGAGACGGCCGTAAAGAATACACTTCCCCACCGCCAACAGAAGGCGTGTCGTAAGAGGCGACTAATTCCTTTAGCACGAGACGGGCAGCAGCGTCTGCGTGCGAAATGTTATAAAAAACTGCGCTCGCCAACCCGCCTGCCAAGCGTGGCGAGTATTGGCAATCCCCCCGATGAAAGTTATTAGGGGAGGCCTGTGTTCAGTAGTGGACGTCCTATGGCTGAAATGATGAAATGATGATTTATTTGGAGAAGAACCAACCAAGAACCAAGCAATAAATTAATAAAATTTCTATTTTATATGTGTAAGTAACAATTTTAAGATAGTTGCACATAATAAAAGATTTTCAGTACAAATTAACTAATATAAAAAATAAAAACAATTATGTTATATCTATTTTAAATTTAAACATATAAATCAGTAATAACCAATAACGGTCGAGTAACCTTTCCAGGTTTAACATGAATTTATAGCCACCCTGTATTCGTGGTGCGCAAGCGGTCGTCTGACTTTATATTTGCGGTCCATCAACACATAATGACTAGTTGACACACCTGGGAGCGCCCGCTTCCGCTGCAAAAATAAAATTCATCCAATTATCCCGCCGGCGCTCACTAAATGCATCGCAAATTGAATTTCTGACTGATTCGATGGATTTCATGTGGAAACGTACGGTGTTGTAATTGGTGCTTGAACGCCGAAAAAATTTTTTCAAATAAAAAAATATTAAACCGTATAAATGCTATTGCAAGGAAAGAGCCAACGGAAGTAAATTCCCTTTTAGAGGACCTTCTCTAAATATACCTATCTTACTGACTATATCACCTGCCCCCCTAGCATGACCACCAAAACACGATATGATATAGCGATATATCGACTCCAACTGTAAAAATGTAATAGATATTGCCGCCATTTTGAATATTTATTAAAACAGCGATCACAATATGTGACGGCACCGGCACATACACAAGCGGCTATATCTATATTATTTATACAGTTTGTGTCGATATATCGCTATATCATATCATATATCATTTGATGCTCATGCTAGGGAGGCTGATCTGCTACTATATATATATACTATATACTGCTCAAATCATCAAGCAAATACCCTATAGAGCAGCAACAATACAAAGTATCTTTTTCCGAAACTAGTTAGAAATACTATTTTGGTTAGAATAACTAATATCGAAATCTCCAAAAAAACAATTTACTCATCAACATCACTAACAACCTATAGGTAAGTCATATACCGTAAATTTATACATTGCATTGCTAGAAAAAGACAAGCGATTTCACAAGATTCCGCAAAATTTTGATGTATTTGGATTAACTGTTCTTCTGCTGTTTTTCTCTTTAACAATGCACAATGATATGCTACTTTTAAAAATAAATGATGTTATACTAATATTAATAATTTAGATAATTAACAATCACGAAGTATTTAAATCTACTTAGATGCTATGTTAATTCAATTACTTTTGTGTAATACCTGTAATTAAGATAGCACTTAGCTTAATATATTAGCATGTATAGTTAATGTTGTCTAAAATAGTATCTTGTTGGTGTTAATAAATAAATAAAATAAAATAAAAATAAAATAAAATAAAAGACTTTATTTTTTGTTAAATTCTTGTTGGTGTCAATATATAAATACAATAAAATAAAATAAAAGACTTTATTTGTTGTTAAATAAGCGTCGAAAAAATGAGCTATAAATATAGTTGTGGAAAAAAAATTTTATAACCAAACACTAAAATTTATTTATAACTTACAATAAATTTTTACATTTTATGAAACTAATTTGATAGGTACCTAAACATATAGAAAACAAAAAAAAAATATTTTCATTTTCCTAGTTTTATAAACGATTTTCATTTTCCTAGTTTTTATGCGGCAATAATTATTTCTTACCTTTGATTGTTTCTTTTTCTTGAATTTGAACTGTTAAGTTAAATTTTGTCAATTGTTAATCTTTGCTTTAGGTCCTTGAGCATCTGATTGTGAATCGACAGTTGCTATTTCGTAATTCGACGTCGCATGCTGTGATCAGTCTGGCTTGATTAATGCAGATATTGCGTTTCCAGCTCAGTAAGCTAATGGCTCGTTAGAGACGCTTTATCTAATTCTAAGCACAAATAATAGCGAATCTGACCAGTAGCATTAACAACGCGTAACTCCAAATATGCACAACCTTCATGATCAGTTGCCAAAATGCAACGACGTTTCCTATGGCAATTAATAGAAATTAAAAAAGCCTACAATATTACATTAATAATTCTTGGTTATTTGTATCCATGGAAAAAAAAAAAAAAATTTAGAAGACAGTTTTAACTCTCCCATTCCTGCCTAATCAACTAATCGTTCACGTAGGTCACACTATAAGTTTTGCGTAACTTAAAAACACAACATGTTATAACCAAAATATTATGTTTATTGCTTTTCAAAATACTCTCCTTTACATTTTAAAATTTTTTTTATGCGATCGAACCATTTTTTAAAACAGGAGGACCACAGATCTGAAGGCATGTTTTCTACGTGCTGATTGAACGCTATCACTGCCTCTTCGGAGTTGGTAAAAGTAAAACCTCTCTTCAAATCTTTGATTTTGGGGAAAATACAGAAATCACAGGGTGCTAGGTCGGGGCTATGCGCAGGATGGGTGACGAGTTGTACTTTTTCGGAAGCTAAAATGACTTTGTTTTGTTGCCGTGTGTGAAGAAGCGTTGTCATGATGTAGGAGAACGCGGCTTTTGGGTCGTCTTTCGCGAACTTTTTCTAACACCCTGGGTAAACAAATGGTAGAATACCACTCGGCATTAACACTCTTTTGATCTTCAAGTGGAATTGCACAGATGGGACCCGTAGCTGAGAAAAAAACGCGATCATTTTTAATAAACAGCGAAGTTTGGTTTTCATTTATAATTCATTATAACAAAGTCGGATATAATAACTTTGCTTAAAGTGACATGTTGCTTATTGTGACCCATTTTTAAAATTGTATCCGGTTATAGTGTCCGACCGACATGTTTCCTATCATGTATTCGGCAGTGTGTCGGGAAAACAAAAGCAAACAAGCGTTACTGATTTCTATGTAAATAATGAAGAAATGTACAAGTATGTACCTTTTACGTACAATTTTATTTTATTTATCTCTATTTTGTTTCTCCCTATTAAAAAAATTCATACTAACAGAAACAGGAGACTGTTTATTTCTACAAAATGCTTTGTATGACGTCCGCTTAGTATAACGTGTTGGTCATTTCCCTTTGATTTCATTATAAAAGGATTCAACTGTAAAAAATTAAGTTAAGTAGCACATGAGTGTGAAAGAAAGTGACAATGACTATTTGTAAAAAAACTCTCCTACTTACTTTCACTTACCAAATTAATATCAATATATATTGTAACTTAAGAAAAAACAGATTGTAAAAAAGTTTTATTTTTAGGTATTATACTGTCACGTGTGTTTTCATCCTCCTTTCGCGGATCGCGTGGGTAAATTGGCGATGAAGTATTCAGAAATGAGTGAAATTTCAACCCCTACTATTAGTTTTATTGCTTAACTTTGAAACATCATAAAATATATAAAAAGGCTATTACATCATTATTTAGTCTGTCTGTCCTACCATCGATAACCTTTCTTTATATAGTCTTACAAAATACAGTTACTTTATGGAGCAGAAAAAAGTTTGAAAAAGTTGCTTGGCGGAACTTGGCAAGTTGGCAATCATGAAAAAGTGCCAAAAGGTGTGATTCTACTGCTCGAATAGAATCACTTTCAAGAGAATGACATTGAAATCTAAAAAGATTGAAAATAAAAGTCGTTATTTAGTAAAAACAAGGTACTACGGAACCATATGTGCGACTGCCTTACACTTGACCGGTATTCCAATAAGTGGAGAAAAGTTTCATGTTGCCATTAATATTGTAGCAATAATATATTGTAATGGATGATTGTTGTAATAAACACATGAACTGAAATACTAGTAAGTATTCAAAATTATAATAACGCATTATTACTATTTACTACTGTTTATTTGTTACAGCTGTTTATTTAAGGTTTAAGAATTACATGAATTCACTTACAGAGAAAATACAATATAATAATTAATGCTATTTGCAGACTAACGTAACAAAAATAACCAATACTTAACAATATTATCAAAGTTGAAACAAATAATTAAGTAGGGGTGGGTAGGTTGCAAATAGTAGCAACGAACGGTCGCGTCTTCATCGAGCGCTTTTATTTATTTATTATTACACAGACTAAAATTCATACAAAAGGTAGACTTAATGCCATGAGGCATTCTCTACCAGTCGACCATTAGGCTAAACAGAGACGTGCTGTTGTCCGCGACTTCGTTCGCGTGGTCTTTGGTTTATTCATTCATATAAGGTTTTCTGCGCAACTTTCTTAATTTTTTATTTTATAAGAACCTTCTTCTGACAATAATTAACCCTAAAAAAAAATGATTAGCGTAATTGTTTTATCCGTTTACGCGTGATGCGATTACCAAGGGAAATAGAGATTAATTTTTATTATGTTGTGTTCATAATTAAAAATAAAGTTTTTTTTAATTTAAAAAATAAATTGTTTCTCTGTATAAAGTAATAAAAATATAGGCAAATTTGCCATAATTTTTATTAGTTTCACTCGGCGAAGCGAACAACGAATTTACTCAATAAAAATAAGTAATTATTACTAATGTTTCTACTCGTAATAATACGATTTATTTTCATTATCGAATCATTCCACCATAAGATATTGACAACAATAAAGTGTCATTTTGCACTTAACAAACTGTTTACTAGCATATAGTAGGGGTTAATAGTGCTGTAAGAGCTCTACAGAACGAATTTTAAGAGAAAACATGATTTCAGTATCGCTTTTGATCGAGATATTAAACTTTACTTTTGAACAAGTCAAATATCACTGCATCTTACTTAAACTCATTTCTAAAAAGATTTACATCTGTAAGATATCGTTTTTAGGGTTCTGTAGGCTCAAAAATTAAAACAGAACCCTTATAGGATCACTTAATTATCACACGTATAGATGATAATGCTAGGATCACTTTATCGTCTGTTTGTCTATTTGTCTGTCTGTAAAGACAATTTTTCTTAGGTACGCGATGAGGTATTAAGTTCAAATTAATACCAAAAACTCAAATCTGAAATCCTTGTAGCCGTGAAAAAATCAAACTTCTAAGTATTACAGAAAGTAGGTCAGGGATTGTTCGAATGAGTAGTTTGTAGTTCTGATGACTCCTTATTCATTTTATTATTCATTCCAAATTACATTAAAAACTTAGAAAAACCAAATTTTTTTTATAAACGGCTAAAAACATTCCTAATAAATAAAAGTTACTATAACTTAGAAGAATTTTTCAATGATAAATATGAAATTTATCTGATAATATTCTTCGGTGGCACAATTTAATTTAATTTAATTTATTATTTATAAATCTAAAATTGTATAATGCTTGAAATGTACACTAATCTTATTATAACTTATTACTTAAGAAATTTAAAAATATGTATATATGTCACTCTCTTGTTTGCTTTGCCCTTGCAAGGCGTCACATGTATACCTTATTTTTCTAACACCGCAAAATTTTAATGTGACATGCAATAAACGTTTGAGTTTGAGTTATTCCGGCAGAGCTTCTAAATCTTAATGATCACATCTCGCTTTTATACAAAAATAACCAAAGTACTATGGGAGTCAAAACAATTACATTCATACTAAAAGACAAATTATCTTGACGATGAAAATATTACAATTATCCAAATATAAATTATTCATTAAGTTTTACGAATTGATTTTATATCTAAAGTATTTATACACATTAAAAATACAAAAGAAATCGTAGTGGTAATTTAATAAGATGGCGCTAGTATTCGACGTCCGGTTGTCATATTCTCTGTAGTTGACGTTAATTACCGCGGCTGTGACGTCAAGTAACGGTGGTAGATGGTAACATAAGTCAACACAATCAAAACATGAGGCCGTTTATGTAGCATAATATATTTTCACACTTGCAACGGAATTAAAACCTATACTAGGGTACTTTAGGTTAATCTATAGGTTTGTATATACAGGGTGTAACGAAAAGGGGTAATAAAACTTTAAGGGGTTATTCTACGGCTAAATTACATCAACTTTTTTATGGGACCAACATCGAAATCGCAAAAAAAAAACACCTTCCCATACTAAAACGCGACCAGCTGGCATCAGTTTGTATGGAAACGTCATTTTTTTTTTTGAGATATATATATATAATGTTCTAAACATCTCAGAAAAAAATGTAGAAATCGTAAAAAAAAACCTTTTTTGCCATTAAAAACTTACCTAAACTTTAGGTACTTGTGGCTCAGTGGCGGCAGCGCTTTGATAGTGATTACCAAAGTTAAGCCACCTACGCCGCGGTTGTGATTGGATGGGTGACCATTCCAACCTTACCTAGTGACATTTATCAAGCATCTCCGTGTAGCTAATAGTAAAATAAAATTGATTTTAGGTAAAAATTAACCGTAATATAGTAATTAGAAATTAAGGTATACCTATCTCTTTCTAAAACAACTACTGAAAAATGTATGGCGGACGTGTAATGTGACGTGACGATACATATCGGATCTCCTTGTCTAACACGCGACTTTAATGGGCTGTAAGTCAGGTATTTATTAATATTTTTCGAAAATTCTTAAAGTTTTATTAATTATAATTATGTACTTATTTATTTTAGGACCAAATAAAAAACATGCATATTCCCCATTGTACTTGGTAAACCGACAGCGCTCTACGCCGATGTATACTCATATAACAGTTTTCTAAGGGCAATGTTAAGTTTGTGCATCTATCCCGTCATGGACGAACTATGTACATACCTACAAATTTCTACAGAAACTACGGAACCCCTAGTGCGCGAGTCTGTTTCGCACATTTTTCATCTATTTATTCCGTCAGTTAGCTGATTATCAAAAAATATTGGACCCTTATTTTGTCTTTTGTCAATCAAACAAAAATGACAAAGATAAAGCGCATCAAAGTGAGCACGTGACGTCACGCCTAGCTTAAAAGTGTCGCAAGGCGTGCCGTTACGCGGAACTATAACGGGCTATATTATCTTCATAATTTTTTGTTTGATTAAGAAAAGACAAAATACGTGTCCAATATTTTCTGTTAATCCAACTGACGGACTAATTAGTTTTTTTTAGGAAACTAGCCCATTGTATAAAAAAAATTCAACTTCATGCCATGAGGCACTCTCTACCATTAAAAATACATATAAGTTATATTGAGATGTTTCTGTGATCCGTTAACTAATTAGGTAGGTACTTTTATAACGTAAACCCTTGATTGGATGTAAGGTGAGTATGTAATATCCACACCATGTTAATTACGAGTTGTGGATTTTATTTTATAATTAGAATAAATAAATAAACCTTTGGGTCAAGCGGAAATTGAAGTAGTAAAACAAAATTGACATGAAAAAAATAACGTACCTACGTTTTTGAGATTTGAAGATAGGGTTGCCAGATACAGGCTTATTATTTCCAGGACATTTTTAAACGCACTACACCTCTTTATGGCATAGGTAAACTTTGGTAGAAACAGCGCTGGAACAGGTTGCGAATGGCGGTCTTTTGTTAGACATACAACGGTTGGCGGACGGACGGTTGGACGGTTTGACTTTGTAGCTGTGCTGTGCGTACCGGTAATTCCAATATTATACTTGTAACTTTGTAAAAAAAACCGGAACAGTAAATCCGGGACATCCCGGATTTCCCGGCCGTCATGGCAACCCTAGTTGGAGATCATGACAATTATTTGTTTCTCTAAGTGGAAACTGAGGAAATAGTTCTTCATTGCGTGAAACCTATATATTATGCCTATAAAAGTGAACTGATGAGATAGATGGTCATATAAAGGATGGCAGTTTGTACGAGGTAATCACTTAAACATGATGTTTTAACCACTAAAGAGAATAGCTTTTATTGTAGGGATAATCTAGCAACACAGAAAAAAAATGCCTATAGGTATATCGTCAAGAAAAATGCCTATTTTGTTTGATCCTTTTTTTTTTCTATTTTGATATTTATGCTAGAATAAAAATTTATTATTTTAATAGGTAGAACATCCGTTTAAGATGGTTCCCTTGAATAACCAATCATCCTGCATAGAATATTAAATATTCAAATTTACAATTCCATCGACTCGTCCCTTATTCGTCACCGATCCGATTGTACATTCAGTTTTGTAGCAACAAAGCATTTGGTGTTTACGCGTTTTGCGATTTGCGATGAATATCATATCATTTTGCATAATTATGTTGTGTGGAGGCGGTGGAATGAAAATTTATATGAAAATGGTTATGAAAAAAGCATGTCGCATCGCGTTGTGTAATTCAGAAATTTTAAAAACTGAGCTTTAACACTTGTAAGTACTCAAATTATAAGCTGGCGCTTTAATATGATACCGAGCTGAGAAGCTGACTTAGCGGCTTCCAATAAAAACAGTCCAACATTTTTAGTAAATTAGACAACCTTCACTGGTTAAGTGTTTGGTTTACTCGTATAAGGTCTACACGATAAGGATAATATTTATGAAAATAAAAACATAAACATAACAACATATTTTTTCTTAAATACATTACTTATTTATTATAGAAATGTTTTTTTTACGCATAACGTCATTCTTAAATTATTTAGGTTACAATTTTTTTTTCTTTATTAAGACCTACCAACAACTGCTGTGCCGTGTGGGGACGGTAAAGAATACACTTCCCCACCGCCAACAGGAGGAGGCGTGTCGTAAGAGGCGACTAATTCCTGTAGCACGAGACGTGCAGCAGCATCTACGTGCAAAATCTTATAAAAAAAGTCCGCTCGCCAACCCGCCTGCGAAGCGAGGCGAGTATTCACAATCCCCCACATGAAAGCCATCGAGGGAGGCCTATGTTTAGCAGTGGACGCCCTATGCCTGAAATGATGAGAACAACTATTCATATTGATACAACCAAGTATACTTTAAACAAATAATAAACAAAAGCTTTATGTAACAACTACTTGAAGGCTAGTTCCACATGCAAAAAGGGCTACAGTGCATATTAACTAATAATAAACATTTTTATAATTGTACCTATATCTATTTTTAATTTGAACTAACTATGTTGTCAGATAAGTAGCCAATGACGGTGGAGTGAAACTATTAGAAAGGTTAAAGTATATGTCTACGAGATGGCCAAGTGAGTTAAGGTTTCTACACATCCTAGGTACTGGAGAGTTAAAACCTCAAACTGTTCTACGTGGCGGCGGGCACAACGGCGTCATAGCGCTTCGAGAAATTCTAGATTGTGCACGAAACTTTAACTGTTAAAATGTTTAAGCAATAAGGGACTGTTAGGTTAGCGCTAGCCTAGCGCTAGTAGGGCCCAAAAAATAAGGAGACATGTTCTGCCCCATATGGGCCAATAATGTTATTATTGACGTTCATAAGTGGCAGTTTTCTGTCCTAAATTGAATAAATGATTTTTGACTTTGACTTTTGTTAACTTTTGCTCTTATCAAATTAAACAAAAACAGCATATTAATCAGATCTCTTCGCAATGTGAGTGGGTGTTCATTCTAAAGTTGATGAAACGAGATGACCACAAATGTTGCTGGGCGTAGATTTTCATTCATAGACGAATGGCGTTATACGTAATAAACCATTATAACAATAAATAAGTATTAAATTCATAAAAAATATGTTGTTAGGTTATTTATATTTATGTTTTCGTAGCGAAATCATGTTTTCTTTAACTTATAAAAATATTGAGCAATATTTCGGTGAGCCTATATATTTGTTTGTTTTGGTAATAGTACCATTAAGGCCTGATTTTTCAATAGCTTGATAACTTTTATCCTATAAAAAAAAATGATGTACAGAAAATATGATAGATATAGCCGCCATGTTGATTTTTCATCGAAAGAGCGATCATAAAAATTCAGCATGGCATGGCGTCTACATCTTTCATATTTTTTAAAAATTTACCATTTAAGTCGATAAATCGCTATGTCATATCATATCGTGTTTGGGTTGTCATGCTAGGGTCATATGTCCACCTTGTGGGACGACACAGGATTTACAGTGGTCGAAATGCGTATTTGTATTTCAACAGTCAAAAGGGACTTGCATTTGATAATTCTGACAAAATATAAATCAAACTCGACATTAATCACACAACTTCGGTCAAGGCACGTTTAACAACATCTTTTGTATCAAACGATCGTTGTTTCGTTGTTTTTGGCTTAATACTTACAAACTTGGAAAGGCGAAACTCTTGCTCATAATTTGACTTGAGTTACCTAAGCTGTAGCTAAATAAGGCTCAGTAAGTCCTCGATTGTTCCGGAACAAAAGTTTACGTGCCTATGCACGAAGTATTCAAAACGTAGTTTTGATTTGAATTTGCGGTTTTGTAGACAGAGTTGGAACCATGTACGCAAAATGTTACAAGAACCTACATCTAACGGTTTGCCTTAGCGGGTTATTTTAGTAGCTAACGCACGCCGAGCTGCTCGGTACTTATTTTTATTATTATTATTAGACCTTTATTTTAGGAAAATGCACCCATATAGCAGAAAAAATTACAAACAATAAATAATACTTGTAATATAAAATTAGATATTAATTAAAATGCAATTTAAAATTATATAAAAATAAAAAATTGACAACACAATATTATTTCCTATTTACGCTCCGGTGCACAGATAGTATGTAAAAAACACACTTGGTGTCAGGGATTCGCCACTCACGCGCCGCGTAGTCGTTGCCAAGTTAATTGTTTCGCCAAATGAAGGCAAAATGCTCCATTGCATTTAGGTTTTTAATTTAATATCTGTGATAGATGATACTTATCTCGCTTAACAGACGACTTCATTACAAAACTAGTAACCCTATTGAGTAAGCAGTATCAGCATTATTAAAATTGTCAAAGTCAGAAAACCTTTCGCAAATTATGTATAATAATTATATGTGTGCATTTTCAGTTTATGCGTTGGGGCTGTAGGCAATTATAATTTTAGGAATTTGATAGTGTCGTTTTTCTAGGCTGGGGGGTTACAAAAGTACATACTGTTTATTCAACACAATATAATGATGAACCAAAATTGGATTCAAAATTTACGTCGGGTTACGTGTTTTATTTTTTGCCCCACCTGACTTCAAAATGATTGGTTCAAAGACCTTCATGTCAAAGTTAGTTTTATTTATTGTTAAAAGTTTGACGTCCTAATGATATATGGTATATGATATATATGATATATTGGACAACAAAAACAACGACGGTACCACAACACCCAGACCCGAGACAATCTAGAAAAGTTATTTTTCTACATTGACCCGACCCGGAATCGAACCCGGAACCTCAGAGATAGCGACACCAAGTCCGGTATGCTCGCCTCTCGGCTACGGAGCTCGTCAATGATACGTTGTGAATTGTTGTTGTAGGTAGAATATATAGCGAACCTACTGAATTTACTTAAGCTGTGTCTTAACGTTATTTGAAAGGATTATTTTGCTGTCGAATCGAAGTTACTAATGTACAAGTGAACTAGAGTTACACAGTTTTGTTGTTTAAGTTAATGCAGTAGAGTTTATATTTGTGCAATATGAGATTATGGACGACGGTAGCGAGTAACGTGATACTTAAATCACAGTTAATGTGGCATCGATTGTACTTTGTGTTACAATACAATACCTGCGAGGTCACGGATTCTTTAGTCTTGGTATAAAGAAGTTAGACTATTTATACTTTTAGTTTTAAAAGGGTGGTTCGGGCTATATTGATGAAGGATCGGCTTTGCTGTTAGAGCAAACGATCTCTTAAGAGAAGACCGCTATTTGGCAAGATATTTTTATTTGCTACTAAGTTAGAGTATTATGCGTACATACTTAGATCATTTGAAACCTTATTTAAACGTATAAACATTTTTCTTTGCTTTTCGAGCGTAATATAAGTCCATGTGGAAAAATACTTTTCTATATTGTCTCGGGTCTGGGTGTTGTGGTACCGTCTTTGTTTCTAATTTCTGTAACACAAGTGCTTAAGCTACTTATCATAGGATCAGAGCGATGTTTGTGATGTTGTCCAAAATGTATATTTATTTATATTAGTGAAAGTCGCAGTTTGCGCGGCCTCTAAGAATGCGAAGTGCGAACAGTTCTAGCGAATTCGCATCGAATGCGCTGCATGCGAGCTAATAGTCGCCAACATTCGCCAAATCAGTACGCATGCTAACCTCGAAGAAGTAATAGTATTGTTCTCTGCTCTACCTATATTAGGCTTCATTTCTAAAGTAAAAGTATCTCCCGGAAAAATTGTGCCTATTTGCAAATAGCAGATTTCGCACCCTACTGCGGCATATTGACTTCATTCTCCAAAATAAAGCCACATTTGCATGTATCCATGCGGCATTCCTTGTGCCCACAGTAGAGATAAATACAGTAGCATTATCTTTTTTAATGATGAACCTAACCACCCTTTTGAAGAAAACCTTATTTAGCTACACCGGGTAGTTGTGGCGAGCGCTGAAGGTGCTCAGTCTAGGTCCGCCCCACTAGCGGTTGCGGCGACCAAGCCAAATGAGATAGCTTGCACGGCTCCATAACTACATTAGTATGGAGCTAATATAAGCTGGTAGGTACCAATGATGACATACGGAGCCAAACGTCGAACATGACAGTAAAGCTAGGCCACCAACTTCACGTCACTATGGAAAAGTTGATGCTTGAAATTTCGTTAAGGGATAAAATCCGAAACGAGTTATCCGGCTGCAGACTAAAGTAATGGACATAGTCCTGAAATGAAGCAAGATAAAGTGACAGTGGGCCGGCCGCATCTGCCGCAGAACCGATGAAAGGTGGAGTAAATGGGTTCATAAGTGGAGATCGCACCTTTGCAAACGTATTGCAGGACACCTCCCAGCTCGATAGACTGATGACCTTAGGAAGATGGTTGGCAGGGGCTAGATGAAAAAAGCGGGTAATCGTGCTCTTTGGCTCCTTAGGTCAAGCAGTGGACTGCAATAGGCTGACATGATAAAGTAGCTGGTGGTGGCGCCGGCGGAACCAGGACTGCTGCAACAGGCCGGACTGTGGTTAGGCTTCATTCTAACGGGCTTGATCTGGGAGTGGGTCGATTTCGGGTTTTAAGGGCGCTTCTGTAGACTCGGAACTTGGCTTAGGTTGTCGTGCGAAGGGTGGACGGTGGAAAAACGGCCAGGAACTGTGTCCGCCAAAATGAAAGACAGGACTTCACACCAGTTGGCGTGTGCGATGATGTAAACACTGTCATCATCATCATCATCATCTCAGCCACAGGACGTCCACTGCTAAACATAGGCCTTCCCCATTGACTTCAAGATTGGCCAGTTGGAAGCGGCCTGCATCCAGCGTCTTCCTGCGACCCTTACCAGGTCGTCTGACCACCTTGTAAGTGGACGTCCTACGCTGCGCTTGCCGGTACGCGGCCTCCATTCTAGAACCTTTCTGCCCCATCGGCCGTCAGTTCTACGTGCTATGTGCCCCGCCCACTGCCACTTCAGCTTGCTAATCCTTGGGCTAAGTGGCACTGTGTTGTGCAGTATATTAAGTGTTTAAGGCGGTGATGGCTATTGTGACAAACAGGTTTCACGTTCACAGCTCAGCACAGCTTTAGGGGGTATTACCATACAAATCGGTCTAAGGTGAATCGATGTCAGTGATCTATGGTACAATAGAATCAGACGACGCCGATCTATAGGTCTACATCTAATCAGAGACTGGTCTAATTAATTAAAGTTGGTAGCAGTGTCGAAAGCTGAATTTGAATGTGATAATAGAGTATTGCAGTTCTATTTAGGAGCAGTTCAAAGCTCAGCGATGAATTAAACAATTGAACTCGCCATAGGAGTTACGTATATTGTTAAGGTAAGGTATTCATCCTCTTGCCAATCACTGGAGAAATGCTTAATAATTACATATATTAGCTTCCTACCGCAGCTTCATCTGCGTGGAGTTCGCTCTGTTACTTAAAGTATTTATCAACGACCAAATAATGCATAATTAGAGAACAAATTGGATTACCATAAAAAGAGTCAAAGTGAGAGCCTTAAAAGATAGACATATGCTGAACTTACAGATTGTTCTTTGAACATTCAAAGGGGAACGATCCCGTCATACATGATTGTCTCGTAACTAACCGTTTACGGTGCTTTCAAAACGTAAAAAAAAAAACGTTTTTGCAATATTTTTAATTGGTGGTCTGCTCTTATTGGTTGTAGCATGATGGAATCTAACCTATAACCTTCCTCGATAAATGGATTATCCAACACAAAAAGAATTTTCCAATTTACATCAGTAGTTTCTGAGACTAGCGCGTTCAACCAAACAAACAAACGAACTCTTCGGCTTTATGATATTAGTATATAGATTGACAACTAATGATGTATGTGCGTGCAACTTTATGACAAAACAATGTGGTCGAGCTTACTGTATTAGCTTGTATTGTTCTAACGTAACGTTTTGCATTCTTGGAGCGATCTCTATAAAAATAATGCGATTATATGGCCCGCCCTTATCTTGACACTATCGCGATGCGTATATAGCATACAGAATTTTTTGCTGCATACTCATTCAGAGCTATCTGTGCCTGACTGCATTCAGAATTTTCCTGTGCCTATAACAGACAGAGAAAGTTGTACACACCTCTCGTTCGTGCACTAAAAACGTACACTTTTTCAGACGCGATTCATCCAGCTTCAGTTTGGCTTCAGTATGCGCCCAACTGAAAACGGAGGCGGACGTTTCGCGCGCGCGCTCTCCGCAACACGTGTTCGAGAGTCGAAATTCGAAAAGTGACGTTTTTATTTTTTCGGAACCTTAACTTTTTAATTTACCGCGGCGTTGGCACAGTGCTTGTGTAAATAGGTTTGTTAATGCTGAAAGTGGGCAAAATTGTGACATTGTGGTGCTTGCCAGAATATGAGGATCAAAATAAACCTTAGAATATTTTAGTCGAGGACGTTAAACCGGACTGTCCCAGTTACGACAGAGCTGATTAATTGGATATTGAGGATTCTGACGGTAATTTCTTTTTTATAACACTTCTTTTTAATTAACATAATTTATGTAAGATGATTATGTTTTAATTTTGCAAGGAAATATCGTGGAAGCTGAGCCAAGATTAACTATTCAGTAGTTGAGTCTGACTCACACATATGAACAGTCTGGAATATAAATACTTTAGACATCGTATTTTAGACTGTGATTGTACATGGAAACTTTTTCTTTTTCACATGACACAGTTAGACAGGGTAGAAATAAAGCTATCGTTAAAACGGATCGTTTTTACCGCTGAATATTGATGACTGTAACCCGTGGTTAGCCTCGCAAACATTTATCTATGCAATTTTTATGATTTAGCGCTTTGTGGATGACTTTCATGTGTTTGTTAAATGTAGAACGGAAAATGTAGTGCAGTTGAAAATGTTGATTAGAGACAAAAAATACTGACTTATTCTAAATATCTTCGGAAATTATGACGTTTTAATCAATCAGTCATATTCTACCAAATATTAGTCACTGAGGTAAAAACTATATTAAAGTGATTATTTTTACAAAATATATTATAATTGCAGCCAATAACCACATTGTAATTATTAAGCCAGTCTTTAAAAAAAACGTAAGATTTATTTTATTTTTCGGTCTGCTTACACATTTTATAGGACACATCCTATTAAAGTTCCTAAAAACATAATTGCTATCCTTTTAAACTTAACTTCTACTTCCATCGAGATTTAACCTTAACCTTTTTTATTAAGTTGTGTTCCATTTTAGATACGGATTTAATGATGTTTGAACCCAAATTAAAAAAATATGTGTACGTAACTAACTCTTACATTGGAAGCAGGTGAGTGTAAATTTATACAGGGAGGCCATTAAGTAGGAGTACAAAACGTTTAAAAAAATTGTAATGGACAGTTAAAGTATATAAGCAGAAGCAGTATAAGGAAGCTTCATCATTTCAGCCATAGGATGTCCACTGCTGAACACAGGCCTCCCCCAATGACTTATCATCGGGGGGGATTGCCAATACTCGCCACGCTTGGCAGGCGGGTTGGCGAGCGCAGTTTTCTATAAGATTTCGCACGAAGACGCTGCTGCCCATCTCGTGCTACAGGAATTAGTGGCCTCTTACGACATGCCTCCTGTTGGCGGTAGGGAAATGTATTCTTTACGGCCTTGCCCTCACAGCGCTTGCTAAGCTCAGGAAGCTTACAAAGCTTATGTTATAAATGTGAAAGTTTGGATGAATGAATATTTGTAACTCAAGCTAGAACGGCAAAACGGATCTGGATGAAATTTGGCACAGCGAAAGATTATAGTCTGGAATAGCACATAGGTTACTTCGTATTTTAGAAAAATGAACGGTTCCCGTGGGATAGATTTGTTTTTGTTTTTCACAGAGCAAGGGATCGACATGATTTTATGTATAGTGGTAGTTTATAATAGGGGTAACAAGCATTATTCCGAGCGAGCAAAACCGCGGGCACAGCTAGTATACAGGGTAGCACTGCAAGGTAGTGCGTCTTCGTTTATTTTTAAACTATGCTATACTTTTTTAACTAACTACCTGTCCCGGCGAACTTCGAACGGCTTCTTTTTTTTTTCATGAATTTTTTGATGTTAAAATACTATTCTGCTATTCGGGACGGAGACAAATCCAAAATCATAAAAATCGCCCCTTTCGTTCTTGACTTATAAATGGTGTAACTAACCCGACTTTGTTTTTTAAATATATATATGGAAAAAATGAGTTAGTTTTTTATGTAGATCGATTCTGAGTGGTCCTTAAAAATTGACAATACCTTGAAATGTAACCCTGTATATTTTGTTGTAATGATTATGATTACGTTTTACGTAAACGTAGGTTTTGGAGCCGCAAATATCAGACTCTTCTGCTTAAATGTAACAACCTTTACAATAGAACCAACATTGAAATCTCAAAAAACAATTGTTCTCCATTCAAACTGTGTCAGTTGGTCGACGGTTCACTATGAGAAAGTGTTATTTTTATGTTGTAGTTGGTTTTTTGGATGTTGTATTTGAGCATTATAATGTCACTTTTGCAGCTCCAATATTTTAATCAACTAAGATCTTGTTAACCAAAATAAACACAAGCGAAAATGTTCAGTTTTTCATAAGATTCAAGTTGTAAACATCTTGATTTATTCATAACTCAAACTCAAAGGGGTTTCTCCCGAGATTTGGACATCCAAAACTTTGTGGAGTAACAAACTTCGGGGAGACTACATTTTCCATGTTTTTACACGACTGACCAAAAAGGTGTTTCGTTTTTAGGGTTTATATTTGTATGTATGTATGTGAGTTTCTTTCCATCCACCATAACTACTAAACACCTTAACCGATTTCGATGTATGAAGTATCGTTAGAATCATTACTTTCTCTCGGATGACATAGGCTATTTGATGTTATAATACAAAGAATAAAGAAAATTATATACTCAACAATTTGCGGTCTAAAGAAAAACGGCAGTTGTGTATTTTTTATATATATTTTTTTAAAATAAGTAAATTGTTTACACAATCACACAAATTAGCTAGCCCCAAACTAAGCAAAGCTTAGCTTGTTGGTACTATGAAAAAATGTTCTTATATTTTGGGTAGGTACTTTATTATTTGAGTATGTATATGAATCTAAAATAACAATAGAAAGTTACTCAAATAATAACTAGAATACCGAGATTAGTTGTTCATTAGCTTAGTGATTGTTTAATCTTGATGTATTTTGACGAGTATAAAGAGATTACTGTTTGAAATTTAACTGAATTATTAATTGACGCGTTTCTCACAGTTTACGCGCTTACTACTCGTGTCTCATCAATGTTTAAATACGTAATAGTTTAAAGAATTACAGTCAACATCCGAAAGTAAAAACAATATTCTGCGATTTGTAACTAAGGAAGTCGATAGTTTCTCCTTGTACTCATTTTAAAACAATAAATTTTAGACAAAACAAACGACTTCAAAAAACTAGCTAGTAAAGTTAAAAATAAAATTAACATCATAAGTAATCAGTTATTTTTGGAGTAAGTGCAATGAAAACATTCAAACTCTCATCAGCTGTCACCGACTCCTTAAGTAACTGATTAGGTACTTAATATATATTTGATATTATTTTTAGCTTTTCAGTTTTTTCAAGACGGTTTATTTTTTTTATAAAATTTACAATTTTTTGTGAAGAATCCTCAGCAAAACAAATAACAGTTACAAACACAAGTTAACTGCTGTACACCGATTTTATCCCCTTTTTTCTACACTGAGAGGTGATTTTTTTCCGAAAATTTTTGAAGTATAAGCAATCAACAAAAAAATTAGTCATTAAAATCGATTCATAATTGGCGGAATATTTACGTAACTTATATAAAAAAAACATACAATCGAATTGAGGACCTCCTCCTTTTTAGAAGTCGGTTATTAAGGTTTTTAACAAGCGACTCATCTTTACTTTACTATGTAGATGACTTGATTGAGGCTTTGTTCTAAATAATGGAAGCCTTTCTTTGTCTTTGTCATTTAAAAGAGCTTTTTCCGTTAGTCACATAAAAAAATCTTTCCGCATTTTTCTGTTAACCATTTAGTTTAACGTGTTCTGGGCAAAGAGAAAAACGAGGTCAACAAGGGCAAAGCTAGGGCTTGCCAACAGTTCGGTATAATTATACAGGGTGGAAGGAAGATAAAGGAGTTAAGTCATTGTAACTGTAAAAATACCACAGAACCGATTTTGATAAAATAAATAAATCAATAAATATTGGCCAACATCACATACATAGCTCTGATCCTATGATAAGTAGCTGAAGCACTTGTGTTACAAAAATCAGAAACAGCGACGGTACCACAACACCCAGACCCGAGACAATATAGAAAAGTTATTTTTCTACATTGACCCGACCGGGCATCGAACCCGGAACCTCAGAGATAGCGACACCAATTCCGGTATGCTCGCCTCGAGGAGGTCGTCGTCAGTTGACAGGCAATAAATGTTTGTACCTAACAGGTCCCACAGGTCAGATTCATCATGGCAGCTAAAATAAATAATATTTGCTGGAGATTTCTGACACCTGATATTTTATGATTATTTTTAATTTACTTACTAAGATTGTTAAGACTCTAAGCTGCTCCCACTCAATTATTGTTTTCAATACCTCCTAGGTAAATAAGTTTTAAGCTCTGCTACAATGTAGATAACAAAAGACATAATAAATAAATAATAAAATGGAGTTTTTAATGTAAGTTTTTACGAAATCGGTGTTATAATTTATTGTACATACAAACGGAAAGTCAACCTAACCAAAAAGTTAAAGGTCATTGAATTGATTTTCAACTTTATGTTCAACACTTAGAGATCAATATCAATTGAGAAAATTTGTCATTTTGTGGTAGGTAGACTAAGCTGTTGTCTGTACTTTTAAAATTGGTCAAAATTTTACTAGCTTAATTATCTTCTTCTTAAGGTGCCTTCCCCTGCCGGAGGTTGGAGATCATCATGGCAATTTTTACTTCGTCCACTGCTGCCCTAAACAGGGACCTGGTGCTAAGTCCGAACCACTGTCTAAGATTCTTGAGCCAAGAGGTCTTACGTCTGCCTGGTTTCCGGCGTCCTTGAATCTTCCCCTGGATGATCAGTTGGAGAAATTCATACTTGTTGTTGCGCATTATGTGGCCAAGATATTCAAGTTTACGTTGCTTTACAGTGCGCAGAACCTCTAACCCTTTGTTTAATCTCCGTAAAACCGTCTCATTTTTCACCCTGTCAGTCCATGAAATCTTCAACATTCTTCTGTATACCCACATCTCAAAGGCTCAGGCCGCTCATCCGCTTGCACATTGTTTCCGTTAGTGTCCAAGCCTCGACTCCATACAATAGAACAGAAAACACGTAGCAACGAGCCAGTCTTATACGGGTGGGTATCTTTAGGGAACGGTTTGTGAGGAGACTGTTCATCCTCATAAATGCATTTCTTGCCTGCTCTATGCGACATCTCACTTCAGCTTAGTTATGGTGGCTCGAATTCAAGCCAATGGATGCCCATTGGATAGATAGATCTCTTACCACACTGAATTTTGGCATGAGATTTTGGAACAAATAAAAAAAAGACAAAATTCGAATGTTTCTGACTTATAAACTTTTAATTAACAAAAACGCATTTTTTGTTTTAATTTTTTTTTGGCAATTTTTAGCTCATTTAATACTGTTATTACGATGTATGATCCTTGTTTATCGGGTAGTAGGAAATATACAAATTTTACTAATTTTATTATTATTTTTATTAACTATAACATAATTTGATCTCGCCACCCGGTATAATTAACTTTTCGGCGAGGACCAAAGTGCCTATTATTAGAAGAGCCTTGAAACTTTATTCTTAATTAAAGCAACTTTAATTGAATTACGTTAGGTTTCCTAGTTTCTAGATTACTTCATCTGATTGTTGTTTTTCGTAGTCAATTTCTTACCACAAGTTTTCTGGAATACATCCAATAGTAACATTGCTTTTTGCTATAACAAATGTAAGAATATACTTACGAAAGTAGCTTACGTTTATTAAAGACTTTGTCGTTGGAATATATTTAAATGATTGTCAGAACTCCCCAGCAAAAAATGTTTTAAGGTACTTACCTTGTAACTAGGGTTGCCAGATACAGGCTTATTTCTGGGACAATTTTACTAGGGCACTGACCTGTGTATTAAATGAACTTTATATCTAGGTAAGATAGTTTTTCTTTTAACTTCGTTATACAGGGTGCACAAAAGAATAGGACACTCCTTAAAACCACGTGATCAGCTGCCCACTTGCAACAACTTTTTCTATAGAAGCAACATCGAAATCGATACATTTTTTAGATGCTTCATACAAACTTATTCGCTACCTCGGTGATAAAGTATGAAGCATCTAAAGGAATCACGATTTCGATGTTGCTTTCATAGTAAAAGTTGTTGGGTATGATCAGCTGATTACGCAGTTATAAGGAGTGTTCTATTCTCTTGTACAACCTGTATCTATTTTTCGTTGGCAGACTTGACTTGAAAATTGGACGGGTCCCTAAATAAAAAAATGGAGTTTCTAATAGAATCTGACTAAATAACATTAAATAATTTTTATCAGAAGTTAAGCTTCATTCAACACACGCTCGAGTAACGCACACATGGACATCGCCCTTGGACACGAGATCTCGGAACGGAATACTGACAGTAAGTTAAGCCCGGTAGCGATGTCTAAGAAAATTGCCAACTGACAGTTGGCAAGGCAGTTGGCTTCGTAGCCATAACAACGATAAAATTATAAATGTAACTTAAAATGTATGTATGGCCTTTTATAATAATGTCATATGTAATATTATGATGCCTGAAATAAATTACCTACATTATTATTAGGTGTGCGTCTAACGCCATCGAGCACGCACATCGTCGCGTCGCAGCGTCGCGGTACGAGCTGTGACTTATGCTAAGACGGGGACCTTTTTGCTGCTGCAACACTGCTTAATGTATTAAGAATATGTAATACTCCTGTGTTTATTATGTATTATGCATTTGTACTATATTTTGTGGCAGCGAAATTAACGTCATTCATTAATTCATTCATTCCTACATACCCTTTAGAGCAGCAATACCTTTAGAGGACCATCTTTCTTCGAAACACGTTGGTGATTTTTCATATACATTTAGTATAAACTGACAGGAAAAAAGTAAATACAATTTTTATGCTATTAGGTGTGTGCTCCATGCACAGAACAGAGATGAGGCGCTATGCTCCTCGTTCAGTGGCTCCATGTCTAGCGCGCATTTTCCGTAGTTCATCTTCTGATACCAGTACCTATTATTTATTCTGTGCCTTTTGGTAAAAGTTATTTTATATATGCAGCTGATTACGTAGTTTAAGTAGTGTAAATTTAACCTAAATAGATTACATTCACACTAGCATTAAATGGAAATTAAATATATATATATTTAAAGAGTAGTATCTACACCCTGTATAGACCCTTGTAGTCATAAAAATTATCCTAAAAATACTTTTGATCTATTTCCCATGTGTAATTCCGATACAATCGCTGTGTCTCCCAAAGTCAACTGAAGTCAGCTCGAACAAGTTTAGAATTGGTAATTTGTTTTTTCCTATAACGGGAAGTTGTAAAACATAAATTAGCCGGGTTCCCGGGGGCGCCACAAAATTCCCGAATCCCTCTGATCGTGGGGAAACAATTTTCATTATGGCGAATGCGGACGCGTGAAAGCTATCGTGTGAAACTATTTTGTAAAAAGCGATACCATTCTACGCTTTAAAAATATTGTGATAATTTTATTTTTAGGATGTAAGCTTGACTGAAGGGACCTTTTTTTGAAAAAAAAAGGTGAAAAAATTGTGACGGATAACTACGCAACCCTTTATTGCGCGTGGCCCAACCGACACGCACTTAAATAAATAAATAAAAAAACATCACAACATACATTGCTCTGGTCCTATAATAAGTAGCCAAAGCACTTGTGTTACAGAAATCAGAAACAATGACGGTACCACAACACTCAGACCCGAGACAATATAAAAAAAGTTATTTTCGACATTGACCGACCGGGAATCGAACCCGTTACCTCAAAGTTAGTCACCAAGTCCGGTATGCACGAATCTCGGCTACGGAGTTTGTAAAATCTGAATACTTGACTAGTTATCATTTTAATAAAAAAAATTTTTTATTAAAACTTTCTAATTTAACATTTAGAAGTCAGTTGTAAATAGGCATGAAATTTTCCTAATTAGAATTTGGGTTGATTGGCAATGAAGGACCGAATAATTTGACCCTTTATTTTAATACTATGTTAATCAAAGGCCTACCGGCTATAATAATATTTAATAGGAAAACAGTTTTATTCGGAGACGCTCTAGAACGATTAAGTTTATCTCAAACAAAGTTGCTCATCTGAAGTAGACTATTTTATTTTCTAAACTAAAGATTCAGACGCGGTTTTTATTACACTTTTATACAATAGGGAATATGCATGAAAAAAATATATATTGTTTTAACTATATTTATAAGAAAATATATGAAATTATAGTGCTAATAGTGAAAACAAAATTAATTTTGGGTAAAAAATAACCGTAATATGTAATTAAAACAAATTCTAAAACAACTTTTACCATGGAAAATGCATGGCGTACGTGTAATGTGACGTTACGGTACATATCGGATCTCCCTGTCTAACACGCGACTTCATGGGCTGTAAGTCAGGTATTTGACAATATTTTTCGAAAATTCTTAAAGAGTAACTAACTATAATAAAGTACTATTTATTATAAGACCAGATAAAACAACATGAATATTCCCCAATACTTGTCGAAGATTGTGTTTATAAACCTGTGTTGCTTAAGGAAAATACAAGATTTATTCATAGTTTTTAGGATTCCATAGCCAGAGCCGTCTTAACATATCCCGGGGCCCACAAGAATTTGGGGGCGCTATTGCAAAGTAAAAATGCAATACTGTTGGTATGAATTCGTGACTCCAAACAAAATATATCATATCTCCGTTAGAAGTATAGTTTTAAATTTTCCTTCTTTTTTCTAGGTCAAACCTTTTTCTTTTATCTTCAGTTAACAGTGTTTCCTAGTTTACACACCCGTACACATTTTGGGGCCCCTGTGAGGCCGGGGGCCCTAGGCACAGGCCCCGTGTGCCCTTATGGTAACTATGTAACTGTCCATAGCCAACTAGGAACTCTATTCGCCATGCCCGTCTGTTTGTCTATCTGCATACGTCCGCGGCTTAGCTCTGAGACTTGTAGTAATAGAAAGCTGTAATTTTGCGTTTCTTTTGCCGTAACATTAAACACGCTGACAGTGGTTAAAATAAATTTAAAAAAATAAACTACTCTACCCTTTGTGTTGGTTTTCATTAGATATTAATTCGATAAAAATATTGCAGATGTGTGAAAACCATTACTCAATTCAGGGCCTTTTGCGAAATACTAAGTTTTAAATTGCTAATTTTTTTGTTAAATGGTTGATTTTGGATATTTTTAAAAACCGCGGCGCACAGATGTTACCAAATCTCATACAAAGAAGCCAGTCGTCAACCCGGTTTAAAAACCGTGCATAGCTTCAACAAAAACCGGATATAAATCTTCTCGCTGAAAAGGGCACTTAGCCACAGCAATTCTTTGTTTTTTTTACAATTATTTATATTTTGACAACCCTACGAAATTCTAGTGAAAACTGAACATCGAATTCAATTTAACGGTGCTCCTAAAATGTTACTGTAATACTGTTTAATTTATAGCCCTTAAATATTTACAAAGCTTAAGTTTTGGGGTACTCAATAATTAATGTTGCCTACTCAACATTATTATTTTGTAGTGATAATTATGCCAATACATTTACCTAAATTACCATTTACTTTGACAGTCTAACAATGTATACAGCATCTATTTTTTGCGAGATTTTGAAGTTGGTAGTAATACAATTATCAGCTGATTACGTAGGCATAAAGTTGATCGACTTTACATTTGACCGAGTGAACGTTTGGTCGAAAATATTGGTTAGGTTAGGTTAGTAATTTTTTCGACCAAACATTCACTCAGTCAAATGTAAAATCGATCGACTAAACAATGGCCAAAAGTATTATCGGTCTTGTGATAAGCGGTCTAATGAATTTCGGCATCCAATGGTAAACCCGAATTTGAAGTCATAAGGCATTTTCAAGGAATTATTAGACTTCAAATTCATACTCATCAAGTATAACGAAAGAGAAAAATTGTGATATATTTATTTATGATCATCATCATTTCAGCCTTAGGACGTTTACTGCTGATCATAGGCCTCTCCTAATGACTTCCAGATTGGCCAGTTGGAAGCGGCCTTCATCCACCTTGTAGGTGGACGTCCTACACTGCGCTTTTCGGTACGTGGCCTCTATTCTAGAACCTATTTTGCCCCATCGGCCGTCAGTTCTACGTGGTATGTGCCCCGCCCACTGCCACTACAGCTTGCTGATCATTTGGCCTATGTTAACGACTTTTATTCGTTTACGGATCATCTTATATTACAATGTAAAACAAATTACAGAAATAAAAAGAAGAAACAAATAAATACTCAAATTTCCGTATATTATCTCTTTTATTAAACCCTTAAATAAATTCTTTCCGTAACGAAACTTCCCTGATTGCGTTATCCGGAGAAAGGGCAAATAAATTTAATTATAAAACAGGAAGTTTCAATCAATTGATTCATTTTCGAATTGTTGGCTGTAGTTCGATTAATAATTAAATTTTATTGTATTTTGTTTGGTCTTAATGCTTTTCTGATAAGCTATTATGACAAACCAAATGCTTTAGCAGTTTAGTTTATGCTTTCGAGTCTCCCAACAAGTAGGCCTACGGATGAACATGGACAAAACCAAGCTCATGTCGAATGCCCATGTTGCGCCCTACTCAGTATCCATATCCACAATGTCTACTTAGGACAAGTTATCCAATTGAGTAGATCCAATTTTGAAAAGGAGGCCAATCGTCGAATCCAACTCGGCTGGGCAGCGTTCGGGAAATTACACAACGTCTTCTAGTCCAATATACCTCAGCGTCTAGAGACGAAAGTCTACAACTAGTGTGTTTCCAGTGATGATATATGGAACTGAAACGTGGCCTCTCACTATGGGCCTCATAAGAAAACTCAAGGTTGCACAGCGTGCTATGGAAAGGGCTATGCTCGGTGTTTCTTAGCGAGATCGAATCAGAAATGAGGAGATCCCTAAATGAACAAAAGTCGCTGACATAGCCCAACGGATTAGCAAGCTAAAGTGGCAGTGGGCAGGGCATATAGCACGTAGAACTGACGGCCGATGGGGCAGAAAGGTCTTAGAATGGAGGCCGCGTACCGGCAAGCGCAGCGTAGGACGTCCACTCTAATGGTGGTCAGACGACCTGGTAAGGGTCGCAGGAAGACGTTGGATGCGGGCCGCCAACCGGCCAATCTGGAAGTCAATGGGAGATGCCTATGTTCAGCAGTGGACGTCCTACGGCTGAAATGATGATGATGATGATGAAATGCTTTGGGGGTTCCGCACTCGTTCCAGCAGGATCCTACTAAGCTCAAACTGTCTGTATTTTTGTCTGTCTGTCCAACTTAGGTAATATAGGACTATAGCTTTTGAAAAGGTTGAGAGAGACAGAGATATCCTACCGATAATTAATCAATTATTGTTTTCAATACCTCCTAGGTAAATAAGTTTTAAGCTCTGCTACAATGTAGATAACAAAAGACATAATAAATAAATAATAAAATGGAGTTTTTAATGTATTTTTTTACGAAATCGGTGTTATAATTTATTGTACATACAAACAACGGAAGGTCAACCTAACCAAAAAGTTAAAGGTCATTGAATTGATTTTCAACTTTATGTTCAACACTTAGAGATCAATATCAATTGAGAAAATTTGTCATTTTGTGGTAGGTAGACTAAGCTGTTGTCTGTACTTTTAAAATTGGTCAAAATTGTTTACTAGCTTAGTTATCTTCTTCTTAAGGTGCCTTCCCCTGCCGGAGGTTGGCGATCATCATGGCAATTTTTACTTTGTCCACTGCTGCCCTAAACAGGGACCTGGTGCTAAGGCAAAGTCAGTCAAAGTCAAAAATCATTTATTCAATTCAGGACAAAATTGCCACTTATGAACGTCAATAACAACATTATAGGCCCCTAGGGGGCCAGAACATGTCTCCTTATTTTTTGGGCCCTACTAGCGCTTCGAGACAAGACACAGACAATCTGGCAAGTGCTGAGAAGAAACGCCGGAACAAACTCAGGCCGAACCACTGTCTAAGATTCTTGAGCCAAGAGGTCTTACGTCTGCCTGGTTTCCGGCGTCCTTGAATCTTCCCCTGGATGATCAGTTGGAGAAATTCATACTTGTTGTTGCGCGTTATGTGGCCAAGATATTCAAGTTTACGTTGCTTTACAGTGCGCAGAACCTCTAACCCTTTGTTTAATCTCCGTAAAACCGTCTCATTTTTCACCGTGTCAGTCCATGAAATCTTCAACATTCTTCGGTATACCCACATCTCAAAGGCTCAGGCCGCTCATCCGCTTGCACATTGTTTCCGTTAGTGTCCAAGCCTCGACTCCATACAATAGAACAGAAAACACGTAGCCAGTCTTATACGGGTGGGTATCTTTAGGGAACGGTTTGTGAGGAGACTGTTCATCCTCATAAATGCATTTCTTGCCTGCTCTATGCGACATCTCACTTCAGCTTAGTTATGGTGGCTCGAATTCAAGCCAATGGATGCCCATTGGATAGATAGATCTCTTACCACACTGAATTTTGGCATGAGATTTTGAAACAAATAAAAAAAAAAGACAAAATTCTAATGTTTCTGACTGATAAACTTTAAATTAACAATAACGCATTTTTTGTTTAATTTTTGTTGGCAATTTTTAGCTCATTTAATACTGTTATTACGATGTATGATCCTTGTTTATCGGGTAGTAGGAAATATAAAAATTTTACTAATTTTAGTATTTTTTTAATTAAATATAACATAATTTGATCTCGCCACCCGGTATAATTAACTTTTCGGCGAGGACCAAAGTGCCTATTATTAGAAGAGCCTTGAAACTTTATTCTTAATTAAAGCAACTTTAATTGAATTACGTTTGGTTTCCTAGTTTCTAGATTACTTCATCTGATTGTTGTTTTTCGTAGTCAATTTCTTACCACAAGTTTTCTGGAATACATCCAATAGTAACATTGCTTTTTGCTATATTTTATTGGTACGGCATAAAATGTAAGAATATACTTACGAAAGTAGCTTACGTTTATTAAAGACTTTGTCGTTGGAATATATTTAAATGATTGTCAGAACTCCCCAGCAAAAAATGTTTTAAGGTACTTACCTTGTAACTAGGGTTGCCAGATACAGGCTTATTTCTGGGACAATTTTACTAGGGCACTGACCTGTGTAATAAATGAACTTTAAATCTATGTAAGATAGTTTTTCTTTTAACTTCGTTATACAGGGTGCACAAAAGAATAGGACACTCCTTAAAACCACGTGATCAGCTGCCCAATTGCAGCAACTTTTTCTATAGAAGCAACATCGAAATCGATACATTTTTTAGATGCTTCATACAAACTTATTCGCTACCTCGGTGATAAAGTATGAAGCATCTAAAGGAATCACGATTTCGATGTTGCTTTCATAGTAAAAGTTGTTGGGTATAATCAGCTGATTACGCAGTTATAAGGAGTGTTCTATTCTCTTGTACAACCTGTATCTATTTTTCGTTGGCAGACTTGACTTGAAAATTGGACGGGTCCCTAAATAAAAAAATGGAGTTTCTAATAGAATCTGACTAAATAACATTAAATAATTTTTATCAGAAGTTAAGCTTCATTCAACACACGCTCGAGTAACGCACACATGGACATCGCCCTTGGATACGAGATCTCGGAACTGAATACTGACAGTAAGTTAAGCGTAGCGATGTCTAGGAATATTGCCGACTGACACCACCAGAACGGCTCCGAGTACGAAGCCATAACAAGAATCTATATATATAAACCTGTCTGTATATAAAACAAATTTGCATTTTTGTCCGGCAGCACCCTGAGTATTTCGTTACTAGAGGAAAACATCACAATAAAGAAATGAGACACCATAACAGAATAATGTTGCCTAACATTAGGCTGCAACTATTTAAACGAAGCTCATACTGTATGGCTATTAAAATTTACAACAAGCTGCCTGAATCCTTCAAACATCTACCTATATCGACTTATAAAAAGCAATTGCATATTTGGCTACTGTCTAAATGTTTTTATTCAATTCAGGAATTCTTTGAAGAACGGTAAATTTTACTAATTTGTTAATGATTCTTATTGTATTTAATTTTTTATTCATTTTAGGATTTTATTATTGACATAGTGTGTGTAATTTATTTAATCTATTTGAATTATTTTTGAATTTTTCTTATTGACATTGGTATAATATAATTAATTGACATGTGTACTAGAGGTTTGAATGAAATTAAATTTGAATGTGTTACCTAGTGTTTAAAATTTTAATATTTGCATGACAAAAATTTGTCAAACATGAGCTCAAACCATTTTGTAAACATCAATGTATTACCATGTTACAAGCAAATAAATTTGTCATTTCATTATTAAAACAAAGTCGAGTTAGTTACACCATTTATAAATCAAGAACGGTTAGACCGATTTTAATGATCTTTGATTTATTAAATTTGTCTCTACCCCGAATAACAGAATAACAATTAAAACATGGAAAAAAATCACAAAAAAACGGCGGTACGAAGTTCGCCGGCACAGCTTCTTAAATTATAAATGTAACTTTTAATGTAATATGACGACGCCTGAAATAAATGATATTATCATTAGGTTGATGAAATTGAATGATGTTGCTATCGAGCACGCTCGCACATACCCTTTAGAGCAATACCTTTGGAGAACCATCTTTCTCCAAAACACGTTAGTGATTTTTCACTAACATTTAGTATGAACTGACAAGTCCTGTCAACTTTTGCTCTTACTAAAACAGTACGGTCACAGATTGAATAATGGCGGATTTTTTGTTGAAAAAAGTAAATAAAATTTTTACCTAGTCTGGGTATGCTCCATGTACAGAACAGAGATGAAACGCTACGCTCCTCGTTCAGTGGCTCCATGTCTAGCGCGCATTTTCCGTAGTTCATCTTCTTGACGACCGTCTGGTGTAGTGGTTTGCGCCTCGGACTACAAATCCAGCGGTTGCGGGTTCGAATCCCGCAAGCGGCAAATGTTTGTGTGATGAGCACGAGCATTTGTACCTAAGTCATGGATGTTTATAAAAGTATTTAAGTATGTTTATCCGTTATCTAGTCGCCATAGTACAAGCTTTGCTTAGTTAGCTAATTGGTGTGATTGTGGAAACAATTTATTATTATTATTATTTATTTATTATCTTCTGATACCAGTACCTATTATTTATTCTGTGCCTTTTGGTAAAAGTTATTTTATATAAGCAGCTGATTACGTAGTTTTAAGTAGTGTAAATGTAACCTTAAATAGGTAACATTTACATTATTAAATGTTTTTTTATTTTATATTATTTAATAAGTAGTATCTACACCCTGTATAGATTCTTGTAGTCATAAAAATTATCCTAAAAATACTTTTGATCTATTTCCCATGTGTAATTCCGATACAATCGCTGTGTCTCCCAAAGTCAACTGAAGTCAGCTCGAACAAGTTTAGAATTGGTAATTTGTTTTTTCCTATAACGGGAAGTTGTAAAACATAAATTAGCCGGGTTCCCGGGGGCGCCACAAAATTCCCGAATCCCTCTGATCGTGGGGAAACAATTTTCATTATGGCGAATGCGGACGCGTGAAAGCTATCGTGTGAAACTATTTTGTAAAATGCGATACCATTCTACGTTTTAAAAATATCGTGATAATTTTATTTTTAGGATGTAAGCTTGACTGAAGGGACCTTTTTTTGAAAAAAATTGTGACGGATATCTACGCAACCCTTTATTGCGCGTAGCCCAACCGACACGCACTTAAATAAATAAATAAATAAATTGGACATCACAACATACATTGCTCTGGTCCTATAATAAGTAGCCAAAGCACTTGTGTTACAGAAATCAGAAACAATGACGGTACCACAACACTCAGACCCGAGACAATATAAAAAAAGTTATTTTCGACATTGACCGACCGGGAATCGAACCCGTTACCTCAAAGTTAGTCACCAAGTCCGGTATGCACGAATCTCGGCTACGGAGTTTGTAAAATCTGAATACTTGACTAGTTATCATTTTAATAAAAAAATTTTTTTTATTAAAACTTTCTAATTTAACATTTAGAAGTCAGTTGTAAATAGGCATGAAATTTTCCTAATTAGAATTTGGGTTGATTGGCAATGAAGGACCGAATAATTTGACCCTTTATTTTAATACTATGTTAATCAAAGGCCTACCGGCTATAATAATATTTAATAGGAAAACAGTTTTATTCGGAGACGCTCTAGAACGATTAAGTTTATCTCAAACAAAGTTGCTCATCTGAAGTAGACTATTTTATTTTCTAAACTAAGATTCAGACGCGGTTTTTATTACACTTTTATACAATAGGGAATATGCATGAAAAAAATATATTGTTTTAACTATATTTATAAGAAAATATATGAAATTATAGTGCTAATAGTGAAAACAAAATTAATTTTGGGTAAAAATAACCGTAATATAGTAATTAAAACAAATTCTAAAACAACTTTTACCATGGAAAATGCATGGCGTACGTGTAATGTGACGTCACGGTACATATCGGATCTCCCTGTCTAACACGCGACTTTCATGGCTGTAAGTCAGGTATTTGACAATATTTTTCAAAAATTCTTAAAGAGTAACTAACTATAATAAAGTACTATTTATTTTAAGATCAGATAAAAAAACATGAATATTCCCAAATACTTGTCGAAGATTGTGTTTATAAACCTGTGTTGCTTAAGGAAAATACAAGATTTATTCATAGTTTTTAGGATTCCATAGCCAGGGCCGTCTTAACATATCCCGGGGCCCACAAGAATTTGGGGGCCCTATTGCAAAGTTAAAATGCAATAAAGTTAGTATGAATTCATGACTTCTAAAAAATATTTTCATATCTCCGTTAGAAGTATAGTTAGTTTAAATTTTCCTTCTTTTTTCTAGGCCAAACCTCTTTTCTTTTATTTTCAGTTAACGGTGTCCTAGTTTACACACATGTTTTAGTGCTTTGGGGCCCCTGTGAGGCCGGGGGCCCTAGGCACAGGCCCCGTGTGCCCTTATGGTAACTATGTAACTGTCCATAGCCAACTAGGAACTCTATTCGCCATGCCCCTCTGTTTGTCTATCTGCATACGTCCACGGCTTAGCTCTGAGACTTGTAGTAGGTACTAGAAAGACGTAATTTTGCGTTTCTTTTGCTGTAACATTAAACACGCCTACAGTGGTTATACACAAGACAAGAGGCTGCTTCAACTGGTCTAAGCTGGGAGGAGCTGGAGGTTGCTGCGCAGGATCGACAAAATTGGAAAGCCCTTCTGCGAGCCCTATGTCCCTGATGAGGGGCCAAGGAAGCATCATCATCATCATCACAGTGGTTATAATAAAATAATGAAAAAAAATACTTTATCCATAGATGTTGGTTTTCATTAAATATTAATTCGTTAAAAATATTGCAGATGTGTGAAAACCATTAGTCGATTCAGGGCCTTTTGCGAAATACTAAGTTTTAAATTGCAAATTTTTTTGTTAAATGGTTGATTTTGGATATTTTTAAAAACCGCGGCGCACAGATATTACCAAATCTCATACAAAGAAGCCAGTCGTCAACCCGGTTTAAAAACCGTGCATAGCTTCAACAAAAACCGGATATAAAACTTCTCGCTGAAAAGGGCACTTAGCCACAGCAATTCTATGTTTTTTTTACAATTATTTTTCTTTTGACAACCCTACGAAATTCTAGTGAAAACTGAACATCGAATTGAATTTAACGGTAGTCCTAAAATGTTACTGTAATACTGTTTAATTTATAGCCCTTAAATATTTACAAAGCTTAAGTTTTGGGGTACTCAATAATTAATGTTGCCTACTCAACATTATTATTTTGTAGTGATAATTATGCCAATACATTTACCTAAATTACCATTTACTTTGACAGTCTAACAATGTATACAGCATCTATTTTTTGCGAGATTTTGAAGTTGGTAGTAATACAATTATCAGCTGATTACGTAGGCATAAAGTTGATCGATTTTACATTTGACCGAGTGAACGTTTGGTCGAAAATATTGGTTAGGTTAGGTTAGTAATTTTTTCGACCAAACGTTCAGTCAGTCAAATGTAGAATCGATCAACTAAACAATGGCCAAAAGTATTATCGGTCTTGTGATAAGCGGTCTAATGAATTTCGGCATCCAATGGTAAACCCGAATTTGAAGTCTAAGGCATTCTCAAGGAATTATTAGACTTCAAATTCATACTCACCCAGTATAACGGAAGAGAAAAATTAAGATATATTTATTTATCATCATCATTATTTCAGCCTTAGGACGTTCACTGCTGATCATAGGCGTCTCCTAATGACTTCCAGATTGGCCGGTTGGAAGCGGCCTTCATCCACCTTGTAGGTGGACGTCCTACACTGCGCTTTTCGGTACGTGGCCTTTATTCTAGAACCTATTTTGCCCCATCGGCCGTCAGTTCTACGTGGTATGTGCCCCGCCCACTGCCACTACAGCTTGCTGATCATTCGGCCTATGTTAACGACTTTTATTCGTTTACGGATCATCTTATATTACAATGTAAAACAAATTACAGAAATAAAAAGAAGAAACAAATAAATACTCAAATTTCCGTATATTATCTCTTTTATTAAACCCTTAAATAAATTCTTTCCGTAACGAAACTTCCCTGATTGCGTTATCCGGAGAAAGGGCAAATAAATTTAATTATAAAACAGGAAGTTTCAATCAATTGATTCATTTTCGAATTGTTGGCTGTAGTTCGATTAATAATTAAATTTGATTGTATTTTGTTTGGTCTTAATGCTTTTCTGATAAGCTATTATGATAAACCAAATGCTTTAGCAGTTTAGCTTATGCTTTCGAGTCTCCCAACAAGTAGGCCTGCGGATGAACATGGACAAAACCAAGCTCATGTCGAATGCCCATGTTGCGCCCTACTCAGTATCCATTGGGAGCTCTACTCTCGAAATTGTTGACAAATATGTCTACTTAGGACAAGTTATCCAATTGAGTAGATCCAATTTTGAGAAGGAGGTCAATCGTTGAATCCAACTCGGCTGGGCAGCGTTCGGGAAATTACACAACGTCTTCTAGTCCAATATACCTCAGTGTCTAGAGACGAAAGTCTACAACTAGTATGTTTCCAGTGATGATATATGGAACTGAAACGTGGCCTCTCACTATGGGCCTCATAAGAAAGCTCAAGGTTGCACAGCGTGCTATGGAAAGGGCTATGCTCAGTGTTTCCTTGCGAGATCGAATCAGAAATGAGAAGATCCCTAAATGAACAAAAGTCGCTGACATAGCCCAACGGATTAGCAAGCTAAAGTGGCAGTGGGCAGGGCATATAGCACGTAGAACTGACGGCCGATGGGGCAGAAAGGTCTTAGAATGGAGGCCGCGTACCGGCAAGCGCAGCGTAGGACGTCCACTCTAATGGTGGTCAGACGACCTGGTAAGGGTCGCAGGAAGACGTTGGATGCGGGCCGCCAACCGGCCAATCTGGAAGTCAATGGGAGATGCCTATGTTCAGCAGTGGACGTCCTACGGCTGAAATGATGATGATGATGATGAAATGCTTTGGGGGTTCCACACTCGTTCCAGCAGGACCCTACTAAGCTCAAACTGTCTGTATTTTTGTCTGTCTGTCCAACTTAGATAATATAGGACTATAGCTTTTGAAAAGGTTGAGAGAGACAGAGATATACTACCGATAATTAACAAATACACACAAAGTTACACTAACCTTACAACACCCCCCCACCGCACCGCACTGGCCCCGCGTGGTGAAGCATGGCCCAAATCACTTCGTAGTTGAGGTAAGGCCTGTGCCCTGCAGTGGGTCGTATATGGGCATACTATACATTCAAAGGTTCAATACAGGGTGTTGTGTTTTCTTATTTACATCAATAGTACACAACTCTTTAACAACCGGACTCCAATAACCCGGTCGCTCCCCACAAACATTCACACTCTGAAAAAAGGACGAACAAAATGTCTTCCCCATAATGCGAACCCTTTCCAAAGAACGGACATTCAGACAAAATTCCCGCGCAAACGTTACTCCGTATCCGGTTTCGCCCGGTTCTGGTAGGGTTGTGTCTTGCCACCGCTGCAGACTGCAGAAAGGAGGGAAATAAATAATAAGAACCGTGAATGAGCTCTCGCTAGAGTCTATCTTGCGAAAACATAGTAAGGGGTTAGTTAAAAAAATAAATACAAATCATAATATTAATAATCTTTAATGAATTATTTCTAATATTAGTGACAATTAAACTTTAAATCGATGTATTAGTATATAGTATTATCAGGCCGCGGAAATGAGACACAATGGAGAATTTATTGTCACTGCTGATTAAAAATTTAGACTAGAAAAATAATTTTCTTTTGCGATTTCAAGGTTAGATCCATAGAGAGAGTTGTTGTATTGGAGCAGTAGAATCATAATAAAAGAATGTTAACTAATAAAATAAGTCCTTATTTCTTGAATTGTACCATTTTGAGAGTTATTTTGTTTACAAAACAATTTGTCTGAAAGTGTCAAGACATATAGGTACGTATCGACGACTTTCTAGTCTAATGATTCACATCTTGATGTTGAATTTGTAGCAATTTTGAGCAATTTGTATTTGAGTCAGGAATCTCTGACATTTGATGCATTTAAGTAAATCAATCTGAGGGCCGGCCTCGAAAAGTACTAGTAGTACAAATTACCGTTTACTATTCGATTGATTTATGCGAATCGATGATTTGTGTCACTCTCACTAGGCACTATTATCTTGCAGATTTTAGAAGTTTTGTTTAAAGTGAATAATAAAATAATTTGTCCAATTATATTTGAAAAAACATTTTTTGAACTCGCAGGGGACATACTTCAATACCGGTACAGTCTGTACGCTTGGCAACCCTGCGTTCCGACCAGTTTCACCCGGTTTTATTGGTGACACTCGGCCGGTTCTCCGGATACCGTAAACCCCGTTTTTATGTGGCCACAGCCAACCCTTGCGTTGTGAAGAGATAAGCTCACAGCTGTTTGTTAAAATTGAAGTATTTCCTTTTATTTAAAAAAATCGCGAATATTCTTATAAATAATAAACAAAGTATTACAACAATCATACTAGTAAAGTCACAAAATTTATATAAATAATTAATAAATGCGTTTATTGCGTTTATTTTAAAGTTATAAAGGCGCATTTTCATTGTTCTTTTGTGCCCGTAGGTGTGCAAATTCATTTTCAACCGACTTCAAAAAAGGAGGAGGTTCTCAATTCGACTGTATGTTTTTTTTTTTTTTTTGTATGTTTGTTACGCGATCACTCCGCCAATTATGAATCGATTTTAATGATTCTTTTTTTGTTTGGTAGATCATACTTTAGAGGTGGTTCCATATAAATTTTATCGAAATTGATTTAGAACTTTTTGAGAAAATCAACAAATATATACCCAGATAATATTTTGGTTGTGGTTCTTGTTACCTATCTTCGACAAATATGAGCCGATTTTGATTATTTTTGTTTTATTGAATAGCTTATACTTCAAAGTTATTATGATAAAAGTTTGCAAAATAAAAATCACCCCTAAGGGTAGGAAAATAGGGGATGAAACCGGTTCTCAGCAGTTAGATTAGGATTTATCACTAAAAATTGATGAAAAAGTAAATTTTATTAAAAAAAATAAAACCGACCTCAAAACACTGAAATGCTAAAAATAATCCTAACACTTAAGTACCTAATCAGTTACTTTTGGAGTCGGTGCAAACAAAAACATTGAATCTCTCATCGGCTGGTACCGACTCCAAAAGTAACTGATTAGGTACTTAAGTGTTAGGATTATTTTTAGCATTTCAGTGTTTTGAAGTCGGTTTTTTTTTTTAATGTCTTGTAAACACTATTCATGAGATTAATTTTGAGTTGAGTATTTTAAGTCAGATATTTTATTTATATAATGTCATATTTAATAAATAACTAGCTAATATACTAGATGATATCAAATTTCTGACTTCACCACAGTATTTATATGCATATGCTAACAGAGGCTGGTTTCGGCTAGACATACCATTTACCTAACGCCCTGTATAAGATAACAAGATGACGACATCACATATATTGCTCTGATTCTAAGGTAAGTAGCTAAAGCACTTGCGTCATAGAAATCAGAAACAACTACAGTACCACAACACCCAGACCCGAAAACCAAGAAAAGTTTTCTATTGACCCGACCGAGAATCGAATCTGGGACCTCAGAGATGGCGACGCTTATACTTTACTTGATATCTATGCCTCAAGAATACAAGTTTTAGTGCTCATCACGCACACACTTGCCCCTTGCGAGATTCGAACCCGTGATGGCCTGAATTTGGAGATCGAATCGTATATCTACATCAAGACATGTAAGCCATCTTGGTATAAGCTCCGCTTCATCATCATCATCATCATCATTACAGCCATGGGACGTCCACTGCTGAACATTGGCCTCCTCCACTGACTTTCAGATTGGCCGGTTGGAAGCGGCCTGCATCCAGCGTCTTCCTGCGACCATTACTTGATCGTCTGACCACTAAAAAAACAAAAAAACAATTTATTTCTGCAAATAGGCCTGAATTAAGCTCTATTACACGCGTCAATGATTTTTTTACCCTACCACTGGTTTGGGACAATATTGTAGGCGTAATTAAACTTTTACACGAATACCACAGACAAAAACTAAAACCATAGACTTTTACACCGGCCCTATTAGATCGATAGATAGACACTTTATTGCACAAAAACATAGGTTATTACAAACAAGACAGATATAAACAATCAGGCGGCCTTATCGCCAAAAGCGATAGTTGTAATTGGTTTAGTAGCGGGATAATTCGCCTTAATAGCAAAGGTCATTCGATTCCTAGTACTTACGTTTTTTGAGCCTAATATTTGTGACATCCCTAGATTTAAAAAATATTTCAATGGTAGTCCTATACAAAAAGCTGTGATATTTGAGCACCGAATCAGCCTTTACCTAAGAGGTTTTATGTTATTTCAATAACACCTTGTTTTTCTAAGTATTTTACCAAACTCGAGGTCTCGTGACTTGGTACCTAACCTCCACCGCAAAAAACGTATTCGGGAGCAAACTGTACATTTAAATATTGTATTTTGTGTAAAATATTTTTTATTCTTGCCATGCGCAACCGAGTTTATTTAAGGGCAGCAAAGTTACGTAGTGATTTTGTGGTCAAAAAGGTTTACTGAAAGTCGGGTAAAATGGAATTTCGTTTCGCGCGGAGTTCGTAAAATTTATTTTGCCTGTACCATGATACTTGTATTATGATTTCAAAAGTTTTATTTTACCTATCGATATTGTTAAATATAATGAATCATCAATTTACTGCAATTTCTTTCATCATTCATCATCATTTCAGCCATAGGACGTCCATTGCTGATCTAAGGCCTCCCCTAATGACAGTGTACATGTGTACTCATTAAAAATGGCCCTGTATACATAGCTACATTCTACAGAGCAGTGTTTTATTTACGACCTCCGTAGCCGAGAGGCGAGTATACCGGACTTGGTGTCGCTATCTCTGAGGTTCAGGGTTCGATTCCCGGTCGGTCAATGTAGGAAAATAACTTTTCTATATTATCTCGGGTCTGGGTATTGTGGTACCGTCGTTGTTTTTGATTTCTGTAATACAAGTGCTTAAGCTTCTTCTCATTGGATTAGAGCAATGTAACTATGTAATGTTGTCCTATACTTATTTTATTTATTTATTATTGTGGTATTAGTTAGCTGACAATGAATTATATAAGGCGTCTCCCAGCACGCCCAGATCAGTAGTATTGGGAAATGAACGACCAGGACCCTTCAAGTACAATACAAATTAAATTTGTTTGATTAATATGATCAACTTCTAATTGAAATCAGTGCAGTAAATCAAAAGACCTTTAACGGACCATTAATCTTTGATGGTATTGTAGTTTAATTAACCTAGATACACCCTCACTGTCACTTGGCAATAAAATAAACTCAGTTAAGACTGTTCTTATGAATCTCTGTGAAGTACTTTGTTTGTTTATGTCAGAAGCATAACATGAACTTATTTAACAATATTTCTTCGACCTTGTTTTGTTTTTTTTCTGTACAGAGTTTGAAGTGAGAACAGCAGTGGTTACCTTAACTACTTACCTACTTATTATAAGGCCCATGCATACAGGATGTCTCAAATTGTGTCATGAGATAGAGGGTGTTCTATTTCTGAATCTAGAGGGGTGCCACTAGAGCTCGGACTACAAGCATCCGGAATTTTTCAGAACTCCAGACAAAACAGCTCCGGACAAGCCCGGATTCAATCCGATTTGTATGGGGTTCTGAAAAATTCTGGATCCATGTAGTCCGAGCCTAGAAGTATAAGAATCCGGATGTCCCTATATTCCAGGACTTTATTTTTATTTATCGATATAAGCTTTTTTTTTCGGAATAGGTTGGAACTTAAAAAAAATAATTGTAGGTCGATATTATTTCGCCGTTAAAAAGTTGAATGCAAAATTTTGGTAAAAATAGGGAATCCATCTATTTTTACGCTAGCAAACAAGCTAAAGTGGCAGTGGGTGGGGGCATGTAGCACGTAAACTGACGGCTGATGGGGCAGAAAGGTTCTATAATAGAGGCCACGTGCCGGCAATTGCAGCGTTGGACGTCGACCTACAAGATGGATAGACGACCTGGTAAACGTTGCAGGAAACCTCTATGAGTATGAGTATGAGTATGAGAATGGACTCCCTTTTCCGCACTTAGACTCAAATTCGGTCCTTTGTGCGTAGGGGTATGATGGTTACGGATATAACCAGCCTAGCTCCGCCCAGAAGCGCAGAAGTTTCCTGGGTTTTTCACAGGCTTCGCGGAGCGACCTTGGGTTGTCAAGGATTTCATTACGTTGTGACGCAACCGCCTCACATTCCAGGACTACGTGGTTGGCAGTTTCGTCTGTAGCAAGACATGCCCTACAGAGAGGGCTGTCTGTGTTACCTATAGTGTAGAGGTGTTTGTTTAGGAGACAGTGACCGGTCACTGTGCCCACGATTATTCGCAGGTTTTGTCTTTCGAGGCTGAGTATACGTCGAGTCAATCTGGGCGTGACCTCTGGAAGAGTTAGTTTTGATTGCCTGCATGCAGTACTCAGTGCCCAACGTTTGTTTTGTTGTGATAGTGTGCGGTTTCTGATCCAGGTGCGCAGTTGGGAGTATGGTAGAGGGAGAATTGGGAGTGGCCCTTCAGTGACCATGTCCGAACCTCTCCTCGCCAACTCATCTGCGGCGTCGTTGCCTAAGGATTTACTATGACCTTTTATCCACTGCAGTGTTACCTTGTTGGCTGTAGCAATATTTTGCAGGGATAGGTAGCATTCGTAAACGAGTTTTGAGTTGCTGGTGTAGCTGTCAAGGGCTTTTAGCACTGCCATGCTGTCAGAGAGTATCCGAATGTTAAGGTCGGTAATTTCTCGTCTGGCTATGGCGTTGGCAGCTTCGTTGATAGCTACACATTCGCATTGAAAGATGGAGCTTTGTGGGCCTAGTGTCATGCTTATGTTAATGTTGAGATCTAAAGAGTGTACTCCTGCGCCTGTGCCCTTCTCAGTTTTCGAGCCGTCAGTGTAAACACGGACTTCCGCGATGCCTGAGTGGTCCTTCTCAGTCTCAAATGGTTGTATCTTGTATAGTTTTTGTGTTAAGTATTTGCTAGGAGTCCTGTCGGTTGGTGCCATCAATAGCGGCTGGTCCGTTATTGCTTGGCTCAGGATAGATGTATGGTGGCTCCTGCAATTGCCCCATAGGCCTAGGTTTTGCAGCCTGATTGCACTCATTGCCGCTTCCTGCTGAATTAGAAGGTCGAGTGGGCGCAGATCAAGCAGTATCTCCAGGGCGTCTGTGGGTGTACTTTTCATGCAGCCTGTGATTGCAGAGCAAGCCAGTCTTTGAAATCGTTGTAATTTGGTTTTTGTTGTTGTTAGTGTTGTTCTTGTCCACCATACGAGAGCTCCGTAGGTTAGTGTTGGTCTGATTACCGTTGTGTAGAGCCATCTAATGATTTTCGGGGAGAGGCCCCATGTTTTACCTAACATTTTCTTGCACTGAAAGAATGCTGTGCAAGTTCTTTCTAGTTTATGGTCCAGGTGTTTATTCCATAAAAGTTTGCTGTCAAGTATTACACCTAGATACTTAACTTCCGTTGTGAGTGAGATGTCAGTATCAAACAACCTAGGCAGCGTTAGGTTGCTGATATTTCGTTTGTGTGTAAACATTATTAGTTCCGTTTTTGCTGGGTTAACCGAGAGACCGTGGTTGCTGCACCAGGACTCTATTGTTTTGAAAGCAGTTCTCATGAGGTCACACAGTGTGCTGTCCGAACATCCTGTGGCTAAAATAGCCAAGTCATCCGCGTAACCCACGGTGTGTAGGCCGCGCCCGTTGAGCCTGCGGATGAGTTCTTCTACCACGATGTTCCATAAAAGGGGTGATAGGACGCCGCCTTGAGGACAGCCTCTGGCAACGATACCTCTGGTCATGGTGTTGACGGTAAACCGGATTGCTCTCTGTGTTAGCATGTTGTTGATAGTTTCAGCGAGTGTGGGATTAACTCCGAAGTTCACCAGCGCCTGATTTATGCTGATGAAGTTGGTTTTATCGAAGGCACCTTCAATGTCAATGAAAGCGCCTAGTGTAGATTGTTTGTTAGTCAGTCCTTCGCCTATACGTGCTACAACGCTGTGAAGGGCTGATTCTGTGGATTTGCCTTGGCTGTAGGCATGTTGTTGTGGGTGTAGTAGTCTATGTGGAATAACGTTTTCACGAATTTCACGATCGCAAAGTCTTTCCAGTGTTTTGAGTAGGAAGGAAGTTAAACTTATGGGCCGAAATGACTTGGCACTGGTGTAGTCACTTCTTCCTGGTTTTGGTATAAATATTACTTTGACTTCCCTCCAGGCTTTGGGTATGTATCTGTGGGCGATGCATGATCTAAAGATGGTAACTAAATGGTCAACCAACAGATCCGCGCTCCACCTCAACAGGCCCGGGAAGATCCCATCTATACCTGGAGATTTATACGGTAGGAAGCTGTTAATTGCCCAGAGTACTTTGTCGTGATCAACAATGGACTTTGCTGTGTCCCAGTCTGGGCCATCGGGAGTCGGTGAAACTTGAGGTTCCCACTCCATATTGTCGGAGATCGAACATCCGGGAAAGTGGGTTGACAGAAGCAGTTCACTGGTTTCTGTGTCGTTGTTAGTGTAAGTGTTGTCAGTTTTCTTTAGGCGCCCTATCGTTTGTTGGGGTGCACTTGACAGAATGCCTTTAATTTTCATTGCCTGACTGGTATTTTCGATGTTGGTACAGAAGCGTCTCCAGCAGTCTGTTCTGCGTTGGCGGATCAAGCTTTTGAAGGCTTTCTTTTTAGTATGATAGTTGACCCAGTCAGTTGGTTGTCTGGTGTTCATTGCTCTGTTGAACAGTTTCCTCACTTGCCTTCGTAGCTCTTGTAGCTCTTTGTTCCACCAGTGACCTTTAGGTCCTACCAGTGGTGTAGTAAGGGGACAAGATTGTTCATAGCTGTTCATTAGAGCGTTTGTTAGTTTGTTAACATGTTGTTCGATTTCATCGATTTTAGAGTCAGTTGTTAGTTTGCTAAAGCCATCCAGAGCCGTCTTGACCATCCGCGCAAAGGAGCAACGGTCTGTTTTGCGCGGTAGGCGTTTAGGTTCTGGTGGTGGGAGGGTCATATTTAGGTTAAAGCGTATCCACCTGTGATCCGAGCACGAGGCTTCTTTTGATATGTGCCAGTCCAAAATCAGGTGGGATATGGCTTCTGTGGAGAGTGTTAGATCAACGATGGTTTGAGCTCTTGAGTTGACGAATGTCGGCTCCGAGCTGTTGTTAATCAGGGTTAGTTTAGTAGAGATGAGATAATTTACCAGTTCAACTCCCCGGGTGTTATTTCCTACGCTGCTCCATAGGGTGTGGTGTGCATTGGAGTCGGTGCAGATAATAAGTTCGAGCTGTTCCTTGTCACAGTACTCGACGAGCGATTTGAGTTCCGGTGTTGGGATGTCTGCGTCGCCCGGGAGATACGCTGATGCGAGCACAAAGTTAGGGTGCTGTTGGTTGGGACCTGTTAGAAACCTAACGGCTGTCAGGTCTCTGGAACAGAAGTCTGTTATTAGATGTTTCGGTATGTGCTTGGGCATATATATGCAAGTTCTCGGGTTGCTTACATTGGTGTCAAGGAGGACGTCACCTCCGATGTTGCTTAAACCGCAGATAGCGTTCTTCCTGATCCACGGCTCCTGGATCAAGGCTATGGTCGCGGTGTCTGCCTCCAGCGCTCTGCGTAGGCAAGCCGTTGCAGTCTGGCTGTGCTGGAGGTTGGTTTGGATGATTCGGAGGGGTTTACTACTCCCTGAACGGAGAGGAGTCAAGGCAGCTTTCGCTGCACTCGCTCCCCTCGACATCCCGAAAGCAGTCCTCCTCCGATCTGCTGCACGACGGAAGAGGCTCCTCCTCCATCGGAGCTGACTGTGCTGGGGTTGTCTCCTTGGTGCTGCTGGCTGGCGGCGGGAGGTCCTCAAGAATTTTGAGATAGATATTGCCGCACAGCCAGTACATTCTGCGTCCCTGTCGGCGCAGCAAGTCGACGTCGTTTTCCGGCACTCTTATGAGGAGGTGAACGCCAGGTATGTCCAGGTCGGGTTGCCTTTCAGCTCTGACCAGGGACCAGGAATTGACGCTCACTCCCTGGTTGTGCGCTGCTAGCAGCTTGCGCAGTGTGTTGATGTCGAGCCCGTTGTCGTCAGGAACGAACAGGCCGCAGAGGTATTTTCGACGGATTTCCGCCTGTGGTCTGACCACTAGCGCCGAGCCAGCGATAGGCGACGGGATGGAGTCCACCGTGCTACGCAGCCAGGCAAGGGCAAGGTCGTCCTCGCACCACATCTTTAGGACTCCGTCGCTAAAGTGTGCCTTGCCGCGGAATTTCACCTTGCCAAACTGCGCAGGTCGCAGGACACAGGAGGCCCTCCATCAGTCGCCCCTCGATGGCTTTGCGCAGCGTCGTGGCTTGTTCCACCGTAAGGTCGTGATGCGGGTCTGTCATCACAGCTACGCACAGTTCTTTAGCCCTAAGGGCCTCTGCATAGCTGACAGAGTCCTGTTTCGCCCCTCTCTTCGCAAGCTTGCTGTCGCCAGTGGGCGTGACCGTGTCGTCAGGTCGGGGTCGTTTGGTTTGCTGTGTCGGTCCTGAAGTCTGTTGCTCCGTCGCAGCTGGTGTGGGGCCAGCGCCGCGCCCACCCGGGTTTCGGTTCCTCCGCCTCGGACGTTTTCGAGGTTTGGAGCCACCACTCGTCGTCGGCTGTGCCTCGGACGGGACCGGTTGGGCGATGCTGCCTTCCGCGGTCGCAGGTTCGACTTCGGTGTGAGGTCGTCGCCCGCTGGGGGCTGCCAATTTCCTTGACTCCACCTTGGCTTTGGACTTCTTCCCAGGTGGGTGGGGTTTGGCCGGGTTGGTTCGGTGCTTCTTCCTGGACGAGGAGACTACAGTCCAGTTAGGCTCTGACGGTGGCACTGGGATGGCATCCAACAGTGCTGAAAGTTCCAAGACCGAAGGCGTCGCAGCCTGGGTAGACGCGAGCGGCCCTGGTCTGGTGGTGGTGGTGGTCGCAGACGTGTTGGTGTGGGGTGGTGCGTCCACTGAAACGGCCCTGCTCTGGTGCAGCTTGGTTGGGGACCTTGCCTTACCAGTGCTGGGTGCTCTGGTGGATGCAGCCTTGGTTGGGTTGGTGTTAGAGGAGCCAGCCGCGCCAAAGGGCGCAGCGGCTTTGGGGTTGTTTGGCGCGTTTGAAGACGCAGCCAAGAAGAGGGGGGTTGTGGGGTTTTTGCTCTCAGGATCCATGTGTTTTGAGGGGTTTTTGTTTCGTCTGTGTAGCTCTCCACCCGCCACGGAGTCCTCAGTCGGGGACGTCGTGCGCTCTGCGCACGATCGCCAGAGCTACTACACAGATATAGGGCCCGTGCACTGGACTTGCAACTCACCCCGTGAAAGCGGCGAGGCCGCACGCTGCGAGGAATTCCGTGGTTGCCCGCCACCGAGAGAGAGTAGCGCGCTCGCCTTCGGGTTCCGCGCAACGCCGCCTGCCGTCCCACGGTTAGGGATCCTCGCCGACTACCCTCAGACGGGAAGCCAAAGCCGGTTGATTGAGAGTGGCTAGCCCTCAACCTCCCGTGTAGGGTGAACTCCAGGCCAAAGAGGTGTGTTGATCACGATGTGCAACAACCACCGGCTCACCGATCTCTCAACCTCCAGGTCCCCTTCATCCACCCGTACGGGTCCCTGCGCACGGCACAAACACGCAGGTGGTCATACTAACATCCACCGTCTTAATTATGTAGATGATGGAGACGCTAGGACATGACCACAGCATCCCAGCGGTAGTGCGCCTGGAGGTTTCTGTTACGTCTATTTCTTAGGGAACTAGACCTAAAGCAGGGTGGCAACCACGTGCAGGAGTAACCTTCAGACTTGCCTTGAGGATCATCACGACTGTGGCGCTCTCCCTCAAGACCGACGCCACCTTACCCGCCAAGAGACGGATAAGGTAGGCCAGCATCTATACTACACAAGCAGCAAAGCAGAAGCACTGTGCGAGTTAGGCGTCGCAACTATTAAAGCATAAACACTGACCCTCCCCTAAACCTCTATCTAGGAAACCTCTATATGCAGGCCGCTTCCAACCGGCCAATCTGGAAGTCACTGGCCCCAGTTCATAATAATATATCTGATTTGATATATCATCAGACTTTTGATCCAGTAGGCCTCGATACTTTTTTTAAAATTTTAAAATTGTTTTGAAAGTTGACAAAACGCCAAACTGCGCGCATCATCACGGCCCATTAAAAACCGGTTAAAACCGGTAGCTGTTGAGGCAAGCATCCATAAAAAATGCGGGTTTTAAAAACCGAGCGGGAATTGGTATGGAAATATATTTTGCTATTACTTTACTGGAGAGAATTAAATCTAAAATATTTGGTCTTTGAAGGAATAAAAAAATACTTAGCAGTATTTTGTTGTACACGTATAACAGCTTTACTTGTGCAAAATAAAAGCCAACTTACTAATTAACTACATAATTGAGATGTTGACACCGTTATCGAATAAATTTTAAGGCAACATTTCTTTAATGAAAAAGATTACACCGTGAGAGATTATATAAATGATAAAAATGTGTGGATTTAAAACTACTTAGCTCGCACTAAAACTTGTAAAAATATTAATTTTAAAAGAGACTGACAACAGTGACCGAGTTTCCTGCGCTGCTTCTTCTCGGCACTTGCCCTCAATTGTCTCAAAGCAGTGGTAGGGCAAAAAAAATTGAGACGTGTAAAAGTGCTTTTAATGGCCCATTTGCAAAAATAAATGATTTTGACTTTTAATTTTTATAATAGCTCCATCCCTTCGCGTGCCGCTAAAAACATTTTCCCTAATGTTTTCCATTGTTTTTCCCGGTCTACCACTGGTAAATGGAACGCGAAAGGATAGGACATCCTCTCCGATACTATTGATGGTATCAATATAGATATTATCGATAGTACTATACTATCGATAGTCGAACTATAGATTTCGGCAACACTAAACCAAAGCGGAGTTCGCTGCTGTTCGCTCGGATATGTGTAAAAACTGTTACTTTCCTCTTTGGTGAAAACCCACCCTTAACGAAACTGGTTTGCGCCGGTTCCCACCGGTGCGTAATGGAAAAATTCAAAGTGGAAAAGTGGAAGCAGATTAAAAACAATCTGCGAACAACTACGTATAATCCCGTACCTAGTGGAATTATGTTTTTGTTTGCGTATGCAGTTTATTACTCTCGGTTTAAATATTATGAGCGCTAAAGCTATTTCCTTTCTGTGTGTACTAAAGTGAATATCTCTGATTGTTTGTTTCTCTGCTGGAATTGTTTTGCCAATATTAATGGAAGCTGGAATAGGTATTGATTTTAACTTTTATTTCAGAATCGACTACTCGTATTGATCATCATTCATCACTTCAGCTATAGGACGTCCACTGCTGAACAAAGGCACCAATGACTTATCATCGGTGGGGATTGCCAATACTTGCCACGCTTGGCAGGCGAGTGTGCGAGTGCAGTTTTTATAAGATTTCGCACGAAGACGCTGCTGCCTGTTTCGTGTTACAGGAATTAGTCGCCTTTTACGACACGCCTCCTGTTGGCGGTGCCAACACAAAATTAAAGCCATTTTTTACGTGAAACTCCGAAAAAAAAAACTGACAAGTAAATACAAAAGGCACAGTATTTTTGTGCTAAAGGTTCCACTCGTATAGAAACTTAACCGTGGACACAGTGGAAAATTTACGCGAATGAGTCTGTTCTGTTTACTATTTGAATGGTGTGATATTATGCCTCAATAGCAAATTTATTATTTATCAGATTCGATGATGATGGTGAGGTATGATGACAAAAAAATTATAAAGATAGTTTCAAGTAATTTTAATATAAAAAATATATAAATAAGTAGCGGAGCATGATACGCTAAAATTCATGTTTAAATGTCCTCGCGTTTCCACCAACTGACGAGCTATTACGAAATCCCTCTACACTTTCATACCTATATACCACAGACATCGCATCTCAGACGCAGGATCTAGTATTCAAGGCCTCTATAAAAGAACTGGCCCTTCAGAGGGATGCGACGCGCTTTGTATAATGTATCTAGGGCTGCTAAATTTTTTGACAATAAAAAAATCAAGGACGGGAAGTAGAATAACTAATGTCACGACATATACTGACAGATACTGAGGTACCACTCACCTTTTTGGCACGACACTATTGTCAACTATTTTGAATCTAAATGTCTAAATTTGTAACTAATTCTTTGTGTGAAATGAAAAAAAAAAGTATCCTATTTTAAATAAAGTGTATTTTGGGAAGAAATCTACAACCGAATATCGAGCTACGCCACAAGGACAAAAAAAAGAGAAATGTGTAATTAAAGAGTTTAATCTTTCCTAAAATGTATGGTTATTGCATTTTGTGAATGTTATTAAAAGGTGTCTCTGTGACTATACATGTTTACTTTACAATACAAAATGTCACTGCCAGTTAAATTACAGTAAAAATGTGATGCGATGCATTAAAAGTCGATGACTAGATCTTTAAAATCCTTATATACCATAACGTAAAAGTAGGTATGCCCAGGGCACAGGCCTTAAGGTTGTTTGGGCCATACTCTAGCACGCGGGTCTTGTGCGGAAAGGATGTATTGTAAGGCCAGGGACTAAGCCTTACTGTCAGATCACCCTAAAGGATCTGACTAGGCTTCGTGACTAGTGTCTAGTATACACCATACTATACCTAAATTGTTAAACATGACAAGCGCCTGAATTAGATAATTATCATATAAGGCCAATTCTGGCGCTTCTCATGTTGAGCAATTTAGGTATAATTTATGGTGTATAGCGATTTTGAGAATCTGAATTTGGTCATCGACTTTTGATGCTGACCGTACTAAATGGGTGTACTTGTACTAAACAAAATTTACAATCCGAATACATATTTAAAAGTGCTCTCTTGAGTTATCAATTTACTTTGGTAAACGACAGGGTTTTTAAAATGAACATAAATGAGAAGCTCATTTTTAAACCTATGTAGACGACATGACGACCCAGAATATGGCGGAAGATGACGAAGAAAGCAAACCCCATGTGAAACAAGATTAAGCTAGGCAAAGAGAGAGAGAGAGAGAAAGATTACAGTATTAAATATCGAAAAAAGTATAATACTGTTTTAAAAATATGTTTGGCAACCCTTACTAAAACCATAGAGTAGCAATGTTCAGAAAGCACACCCATTTGTTCTTCTTCTAAGTCTCCGTACAGACACCTTTCACAGTCTACCCAAAAGTTTTATAAAATCCGTCCGATTTGTAACTTAAAGTCCGTTATATAGAATTCAAAATGAATTGAGAAATTTTGACTTGTTATAGTAGGTTGATATATGTTGCTGAGTTTAAATGGTAACCTATTGAAATCTCGAATTTCTGTTACCAGAATCTTAAAACCCCGAAAACGGTTGGTAGAACTTTTAAAAGACAGATGTAATAAATGACAACTTTTTAAAATTCAATTTATAATTTTCCAGATGAATCAATTTCCAGGTGCACTAAAACCAAATTTTTAAAAAGTATTTTTTTGTTTCCCATATTCTCATAATCCAGATTTAGTTATACGAGATTCTCAGAATACTTTTTTTTGTTTCACTTCGTACGATTTTCCAAATAAACTATAGCCAAATTTTCATTATCTTTTTGTTTGGTTCCCATACAATCATATTCCTGATAAACTATTGCTAGATTTTCATAATCTTTTTATTTGGTTCCCATACAATCGTGTTCCAGCCAATAATATTATTTTTTGTTTCCCATGCTAACAATTTCCAGAATTATTACTAAACTATCCTACACTATTAACAAAAAATATTTTCTACAGAGTCTAGGACCTAGACTAGACTCTAGGTTAGGTTAGGTTAGAACAGTGACTACACACATTTCGATTCAAATTTTTGCTTCCAATAGTATATTTTACAGTGTGTAACGAAAAGGTGAAATAAAACTTTAAGGGGTTATTCTACGGCTAAATTACATCAACTTTTTCTATGGGACCAACATCGAAATCGCAAAAAAATAAAACACTTTCCCATACTAAAACGCGACCAGCTGGCATCAGTTTGTATGGAAACGTCAATTTTTTTTTGAGATTTTGATGTTGGTCCCATAGGAAAAGTTGAAGTAATTTAGCCGTAGAATAACCCCTTAAAGTTTTATTTCACCTTTTCGTTACACACTGTATAAATTGGAGTTTATATTAAGTAATCAAGAGTGTTATCGTAAATGAATGATATACTAAATGTTATTATATTAAAGGTTGTTATATTAATTAATTTTAGCTCAATCGTTTGTTATACGTTTCAAAATTATGTAATTTAAAATTATATGATTCCATCATTCATCTTTACTTCAACTCTTTGGATTTAAAATACAAGGATTTAGTTTTTCTGGATATCGTTTATTTTAATTAAAAAAATCTTGATTTAAAAAATCTGGATATTGTTTGTCTGGATATCAATTAACTATATTTCAAAAATTTGTGTTTAAACATTTGACTTTCGTGGATATGGATTATGGTCATCTGGATTTTGTGCATTCAGATTTCGTGTATCTGGAACTCATTCGTCTGGATTCTAAAACGTCGTACAAATGAATAAATGGGCAAATGAAGTTCGGAGTTGCGATTATATGGCAAACAAAATTTCGGAATTTTAAAAAACGGGATTATGAAAAAATTACCAAACGTTTTCGGAATTATGATATTCAGAATATTAAAATTCGGGATTAAGATAGGTAACCAGTTTAAATACATGTCAGGAAATTTTATAATTTACTCACAGAGAAACTTGAAGCTGGAATTGTTGATGGCCAAAAAATAAGAAGGATGTTAATGTATCAAAACTTTAACAGTAACATGTCTGATATAAAAAAAATGCTGGGATTGAATTCGTTTGGACTGCACAAAATTTTCTGTGAAACAAAAAGGATGAAAGCAATGCGAAGCTTAATGAACTGATGTTGTCACACTTCCAGCAGCTTGGGTATAATATGAGCATCAAGGTACACTTCTTAGTCACAGTCATTTGGACCGTTTCCCTGAAAACTTGATGATCTGAGTGAAGAACAAGCGGAACCGCTCCGTCAAGACATTCGAATTGTGGAGGAACGTTACTAGGGTCACCCGAATGTTTAAATGATGGCGAACTATTGTTGGAGCATTAATAACAGCCCTCGTGAAAAGCAAGCAAGAAAATCTTATTAAAGTTTTTTTTAATAAGTAGTGGTTGTTTTTCTAATGGTTTTCTTAATAAACAATAGATAAAACTAATGCTGGTGCAAACAATTTAACTTTTGGATTTGAGAACCCAAGAAAGTATTAGTATTAGTCACAATATTTCATGCAAAATATGTAATATTTTCAAAAATGTATTAATATGTCTGAAGAAACAGGATAGTATTTTGACTCTATCAAATTAGTGAATGTTCTGACATTCTTTATTCCACTAAAAAGTTAGTTGATTCTCAAACAGCTAGACCAATTTTATAGAATCATGGCTAAGAACATCGATCAAACCAGAAGTTTGTTAGTTAAAAAAAAAACTTATTCAAAATCGGCTTATCCCACAGACAATACACGCGTTAAACTGATAACACTCTTTATGCGTCGTTTTGAGTTAAAATAAAATTAAGAAATTAACACGGGAGTTCTTTTACGGGACACCAGTTATTAATGTAGGTACAGTCAACGCCAAGAGTAGCTTAGTATCTGAATTTTCCAAAACAATTACATTGCATAACACAGTCTAACAAAATCTCCACGCAAAAGTTAAAGTAAGAAATAAATCAGGTGTACCTAAGTACTTTTAAATTCAATTCAAACGACAAACTGCTATGCAGTTTGGCAGATAAAATATTGCGTAAGCGATTATTTATACTTCTAAAATAAATAAAAAATGTATATATTTCGTTTTTCATCAGCAACTTTTGACGCTGACTGTATCTATAGCATCGTCACGTGCCATAAGCTGTAAGATTAATTCTGAGCTGGAAGTCTTTTTGGCACAAACGTTAAATCGTTATTCTTTGATACGTACTGTAGTGTCAGTGTATAGTTTACTTTAAAAATGATGTGCCAAATAATCATTTCTTTAAATTTAATTTAAATGAAATAACTTCATACTTCTACTTGCTACAACTATCTTCGAACTCAATCTACAAAGTTCTCTTCACCTCATACTGCTTACTCTCGAGACAGACGAAGTGGTTTGATTAGTCCGTTACTGCTGTAACTAGTGCAAATAGAACAGCCTGCTCACATTATTTAAAGATCTTTGTAATTTACAGGAATTAGTACATTGTAAGTTTATTTATACAGGAGTTTGTTTTTAGACTTTTTCGCTTTTCATTTAGTGACTTATTGTAAAATGAAAAAAAAAACAATATAAATCAGCTTAGCGTAATTTTTTTACTAAGGCCGTTTGTCCGTGTGTCTTTGCTATAATGGCTTAGGAACCGCCAAAAAAATAAGTGTCAAAACGTCAAAACACGTCTTAATTCAACGTATTTTGTATTTGATTTACATTAAAAACGGTAATTTTACTAAAAATAAAATGTTTGATACTTAATTATGCTATGAGGCTGACTACAAAATTTTGCGGATTAGTGGACAATCTAAAAGATAAAACGAAAAAAAAGGTAATAAGTTATTAAATTATATAAAACTAAAAGTATCAATAAGTAATTATCATTAATTCGTAGTTTCGGATAAAGCAAGAAATTTCCTTATTTTATACATGTTTCCAAAAATGTACACCGCTTTTGCAATAATAACTAATAAATGTGTTTAGTTTTAATTATTTTTTGATACGCAGGGAACTCCGATTTTTTAAAAATGACCAGTAATCACCAATTAACCGCTTAACTGTCAATGTTGTAATAGGCCTTTTAATGGAATTAACTGAAAGACAAACTTATAGATTATTGATTTAATTTAATACAAAGGACAATTTTCATCCCGTATGTGTGTTCCCGTGGGATGATTTGTGTGATTATTCATTCCTCTTTGGCCTGATTCTGAAGTTTACGCAGAAAGGAAGTCACGAAAAGAAGCTATCATTTACAAATTTACCAAACAATAAAGTTTACGGTGGAGCACACAAATTCAACAAAACCGACCTTCCATCGATACGAAAGCTGTTTTGCGCTAAACATAAGCAAGATGGTGGACCCGTTTAGGCAGGCTCAAGCAATGTTCTACCACCGATATATCATCTATCGCAAAGCTGTCGATCGTAGCCTTTAGGCTAGTTTAGGCTACAAAGTAGTATACTAGTATTAGTACTAAATAGAAAGGAGTGATAACAGAAAGAGAGAGAGAGAGAGAGAGAGTTTTTATTAGTCACACTAATTTATAGTACAAAAAAGCAATACTACTAGCCTAAACAAAAGAAAAAAATATGGTCAGAGTAACGACGTGTGCCGTATAGGCATCATCTTGACGAATGCTGCAGAATACTGCAGAGCTGCAATTTTCAGCTGGAGCCCCAGGTGGCTCTAACCCTATTGGTACAGTCGGCCAAGAAAGTCTATCACCCTAAGGTTGAAAATCATTCGCGCGTCAGAGAACAACAAGGTTGATTTTCCCATGCAAAAATATTCTGACAGCTACTAATTCTCTCTTTATCATATAAACAAATAAATTAAATTTCATAATTGTGCATCTCTTTCATTGTTAAAAAGGTAATAAGTCCATAAGTTCAACCTTATCGCTATTTTACTTACACATTCAATTTTATCAAAACTGGTAGACCACTTTCCTGGCCGACCGTACCATTACACTACGTAGTGCACTACACTATACTACACGAGTTTGATGTAAGCTTTAGTTACAACAGAATGGCTGGCTATTATCGCTGCGCTATGGCGTCTGAAGTATGTTGACGGCTCATGTCAATGTCGCGCAAGTGGGTCAGATATTTCTGTCGCGGAACCGGCTGAGTCGCTGACATTTCGCGATCGTCCCCGTCCGTCGAATGCTCTCGAGGTTTTATGTGTGATTAGCTCATATTTCGAGTCGGGTTACGCTTAAAATCCTAGAATCGATGAGGATGTGAGGTAATAGCAGGTGTTTTTGTACATAATTGTCTTTGCAGCCGTCGATTTTTGCTGCAACATTATCTATCTATATCGGCATCTATTTCAGATCGGCAATTACAGCCCTACAAATAAACCTTCATCGTAATCAGCCCACGTCAGTCCATTACTGAACTCTCCCTCCCTCTTCCAATGCACGTCACTGGGCCCGATCCTCGACATTTTTCTACTATCCTCTACCATTTTGCGTACTCAGTGCTCCACCTTGTTGGAGGGCGCCCTACCACAGAATATATAATAGGGTCTATGCCGTGCTTAGTAAGTCACGGCCCTATGCCGTGCTTAGTAAGTCGCGGTCTTCACTCAAGAATAAGCGTACCATATCGGCTATCAGTTCTACAGCAAATGTAACCAATCAACTGCTATTCAGTTTGCTTATTCTTTGAAATAAGACTTATGCCGCGGCTACTGTGCTGGATGCTTCGCTTAGTGCTTGGCGTCTAAGTAACACGCCAAGAGAGCGGAAAAGTGCGAACAAATAGGCACAGAACTAACGGTTATTTACAAAAACACGATTTAGTGAAAAAACACGAAGTAGAGCGTATTTTTATGTAAAACTGATTAAATGAAGGACGCCCCTCAGCTTGATGGACGGCCGACCTTATGAAGATGGCTTGCAAAGGCTGGACGAAAAAAGTGTGAGATCCTGCTCTTTGGTGCTTTTTGTGAGGCTGAAGTCCAGCCGTAAACTACAATAGGATGAAATGATGATAATGTTTTTTTTTTATTACTAAAACTTAAACGGCAAAGTATAAATAGTACTTTTTTATTTGAACGTATTTCATATTTAGATTTTCACAATTCTGATTTCTCTAGCGTATTTCATAGAATGTAATTAGAACCATCTGTTTCAACCACATGTGTAATTGCATGAGCCAATTGGAAGCGAACAATTAGCAAGTGATCTGTAATTGCTTCTAACATAAACAAGAGATTGCATCTTAGTTGGTAAGTTATCAACGAATTAATAATAATAAATTCTTCCAATAATCAAACATAATTATCTAGTCCTAAATTAGAAAGGCTCGAACTACAGCGAATAGATTAACAACTTAAATATATTTATATGTCTTGGCTACACATGCTCGTGCTCAACAAATGCTCATCATATAAACATTTGCCTTTTGCGAGACTAGAATCCGAAAATGCTTGGCTTTATAGTCCATACGCAAACCACTAAACTATCATCAACGTAATCAAATTTGAGAGATCGATACAATTAAATATTAATGAAAGCGAACAACATACGGCTTGCAAACATTGTTTCAGGAAGTAACTGAAGAAGTTTGGTACGTGTTAGTTCTTCAAATTGGTTCAAAATGTTTGAATCCTTCGATGGCAGAGTACATTTAAATATTATAAAGTACATTATAAAATATTGAAGGGTGTATTTGACTAAGCAAAAACGTTTACTCGAGCGTGAGCCGACTGTTGCTCGCTGATTCCTTGCCTCGTGCATGTAAAGGTGGGCACCTTTACGAGTGGTTACGGGGATTCGTGTAACATTCGCAGCGAGCATGTTACGTCACGCCGTGTGCTAAAATCCGTGTAACATGGTCGCCCGTTCTAACGATTGGAAAACAAAACTTAAACTTAAACTTAAAAATCGAGGGTTACATGCACTCGTGACGATTTACCTTGGCCTACTGAGTGAAGCGTGTAACACTCAAACGACAAAGAATCGTCAGCGGATCGAGCATTCGGAGCGAGGAACGAGCGGCTCGTTGCTTGCATGTTTCCTCGTACTGACTGCAAGAATGCTCGTTTTGTATCATGTAAAATCATATTATTACAATACGCCCCGTAGACCAGTTAGTATCACCTTTACATGTTTCGTCATCTGCGGCGCTTTGTTCGTCCCCCTCTTAGGTCTATGTCGCTATGCTCGTGCGAGGAAAGCCTTGTTTCGAGAAATATTACCCTTGATGATATCTGAGATTTCTTAAAAACAATACTGGTCAGAAATAAGCGTCCTAACCTTTCATGTTTTAACGATAGAAAATCTTTTTAATACTTATCTCTCTTCGAATTCGCTTTTGACGTTGACAGCTCTTAAATATCAAAGGACTTAAAAGAGGATTTTGTGGATAGTAATAAAATATGCGCAAATTTCCCCTTTTTGGGTTGGGTAAAACTACGTGACTACGGAAACTGGTGTTTTTCGCATTTTTATAATATTTTCAAGAAATGGATCTATAACTAAATTGCCAGATATCTGCACACAAGTTGGTCTATTAGATATATACACATATGTATTAAGTTGATTCCACAAGTGATTAACTTGTGGAACTTTTTGTTTCAACCTCGGTTTAAAGTTTCCTGTGATCGGTTGCCGCAACAATACGTTCAATGGAACACAATTACCTAATTACTTTCTTGCGCTGCTTCTTCTTCTTCTAGCCCGTAATATTGTCCTGAAGCAGGGTAAAAAAAATGGGAAGAAATAAAATTTTGGCCAATTTACAGAAATAAATTGGTTTTATTAGTAATTGTTATTTGGGCAATACCCAGTTGCAAATATACCAAAAATAGAGTTAGCGGATAAAAAATAGATATTTCCTTTCATGTGACCTCATATTAGGTACGAAAATTTCAAAATGATTTCCATAGAGATTACGATATGTACTGCAATATATTATGATCTGTGAATGACATAATAAAAAAAAATTATGAACCCAACTTTTTTCATAAAGTGTAAGAAATAAAATCTTAATGTATTTTTAATAGACCTGCCCAGAACAAAATTGGAAAACCATTACTTTGGATTTTTACATTGGATAGTGGAAAATTAATAAAACCTAAGAAACATTGTAACATGAAATTACAGGGAAGCGCTATCGAGTTCACGCTTGGCCAACTTTAGAGACGCCATTTTGAATTTATCCTGAAGCGGTTTTCACTGGCGTGAACAGGTTTGAACCAGTTCGTTAATGAGATGTGACGGGGATGTGAAAAAATATGGTGTTTCTTCTCTTCTCTGGCAAGTTTGTCTTGAATTGTGGAACTTTAGTTTTACCCAATTTAATGACCAGACATTTTGGATATCTGCGCGAAATTTTTGATAGGACTTCGCTTCGCATACTGTTATTTATTTAGATGATGAAGAGCACGACCACATGATGCGGTAAAACTACCTATATCAGGTAGGTAGGATGATAATATACAGGGTTACATTTCAAGGTAGTGCGAAATTTTAAAAATAAGGCCTATATAATAATACAAAAATACTAACTTATCGTAATTAATTTCAGTCGTCGTATTTCTGGAGTAAAATATGCTTAGAAAAATCCGAAAAAAAAAAAGAAAACAGGCGCTGTCATTCATCAGAGATCACAGGCACACGCCGACGCCGCTCCAACAAGAACCTTATTGCACATACGGTGCAATTTAATCAAGTAATCGTAAATTTTCTACGCACTAGTTTTCAAATGCAGAAAAAAAAGAATTAAAAATGAAAAAAAGAGTTTGTTTTTTACGTAGGTCAATTTAGTTACTGATTCTGAGTGGTCCCTGAAAAATATGCACTACCGTAAAATTGTAACCCTGTATAATTCTGATTTTTTTGTACAAAATAATTTGATTATTTTGTGTTTTATAGTGCCTATTTACGATTATGTATACCAATGCAATAACTAACGGGAATAATACGTTTACGCACTTTTAACTAAAATACTAGTGTCTCCGATCTCTGACCACGATTATAATAAACAAACTAGGCATACACCTACCATTTTTAAAGTTTTTTTAAGGGAGTAATGAAATAAAAGCCCGTATCCAATTTCTTATTTATTCATAGCTCTTTTTGGGGCAATTATGACTTAACTTAGGTATTTTCGTTTAAAAAATGTTTTTCCTGCCCCAATTTGTCAAAGGCATTGTCTTCTGAGCTTATCAGTACACTTCCGTCGAAAGGTTTATCAAGTTTCAACGGTAGATTTATTACTGTAAGTGCTTTATACCCCCTCTATAAATCCAGATCGGTGACAATCGCCTAACTTTACTTGTAATCTGATTTTCTTAAGTTTTGGTTCGTTGAGAGCAGAAGTTATAGACTTAGGTAGTAATAATGCAGGATTTCGTAATCTGAACTTAAGAAGGCTTTGGGGTTAAAACTTCGATGACATTTTCATTGCCTAGTTTGGGCTAGATAATTTATGTAATCGTTAAAAGAATGTATTATTATTTGTACGCTCTACGGGAGTTCAAGGATCAACTTAAAAAAATATATTATATGCAAAGTAACGCCTGATTCTATATTCTGATGAATTAAATAAAATGCTATACACATAATACACACAAAACTCCACTCACAACACAACACACTAATTCACTCAATACACCACTCACAACACAACACACTAATTTACTCAATACATCACATAAACACACTAACTTAGAATGTAATGTTAATACTTTTGGAAGAGCGGTAACCTCCTACTATAGGTATTTAATACTTAAAAGGAAGGTTACCAAAATGTGTTGTAATCGAAGTTTATTTATGTAATAAAACATTTTCATTTTAATTTTTAATTTTCATTCTATTAATTTTAACCGGCCGTCTAAAGCACGGAGACGCTTGTGATAAATGACACTAAATATGTTTCAGAAATCAGAAATCAGAAGTATTTATTTGCATTTTAACATAGTTTTATAAGATGTTATACAATTGATATGTCCACGTGTTTGACTTAATTAGTCATGAAAATATAAAAGTTGATATTAAATGTACCTACATATAAAAAAATTACAAATATATTAAAGTTATTTGGAAACTAGTGATATAATTAAACAACGTTTGTACGTTATTCATATTACAAAGGTTAAAATTAAACTGACATATTCAGTGAAATGGATACGAAACGTCAACCCCCAGAATCTCAGTAACGAGATAATATTTCGCTTTTTAAAATTCCACTCAAGTTAATCCTCGCCGGATCGAAACTCAACTTAATTCCAAAAGCCGTAAGGATCAAGATAATTCGCCGTTGAAATTTTATCCCAATTTTCCTTAATCCTTTGTATCCAAAATGGTATTTCGACTAATGGGTCCTTAGCATTACGTACTTAATTCTTGTTAAAACGCGATATTTTTGTCTTTATTACATTACAGCTTATTCTTAGTTGTTTTGGTGGTGTAAAGTTTTCGACCTTTTCGAATAAGAACAGCGTTCTTAATATCATTATCATCTGCAAAATGGAAAGAAAATGGAAGGAGTTATTTTAATAGAAGATCCTTTACTTAATGGTTGGTATAAAATCATACAAACAGTGCCTTTTCGTTTTTTCTTGGTTTACTAATTCAAATTTAAGTAAAATACTAATTGTCACTGCTCATACACCGGTTACGATCCACCGAGACAGTTAAAATTTCTCATGAAATGAACAAAATCGCCAATTTATGATTGTTATATGCCAAGTGCCAAAAGAAAGAAAGGTTTTTGAGTGGCAACTTCGAACTGGAAGACGCAGCGTGGGCAGGCCTCCTAAGTGGTGGACTGACGACCTGGTCAAGGTTGCGAGCAGCTGCTGGATTCAAACAGCCCAGAGCCACTCGCTGTGGCGTTCTAAAGGGAAGGCCTATGTCCAGCAGTGGACTTCTAGAGGCTGATGAAGATATGCCAAGTGGTAGAAGATGTTTACCATCTTTTAAAATCAGCATCATCAAGTGGCATAAGTTACTGCTCGACATATGCCTGAATAAAACGCCATAGCGAGCGGCTCTAGGCTGTTTGCTTTTAGCGGCTTTATGTATCTTTCTCTAGGTCGTCTGTCCAACGGGTCGAAGGCCTACCTACGCTGCGTCTTTCACTTTGTGGTTGCCACTCGAGAACATTTCTTTCTTTTCTTTTTTGTTGGTAAAAAGTAAATACTTTTTAGTTGAACCAACATCAGACCCAGCTAAAGAATTTACAACGTTGTAATAAATTGCCTTAACATACTCCCCATGTCTGAATGTAAACTAGCATGTAAACTTTTTTATTTTCTGCATTTACAATAATGCTTGTTTATTAAATCAAGGACAATATTCTTACTTTAAAAATTGTTTCAATTGCCTTGAAATGTTGGACCTAGGTTCGAATCCCACTAGAAGCAGTTAATCATTTTTTTAAAATGAAAATATTATTTTTAATATAATTAGCATGTAGTTTTAAAAGCTTACTACTCAAGCCCGAATAGTTAGAAAAATATTTAAAAAATAAGTATGCGAAGAACTGTCAAGATCTACACAACATTTTCTAGCAGAAGAAGAATATTAAAAACATTGAAAAAACAAACAAAGAAGATTCTCTTTCTTCTTTTTAACCGCTTGACTGGTATAATTCGTTTAAACGTAGAATGATAGGCCTACTTAATGGCAATAAACACTGCATATAGGGTTTTTAATCAAACAATTGTTTCCCAATTTTTGCTATCTGAAGAAGCAGCGATTGTTGTAACAGCCACGTTTCATTGCGCGCTGTTATTAACCTTATTTTAATGAGTTTTTGTGCGATATTCGTAACATGTGTTGAAGCGCTAACTTAGGGGCTCAAATCGCCTTAAGTTATATTGTCACAATAGATTCTGTTATTATGGAGCTGTCATGTTCATGTACACACGTTGACCTCCGTAGCCGAGAGACGAGCATATCGGACTTGGTGTCGCTATCTCTGAGGTTCCGGGTTCGATTCCCGTTCGGTCAATGTAGGAAAATAACTTTTCTATATTGTCTCGGGTCTGGGTGTTGTGGTACAGTCGTTGTTTCTGATTTCTATAACACAACTGCTTTGACGACTTATCATTGGATCAGGGCAATGTATGTGATGTTGTCCAATATTGATTATTTATTTATTTATTATTTACATGATCAATGCTCCGAATAAAAAAAAAAAACTGTTGTATTACAATAATGTTTTTACGCAAATAAAGATTCTGATTCTGATAAACTCACTCACTCGTATCTATTACTCTGTAAACCCAAAAATTTTCCTTTAAACAGACATAGCAGTAAAATATATCGTGCCCCATATAAAACCCATGGCACGCGCAACCGAGTACTCATTTCCCGAGTGGTTTATGGTTTCATCTCGAGTGGCCTTTGATGTAACTCAATAACTATGGCTTTGATTTACGAAACCATGTCACACCTTTTTTTACTTTAAACGTGTTATGTGAAACGACTTAGTTAACGTGATCGTCCTCATATTTTATTATGTATGTATTTCGCCTATGTTATCTATTTATGATAGTATTTATTTTATGTATATCTTTATTTATTTTTTATTTTATTTTATTTTTATTTATTCAGGACAATAAACAATTGTACAATTATGATCACAGGATGTTTTACATTAATATTACTTATTGTACAACCAGCACCATTATCCCCTACTTACAAGTAAACATTTTGCCTCTAGTTCCACACTAACCTATTGAGTTAAATAGACATAAACAGTGCAGATATGAAGAGTTTTAAATAAACAAGTTCTACAAAGATACTGGACACAAAATATCATTACATCATTATTATGAAAATGAAAACGAAAACTTGAATTGATTTGAGCAACTGCAGTTACGTGGATAAAACCTACAGTTACTCAAATCAAACCCAGTAAGGATCATTTTGCGACTACAAAAACTGCTTTAAAGCATCGAATGTTAATAAAATTAAAATTAAATATGACTCAGTCAACATTCAAGACATCTAGGTAGTAGCAGAATTAGTTTCATTAAGTTTAAGTGTTACTTGTTTTTAAAGGCCGTTTGTGTATGCTTAAACAAATAATAATATTTACTGTATTATTAGGTTTTTAAAAATAATTTATACATACATTTTATTTGGATTTGTATGGCATATTAGATATCGCACCGCCCACAAAGCATCTCTGATTAGTCTTATGGTCGACTGGTAGAGAATGCCTCATGGCATTGAGTCCACCTTTTGTATGATTTTTTTTATATGTGCAATAAAGTCTAAATAAATGAGGGGGTAAGAGGAACATACTTGTACTTTCGTGCCAGAAAGTAATGATCTGCTTTAAGACTAAGCAGTTGGTTATATTAGGTCCTTACATATTATGAAATTGCCGTTCAGTACCAAAAAAGTGAATCAACTTTTTTTATTGAAATTATTATTTTATCAATCGAAGTATGCGCCGTTGTTATCGATACTATTCCGCTATTTTATAGGCCATTTAATTGATCCCTTTGGAAAAAAATCCTGAAAGCGAGAGTCTGTGAACTGTTTGAAGGCGGTTTAACTGCCTCATCAAAGTTTTTGAAAAAAATCACAAATTTTGAAAAAAGTGGTAATCGGTTGTGGCAACATCTGGAGTGTATGGTGGATAACGCAAAGGTTCCAGTCGCAGATCCTCTAACTTGGCGACCGTTTGATGTGCAGTGCAGTGGAGCAGTGGGCTAGAGCAGTTCACCTGTCTCGGTTTGTTAATGAGGAGCTTTTCCATCATTGTTTGCAATTGTTGGCAATACAAGTTCGCAGTAATGGTCTGGCCTGATCTCAAGAAGCTGTAGTGGATAACACCAGCACTGGTCCACCAAAGACTAACCAGAATCTTCTTTTTGGTCAGTTTTTGCTTATGGCAAGGTTTTGCGGGTTCTCCAGGGTTAAGCCATTGTGATGATCGACTCCGATTGTCGTACAGGACCCATTTCTCATCACAAGTCACGATACGGTTCAAAATATTGTGACGATTGAGCAAAGAAACGCAGCAAGCGACGCGTGTTTGTTGGTTTGCTTTAGTCAATTCGTGCGGTACCCACTCTTTGAGTTTAAGTATAATAAGTATCGTAACTAACCCTAATAAAATATAGATGAAAAGTACCAGTGTAATTAAATGTTTTTAAATCGATAAATAAAACTAAAAATAAAATAAATTCCTTAATTTCTTAAAATTTATTGTATGTTTTAGTTAATCTTGTTCCCATTGCGCTTTGTACCTTTCATAGTCGGAATACTTTCTGATCATGATTCTAGATGAAGGCTATCTAATACCTTTGGAACGATAAATGTGGTAAGGCTTGATGATGATGATGATGAAGGCTATCTATTACATTTGGAGCAATTGCAATCAGACTTCCACAATCCTTAAAAATCCTTGAAACCAGACTATTTTGGATTGTGGCTACGTATGGCTTTATTTAATAAATGGTATATAATCCACATTTCTACAACCAGATGTTCTACATTCGATTATTATTTTATTTCTTCTTACAAACGCTATATCAAGTTATTCCACTAAAGAATTCAATGATCCACCATGCATTCGCATCGGTATGATATCATAAAACACTCAGTGGGATGAAGGCTGACGGAGCATGGTTCAATCAAAAATGCGAACCCATTTTGTACTTTAACATCCTAAACATAAGACTCAAAACTGGTTGTAGAGAAACGCTTGTCGGAGCGTGGTTTTATTATAAATAACACACGATTTTGCGCTTTATTGTGTAGTATTACAGTTGAAAATGGCTTAGCAAGTGACAGTACAGTTGATGGCAAAAGTGGCCGCTTTTTTCCTTTTTCCGATGTTGATAAGGTTGGAAATGCTCGATTCTTTTCGTTGATTTACGATTGCTGCAAGAAATCCTGAGAATAGTTGCTTTTTTCCGCATTTGTTGGGCTGAACAAGATTATTTTATAATCTCAATAGATAAGTGTGAAATTACACTACAAAATTAAGGTAAATACCATCAAAAGTACTTATTGATATACAGGGTCATTTGTAAAATATCAACGGTTTACCGGTACGGAATAACGGTGGAAACCCGTTTGAAGTATCGCCGCCTTTATTTTTTAACCCTTTTAAAACGTGAAATATATCTAAACAGAAAAAATCGTTAGCAAAACCTAGCTATATGTGTAGTCATTCCACGAAAATAAAGGTCATATAACCCAATTTATTTAAACAAAAAAATAATTGAGCTCGTAAAAAAGTTGTATTTTCAGGCCTTTGTTGCTCAGTTTAAGAACACTGCGCAATATGGAGATCAAAGTTTTTTTCAGTTTTGAAGTTGCATCTACATGATTTTAGTGATTTTTATTATATTGAGTAAATTTTGTTTTACCCAGTCTTCACAAATATTTTTTTTAACTCACTGCAGTTAATTTAATCTCTTCAATTCGAAAAACAAGGAAATTCCGGGTTTTATTTGAGCTAAGTACTTACAAGTACCTAAATTATGTTTACAACAATGAAAACAATACCAGAATAATTACTTTTAAACTTTCGCGATGCATGATTATTACACACTAAAACGGGAATTAACGCGATCATTAATAGGTACAGACAAAAGCAGGTTAACTTACCCAAAAAGTTAAAAATCATTAAACCGATTTTGGACTTTAAGTCTGACATGTAGAGATCAATATCAATTGAGAAAATTTGACGTTTTGTGGTAGGTTGATGACATATTTCACCTTTTATTTGCCTGACGTTTCGACCGGGTTACACCGAGTGTGGTCACTGGCTAACTGAAACAGCGATGACTTCACTCCTTATAAGATATCTGAAAAATAAAAGAAAAAATATGTACCTATTAATGCGACGACCTCTGTAGCCGAGAGGCGAGCATACCGGACTTGGTGTCGCTATCTCTGAGGTTCCGGGTTCGATTTCCAGTCGATCAATGTAGAAAAATAGCTTTTGTATTATGTCACGGGTCTGGGTGTTGTGGTACCGTCGTTGTTTCAGATTTCTGTACACAAGTGCTTAAGCTACTTACCATATGATCCGAGGAATGTATGTAATGTTGTCCAATATTTATTTATTTATTATCTCGGAAGTCCATTGCTTGGCATAGGCCTCCCCCATAGCATACCATATAATTGTAATTGAAAATAGAATAGTTTGTTAATTGTCATAATCAGTTTTTTTAAGTATTATTTTTATTTGGATCAACACATCACTTTTACCTACTCGTACTAACCATATTTAGAAAAATATGTAGATGACTGTATCCGTTGTTGATTTTTTTTTTAACGTACAATCAACTGAAATATTGACTGCGATATTAAAAGCGATTTCTTCAGCTGTAAATTGAATCCAAACTTGGCTTACAAACTACCTTATAAATTTATGTTATGGATCTCTTCCAAGGTAGTTACTTAGTCTGATTTTATTACGATGATTTTTTCTGGAATGTAATCAATATGCGCCTGACAACACTCCTTCTCGGTTCGAATCCCGCAAGGGTCAAATGTTTGTGTGATGTACACGAGCATTTGTATAAAGTCATGGATGTTTAAAAATGTATTTAAGTATGTATTTCCATTGTCTCATTGTCATAGTATAAGCTTTGCTTTAGTTTGGGGCTAGATGATTGGTGTAATTGTAAAAACAATTTATTTATTTGTATAAAGTCTGCAATTCTCATTCCATATTCTATCATCTTCTTAAAGCGATAGATAGGTATTATTTCCTTTCAGTATGTCTATTTTCTTGACATGAGGATTAAGCCTATCTCCAGAAGCCGCACATAATTCAACTAAAACCATGAGAATAATTTATATTCGCACCCGGGAAATCTGTTTCTATAGACGTGACTCGAAATTTTGAATTTTGACTTAAACACCACTACTCTCCAATGTAACTTGAGCTTTCGTAGTAGGGTCGTAGTATGGAGAGGTAGGTCTGTATTGACTGGTTGATATCTGGATATATCTGGATCAAACCGGATTTTACGAGTCGGTTAAGATAAGCCGTGCGTTATCTTAGCGTTATAGTAATAGGTTCAGTGGGTTGAATTTTAATTTATCACACACCCTAAGCTTGCTGTAAGCGTGTTAAGGGTAATTAGTGATGGGACTCATGTTTACTTTTACTCGAGTGACAACATAATAAAAACATTCGATTGAAAAAAACCAGCTAATGCCATTCGGACTCGCACACCGCGGGTTCCGTACAAACTTATATGTAAATAGTTCGTCCATCACATAGGGAATTCAATTTTTTTGGGATGTAACTACATATTCACGGTTCCTGTCTGGATTTTTCCTTTTACTTATGTTAAAAGACAATGCTTCTTACCAAATTTTATGATCCTAAGTCAATGGAAAGCACTCCATAGTTTTGATTCTCATGCGACTGGCATTTGTTGACTTAGATATTTGTTTTTTACAGCTCCAAGGGATTGTAGACTTGAGTAATTATTTGATATTAATTTCAAGCTGATAGCCCGACGCGTTCTTGATAAAAAGGGTCTCGTCACACAGGCTGACAGACTGACAACAAAGTTCAAGAGGTTCAATATGACTCGCTTAAGTGTTCGGCGACAACAACTTGATCTATCAATCTTGTTTAAAATTCTGCACCACATGATCGACTCTTCCGAACTTACCTCTTCCCTAAAAATAAACTGCAAGGTGAACAAGAGGCGCTCCTTACCTACCTTTGTACTTCCTACATATAAGAACAACGTGTCGCGCCACAATCCTATCGCCAGAACGTGTCGTAAATATAATCTCCTGCAAAGTGACTCCAAGTTGGACATATTTCACTCAGGGTTTGCGAGGTTCAAAACGGCAGCAAGGTCCATTTTTGACGAACACAATGGTGTTCGTTAATCTTAAGTGGAAAATAATTTAAGATATTTATAATTAGTATTTTTATATTATAAAATTTATATGATCGGACTAACTTACCTAGTGACGTCCGATCCTCAATTATGTGAAGTAATCTCGTCCTCATCCTATCCCCAGCCCGACCCAGTTAGTATGTATTTATCAATCCTTAAAGTACAAAAAAGATTATATGCTATAAATACCTACCTACTACTTAGTTTCCCTTCTTTTTGAAAGTTGTGTCCAATTTTATCCTTTGAAATAATGACATTGACAGGTGACAGATGACATTGATAGGTGACGGTGCGGGCACGTTCCGGTTATTTATTTTTTAGTTTATTGACGCGTTCAAGCACGCGCCTAACTTTGAAGATTGTAATCAGTGCAGTAGCAAAAAGTGCGTACTACATTGTACACAATGAGGACGAGATTATGGAACATAATTATTATTTGTTAACGAATTGATTTAAGCAGCAGTGTAAACACCTTTAGGATATTAGTTTGGTCCAATACCTTTATACATTTATACCGTTTCTTGTATAACTGATGTCTATTGTGTTTTCCAATAAATTTAAAAAAAAAAGTGATCCTATAAAGGTTTATTTTTACCTTTTAAGGTATGGAACCCTAAATAAAAGGTGACAGTAGTAGACGAGAGAACCGCTTTAACAGAGCATTCTATTTAAATAAATGACTTTTACTAAAACACCAATATCAAAATCGGAATTTTGATTCCGAAATTCACCTCTCCATAAAAAGTAATTATTTATCTCGATAATAATGTCTGGAACATCAATTTTTATTTCTCTTGTTGTGACTTTGTCCCATCGAGCACATACCATATAGAGCAGCAATACAAACCATTTTTCTCCGAAACTAGTAAGTGATTTTTCACTTACATTTATAATGAATTGAGATGTCCTGTCAACTCTCGCCCATACAAAAACAGTACAGATACAGATTAAAAAAAATGGCAGAAAATTTTGTCGAACATATGACATTTCTACTGTATATGGTATGTGCTCCAGGCTTTGGCCCCATAGTAGAAGCTGTTTATCATAATGGGAAGAACATCCAGTTCAAGTAATTCCCTGTCTTACTAGCCACCCTGTATTAGGCGACTCGAGTAAGCAGAGCGTATCTAGAAACACGCGAGTAATACTCGAATATGACTTCAGTGTTAAAAGGACTCGAGTCGCATCACTAAGGATAATGCTCTCTGTAGGTAGATTGCTGACGACTCGATTGATGTAGTGGCCTGGTGATTTTCCTCTAACGCAAGGGTCCGGGTATGATTCCCGGTAAGATTATTTCTATTCGGCCGATTCGACCAAATACAAAGCTATACCAGAATAACTATTACGGGTATGATTTTACTCCTTAAATTTACCCTTAGATAACTTCGATTACGTTTTTCGAGCAATACAGTATACTCGGTATTGTTATTCTGTAGTTCAAGAGTGAATGATCAAGAATTGATAAACCTACTAAAATCCATGTAATCCATTTCTTTTAGGTTGACTTGAAATGCCATAACATTTCAATTTTATAGGATAAAAGAGTGACAATGCTAGATGTTGACAACTTGTCAGTTTCGAGGTGACAAGAGTGGATTAGACAAGTGACAACTTTAACATTTACTTAATCTCAGTATAATTTATACACTGACAAAATCATCCGTTTAAGGGCCGATTCGACCAAACACAAGGCTATACCAGAATAACTATTACGGTTATAATTTTACACCTTGAATTTACCCTTGGATAACTTCGATTACGTTTTTCGAGCAATACACTATACTCGGTATTGTTATTCTGTAGTTCAGGAGTGAACGATCAACGAATTGATAAACCTACCAAAATCCATGTTATCCATTTCTTCTAGGTTGACTTGAAATGCCACATCATTTTAATTTTGTAGGATAATAGAGTGTCAATGCTAGATGTTGACAACATGTCAGTTTCGAGGTAACAGGAGTGGATTTGACAAGTGACAACTTTGACATTTACTTATTCTCAGTTTAATTTATACACTGTCAAAATCGCCCGTTTTAATATTTTTCATAGATTAGTGGTTGGTAAAATGAAAAATTAGCTTACTTTAGATTAAGCAGTGGTATACTCTCAAGTTAAAACTTACACCGGCTTGGTCGAATCCGGTCTCAGACGATCTCAGTGGCCGAGAGGTGAGCACGCCGGACTTGGAGTCACCATCTCTGAGATCAAAGAGTAAATAATTACAAACAACAAATACTCTTTGACAAAATGTCAATGTTCAGGGTGAACATGTAATAATTACTTTTAGGGCCTGCGCGCACGGGTGACTTTTGTCGCTGTGACTTATTTGCCACTCATATGAAATCCTTAGTGTGGATATCTCGAGATATCTAAAGATTTTATATGAGCGACAAAAAAGTTACGGCGACAAAAGTCACCGCGCGCACACTCTTACTTTCATAATCAAATTGAAATTCTGAACAAAGTATTTCATTTACGACATCGACTCTCTATCGATTAAAGTTTGTTTCATAGGTGTACGCCAAAATAACGCATCTAAAGGTGACTTGCAACTTGAGGTACGCCAATATGGTTTGATGCCTTTTCATCCAGATACGTTCAGTCGTACATCCATACATCCAAACTTTCGCTTTTATATTAAACTAGCTTTTGTCCGCGACTTCGCTTGCGTTCACCGTACCCGGATAAAAAGTATCCAATGTGTTAATACGGGCCATGGTCTATCATTATGCCAAATTTAATAAAAATCCATTCCATAGTTTTGCGTGAAAGAATAATAAACATCCACACATCTGTACTCACTAACTTTCGCATATACAGGGTGTAACGAAAAGGTGAATCAAAACTTTAAGGGGTTATTCTACGGCTAAATTACATCAACTTTTTCTATGGGACCAACATCGAAATCGCAAAAGTTTTACCCCTTAAAGTTTTATTTCACCTTTTCGTTACACCCTGTATATAATAACTAGCTGTCCCATCAAACTTCGTACCGCCTCTTTTTTTAATTTTTCAGATTTTTTATTAGTTTTTCTGCTATTCGGGGCGGAGACAAATCCAACAAACCAAAGATCATAAAAATCGGTCCAGCCGTTCTCGACTTATAAATGGTGTAACTAACCCGACTTTATTTTATATATTAGATATAAGTAAGATTAGGTATTATCGGTCAATGTAGAACAATAACTTTTCTATATTGTCTTGGATCTGGGTGTTGTGGTACCGTTGTTGTTCCTGATTTCTGTAACACGTGCAATGTATGTGATATTGTCCAAAATGTATTTATTTATCATTAGTAAGATTATTATCACTAAACCTTTGTTGCTTGAACCAATTGGGGCGACAAAAGTTATCAATACTGTGCCATGATAGTAAGTATATTATCAACTAGCTGTTGCCCGCGACTTCGTTCGCGTGGTCTTTAGTTTATTCATAAAGGATTTTCTGCGCAACTTTCTTATTTTCGCATTTATAATATTAGTAGGAAGTAGGATAGCTTTTAGCCTGTGACTTCGTCTGCGTTGACCTTACCCGAATAAAAAGTATCCTATGTGTTAATCCAAGCCATGGTCTATCTGCATGCCAAGTTTCATTAAAATCCATTTAGTGGTTTTTGCGTGAAAGAGTGACAAACATCCGTTCATAAACTATCGCTTTTATAATATTATTAGGATATTCAGTTGTTTGTCACGATAGTATTTTTATGACACATTTTGCTGCGAACTATGTAATCATCATAGTAACTTAAAACTCATCAGAGTTTAAAAAGTTAGTTAACAAGTTCAGCGAGATCTTCCGAGTAAACGACTTAGTCGGGACTTGTAAAATTAAACTACTGCCAGCAAGCAAAGCTACATAATAGTTTCGATGCGCAACAATTTGCTTTAAACGCATTCACTATGGATGGTTCGATTCCCAATTCGGGTTGATTTACAAAACAGTCTTCTCTAAACTAGCTTGGGTCTGGATGTGCTAGGAGATGCCCCTTTCAAACTTAATTGTCTGAAGGCCTACCACGAAAGGTTCCGTTGCGGACGCCACTCCACGCTTTGACTATAAGCTGTTAGTGGAGTGTACATTTCAGGAATCTAATCTCGCAGTTAATTTATTTTAATTACAAAATTTAATTACAAATGTACAGTTTTCAGATTTTTCCCTGTACTTGTAGTTGTAATAAGACGATATTACTTGTCAACGTATAAACCTAATAAAATAACTAGCTACTTGTGATAATTTATAAGCAACTAGACGTTGCTCGCGACTTCATTCGCGTTGTCTTTGCAAAACCATAGTTGAACCCGTCATTTCGAAAAAGGCACGAGTCACACTTTTTTAAAATATCACTTTTTGGCGCCATTTTATTGAAGCGTTTTACATATTCTCTGTGAAAAGGGCGCATCTTCATACATCACAAGTCAACTAAAAAGGCAAACGAAAATTTAAGTCTGTTTGATAATGGCACGAGTCTAGACTAGAAAAAACTAGAAAAATATATATTCTAGTAGAGTACCAAACATTCTATACAGAGATTTTTGCATGGCCAACAGTTTCAGCGAACAATGAATATCACGAAAATCAAGATGATTAACTAAGCACTCCTATGTTCAGTTTCTTTACCACCAATATTTTTTATTATAATAAACATATTTTTGTTGTTCCTGAAAAGTTTTAATTAATGGACTTGTGTCCTTTTCGAAATGACGGGTTCAGTTAGTCTAAAGAAAAGACCACGCGAACGAAATTGTGGGCATACAGCTTATGTTTAATTTTTTTTATACAGGTTAATTTTTTTTCCAACTGAACAGCGACATCTAACGGTAAGAAGCGCCATTTATAATGACAGTTATCTTGCACCCCTCGGGAACCGTACATTTTCCCGGGATAAAAATTATATCCCTATTCCAGGCTAATATCTATTTCTGTGCCAAATTGCATCTAGATCTGTTTAGCCGTTTTGGTGTGATTAAGTAACAAATATCCATCCATCCAAACAGGACCATTTAAAATATTGAAATAAAATAGGGTAAGTCCCGGATAGTTGCCGCAGAGGGATTGATGCCGCGATTTCAAAAACTCTAATAAGCGAAGGTATCTGTGACTCCGAGAGCACGTTATAAGCTAGCGCTAGCCCCGCCCCGCTCCAGTGTGCCGCTTGGCATCCCGTGGGAAGGTTGTGTGCGTCTGTGGTTAAGGTCATCAAATTTTACGCGCGAAAATATCCGTCATAATAATACAACCGTGATTTCGAAAGGTCATTACTTTACTTCTGGTAAGTGTTTTGTCTTTATTTTTAATAACAATAAAGTTAAACATTTAAAATTGCATTTAATTGTGTTTTTTTTTATTTTAATTCATGTGATTTTTAATTATTTTTGAAGGCATGTATCCTTAACTAATCGGATAGATGCCTCGTTTTTTGTCGGGATACATGCCTTTAGGGGCATCTATCCTCAGACCAAGGCGTCTATCCCTAAGGGATTATTACAGGAGACGCGGCGTGTTGCGCGGCGCGGTCTGCACTAAATTAAAACACATAGTGTTGTATGAGAGTAGTTACGGAGAAGAGTTTTTTCACGCGTTTGCTTGAGATGTGGCGTTCAACGCGTGACCCGCGACGTTTGACACCGCGTTCAACGCCTACAACGTGTCGCGCAACGCTCCGTGTCATTATAAACAACATTGAACATTGGCATAGGTATGTTTGTGTTTGCGAGCGAGCAGCTGTATACGCCGCCTCTGAAAACGCCAAACGTGTTGCAATACACGCCGACCATGCCGCTTCTCCAGAAACACGGCCTAATTATAAGTTACTGAATACGTAAAATTTCTTTGTTTCAGTATCAAAATGCCCAGGAAATATAAAAGAAAACCAGGAGTCAATCCGCGTCAAAGAAAATGGTCCAAAAATGATTTAGATGCGGCTTTAGTAGACTTAGACCGGAATGTTAATGGTATCAATTATATATCAAGGTTTTATAATATCCCGGCAAGGACTCTCAGAAGGCGACAAAAATCAAGAAATAAAGATATTGGCTCTTTGGGTAAAAAACCTGTCTTAGGTTTGGAAAATGAAAAGCGCCTGGTGAGACACATTCAAAAACTTGAAGGCTCTGGATTCCCACCTAACAGAGAAGCTATAAGAATGTTAGCTTACCAGCTTGCGGAAAAGTTGCGTCTGACACATTCCTTTAATCAGGATACGCAAATGGCTGGGTATCAATGGCTACAAAGTTTTTTAGAGAGAAATGACGAATTACCCATCAGAGTTGCTGAAGGTTTATCAATGGCACGAGCACAGGGTTTGAACAAAGAGGAATTAAGCCAATTTTACGAACTCCTTTTAAAAGTTTTGACAGAAAACGACTTGCTGGACAAACCTGAACGCATATATAATATGGACGAGACTGGGATCCAGCTCAACAACAAACCTGGAAAAGTTTTGGCAACGAAAGGTTCGCGGTCAGTAAAAATGGTAACTTCAGGTGAAAAAGGAGAGACCATGACTCTTGTTGGTTGCTGTAATGCTGTTGGTAACTTTCTTCCACCCGTGATGATTATCAAAGGCGTCAACAAAAAACCTGAATTTAGTGAAGGTTTACCTCATGGTTCAAAAGTATTCATGAATAAAAAATCTGCTTATGTTAACACAGACCTTTTTAGAAAGTGGCTTACAGAACACTTTATCGCTAACAAGCCCGAAGGAAAAGTTTTGCTAATACTCGATGGTCATACTTCACATTCCAGTGCAATCGATATGCTGGAAGAAGCTGAAAAACATGGAGTCATTTTATTGTGCCTCCCAAGTCACACAACATCTGTATTACAGCCACTTGACCGTGCGGTTTACAAACCATTTAAAACATTTTTTAACCAAGAGACAAACCAATTCATGCGCACACATCCAGAAAAGAAAATATCACGAACTAATGTCGCCAGATTGATAGGAAGAGCTTGGCTTCGAGCTGCTACTCCTTTAAATGCCCAAGCAGGATTTCGAGGAAGCGGTATATTCCCTTTTGATCCTAATGTCATTCCAGACTATGAATTCAACATCGCTGACAAAAGCCTCACTCTACAAGAGCATCGTGAAATTGAATTACCTTTAGAAGCAGGACTTAGTAATAACGATGAAAGAGACTCTCCAAACTTGATCCATGGCATGAGTCAATCAGACGAGGAATATTCGAACAATCCGATATTTCCAACTACGATTCGAGAGAATGTGTTATCAAATGAAGTGGATGAAGATAAGACAGACTGTGAAGGAGATCAATTTGAGACACAAGTGAAACAAATGCACGTTGGTAATTCTGCTACTCCAAAAAAATCAAATGATATCCAGCAAAAAACAATACCCCAAAAAACTACCGAAGAGTATACACCGTCTAAATTCCTCGCAGAGGTTGCACCTGTGCCAATGATACCAACACCTTTTCTTAAAAGAGGAAAACAATCAGCGGAAGTATTAAACTCGAGGTCAAAAATCCAAGAAATAAAAGAATCTAAAGGGAAAAAAACTAAAGGAATACCGTTAAAGAAGTCAAAAAAAGGTGAAGAAAAAGAGAACAACGCAGAAAATAATTTAGAAAATAGAGACCATAAAATGAAGGGTCAAGTAAGCAAAATTAATTCTACAGGAAGACGATCTACAAAGAAGAGAAAACAGCCGAAAAGTAAGAAGATGGAGAGAATATGCAGTAGCAGTGAAGAAGAAGAAAACCATCAGCTGAATGCGCAATTGAAGAAGAAGGAATCTTTCATAAGACAAGCTACAGAGAAGAAACGACATCTTAAACGCAAGAAAATAGCCAGAATATATAGCAGCAGTGAGGACGAAGTCAATGATGATATCTGCTGTGTTTGCTTTGAAGACTATTTTTGTACTTCATCCAAGGTCGATTGGATTCAATGCACTCTATGCAAGAAATGGCTACATGATACCTGCACTGTTTTCAAAAATTATTGCAAAACGTGTGGAGTATCCTCCATTGTCATATAATTTATAATCTAATCAATCATATGTTATTTGAAGACTGTATTGAGCAATTAATAGACTGATTACATTACCTACCTATTTATTATTATTAAAATATTGTATTAGGTTATTATTATTAAGTGTTGATTTAATGTTAAAGACTTAAAATAAATAAGAGAGTATTTAATTTGGTGATCTCATATTATGTGACCTACTCGTATAAATGTTTAAAAAAAGTTCAGATAATTTTTATGTTCTGTTGTCATTAGTTCTTTATCAAAATTGATATTATGTTTGATGTTCTGAATACCTATTTTTCTAGTAGTTAAAAAAATACATATATGTTGAGACTGACCTTTTTAGTTATGTTTAGTGAGAGTTATTTGGTTTGATTTTTGGAGATAATTTAGTTTTTTTTTAAAGATAATTAATAGTCAATTGTCTTGATTCTAGATTTTTAAATATTATAATAAATGAGTATGTTCAGACTTCCATCTATCTTTCTCTTTACCAATTAACATGATAGGGCAACTATCCTCTCATCAAATAGTCTTAGACCAAAAGCCTGAGGGATAGACGCCCCACCAAAAATTATATAAATGTTATACATAAATGTAGTTTTATATTAAAATAATGAAAAAAAAATGCAAGGAACTCAAGACATCTGCAATGCTTTGTTTAATGACAAAAATAACAAGTGAAATATAATTTTTGCTCTGAAGCGTCTATACCCTACTTTAATATCCAGTAAACGGCCATTTAACTTTTACTTTAAGTGTTTTAGGTGTATTACCTTGTGTGTGTATTGCCTTACTGATCATATTTACTTATCATTAATCTTAATTATGAATGTATTTCTGATAGTGGCATCTATCCTTTGGTTCAATTTGACAGGCGGGGCGGCTATCCGGGGTGGGGCATGTATCCGTCATCTTTTAGAGGTCTGCAAAATTTGTTATAGTTCGATTATTTATGGCTTTGACTTCTGGTCTGCTATACCAAACTGTAGTCTAAGGACCGTACTTTTTGAATTCATAAACAGTTTTTAAATCTTGTAATTATCTAGAAAGCTCTGAAGTGATTTCAAAAAGTGCGGCATCTATCCGGGACTTACCCTAAGATTAGCCGAGTCCACCATCACTTTTATACTCAACCCCGATATTAATATCAGTAGTCCATTATTTATGTCAAGAACAATTCCCGGGCGGTACACCGCATATTTCAGGCGACGCCGCATGCTCTACCTTGTTTATGGAACCAGATACAAATTACGCTTTTACGAAATCGGGTCGAAGTTTAATAAGCCGTAATTTCGCAAAGGTATATTAGTCAAGCTCACAAATTTGTAGATTAAAATCATACAAGTATCTACCAGTTGCGATTTCGTATTCGGATTGAAATTCGCATGATTTAAAAATACGTCTCTAGTTCTTTGATTCTCACCCAGATAGATGTAGATGTAGAAAGAGCCTTTAAAGTACTTTCGAAATTCGAATTATAAAAGAATGCATTCGAGCCTTATGTAGTGTTGGTTATCTAGACCACTGTAGACCACTATTTAAAAACACTACCTCTACCCTGCCAGTACATTTTGGATATCTGCATGTTCATAAAGAAACATCCAGATCTCTTTCCTTTACATGGCACGGTGCTTGGAAAGAGTAATAGTAGAGACCCATATAAATTATTTTTACCAAGGTTACAACTATCTCCTAACAATGTATATTGTCATGCTATACAAATTTATAATAAGCTACCTAGAAAAGTTAGAGCCTTACCGCTCAACAAACTAAAATATGTTTTAAATAATTGACTTTTACGGGAATGCTTTTACTCTAATAAAGAATTTATGGACACAAAAATAAACGATTGTACCTTTGACTATTAACTGACGACTCATGAGAAAATGATGCTGTATAGTTTAGTTTCACAATGCTCAATAAATAATAATGTATAATTTAATAATAATTTATAGCAGATTTTGTAACATTAACATTTCTAAGCCTAAACCAATGGCGGAATATATTGTACTTGTGCATAGCTCTAAGATCTTGTGTTACCATGTTCTTGGAAATAAATTATTTATCATTATCATATCCAGAATTAAAGTATCACCCGAATTAGTCAGAACTTGAGGCAACGTTAATTAGGGTCTATTAATAAAATTGTCTCATTCGTCACAGGGCAGCTGAGTTGGAAGTGTGTACAAACATCGTGAGTCAGCATCTAACATTTTCCTCTTAGGTCGCTTATCCACTGCGGCCGTCAACCGAGAACGAAATGACGTCGGCGACATATTATGAGTACACATCTAGCTTATACCCTTATTATAAGTTGTGTGTGCTGTGTTAGCTATGTAAATATAACATCTATTAATAAATGCCCCTACCCTTATATACCCTTGCAAGAAGCCGCTGAATACGGGCCGCTTCCAACCGGCCAATCTGGATGTCACTGGGGGAGGCCTATGTTCAGCAGTGGACATCCTATGGCTGAAATGATGATGATCATGATGATATACCCTATGCAGCTATGTAGCAATAGGGACCATCTATCTCCGAAACTTATATATATATAGTGGTTTAACAAGGAATGACAAGTCCTGTCAACTCTAGCCCATACTAAAGAACTTGCTAAACGGATGACGGACTCCTCTAGATATTGCTTGACCTTGACCCCCACTCTGCTTCCCTTGATGTCAAACGCCCGCTGCCAGATGAAAGATCTTTCCGTCCACTTCCATCAGACTGGCCAACCAGACTCCCCTTCTAGTATGAAAACCATTCTGAAATTGTGCATAATCGATAGGTATTAGTGTTTTGAGACTTAGTCCCAGTTTATATTCGCCTACACCATTCGAGTTTCAGTAAGCTAAAATCGATGTAAACCAATCTGAGACAAGAAGCGAAGAGTCGACGACTATCTGTGTGGATGCGATACCGGAAGCAAGGGTGGGGCAAGGTAAAAAATTGACAAAATAATTGTAATTTTAATTTAATTAGTTATTGTGCTTCATACGAGTACATTATGTGCTCGGATGACGGCTGTGCAGTGGACATGCATGCGGCTATAAGTATCAATGTATGACACTAACGTAATCTCGTTTTCTGATGATGGCTGGGGTGGTCAAGCGTCTTTATGATCAAGCCTATCAACAGATTTTACATTCTTTTCACCAGGTATACGGCAGGTCCATATGCGCTAGGAGGTCGGAGTGCAAGAGTGCGCATTTACCACACCTGGCACAAAATTTATGTCCTGAAATAGCAAGAACTTAAATTGAAAAATCATTAATTCGACACTGCAGGACCTGCTGGGGTCATAACTAAAGTTTTAAAGAAACTATTCTGAATTAGATCTAAAAACTATATTAAAATATATGTACCTACTGAATAGTATTTTTAACCTTCTAGGGATGGACAATCTCTACGACGCTCTGAACCTGATGTAGTAGAAAATGAAAATGGTTAATTTGTACATCATTATCATCATTATAGCCACAGGACGTCCACTGCTGAACATAGGCGCCTCTTCGAACGATTTCCAGATTGCCCGCGGTTGGAAGCTGCCTGCATTCAGCGGCTTCTTGCAACCTTTACCAGGACGTCTGTCCACCTTGTGGGTGGACGTCCTACGCTGTCCTTGCTGGTACGTGGCCTCCATTCCAGAATCTTTCTTTCCCAAGGTTTAGTTCTGCGAGCCATATGAATTGTTCATTGCCACTTTAGCTTGGTGTTGTGGTGCTGTCGTTGTTTCGGATTCCTATAATACAAGTGCTTTAACTACTTAGCATCAGAGCAAATGTATACAGTGATGTTGTCATATTTCGGAATTTATCTCGCAGAGGAACTCCATGCATAGCTCACTATATCATCATCTTCATCATCATTTCAGCCATAGGACGTCCACTGCTAAACATAGGCCTCCCCCAGTGACTTCTAGATTGGTATATAGGTTGTACGTTAATATTATACTTAACCTATTTCCGACCAGTTAAATTCTTGTAGATCGACCACTACAAAATACATCCCTCAATATCGATACGGGATATATTGCTCGGCTAAAAGCGTTGGACACGGCCCCGTGGCGCATACGCCCAATTTATGGCCTATACGCCATTACGCTTGCCCGGTTCATTAGGCCGTACGTCCGTCCGGATATTGCCCTTAAATTCGGCATGTACTGATGTCCTTACATTCATGATTCTGGGCCTATATTACGTAACTACAAATATCTATAGTGTTGGGAAATATTCGCGTCTATGTAGGTTGAAGGGTTAATTGTAAGGTGTTTTATCGCATTCGACAATACTTTGAAATCTTGCAATATGAAAATGTATGACGCTCAGTTCAGTCGTCAGACGTGTGCGTCTGTCGCATGCGATCGATCTTGCGGCGCGCGCGGCTACGATGAGCCGCGATGAACAGAAGTTTACCATAACATAACAATGTCAAGTTTGGGAACATGTAAAGGAAATACTTCAAATCAAGATTTATGCTGATTAGACAAAAAGTTTGAAGAAAGAAATATCAATCATTTTAAGGCGCTGCGCATACGACGACAAGGCGGGGCTGTCTTGTTGACCGCGAAGGTATAAACGCCGCGTCTGCCCATCGATGACCGCGGCTGCCCGCGCTGCGTACTCAACGCACACGACGGTCAGTTCAGGACAACCATTCTAGTAGACCGCGCGGCGCGGATTAAGTTAGCCGCCCGCGCGCCGTCTGCCTTAGTCTATAGAAACTGGTCTGTGCGATCCACGGCGGGCAGCCAAGGACGTGCCGCCCCGCTCCGCGTCGCCCCGCGCGGCCGCGTACCCAGCGGGCACTGGCGGCGCGGTCGTTTTTGACTACTGTGTGCGTTGCAGTATACAATTCCCTTTGTTCTATCGTTTGCGGTGAAATTGTCCAGCCTGCGTCGCCCCGCCCCGTCCCGTCGTATGCGCAGCGCCTTTAATGCGCGTATAATATCGTAACGTCAAGACTCAATATAATACTACCACATCATCATCCTTTGGAAGTACTCTGCTGGGTATACGTATACAACACATATGCAAATCATCAATAGTATTACCACATTTTCAGTAATCGATAGTTCTATCAAAAAACGAGTAGGATACCATTGCGGAATCGTCAATACGGAATAGGATACTGTACGCAGAATTCTTCCCTTTCCGTTTTTGTTAGTAACAACTAATTAGTTGTCTTCGACTTCGAATAGATGCCGTGTGGGGACGGCCGTAAAGAATACACTTCCCTACTGCCAACAGGAGGCGTGTCGTAAGAGTCGATTAATTCCTGTAGCACGAGACGGGCAGCAGCGGATTCGTGCGAAATCTTATAAATAACTGCGCTCGCCAACCCGCCTGCCAGGCGTGGCAAGTATTGGCAATCCCCCCCGATGAGCAGTCATTGGGGGTGTAGCAGTGGACCTCCTATGGCTGAAACGATGAGTTGTCTTTGAAAAACGAAAAGGACACCGTATTGACGATTCCGCAATAGGATCCTACGCGTTTTTTGAAGGAAACTAACGATAGCAGAATTTTGTATTACCTCATTACCACGTCGTGGCTTGTTTGAGCTGTATTACTTCCCTTATTAACATTATCGTTCTCATCATTTGAGCTACTTTTTTCTTACTGCATAAGTCTCTTAGAGCGTCATGCATGGTCCTGTGCTGATCAGCACAACAAAATTCGACTCGATTGAGTTCGATTCCCGTCGGTATTTTAATATTATTACCTAGCATTATGCTCAATGGTAAAACAAAGCATAATTATGAACCGAAATACGACGCAAGAATTCATTTTTAAAACAAAACCTCACAAATGAAAGGAAAACGTAGAAATGTCAAATGACAATGAGAGAAATTTTCCTACATTCGTGTTTTATGAATATTTTAGCGTATAGAAAATAAACAAAGACTCACGAAATGATTGCGGGTGATATTTTGTTGTTTGAATAAAACTGAGGACGGGTCGTTAGGAATGCTTTTGACATCACAGTATTTTTCAGTCGATTCCGATAACGAGAACTCGTTCAATCTCTACGATTTGAGTCAAACAATATTAATAGAAAAATTTGCTACAGGAATTTGTCGCGTCTTACGACACGTCTCCTGTTGGCGGTGGGGAAGTCTGTTCTTTACGATATCCCCCCACGGCTATCTAAATAACTTGAAATTTTAATTATATCTTTACAAACAGTAGTTGTTAAAACTGGGCAGTATAATGCGCTCGGCAGAAATGCTTAATGCCTAGTCTACTTAGCGATCGTGATGTTTTCTATGCTGTTGGCCGAAGGCCTCTACCCACAGCTTCACCGGGTAGATTGTCAAGTGCTAAACTCAGCCTAAAGCAGCCTGCAAACGGGTACCTCGTCTGCCTCTGGGCCTCGTTCTAGCGGACGCCAATGGATTATGTACCAAGTGATAAAGACATCTGGCATAGAAGTGAACCCGACCAGGTTTACCAGGTCGTCTGTCCACTTTGTGGGTGGACGTCCTACACTGGGTGCGTGGCCTCCATTTCAAAACCTTTTTGCCCTATCGGCCGTTACTTCTACGTGCTATTCGCCCCGCCCACTGCTAGCTATGTCAGCTACTTTTGTTCGTTTACGGATTTCCTCATTTCTTATTAGATCTCACGAAGAAACACCGAGCATACCCCTTTCCTTAGCACGCTGTGTAACCTTGAGCTTTCTTATGAGGACCATAGCGACAAGCCACGTTTCAGTTCTATATGTCATCACTGGTAACACACACTTATAGACTTTCGTCTTTAGGCACTGAGGTTTTTTGGATGAGACAACGTTGTGTTCCCAAACGCTACCCAAACGAGTTGGATTCGACGATTGACCTTTTCAAAATTGGACCTATCCAACTAGCTCACTTGTTCCAGGTAGACCTATTTTTTAACAAGTCCCAGAGTAGAGCTCCTACCTACCTACTAAAATAAGACTTTTGTATGTATGTATGTCTACTAAAAATCTCATTCATACACATTTATTATTTATTGAGTTTTAAAGTAAACTATTGAGGTAGCCATTACATACGAGTAGAATCAATAAGACCAAGATACCACATAATATTTATAAGCGGAGTTATGACATGCTCTTACCCGGCTCATTAGTCCATTTGCAGTATGTCCGGTCGGATATTACCGTCTGACGACGAGGACAGGGTTAAATGACGTACTGACATCCGGTCACTCAATATGTCAAATGTCACGCGTGGGGTTAAGCGCTCTGCAAGATGGTGTTTGATCTCTGTTTATTCATTAGTTTAATAGATCTTTCATCGCATTTTTATTTAAAATAAGGTTCCATAGTAACTTTTATCTAAATGTTTTAAATGTTTATTTTATAATGTAAGAAATCGCTAAAAAGGGATTAGGTATTCGGTAATGTTAACTTAGAAAAATGGGAGGAGGCAGAACTTTGTTTTAAAGTCTCTGATATTTAAAGGTAGAATTATAATAGGTAGAAACATGACATTCAAATTACAGCTACAAGAGGTGAATAAATAATGTCAGGTTTTTATTCACTTTTTGTACCCTCTACAAAAATAGGATTAGAAAACATTTTGTATGAAACTGTCGGTTTTTATAAGGCTTGGAAAAATTTGGTGTTTCGTTGTGCGCACAAGGGTTTCTAAATTGTAAGACCACGCGAACAAAGTCGCGGGCACCCGCTATCTATTAGTCTAGTCTTAAATTTCAGCTGTAATGTTTCGAATATACTAGCTTTCGCTAGTGGCTCTACTTGCGTGGAGTTACGTCTGTCACTTTAAGAAAAAATTATGCATTATTTTAAAAAAAATTTGATCATATAACAGGTTATATTCTGCGCACTGTAAAGCAACGTAAACTTGAATATATTGGCCACATAACGCGCAACAACAAGTATGAATTTCTCCAACTGATCATCCAGGGGAAGATTCAAGGACGCCGGAAACCAGGCAGACGTAAGACCTCTTGGCTCAAGAATCTTAGACAGTGGTTCGGACTTAGCACCAGGTCCCTTTTCAGGGCAGCAGTAGACAAAGTAAAAATTGCCATGATGATCGCCAACCTCCGGCAGGGGAAGGCACCTTAAGAAGAAGAACAGGTTATAGTGAGTGAACCATAAAAGATAGACATATACCGTCATATAATTTTTTTAAAAACTTTTATGAGAAACAATTTCGTCATACATAATTGTTGCGTTAGTCTAACCGTTTACGCAGCGCACCCAACGGAAGGTCTCAAAAGTTTTTTTTCCATTTTTGCAACATTTTTTATTGATGATTTCACTTCGCTCCTATTGGTCGTAGCGTTATTTCATATAGCATACAACCTCTCTCGATAAATAAATGAGCTATCCAATCCAGCACAATAAGATTTTTTTTCAATTCGAACCAATAGATCGAGATTAGCGCGTTCAACCAAACAAACTCCTTAGCATTGTAATATAATAGTACCTACTCATAAATAGTATAATATACTATGTATATGTGCGCTTAGCTGTCCTAGATATGTGCTGTTTTACTCCGTTTAATGTTTTTGCAATTCTTTGATATCCATTTTCATAAACGGTAAATATTTAGTTTTTTTGAAATACCACGCACATTCCGCCCCGTATAATGGCTGCAGCGTTGAATATAAATCGCTGCAATTGGTACATCCGGCGGAAGCGGACGTGACGTCAGCAATGGCGACAAAAATTAACGACACTTTTAAAGTGGCAAAGCTTTTATTTCAGTTTGAAGGCCATTATATTTTGAAGACTGTTTTTTAAATACTTTAAAAGAGAATGGCACTTTGGGTAACGTATTTATTTACACATTCACATGAAGGTACTCGTTTGTTCATGTTTTTGTAGATATATTACATTTACAAGTTAATTTTTTTTGGCATTGTCTTTGATCTTTATGCTTAATGTTTATTTGAATTAAAAAATAGCTAAAAGTCAAGTTAGTTACATTATGTGATGAACTTACACTGTACAGACGATCCTTTTAGTTAAAAAAAAGCTTGATTTGAATTAGGCATATTAGGGATCATTAAATTAATCTTAACGTAACCACAAGAATGCCGTTTGTAATCGTAATGTTACTGGGAGCGGATCGACACCGGATTGCGACTACTGACAAATTACGGGAATTAGGCCTCTGTCTGCTGACAACTAGTATTACCTACATATAGAGAACAGCACAATGATAAAACAGTGCATCATTTAGCTTGAAGCTAAAGCTGAAACCATCTTACTTCTGTCTCGTTACTAATCGAGGTATACACTTGACCGTGTTCCCAGATGAGGCAAGTAAAAGTAATTTAAAAATTGAGGTAAGTATTATGGTTTTGACTGACTTGACTCTTTTGTAAAATTTTGTATTCATACTTATTTCTTGCAAATTGCATGCATGTCTAAACCAGCTATTTCGACGAGTGTGTCATAGTGACCCGACTCGATTTGTTTTTCAGTTGTGTACGTTTTTGTGGACAGTCACTCGAGTCACTCGACCAATAGTGGACTCGATTCGCATCACTAACGCATGCATATGATACGCGTAGTTTTAGAAGCATCTTTTCCTTGTCTTATCTTCAGAACAGAGTAGTATTAACAGAGTAGGTAATTACAAAGCCATCAGACCTTGTCATGGCTTAGTTTAGGTCGGCTTTATACGGAAGAGATACTAATGATCCGACTAAGAGCTATAATGGGGCAAAATGGACCGGGCCATAAATCGACCTTAAGGGCCACGCATATATTACAATATGCTCGTGTCCCTTTGAGGAGGTGGTATTGGTTACAACATCTATTTCGATACAGATTTTATTTTACGATTTGCGAATCCAATAAGAAATAAAGTAGTTTACATATTTTGTATCGTTTTAACAGTAATTGTGTCGTTTGATGTAGTAATACTTCTTCGAACATTTAAATCTATTCTAGCCCCAAAGAAGGCAAATCTATAGCGATTGTAGTACTATGGCGATTGGATAACCAACATACTTTAATATATAAACATCCTGACTCAGGCATAAATCACTAAAACATTTGCCTCGTACCGGATTCGAATCCGTAACCGCCTTAGTCAGATGCAAACCACTTAAACAAGTTTAAAAATGTTTGTTTTTTCTTTGGTTAGTACGCAGCTAAATACTATTTTTTTTTGCATAATTTTCGTTGGGGTTAGATAAAATTCTAAGCTTCAATCAATCAATACAATACATATTACTAAAGTATTTTCTCATGTAATAAACTTGTCAGTTACTTCATACTCCGCCACAAACTTCACTATCTGCACTACCTCAAGGTTGACTGGTAGAGAATGCTGTTTAGCATTAAGTCCGCCAATTGTACCTACCTGTGCAATAAAGTTTAAATAAATAAATAAATAAATATTTTATAATTTTAATTTAACCGACTCAGTTTCTCAAACACCCTGTATACTTTAGCGACATAAGCTCACGTTCCGAAAAATCACGTCCCCTTTCATCAAACCGAATTATCCTTTGACTAACCCGAAACGTGTTCTAAATGTTCGGACGTGGCGGAACACGCATTCAAAGAAAACTGTAGGTATTATAGCCTTTATGTGTGAAGGATAAAGTCCAGGAGACGTATTTTTGAAGCATTAGAAATGAATCTCGAATTCGAACACGAAAACAATTCGTGTATGAAATTCATTTCTGTTGCTCACGATTTTACGCATTTTTAAATCACATCACATCGAAATAAGTGTTGCTATTAAATTAAAATCTTGTGACTATTTTCGTTTTACGCAGAAAATATTATGAAACGAAATGCAAAAACTCATTGATTTTAAAAACCGGTAGTGAATCGCTTAGAACGTAACGTAAATAAAAAGTTATTAGGTCCAATTTCTGTCAAACATATGTTTACTTGTCAATGTTATTCTTCCGTACTTTCTACTAGTAGAAAACAAAAAACGAGTGGGTAGGACCACTCGTTGCAGAATTCACGTAATGAGTTTTAGGAGTTTGCATCCGCATCTTGCGATTTCGTATTCGGGTTGGAGTTCGCACGATTCAAAAATACGTCGCCAGAACGTTTATCTGTTGCCAATGTGAAGGCCGCAATTTCAGCCAATCCGCTACAACGTGAAAAGAACAGCCAGGATCACATTAATAAGTGTGTGCACCGGAAGCACCCATCAAGCGCAGCGTAGGACGTTCACCTACATGGTGGATAGACGACCTGGTAAAGGTTGCAGGAAGCCGCTGGATGCAGGCCGCTTCCAACCGGCTAATCTGGAAGTCACTGGGGGAGGCCTATGTTCAGCAGATGGTCAAATTACACTCACAGCCAAGGTGTGGATTGAAAATTTTTAGTAGTCATAACGAAAACGCTGCTACTACACTAGTGAGCTACAGCCACGACTTAGCTATTATGGGGCAAAATGGACCAGGCCATAAATCGAATTTAAGGGCCACATATATATTACAATATGGTCGTTCCCTTTTGAGGAGGTGGTATTGGTTACAACATCTATTTTTATTTTTATTTGTGGATCCGTTTAGAAATTATGTAGTCGATATATCTATCTATATAAAACAATATCGGGTTAGTTACACCATTTATAAGTCAAGAACTACTGGACCGATTTTTATGATCTCTGATTTGTTAGATTTTTCTCCGCCCCGAATAGTAGAATAATTACTATTAAAACAACAGAAAAATACACAAAAAAAAATAAAGAAGGTGCGGTACGAAGTTCGCCGGGACAGCTAGTTTTGTATAGTTTTAACAGTAATTATGTCCTTTGACGTAGTAATACTTCTTCGAACAAAGCAAATCTTTAGCGATTGAAGTACTATGGCAATTGGATAACTGACAAACATACTTTTATACATAAACATCCACGACTCAGGCGTAAATGCTCCTGAATCACTGAAACATTTGCCTCGTACGGGACTCGAATCCGCAACCGCCCTAGTCAGATGCGGGAACCACTATTATACAAGTTTAAAAATGATTGTTTTTTCTTTGGTTAGTACGCAGCTAAATACTATTTTCTTTTGCATAAATTTCGTTGGGGTTAGATTAAATTCTAAGTTTCAATCAATCAATGCCACATAATTTTATAATTTTAATTAAACCGACTCAGTTTCTCAAACACCCTGTATACTTTAGCAACATAAGCTCACGTTCCGAAAAATCACGTCCCCTTTCATCAAGCCGAATTATCCTTTGACAAACCCGAAACGTGTTCTAAATGTTCGGACGTGGCGGAACACGCATTCAAAGAAAACTGTAGGTATTATAGTCTTTATGTGTGAAGGATAAAGTCCAGAATGTTTATCTGTTCCCAATGTGAAGGCCGCAATTCCAGCCAATCCGCTACAACGTGAAAAGAACAGCCAGCCCCCCTAGGGTTAGCTTGACCACCAATACACGATATGATATAGTGATTTATCGACACCGGGGCAGGATCAAATTAATAAGCGTACAGGAAGCACACAAGTTTTTCTCCTTTCGTTTTATTCCGGTTAATTAAGTTCGTAGTTCACGCTTGACCATGCATGATTCTAGATGCATAAAAAAGTGGTTATTAGCCAGAACATGAGTTTTAAATTTACGCATTTTGACTTGCTTGTATGATGATTGTAATTTAAATTAATAGAGGCTATGTCTTTTCACGTAAGAAGTAATGTAACTAAAAATAAACAATTTTAAATAAAACCAATTTATTTCTGTAAATAGGCCTAAATTAAGCTCTTTTACACGTCCCAATATATTTTTTTACCCTACCACTGCTTCGGGACAATATTGTGGGCTAGTGCCGAGAAGAAGCAGCGCAAGAAACTCGGTCACTTGTCAGCCTCTTTTTAAAAGTGTGTTTACATTACAAGATAAAATGAACCTGTTTTAATTACATACATTTTTATCATCTAAATAGTCATTTACAGTGTCATAACCGTTCGCGTCCGGGCCACCTACTAGCGGGCGCGACCGGACCGTGCCGAGTGCTGAGGGCACCCGGCCAAGAGGTGAAACCGACTAGTGGTTGCGCCGTCATGATCCTTGCTGCGTTACAGACTAGTCTGTGAGCGCAGACCAGACCATGCAGGCTCCAATCTAGTAGGCCTGATCGAAGGGATCCAATATACAAGGATACTTTTGCATTTATAATAGTACCTACTATGATAAATGCAAAAGTTGAAAATCATGAAGTCCTTAATAATTATACGACAGTTATCACTTTTTCCTCACTTATAAACAATTATTTTATTTGTAAATTTAGGTGGAAATCATAGTAGATAATCAAATTTCCTCGGATAGAAAAGGCACATAATTTAAGTAAAAACAACAGACAGCTTAGCGTTCAAGCTTAGACCCGTAGCCAGTAACGAGTAGACTGGACAATATACAGGGTGTAACGAAAAGGTGAAATAAAACTTTAAGGGGTTATTCTACTTCTACCACTTTCCCATACTAAAACGCGACCAGCTGGCATCAGTTTGTATGGAAACGTCAATTTTTTTTTGAGATTTCGATGTTAGTCCCATAGAAAAAGTTGATGTAATTTAGCCGTAGAATAACCCCTTAAAGTTTTATTTCACCTTTTCGTTACACCCTGTATACACACCAGCAAATCTTTTGTTTGGTTAGCGCCATACTTTAGTAAGTATAATATTGATTTATTTCGCACAATAAATTTTATAGGTCGTAGGTACACACAAAGGTCAGTGCCAATAAGGTCTCCCGCTCAGCATTACTTATATTCGTGGCATTGATTTTCTGCGGGAGCCTTAGGCACCGCATCATCATCATCATCATCACTTCACCACAAAGACTTAGTGTGCATTGGTAGACAGGTCTTGTAAGGCCGGTGACTAAACCTCACGTCAGATGGAATCAAGCCGCTATAAGGTATTTGACAAGGCTTGCTTTCATGACAAGTATCAAGCGATATAAGCTGGAATAAATTGTTACGTGCGATCCGAAGAATAGAGAAGCTTTAAATGTCACAAAATTTGGTCAAAACCCACTCAAAACCGCGGTGTAAGTGGCTAAACTTTAGTAGTGATAACGAAAACACCACTGAACTACAAGTACGTGTGTGGATTATCTGGCTCTTTTTCCCAGGCTGTGGCTAAACCCAGCTATTACTGGGCAATGCTCATTGGGCTCAACACCTTCTGTAATTTGATCGAATCACTGAGCTGGTAATTTGTGACTCGCCCCAAGGACACTTAATTGAATCGTTTTCATTTGGGACGAGAAACTAATAAATGCGGCTTTAATGAACGACACGTAAGGTTTTGAACACTTAACGATGCGTAATTAATTAAGTAGATAACTTCAACTTAAGGTCAATTTGGTCAATTTTAAGTTAAGGTGCCGTGTGGGGACAGACGTAAAGAATACACATCCCCACCGCCAAGAGGAAGAGTGTCGTAAAAGAGCGACTAATTCTTGTAGCACGAGACGGGCAGCAGCGTCTACGTGCGATATCTTATAAAAAAAACTGCGCTCGCCAACCCGCCTGCCAAGCGTGGCGAGTATTGGCAATCCCCCCAAATGATAGGTCATTGAGGGAGGCCTATGTTCAGCAGTCGACGTCCTATGGCTGAAATGATCGATTGATAAGGTCACTTTTATTTTTATTTTTTTGTGACAGAAATGTTACTTTCGCGTGAATAATCAAAGTCTCCAATGATAATAAGTGAGTTATGAAAGTAACAGGTAGACAGTGTTATAAGTAATCAATCGGTGTTGATGATACATACCTCAGACTGAAGCTAGCATTAGATGGTTTGATGATTGGTGGATGGTGTCCTTGTGGCAAACTGTGCCTATAGTTTGGCAGGAGAAGGTTGCAGGAAGCCGCTGGATGCAGGCCGCTTCTAACCGGCCAATCTGAAAGTCAATGGGAATCTGAAATTTTAATGATGAAGATGATGCTTGACTACACGACTAGGTAATATGCGGGGCCAGTGATGTAAATAGGAGGGGTCAATTTTTATTTGCCTTCCAAAGGATGAGTTAAATTATCTGTGAATAGTAAGAAAACCTATTCCGTTTCGATCGCGGCGTGTTGGTTGTTTATCCTTGGTATCTAAAATAGTGCTGCAGCCATTAAACTACATGCCCTTAGATAGATTAGTTAATAAGATGGTAGCTAGATTCGGTCAATGGTAAATTAGTGTAATAATAGTAGATTAGATTAGATGGATTATTTGCAAATTGATTCCTATTAATTTAACATCTAATCCCGCTCGATAAGTAATGTTCAGTCGAAGATAAATTGAATTTAAGCAAATTGCAAAGTGTATTAAATTGTTTTGTATAAATTCATAATTGTTTTGCAATAACTTTGTCTTTAGATTGGAGATAGAATTTAACCAAGGATTAGCAGATCTTGGCCCACGACAGAGAAGCATGGAAGGACGATTACGATTTTATGTGCCTAGGAATCATCAAAACAAATCAAATGAGCCTAATCTCAAGGAGATTACGGGTACATTGAACAATTCCAATAACCATATTCGGGCTTCGTCATAAGCCCGATGGTATAAAATTATTGCATCGACATCCCGCTTCATTGTTTAATTGTTTAAATTAATTAGGATTCTTGACAATTTATAAAAAAAAAAATCTGACATTCTGTATTATTATTACTTGTATAATTGTATTGTAATTAATATTTATTTAATTGATTTCATTATGTAATATGACGATGAAAAATATTTGCTTATTGATAGATTAAACATGAATGCTCTTTCACAAATGTAAGGACTTTATCTATACTACCATGTTTAATGCAAGTAAAAATGTATCTTATCTTATAATATCTTATCTTATCTTATCTTATCTTAACCCAACGACACGTATCTTCCAAGACTTGATAACATAGTTAAATAACTGTTAGTTATTTACAAGTCAAACCAACAAAAGTTTGATTATAAAACCTGAGATAGCATTTGATATAAGAGAAAACATTTGACTGGTCTGCTATTTGCCACCAAGGATTTTTGGATAGACAGTTTCACTCAGCAGTGGACCACTACAGGTAAAAAAAGAGTAAGTTAACTTCAATCATACCTAATGGTGGAATACGCGTACTCAGAAAATACGCTGCATAGTTGGCCCTTCTATTCGGAACACCAAAGTTCTAGTGGTAAATAAAACCAATTTATTCCAGCAAATAGGTTTCAGACCTAAGCACTTTTTCAAGTCCCAATTATTATTTTTATTTCAGAATGACATTGAGGGCTAGCGCCCAGGAGAAGCAGAGCAAAAAACTTGATCAATATTAACAGCCTCTTTTGAAATAAGAAAGCAAAAATGTTTATATGTTTACAAGAAAATATTACGCATGTGCGGGCATTACTGTTTGTAATTTATGATAAATAAATAATAAATTGTTTCCATAATCACACCAATTAGCTAGCCCCAAACTAAGCAAACCTTGTACTATGGCGACTAGATAACGGATAAACATACTTAAATACATCTATAAACATCCATGACTCAGGTACAAATGCGCGTGCTATCACACAAACATTTGCCCTTTGCAGGATTCGAACCCGCAACCGCTGGCTTTGTAGTCCGGAGCGCTAACCACTACACCAGACGGTCGTCTGTCATTAACAGTGTCATAACTTTTTTAGGTGAACAAACAACCTATTAAAGGTTATAGGAAGCCGCTGTATGCAGGCCGCTTCCAACCGGCCAATTTTGATAATAAACTTTTATGGAAATCAGATTGATCTGCGATTTAAATTTATACATGTAGTTCAGCAATAGACAGTGATGATTTGTTAAAGAAGCGAATACATTTTACCATGAACGAAGTACTAACTTTATCCAAATAGGTAGGGGAGTTTTGTGCCCATGAGAACGCAAATATTTACACGCTCAGGTATGCCAGTCTCGTGTGTTACTAGGATGCACCACGTTCATGAATTTGACTTGGATATTTGAAATTTCACTTTTGCTTGCTAATCCGTTGGGCTATATCACCAACTTCTGTTCGTTTACGGAACTCCTTAATTCCGATTTTAACTCGCAAAGAAACACCTAGCATAGCCCTTTACACAGCACGCTGCGTGACCTTGAGCTTTCTAATAAGGCCCATAGTAAGAGGTCACGTTTTAGTTCACGTGTGCAGGGCTTTTAGCACGTAGAACTGATGGCCAATAAATCAAAAAGATTTTGGAATTGAGGCCACGTACAAATGCAGAGTAGGACGTCCACCCACAAGGTGGCAGGAAGCTGCTGGATGCAGGCCAGCTCCAACCGGCCAATCTGGAAGTCGATAGGGGAGGCCTATTTTCAGCAGTGGACGGCCTATGGCTGAAATGATGACGATTATGATTTGAAATGCTGTTCAAAGTACAGTAAAAACTGGTGAAATTGCAATAACTATTTGTATGTTAAATTTTAATTTGCAGAACTAATCCCTCACCTAGATAATAAACTAGTTACCCCAATACAGATTAGACAAAGACAATCAAATAGAGACATTGGAGCAAGTCTCCGAAATGATCTCCTTAGGCTGTCGGATTTAATTGAATTCGCTAAGGAGCAGGAAATAATAAGTACAGTCTCGATTAATGCTATTGGGTTTTATACACACGGTCGGCACGGTTATAGAATAAATTTAGGTTAAAAGCCAACAAAAAAAGTAAATAATTAAATACTATTTGATAGTAATTTATAGTCAACGGCAAGTCAATCTACCCAAAAAGCTAAAGGTCATTGAAACGATTTTCAACTTTATATCCGACACGTAGATAACAATATCAATTGAGAAAATTTGACTTTTTATGGTAGGTTTACGAGCTGTTGTCTGAACATATCTTTTTAAGGTATTTTATTATTTATCTCTTTGAATACATTGATTATTATTTTGTTACAGGTAAGACTTACGACTGGAAGATCAATTATTGTTAGTGGCAAGTATTTAGAAATAATTTTTAAAAATCTTTTGTTTACAGTGTTGGTTTATTCTACTTTATTAATTCGACTCAAAAATGACATCAAAAATCGAATAAGCCTCCGTATGATTTGACAGGAACGGTAAGCAAATGCACGCCATGATACTGTAGGATTAGCATTACTGTCACGTGATTTACTGGTTGACATTCGTTTTTTAAGGGTTTTAAATCAGGGGTTACTAATCTACCCACAGTCAAATAGTGTTTGTGATTGGGCACACAATTCACCTATTTTGGATTAAACATAACGACACACATTATGCATAATTTTTACAGTCACTTGTTTAAAAAAATGCGACAACTAAAAAAAGCGAAATACACAAAGGGATGATTTGGGTACCCCTAGGGACGCGCTCAATTTTTTTTTTGTTTGTATACCGTTTACATTTATACAGGGTTGGTTGGTTTTGAACAGAAGCCAAAAGGAAGGTGAAAATGTTCATAAATTTTTAGGTTAGGAAAAATTATAAAAAATAGACATTTTTTGATTAACGCACGCACGCACATGCACTAATTTGATAGTAATGTATTGTATGGATCAGCAAAAACAAATACATCGATGTTGTTTAGTAAAAACAAATTCAGATCCTTAAATTTGGCAACTCTTCAAAACCAATCCTTTTATTTAAATATAAAGTTCTACACACGTTCCTACCGTATTTAGCACTAGAACTTCACAACAAATCGACCAACTACTACAGGGCTTCAGACCTCATACTCCGCTTAGAGTTTCTTGCGAACACCCGCGTCTGTCTAAGTTGGCAGTGAAATTATTGAGACGACCAATAAACTAGTTAATTACTTGTATGTATGTGGTTGTACGGTTACGTACTCTGTGGGTTGGATTATGGAATGTGTAAAACTAATTAAGTTTTTGTTAACCAATACAGTGTTTTGTCAGTCTGTGTGATTTTATGTATTTAATTTCATCATCATCATCATTATTTCAGCTATAAGACGTCCACTGCTGAACATAGGCCTCCCCCAGTGACTTCCAGATTGGCCGGTTGAAAGTGGCCCGCATCTAGCGGCTTTCAGCAATCTTTACCAAGTCGTTTGTCCACCTTGTAGATGGAGGTCCTTCGCTGCGCTTGCCGGTACGTGGCCTCCATTCCAGAACCTTTCTGCTCCATCGGCCGTCAGTTCTACGTGTTAGGTGCCCTGCTCACGACCAATTCAGCTTGCTAATCCGTTGGGCTATGTTAGCGACTTTTGTTCGATTACGAATCTCCTCATTTCTGATTCGATCCTGCAAAAGAACACCGAGCATAGCCCTTTCCACAGGAAAGGTTAGGCTACACAACATCACGCTTTTACTAATAGGATAATCAAATAAAAATGTTGCAAAAACGACCAAAAAATATTCCTTTTGAGAGATTCAGATGCATGCGCTGCAGTTAAGCAAAAATCATATATGACGGAATAAAATTGTTCTGCCTTAAAAGTTCTAAAAAAAACCGTGACAGCATATGTCTGTCTATGATAATATAACACTTAAAAACATCGACTACCTTAGGTCCTGAGTAGGACCTGAGGCAGTCGATTTTATTTAAGTGTTATAATATTATTATAGATATAACAAGCATGTAATTGCTAAAAACAAAATTTAAATATGTCTGTCTATCTTTTAACGTTAGCTCACTATACCTAACCTTTTATTGTAATCAAATTTGTTCTAAAATAATGCATTAAATAATTAATATAAAGACTTGATTCATTTTAAACGCAGAAGATTTCCCACGGGATCTTTATATGCCATTAGTTAGGTTTTGTCAGTGAGAAAGCTTTACATTCTTAAAACCATACTAAGAAAGCATAAAAGCACCTCTTATGACCCAAAGAAAATACGACCTAGAAGAAATGATTTTGTTCCCTCTATTTGGACTAGGACCGCCTTTGCTGCTAAGCAATGCACCAGTCGCTCGGCCTTTCTTTACAATAAAATAAACTATATCGTAAAAGTATACAATAAAACACTACACGATTGCAAAAAAATTATAACTAACTTTTTGATGCCTTTGGACTACGAGGAAACTGAGGTAATGCTTATACGCAGTAATAAATTATAAATTACACATTTATCTAATCTTATTCCAAAAATTACATAAACTCATATACCATTATCACACACACACAAACACAAACACACACACACACACACACACACACATACACATTAATTCTAATAGTATATTAAAAATAATTTTTGGTTATATTTTTAGCTATTATGATATACTGTACACTACATTGAACTTTACTAAATGTAATTATTAGCTATGGAAGAGCGAAGTGACCTATCACAGGCATTTTTTGCTTAAAAGGTGACTTCGATCACTGCTTGTAAATGTAAACATGGTTCTAAAATAAATAATTTAATTTAATTTAATCAATTTATTGATAAAGACTATGTGACAGACTGAAGTCCACGCAGACGAAACCGCAAGCAGAAGGTAGTCTTTTCATAATATTGCGATAAAGTACCAATAAATATATGTGTATTGTATTAAATAAGAAGAATACAATAATTACAAGGTTGGTTTAATAAAAATAACGTAAAACCTAAATGGGGCTAGTTTAAGCAATCAAATATTTTTTTTTAATAAGCACTACATTGTATATTCATTGTATATTGTTCTACATTGTATAGAAATTAACGCAAATGAGTCAAAAATTGCATTGGATTTGATTTATCCGGATTAATGCGGGATTTTATCAATACAATTTTAGCATGTTCTGTGCAAATAAAGATTAGTCATATTTCTATTTGAAGTCATTTCTGAAATTACCTTATGTATCACATACACACATATATCACATACAAATAACTTTAGTTTAGTCTACTACGGCGTAGTCTCTGACACGAACAACATTGCTATCTGCTACGAATTGCTACGACTCGTAGCCGTAGTCTCTTAAGAGGAGACAGAATTATTAGACTCGACGCAAGCCAGACACTGAAGGTGTGTGTAGGGGAGGTAGAGAGAGGGGGAGTAGTTAGGGGTGAATTTTTTTTCAAAAATGTTTGATTATATTATCTTTGAAGTGTAAGCTATTCATTAAAAAAAGAATCATCAAAATCGGTTCACATTTGGCAAAGATATTAGGTAAGATAGATACTAAAATCAGTTGGCGTGGTACGGAGTTCATGCAATTTTTTATGATTTTCTTATAGATCCCATCATCAGAGTTCAACCAAATTTATATGGGACCATTCTGAAAGTATTACCTTTCAAACAAAAAAATAATTATCGAAATCGGTCAACGCAGTAACGAATGATCGCTGAACATACATAAAAAAAAAGATACCGAGGAATTGAGAACCTCCTTCTTTTTTGAAGTCGGTTAGAAATAATATATCAAAATTTGGTTTATATAACGCTTATAATAGCTTTAATTTTGTTAAGCGGGACACAAGACAAATAGATGGTCTGATTGCTTTCGAAAACTGGCAGCCATCTTTTATTTAACTATAGTGCCTAACAGATTTTTACAGTGCTTTACTATCATTAGAAAAAAATCTGCTGTTTTTTTCCAAAAAATAAAATAACCGCGTAGGGCGGGTGATCTCATACATAAATAAATAAATAGGTATTGGACAACATCACATACATTGATCTGATTCTTAGGTAAGTAGCTAAAGTAGGACTTGTGTTATATGAATCAGAAACTCTGACGGTGCCACTACACCTAGACCCGAGACAATACAGAAATTATTTTTTAAAGTTTGTTTTCTATTGACCCGATCGGGAATCAGACTTGGGACCTCAGAGATGGCGACGCCAAGTCCGTGCTCGCCGCTCGGCTACAGAGTTCGCCAAGTTTGTACGGTACTTTTTACTTAGCGTCTCCCCTAGATGCCAGGCAGTAAGCAAAGCACCTAGCAGTGCAGCATCGACCTAGAAAGATAGCCCGTTTGAAACTAGGTTGTTTTTTTTTCCACAATCACTCCAGCTATTATTATTATTTAGCTAGCCCCAAACTAAGCAAAGCTTGCACTATGGTGACTAGATAACGAATAAACATACGTAGATACATTTATAAATATCCATGAATAGGCTAGTTTCCTGGGTCAAAAAATGATTATTCTATTTAGTCCGTCAGTTAGATTATCAAAAAATATTGGACCCATATTTTGTCTTTTGTCAATCAAACAAAAAATGACGAAGTTATAGCGCATCAAAGTGAGCACGTGACGTCACGTCTTGCTAAAAAGTGTCGCAAGGCGTGACGTTACGCAGAACTTTAACGGGCTATATCTTCATAATTTTTTGTTTGATTCAGAAAAGAAAAAATACGTGTCCAATATTTTCCGTTAATCCAACTGACGGACTAATTAGATTTTTTTAGGAAACGAGCCCATAGGTACAAATGCTCGTGCTTGCACACAAACATCTGCCCCTTGCGGGATTCGAACCCGCAACCGCTCGGCTTTATAGCCCGGAGCGTAGACCACTACACCAGACGGTCAACGGTCGTCAGATTTGGTATCCCACACAAAGAAACTCGACTTATCTCCTCCCCTATGTACTTATCAGGCTTGTTGTTTTCCTTATATTAATCAAGTTTCCCTATTGACTCAGGTAGATAAATAGTTTAGGCGAACGTTTTTGTGTGAGTATTTGGTCAAATATTTGGTTTCTTCTGATTTAGGCCAGCGGCGGCGGAAGTATGTAGAAAAAGTTAAGCGAGTTGTTTGAATAAAATGTTAGGTAACTTGTAAAAATAACGTCCAAAAACACTTACACATATATTACTTACTAGCTGTCCCGGCGAACTTCGTACCGCTACTTTTTTTTAAAATTTTCCCGAAGTTTTAATAGTTATTCTGCTATTCGGGGTGGGGTAAATTCAACAAATTAAAGATCATAAAAATCGGCCCAGCCGTTCTTGACTTATTAATGGTGTAACTAATTCGACTTTGTTTTATATATAGATTGGTGGGTTCTGTGCCTCAAAAGTAAAAAGAAAGAAGGAGTAGGTAATTATTTAAGGGTTCTTCTTAACCGATCTGAAAAAGGAAAATTTGTAAAAATCTGATTATAACGAGTTATGACTCAACATCACCACGCTGCTCTCCACTATTGAAAAAGAAAGCAGCAGAAAGCCTCCCCTCAGTTTCTTCGGACACACTATGCGGTTTTCAAGTCATTGTTATTGGCAGGTCATATTTATCATAGAACGGATAGTAGCCCATCTATCTATCATCATTTAGCAGGCGAGTGTTGGAGTGGAGGCCTAGAACTGGACGTAGGAGCATAGGCAGGTGCTGGTGACCTGGTGAGGGTGGCGGGGATGGCAGGAATGCAGAAGGCTCAAAATCGTTTGGAAGGGCGTGCTATGGAGGATACCTACACTCAGCATTGGGTGGAGACAGGTTGAAGAAGAATAACAAGAAGGCATTATCTGGAAAAGGAAATTATCTTGGGCCAAATGGAAGGCAGACATGCTTGGGGTAGGGCACCTACGAGGTGGTCAGATGCGGTGGGGAAGACGGTGTGCAGAAACATGCATCATGTGGTCCACACGCAGCCTATAATCGCGGTCTGATGAAGAACACTGTTTAGTCGCGATCTATATCAGTAAGGGACCGAAGAAGAAACATAATAATATTATTTGCAGATAAACCGGGACAATCCGTAGAAACTCGATTTCCGTGATGAATTATTTACATGAGACGAGACGTTGCTTAATGAGTTAGGCGGTAAATTATCTACAGCGGGGCGTTCAAGCGTTGTGCTTACTGCAGCGCGATTACAAAAGACAGTGGAATGGATAATCATTCAAGGTGCTTCGAAAATATCTGCCGTTCAAATAATTTTAGTTCATTATTTTAGCTATAGGACGTCCATTGCTGAACATAGTAAAATAGGGGAGGGCCCTAGTAGGCCAGGCTCTCAGATTGTCCGGTTGGAAGCGGCCTGCATCCAGCGGCTTCTTGCAACCTTTACCATGTCGTCTGTCCACCTTGTGGGTTGACGTCCTACGCTGCGCTTGCCATTACGTGGCCTCTATTCTAGGAACTTTCTGCACCATCGGCCGTCAGTTCTATACGAGCTATGTGCCCCGCTTACTGCCACTTCAGTTTGCTAATTCGTTGGGCTATGTCAGTGACTTTTGTTTGTTAATTATTCTCCTCATTTCTGATTCGATCTCGCAAAGAAACACCGAACATAGCCCGTTCCATAGCACGCTGTGCAACCTTGAGCATTGTTCTGAGGTCCATAGTGAGAGGCTACGTTTCAGTTCCATATATTATCACTGGTAACACTCATTTAACACGTTTCAGTACAGAAATAAAATACTCAAGGGTGAAATTATGAAAAAGTATTAAAAACCAATAACGTAAAATAAGGTATGTGTTGCATAATACCTTAGTGTATAGAGTTTAGTATTGATATTTTTACTGGTATGTACTATACAGATATTTTTTACCGATATACAGTCACTGGCCAGAATCAAATAACACATAAAAAAATGTGAGATTACAGTATAAAAATAACAGGTTTAAAGCCTAACCATGCACTAAAAATAGCAACGCTTTTCAACTTAGTAAAAAATTGGGGAAGCGATTTTCAGTCCGGGTATTAATCGGGTTAATCCTAAGAGCGAGAGTACGGGAATCAAATTGAAAAGTAAAATCCGACAGCTCCAATAAAACTAGTAATCGAACCTTATCGAGTCCACATTGTGAGTTTCATTCATAACTCTATTAATTCGAAAAAGGTTTTTGTATAGATAGACAAATATTTTTTTGTTAAATAAATATTCGACATCACATAAACTGTTCTAATCCTATAATAAGTATCTTAAGCACTTGTATTACAGAAACCAGAATCAACGACAGTATCACAACAACTAGACCAACATAGATATACACAACTAGATAATAAAGTAATTTTATTTTTCCATACAATTGCCGACCGGGAATCTAATCCGGAACCTCAGAAATAGTGACACCAAGTCCGGTATGCTCGCCTCTCGGCTACGGAGGACGTCATTAACTATACTGGTCATCAGAAATATCGGCCCACCCTCTATGTGTTCGGATATGGGCCGGTTTTTGTGATGATGATGTTTAATATAATCATTATTTGTGTAACAATAAATTTTTGCAAGAAAATAACCGGCAATGCAAGTAACTCGCAAACTGCCGTATTTTATTTCGAACTGCGCAAGTTCAAAATTGACTGCTTATTAATATTTGTTGTTCTACCTCAGAGTTTGCGCATTAAAACATCAAGTTTTACGCTTGTATATATTGAGTTTTAAGGTAAAAACTTTGAAAAAACACATACGGCAATAGGGTTTTGAATTTTGTACAGGATGTTTGATTATCAGCTACCGAATACAAGTATAAATAGTTAAAACTAACGACAGCCATTTATACGTAGGACGGAACGGTAGATGGACAGACATCATCATCATCGTGTCAGCCATAGGACATCCACTGCTGCACAAAGGCCTCCCCATGATGTATCATCGGTGGGGATTGCCAATACTCGCCACGCTTGGCAGGCGGGTTGGCGAGCGCAGTTTTTATAAGATTTTGTACGTAGACGCTGCTGCCCGTCTCGTGCTACAGGAATTAGTCGCCTCTTAAGAAACGTCTCCTGTTGACGGTGAAGTGAAGTGTATTCTTTACAGCCGTCCTAACACGGCATATCAGCTGTTCTTAGCATTCAAAACTAGAAAAAAAAAGAAAATAACTTTTAAATTGAATATACAGGCCAAGTTAGACAAGGGAATCAAACTGAACGACTTCCACTATGCCACCAATATCAAAATCGTGGGAAAAAAGCTTCTCCATACAAAGTAACAACTGTTCTCTTCAATAGAACATCCTGTTAAAGTGATTCCATTGTTTAACTTACCTTGTTTAATTCTATAGTATAATGCTTCTAGCATTATTACGCGGGCCAGCGGCAACAGCCTCCTGGCTGTGCTGGCTGAACGGACTGACGGTCCGTTTTTGGGACACTGGATGTCACTGCATGCACCAGTTCCCAGCAATAATTACTTATATTAAAAATTAACACTATTTTAAGAATTTTATTGTAACTAACAAGACTGGACTGTAATGGTCTGAATAAATAAATTTTATTATTATTAAGTCCACCTTTTGTGCCCTTTGTAAGTCTGTGCATAATTTTTTAAAATCTTTCTAATACTTGTTAAAAATGCAAAAGTTTGGATGGATAGATGTTTGTTTCTTCACGATAATACGGCTGAAGAGGTCTTTTGAAAATATAGATTTTTTGATATCGAATTTGATTTCACATAAAATTATTCCACGTTTTTTAATGTCTATTTTTCTTGAATCATCGAACAGCTAATCATCACCGTTTCATAACATCGAATAAACTTTCATAAAAAATATGTTTCGAAGTTGTTTTGATTACCAGATTGATGATATATCGAACTAACATTTCATATAAACTATTAAGTTATCGATATAACTATTTATACAAATATGTTTTAATATTTAATGGTACACTATAAACTTTTTCGTTTACCAACTTTTAATCGCCGTAACGTTACATCGAACGATGCATTCGCTTGTTGACGATAAAAACTGTTGCGATCAGTTCTATATTAATAAATTTTACACTACTTACAGTATCATAATTGTAACGTTACGGCATTCGTTGTTATTTTGCGTTGCCAATATTAGTTAAAATGTCGGTATGTCGGCATGCATCGTACAAGTATGCATGCATCGTGCAAGCAAGCATGTATCGTGCAAGCAAGCATGCAGCGTGCAAGCAAGAATTCAGCGTGCAAGCAAGCATGCAGTATGCAAGCAAGCATGCAGCGTGCAAGCAAGCATTCAGCGTGCAAGCAAGCATGCAGTGTGCAAGCAAGAATGCATCATATGTATCATGCATATCTTTGAGATAGGGTTTCCTCGTCTCTGGCGCTGCGAGAAGTATAGCCTCTTCGCCCATACGTAACAAATCTTAGTCACCCATGCCATGTTTTGTTAAAGCGGGCGGAGGCCGTTCTCCCTCCGCGCCTCCGGCTTTTAAATTACACTCTAGGGGTAGGGCAAACAAGACTACGTGGAGTCGATTTTGATAGCATTCGTTTTTAATTTATAAATTGTTATGTTTTATATATGTACTAGGCAGTGTACGAGTAGGTAGGTACCACGAAAAAAATGATTAAATACATGAAAAACGTATATTCGATGTACACTGACTTTACTGAAGTAAAACTTGATGTTTCAAATATTATGCAAACTGAAACTTATGTGGAAACAAAATTATGGGTAACAAAATATTGATCTAAAATTTATTCGATAAAATACATAAAATATGAAAAGAAATAACGATGGAGTGAATTTGTAGATTATGACTATTCGAGGAAATGAAATTGCGATGTATCCTGATTCTCGGAAGTGATGGTATAAAAAGATCTGCGAATAGTTTTATGGGACATGAAAATCGTTGAAGTTAATTGCGATAGTGATGGGTTCCCCTACTAAACGGATCCAGATGAAATTTGGCACAGAAATATATTATAGCCTGGAATAGCAGATAGATTACTTTTTAACCCGAAAAAATGTAAGGTTCCTGAAGGATGCAAGATAATAGTTTGCAACACCTTCCCCTTTCTTTAATGGTTCTCCTAAAGGTTGTCTGGAAGAGATCGCTATTAGCGATAAGACCGCCTAAATTGTACATCTTTCTGTAAAAATCATGTGTATTTTACTTGTATGGTGTGCAATAAAGAGTATCTATCTATCTATCTATCTATAGATGGCGTTTCTTACTGTTAGATGCCGCTATTCAGTTGGCAAAAGTTGTTGAATGTGATAAAAATATGTAACACTAGCTGTTGCCCGCGACTTCGCTCGCATGGTTTCAAGTTTAGACTAACTATGGTTTTTTAAAGACCACGCGAACAAAGTCGCGGGCAACTAGTAACTAAAAAAACTTATTTCTCTTTTTTAGGTAATACCCCCCCTAAAAATTTATCGACTGTAACATCGACCTTGTTAAACAAATTGGTTATAATCCTTAGATCTCTATTGAAGCCTAAAATAGTGTTGCGATCGATATTCGGACATCGATAGCAAGACGATATCTATCGATAGTGTTTTATATTATCTATACTATTGGATATAATAGTATTGACGTAATAGTTCCATCGACTACGTGTCGAAGTGAAAAAACAATGATTTTATTATTATTATAAAAATAATTAGTAATTTTTGATTACCGGCAAGCGCAGCGTAGGACGTCCACCTACAAGGTAGACAGACGACCTGGTAAAGGTTGCAGGAAGCCGCTGGATGCGGGCCGCTTTTAACCGGCCAATCTGGAAGTCACTGGGGGAGGCATATGTTCAGCAGTGGACGTCCTATGGCTGAAATGATGATGTTGATGATGATAACAATTAATGTTATTACACATTACAGGAATATTTTGACGATACGAATGTAAATTAATAATCAACAATAATGAAATACTTATTTCTTTTTGTAATCAATTATTAATTAAGGGCATACTCGTAGTTAATGTCTATTAATATTTTTAATAGACGAATAAAAATGAATACCACCATTTTTATCAGTTTTGTCATTTATTAGTATTGTGTAATTAACATTACTTTCGGCAACCTCCGTAGCCGAGAGGCGTGCATACCGGACTTGGTGTCGCTATCTCTGAGGTCCCGGGTTTAATTCCCGATCGATCAGTGTAGAAATTTTGTATATATTGTCTCGCGTCTGGGTGTTGTGGTACTATCATTGTTTCTGTTTCTTACACAAGTGGTTTGGCTATGTGCCGTATTATTATTTGGATTAGATCAATATATGTGATGATGTTCAATATTTATTAATATTTATTAGAACAAACGTGTCCTGGCCTCCTACCAAAATTGTAAGCTGTGCCAAACTAAGTCCATGCATGATCTAGCTTTAAGCCTTACTTTCTATCTTTTGTGAAGTGAATGGATTAGATGTTTTTTGATATAAACTATCGATGAAATTTAAACTATCGACAACACTAGCATAAATAGAGTGATCTGAAGCTGTGATCGCTTAAAAACTAAATGTCGATTACACTGATCCGGCTCGTGGGACCAATTTGTTTGTTGCTCACGTAAGCATGGCTTACTTTACTGTGCACTAAGCTGAAGGTTTATAGCCTCGATCAGCCAAGTCAAGTCTTGCCTACGAGGCCCTAGGATTTAAATTGTGTCCTCTAATAAATCAATCCATCTCCAAGAAATACGTTAAATCGTAAAAAATCATACTTCGAAAAATGGTAACGGACACGCATTTTCAGATGACGTCACAATGAGAAACAAGCGACAGTCAGATGAAACAAACTGTATTTTACACTACAGCCAAAGCGTTCCATTTTCAAATGTTTTAATTACTTTCAAATATATTTTTTATGCTAGTGGCCAGTTCCAGAAACTTTCAGTGTGACATTTTTAAAAAAAATCTTAGTTTGACTTAATTATGTTGTGCGTGTTATTTGCTAGCTTAGCTTGAAACCGCGAAACTATAATATTTCCATTGTGCTTTGGTTTGTTGTTTGCTGACGGTTTATATAAATAACAAATCGTATTTTATACAAAAACTTGATCGCCATCATTTTTAATAACCTTTTGGCTGGTTCACGCTCTAGACCACAAAACGAGCGGTTGAGGGCCGGAATCCCTCAAACAACGAAACATATCTGTTATACTTGACTACCTCAGTAGCCGAGAGACGAGTACGCTGGACTTGGCGCGCTATCTCTGAGGTCCCAGCTTCGATTCTCGGTCCAGGTAGAAAACAAAATTTGGTTTCAGGTCCAGACCCGTGTTGTAGAACTGTCGTTGTTTTTGATTTTTATCCATTGACTTACATATTACTTCGTAAGGACAGGGCGGACCGCACGTCAGGCTGTTGCCTTTAACCGGCCCCTACTCTGACCCTACCTAGGGCCGAAGTGACGTAGTCAGTGGTCGGCTGTCATCGGAAGCCGGTGTCCTAAGAAAAAAATATATATGCCTGGATGTTCTTTTAAGAATTGTATCAATTACGACAGAAAGTTCACTAAAAATAATTCTAATATTACATTTTACCGGTAAATCGTAAATTTGATAATTATTTACATTACTTTAATATTTTTTTATCGTTCTTGTTCGAAGCGACGCCATATTTACCGTACGAATGTCAGATATAACTTTGTAGCGGCGTACATTAGTTCTACACTGTGAGCACTATCATGGTTAAAGGTGATGTCATACAAATATTATGTTTTATGATGATAAAATATATGAAGTTTCGATTTATCTTATATTTAAGGAAATCAAACTAACGTGTGTTTCAACGTAGTAAGTGTAAAATACAAAGAAATCACTACGTTTTTAACCGACTTCAAAAAAAGGAGGAGGTTCTCAATTCAGTTGTATGTTTTTTTTTATGTTTGTTACCTCAGAACTCCGCCATTAATGAACCGATTCGAAAATTTTTTCTTTTCAATTGAAAGGGTATACCTTCAGATTGGTTTCATTTTTTTCAAAATTAAATTCTGATAATGGGATCCATGAGGAATTGAGGGAACTCCTAAAATATTATAGGTATACATAAAGCGATTTTAGTATATTTAACAACAAGTCAAGCATTTGCATTCAGAAAGTATCATTTGCTGAGGTGGAACTGATGAAGGAGACCATAGTTGGCCACAATAGTCTTTCACGAGTAAGGTACGCACTAATACTAATACGCCCTACTACGCGATAATTAAGCCTTGCTATAGTCGACAAATCAAATTTTAATAAATGATTCTGGTGAGAATGATACCATCAAACTGATCTGATAAAGAAAGCGGAAGGTAAGCACCGGAACTCTGTGATAAAACAATGTATCATAGCCGTGTTTGGACTTATTTGAATCGTCATGAGAAGCAATTTAGCTATAAATACATCACAGATCGCCATTTAGAATGTAAAAAACACTAAAAAACAGACAAAAAAAACAAATTTTTATAAAAAAAATAACCGACTTCAAAAACACTAAAAAGCTAAAAATAACTTTTAAACAATCATACCAAACTTATTATTGGAGTCGGTGCCAGCTGTGGAATGTTTGAATGTGGTTGTTTGTTTGGTATAATTGTTTAAAAGTTATTTTTAGCTTTTTAGTGTTTTTGAAGTCGGTTATTTTTTTTTAATAAAAATTTTTAACTGTAGATTTTCTACTGATCCTTGGCGAAATGAAACATGGTGTCGTTATACATATTTACTATGATTTCTTTAAATATTATGATATATAAAATAAGAAAAGTTTTTTTACTGTATTCCTCTTTAATTATAAGCCGCTCTGACAAGGTTAAATCTGTGATGCGGTTTAACAGTTGACATTATAGTCTAATAGATGGCGTAAGTGTGTCATGTATGGTGAAAGTATAATGTGAATTTTTCTGTCAGCCGTATCTTTACTTTTTAAATCAATGTTTTTATCACACAACTTAGGATCAAAGCAATGTATGTGATGTCTAATATTTCTTATTATATAGTGTAGTGAGGGTTGGCGGTGGTGGTGAAACGTAAGACTTCGGGGTAGGTAGGAGTTAACAAAAACTTTATTACGTACAGCTAATAACTAACTCTCTCAGCTAATATGAAAGCAATTAGTTTGCACCGTTAGCCTATCCTAGATGGTTAACAGATATAAATCACACAGAAGGTCTTATATTCCCGAGAAAACGAAAACATAGCGCGAGTCAAGTTACTGCCAGCGCCATCTAGCGGTATAAGTTGACAACACGCGCGCGCAGTGACGTTTGCCGTTAGTTTTTATATGTTGTTGTTTATGGTGTTATAATATTCTAAAAATAAAAATTACAAAAACTAATTTTCTAAATTGACCCGAACTGGAAAACGAATCCGAGGTATTTTAAGTTCAGAGCGAACCGCCATTCCACCCAGCCAGTCGGGTCGACATTCGAAAGTAAACGCACTGTTTCTATTTATGAACGGTTTGGATTGTTGCCCCTATTGTATTCGGAAATCCATAAAGCTTACATTTCCATAGAGAAGCGATTGTTAATAATTTATATTGACCTTCGAGTCAGCGGGCACATCCGTATATCCGTTAACCTTCAATATTTAATATCTTACAAATGCCAATACAAATATTTCGTCATACAAGCTGGCATACTACACTCAAATAGGTTCAGACTACCTAAAAATTCAATGGAAAGCAATTTTAACGATTTGAAAAAATATAATGAATCGTTTCACCAAACATACATTTGTTTGTCACAAATACTACTAGTTAGACCTCCGGGAATAATGTTCTTTGTGTCTTTGTCTTGAAAACGATTAAGCAAAGTCAAATAAACGTTCACATTTATTGCTCGGTCTATTACAAAATCTGTTATTGACGATTCCTTATTAATAAAAAATATATTTTTACGATTCGTTAGTGTGCAGAATAGTCGTAGTAGTTTTTGAGCTAGCAAAAAACTATAAACGATACATTTATAAAATAAAATAAATAAACAAAACGTCCGTATTAAAAAAATACCTTGTACATTTGGGATTAAGGATTTAACTGAAAAATAAAAACGATTCGTTTTGAATTACGATCCGGAAAAAAACACGATTGGACGATTTGTGGATGAACCTTCATACTAAAGTTTATGACATGCGTCTGTCATTTTCCCAGTCATCCTGCGTATATTTGTTAGGCTTTATTTACCCATTTACAACGGTACCCTCCCTTTGTAACGCCATAAAAGAATACGTTTCGTTTACCGTACATATGTCCTAATTTACTAAACCATAAAGAGAGCATTTCATGTCATGTTTGGATGTATGTTTGTCTATCGCGTAACTTGGAACAAGCCTAACAAAATTACGACACAGAGATGTTTATTGGGTTACCGTATGAAGATATTAATGCTGTATAGTGTTAGTGTTATTTTAGGCGTTCATATTTTGTTTGTATTGCTACGGAAGAAACACTATTATCGAAATGGAGTAATTTATATGATAAGGGCTTTTACACAAAATTATATTTGCGTTTAATAAAGACACGTAACGTTTCTCATGTATAATTAATATAACTTAATAATAGAAGAGTTTCATACAAGGTGATGACAAAGTGGACAGACGACCTGGTAAGGGTTGCAGGAAGCCGTTGGATGCGGACCGCTACCAACCGGCCAATCTGGAAGTCACTGGGGGAGGCCTATGTTCAGCAGTGGACGTCCTATGGCTGAAATGATGATGATGATGATACAGGGTTATTGGTAAAACGATACATTCCTTTCGGGAGGTGAAAGAGGAGCTAAATTGCAACTTTTCTTAATAAATACCGCCACCTCAACGGAAAGTATTGATTTTTAAATAATTACCTGCAATTGATTGCAGAAAAACTGTGAAAACACAGAATATACCTTTGTAAAAGTATAATGTCCTAAAATATTTATTTTTTAAACTCAAAATGACAGTAAAATATTAAAGTATTTGTAAATTTTTCCTAAATAATGCGCCATTTCAATATACGCATTTTTTACTGTATATATGTAGGTAGAATATACATTATTATTATTAATTTCATATTTAGTAAAAGAAAAAACATTTTAAAGGATTTAATAACTATTACTGAGTAATGTAACAGAGTACGAAAATAGTAATCTAAGAGCGTATGAAATAAATATTATAAAACGGCTTATATTTCACAGAGACGCTGCTTTATTGCCTCTTTTTAAATTTTATTTCTAAACAACGAAGCACGGTACTGTGTTACTTAATATTTTTCGAATCGAAAAGGGTCTGTTTTTAATCAAAAGCATTGAGGCTTACGTAACCGCGAAAATTCGAATGATTGTGTTGGGTACTTTCGTAAAATGTTTGTGCTTAAAATAGCATTGGAGAATAATTGTAAACAAGACCCTTCGAGTTTGTACGCCGGATGTTTTGGGACGTGTTTTTAACTTAACGAATAATATTGGACAACATCACATACATTGCTCTAATCCTACGGTAAGTACGAGTAGCTTAAGCACTTGTGTTACAGGAATCAAAAACAACGACAGTACGACAACACAACTATATAAACGTTATTTTTCTACATTGACCGACCTGGGAATCGAACCCGGACCTCAGAGATAGCGATACCAGTCCGGTATGCTCGCCTCTTGGCTACGGAGGTTGTCGTTTTGTAACTTTTAGTCAAATAATATAATACAGCTAATTAAGAGGCCGTGCACCTAATTTCAGTGCAAAATTGAAATACAGTTCTATGCTTGTGTGCGTCTGCGTGTGCGTGATGCGGGATAAAGCGTCAACAATGTTGATCCTTTACAAGATAATATTGTAATTTATTAGCTAGTGGACGTCCTACCTAGGTTTTAAAAACGATCGGTTTTGCGCGCTTGATTTAATAGTTAATTTTGACTTAGGTTTACTACTTAATTTTTTTTTTTTTCATAAAATAAAAATTATATTATTTTGAAAGTATACCTGAAGATTATTGTGTAGTGTTTAAATCTTATAATAGTTGTTCCTAACGACAGAAAAAAAAGATATTTGAATAGAAATTTCTTAAATTTTATGTTCTTTCAGTTTTTTTTTTTGCTATATTTTGTGAGAAAGAAAAAAGTATTCAACCCATATGCAAATAGACCGTATCTTCAATTAAATGTTAAAATCGAATTGTCAGGATAACTTGTAGCCTTTCGTAAACCGATGTTCAAACGTAACTCAAACGTCATTATTCTGAAAAAAGGGCTGTTTTTTTTGGTAATGTTCCTTTATTTTTGAAATGAAATGAAAAATCCATTCACGCTACATGCAAGAATATGAACTAATCTTCTAAAATCACGTTTTATTTTGTTTCAATTATCATTCACGTCTTTACAATCAGAGAACAAAATGAAGGTAAATCAGACGATTTCTTGGACGGCCTCTTAAGTAAGCAATTAAATCTTGAAAATCCTTTTTAACTTAACTACTTCTGTCGTATTGATTTGAAACTTGCTAAGAACAAACATTCGGATGACGATTCGATAAAGGAGGCATGAGGTGGATTGTAAAACTCTTCAATAGTTAAGTCTCATTTGATTCGTTTTGACAAATCCAAATACGACACACAAAACTTACTTGCTCAGCGACCCAAATGGATCTTGGCCTCCGACATCGAAGCTCGCCACTTGTCCTATCCCGTGCCAGTTCCGTCAAGTTGGGCTCTCCAAGTTCTCTTAGGTTTTTCGTGACTTCATCGATCCAGCTGTACCAAGGACGACCAACCAGGCGGCCTCTGGACAAAAAGTGAGTTTTATAGCTTTTTGAGCTCATCATCATCATGTCAGCCTATTTCAGTCCACTGCCGGACGTAAGCGTGTCCCAAAAAGCGCCAAAGAAAGAGCACGATCTCATTATTCATCCAGCCACTGCCAGCTTTCTTCCTAAGGTCGTCGGGATTTCAAGCTGGGGGGCGTCCTACACTACGTTTGCCGAGAAGTGGTATCTACTAGAGAACCCGCTTACTCCACCTTTCATGGGTTAACAATGATTCGTACTTAAACATAAACGTAACATAGGTACGTTAGATATGTCAAATTGCATGAAGTGATATACAAATTGCATGAAGTGAAATTCAAATCGCATGAAGTGATATTCAAATTGCATGAAGTGAAATACAAATTGCATGAAGTGATATTCAACTTGCATGCAGAGATTTCGGTGAAAAGCTAGAATTAAAGCGTCGAGTTTTTTAAATAATGTACATGTAATCGAGCGCTTTTGTTACCAGACAAAGTCAATAAAATAAGTAACAAGATGAATTTGCAATTTCAAAAGTAAAAACTACGATGCACGTTCATTTTTAAAACATTCAGTCTATAATACGACTCCTGAAGGCCTGCTACAAACAATTTTCGTTCGTTCGGACGTTTAAACCTAACACACTAAAATGCAATCTATTTGTTTTAAACTTTTGTCAATTTATGAAGAATGGGGAATATGCATGTTTTTTTTATTTGGTACTAGAATAAATAGTACTTAATTATAATTAATAATATTTTAAAAATATTGATAAATACCTGACTTACAGTCCTTGTTTCGATGAGGCGTAGTAGAAATAACTCTGCGATGATTTTAACTTTAGATAATATTTATTAGTTTAAGTAAAAGGTACAAATCAGTTTCGACACTCTGTTAGCTAGTTAATTAATGGCGGGTTCAAATTTTCAAAACGTCGCTTCTTCTATGAGCCCCCTCCGATCTTGCGATACGTGGACCAATCCTAGCCGCCGACGTCACGGTGCATTGCTTTGGGCAAATTCATGTCCTTATTTGGTAATGTTGGAACATGCCCCCGGCCTTGGAAGCACCAGCGTCCAACTGTTGTCTTCATGGTTATCAGAATAAAGGGCAGATTCGAGGAAACGCGCGTCTGATAACTCCAGAGGCGGTTTGTATGTCAGCTACTCTGGAAATCCCATCCTTTCCTGGTCGCGTGGAAATAATGCGCCCTAGACTCCATTTTAAAGGCGGCGTGTTGTCTTCTTTGATAACGACCATCGTGCCAGTCTGAAGATCAGCCTTGTGCTCCTTCCATTTAGTTCTAGTTTGTAGTTCCGAGACGTACTCCTTGCCACCTGGTCCAAAAATGTTGTCTTATTTGTTCGATTCGCTGGTAGCGCGTTAGTCGGTGGACAGGGACATCAGTCAGCTGTTCAGTCGCAGGCGCTGTTAGGAGACGACCAACCAGAAAATGAGCAGGACTCAGGGGTTGGAAATCGTTCGGATCAGTGGACATGGGATTAACAGGACGGGAGTTCAGGATAGACTCAATCTGTGTTAATACAGTGCTGAACTCTTCAAAAGTCAAGTGTGCATTTCCAACTACTCGTAACATGTGGTGTTTGCAGGACTTAACTCCAGCCTCCCAAAGTCCTCCGAAATGAGGCGTGTAAGGAACTATAAACCGGAATTTGATGTTTTCATTTGTAGCGTATTCAATAATATCTTTAGAACAGTTAGTTAAAAATTTTGAAAATTCATTAGCAAGTCCTACAAAATTTCTACCATTATCAGAGACAATTTCAGCAGGTTTGCCTCGCCGTGCGATAAACCTTTTTAACGCTAGAAGATAGGCATCCGCGGATAGGTCACTGACAAGTTCCAAGTGAATTGCGCGAGTCACAAAGCAAACAAACAAACAAATATACGCTTTTATAAGTTTTGAGCCCCTTCCTTTGCGGTTCAGGATGAGCACCGGCCCAGCGTAGTCTACACCGCAACGTAAAAATGGAAAGCTTGGAGTAATTCTCTGTTCAGGTAAATCGCTCATTATGGGAGATAAAGTCTTGCCTCTCAAACGCGTACAAATAACGCATTTATGTACAGTATGTTTAGCAAGATTCCTACCTCCAACTATCCAGTATACTTCTCGTGTGTTGTACAAAAGCGTTTGCGGACCAGCATGTTGTAGGCGCTTGTGCTCGGAACGAAATAACAACAAAGAAAACCAGTGCTTTGAAGATAACAACATTGGGTGCTTTTTATCAAAAGAAAAATTCCGTGAATTTTTTATTCTACCGCCTACTCGTAATATATTCTCGCTATCCATAAATAAATTAAATTTACTTAAATTGTGTGTATTTTTTAAGTGACTATTATTTAATAATATATTATATTCCTTCGAGAAAGACTCTTGTTGAGACAATCTCACCAGCATCATTTCCGCCTCTCTAAGTTCGTCAATAGTAAGAACTCCACGTCGATCATTATCTTTGTGTCGTATATTATTAATAAAACGTAATACATATGCGCAAGTTCGTTTCAAACGATTATATTGAGAGAATCTTTCAAAAGGAAACAATGATACTTCTGTAATCTAGGGTCTATAGGTCACTAATAAGTGGATAGGCTGAACAGGCTTTATTTCTGGTAACTCTAACTGTGCTATATGTGGCTGTTCAAAAATCGAGTTATTGCAATCGAATTTAAGGTCGCGGAGGAATGTAGGCCCTTCCCACCATAAAGTGGAAGTCTTAAGGTCCTCTAACTTGACCCCTCGTGACACTAAGTCAGCTGGATTGCTCTTTCCGCTTACATGGCACCAAGGTAAGTCCTTTGTGATTTCATGAATTTCAGCTACTCGGTTTTGCACGAAAGTTTTCAACAAATTAGGAGCCATACGCAGCCAACCCAGTACAATCGTTGAATCAGACCAAAAAATAATATTATCAAATTGAAAATTGAGCGATTCGCGAATTGCATTATATAGCCTGGCACCCAATAAAGCCCCACACAACTCCAATCTTGGGATACTGACTGGTTTTAACGGCGCAACCTTTCCCTTCGAACAATACAACCTGACTGTTACAGAATCATAATTGATAGTACGTATGTATATGCATGTACCGTACGCGCACTCCGAGGCATCGCAAAAAATGTGTAATTCCCGACGCACCGGACCAGCACCTATGACATGACGTGGTACGCGGATTTCATTTAAACTAAGCACAGAAGATGAAAACCGTTCCCATGTTTTTTCGACCTCTATTGGAACCTTGTCATCCCAACCTATTTTTAGCAGCCATAGTTTCTGCAATAATATTTTTGCAATCATTATAAATGGACTTAATAATCCCAGAGGATCAAAGATTTGTGAAATGTTTGACATCATATAACGTTTTGTAATAATTTCATCATCTTTACTAAATTGCGTGCTAAAATAAAATTCGTCACTAAAGTGATTCCAACCCAAACCTAAAGTTTTGGAACTTGTATTGTTGACTAAAGATAAGGGCTTGAATAAATCAGACTGATCAATTACTGGATCATTGACATCAAAATTCAACATCCACTTGCGAAGAGGAAAACAGCCTAAATTTAGGACTCTTTCTACTGTGGAACAAATTTTCAATAACTCTTCCTTACTGTCACTACCTGTAATCATGTCATCAACGTAAAAATCCTGGCTTATTACCCTTATGACGTCAGGATCAGTACTTTCGATTGCAAGTTGTTTAAGGCATCTACAACTCAGAAATGGCGCTGAAGCTGTCCCGTAAGTGACTGTATTAAGACGATAGACACCCAAGGGTTCAGAAGGATCGTCACGCCATAAAATTAATTGAAAGTCACGCTGATCCTCATGAACTAAACATTGCCGGTACATTTTTTCAACGTCTGCGCAAGCGGTATATTTGTGACATCTAAATCGCAATAATATAGGAAAGAGATCACCCTGTATTGCTGGGCCTATCATTTGTAATTCATTCAGCGACACATTATTACTTGACGCAGCACTGGCATCGAAGACGACTCGCAATTTGGTTGTGCTGCTCTGTTCGCGCAAAACGCCATGATGAGGCAGAAAATAATGGGATGACCCATAACGCTCAACGCGACTCATATGACCCAAACGTATGTACTCATGAATGAAGTCACTATAAAGTTGCCTATAACTATCATTCCGCTGCAATCGCTTTTCAAGGGCCAAAAACCTACGTTCAGCCTGCGTATAACTTTCACCTAGGGAATCAGGGCTTTTTTTAAAGGGTATACGTACACAGAACCTTCCATCGATATTGCGCGTAGTAGTTTTGATGAAATGTTCCTCGCATGCACGTTCTTCCTCGGTGCGCGTGTCCCTACATTCCCGAGGAATTTCTTCGAGTTCCCAAAACTGTCTTAGTTGAGACTCAATTGAATGCGAAAAGTTACATTGAATGTACCTATCATCACGCGGAATAGAACAAATAGGTCCGGAAATAATCCATCCCAATTTTGTATCTAACAAGAATGGCCCATTGGCTAACTTAAATTTATTATTCTTTATCAAATCCCAAAATATATCCGCGCCTATAAGAATGTCAATACTTTGAGTTTGATAAAATTGCGGATCTGCTAATTGAATATTTTCAGGAATATTCAGTTGCGCGGGAACAATTGCTATTGCGGGTATCGATGACGTAATTGTAGGCAAAACGAAACATTCCAAATGCGCAACGAAGGATTCTGTGCGCGATTTAATCTCGACACTACACGTTTGCGTCGAGCTTGTAACCGAATTACCTACACCGCGTATCTCGTGAGTGGACTGTAAAACTGGCGTTTGAAGTAAATTACATAAAGATTTAGTAATGAAACATCGCTGGCTGCCGCTGTCTAGAAGCGCGCGGGCCGGGTGATAATTATTGCGATGATCGGCTATCATAACCAAGGCGGTCGATAACAAAACTGTAGATTGTGTGCATTGCGAGCTTAAATGTGCCTTATTTGCTTGAATCTTAGGAATTTGCATGAGTAATGACGCGCACGACAAGTGTGATGTGGTGGGAGCGGGCTGCATCTCGGGCGCAACGAGCGGTGCAGGCAGCTGCCCACTAGTACCGTGCGACACAGGGAAGGCGGCGGAGCTATTACTCGAAACAACATTAGGGCTACCGGGATGAACTAACGAGTTATGTTTTTTGTTACACATTCGACATGGCCCAAACCTACAACTATCTATAGTGTGACCAGAACGTAAACAGTTCATGCATAGCCGTTTGTCGTTAATTAATTTAAGTTTAGATTCCAAATTACTATCAATGAATTTTTGACAAGAATAAAGTGGGTGACTTGCGTTACACAGTAAACAGGTTCTCTTCACAAAATCGCGTGAGTGACGTTCTGTTGGATTATTTGTGGCGGCATTGCAGTGAATCTTAGACTGATTTTGCGAATATTTTTTCTTAGTATCGGGATTAGTTTTGCTGTGTGATACTTGCAATGTTTCCAACAAATCGGCGCGATCCTTAAGAAACCCTATTAAGTCGTCAATCTTGAGTTGTTTTTTAGATTCATTAGAATTAGATATTAACATTCCCTTACATTGTTCCCATTCGCGTTCTGTAGTCGGGTCTAATTTTGAAACTACTATATAGATGACTAACGTATCCCACGACTCAGTAGGTTCACCAAGAATTTTCAAGGAACGCAAATTCTTTAGCACGGTATCTATTAGTTTTCTAATTAAAACAGGTGACTCTTTATTTATAGCCTGCATAGTAAATAAGGATTTGACGTGATTGTGTACTAATAATCTGCTATTATTGTAGCGGTTGAGAAGCAATTCCCAAGCAACAGAATAATTATCACTGGAGAATTCTACTGAATTGATCACTAATTCCGCACTTTCCTTTAGCGATGACTTAAGGTAATGAAACTTTTCTATATTGCTTAGGTCGTTAGAATTGTGCACTAATGATAGGAAAGTATCCCTAAACTCGAGCCATTGCTCACATGAGCCATTGAAGGTGGGCATAGAAATAGTAGGCAATTTTATCGATTTATGCTTGTGACTGCTACCACCCTCGGAATTGTCAGCGATCTGATTCGAATTTAAAAGATATTCGGCTTGCGACATTGTACTATAGAAACTATCCTCGAATAAATCTCTTTGTGATAACTGTTCTTCAGTGTCGGTGGCTATTTCCTCTAATTTATTTTGAATTTCGTTAAACTCTGAAAACAAGTTATTAGCTCCTTGAATGCGCAATTTAAGATCTATACAATTTTTACTAGACATAGTTTCACCTTTGAGTGACGATAAATGATTTGCAAACCTAGTTAACCTACCCTTAACTATACCGCGCTTTTTATCCAACTCTTTAAATAAGCTATCATCACTAGATCTATAAGGAGATTTATCACGGGATTGGATATCTAAACTCATTTCGGCGGAGTGTAGTGAAAATGGAGTTAAGTACTTACAGTTAAATGATGAATACTTGCTATAGCGAAAGGCACGTAGTAGGGCACGACAAGAAGTAATTTGCACTTGTAGTTAACACTGAAATTAGCAGAACAGCAAATATTACACAGTGGGAATGGAGATGAAGCAGGAATAGGCAGGATGGCTGGACGTACCTATGCGCGTTTTCAGGTACGGGACCGACGTTTCTCACAACTTTGCGGATCTATGAGCCTTTTTCCACTTCTCATTGACTTCCAAACTGCATAAGCCGCTACCTCAACCTCACCAGGGTAGTTTTTTGCGGTTTCTTAAACGATCTTGCGCTTCGCTTCAATAGTCAGTCTGGTATGGTTTTTTCATCAAATTTGGCGTCGAAGGTCCATATGTTTCGATGAGGCGTAGTAGAAATAACTCTGCGATGATTTTAACTTTAGATAATATTTATTAGTTTAAGTAAAAGGTACAAATCAGTTTCGACACTCTGTTAGCTAGTTAATTAATGGCGGGTTCAAATTTTCAAAACGTCGCTTCTTCTATGAGCCCCCTCCGATCTTGCGATACGTGGACCAATCCTAGCCGCCGACGTCACGGTGCATTGCTTTGGGCAAATTCATGTCCTTATTTGGTAATGTTGGAACAGTCCTTTAAAGTCGCGTGTTCGACATGTACCGTGACGTCACATTACACGGCCGCCATACATTTTTCATAGTAAAAGTTGTTTTAGAAAGATATAGGTATATCTTAATTTCTAATTACTGTATTACGGTTATTTTTTACCTAAAATCAATTTTATTTTCACTATTAGCTTTACGATTTCATATATTTTCCTTTAAATATAGTAAAAACAGTATACTTTTTTTCCATGCATATTCCCCTATTGAAAAAGGGTCATGTTGTTTGTTAGGCTAGTTTCAGATGTTCATATTTTTTCGATGAATTGACACAAGTACTCGTACATGGTTATTTTATTTTTTAAGGTTTATACTTTGTATTAGACCTACTGACATTACATTAGACGCGAAAATCCGTTTAACTGTTTGGCTAGAAGAAGTAACAATTGAACACACACACAAACACACATGCATTGCAAATACATTCTTACTTGTTTCTGAAATCGGATAAGTGTCCGAAAGGAAGAATGGTTTGTTATTATTTTAAACACGGAAAACAACAGAACTCTGTTCTGCTTAAGGCAAAGTTCTAAAATGAATATTCAAATCATCCCAATTAGTTACCTTCGCCACCACCAGATGTCGCTTAAAGGCTTACGGATTAAATTAAACTAGTTCGAGTGGAAATGTTGATTTAATTATTCTGTAGCATGATTAGGTAGGAATTTATTGTTGTGTTTGGATCGTTTATAATTTAATTTGTTGATTGGGGCGCTAGACGTTTAGCATATGTATACAGTACAAAGTAGGTAAGTGATTATCATTTGTTACGTATTTACCTAAATGTAACAGAAAGAGACATTTCAATGAAATTAATACTAAAAATACTTTTTTTTCTTAGAAGTCTTCAAGTTTGGATAAGATAGAGATTTGGCAGCTTTACATCAGGGTGTTTTTTTGGATTATTTTACCTCATAACCTTACTGTCAGATGTTATGTGATTAGGCTCTGACTTCACGACTAGTATCAAGCGATATAAGCCGGGACCAACTTTTAACGTGCCTTAGCACGGAGATGCTTGTGGTGAATGTCACTAAATATGGTTGGAACACCCCTCCACCGCACCGCACTGGGCCCGCGTGGTGGTATATGGCCCAAACCACCTCATAGTTGAGGTGAGGCCTGTGCCCTGCTGTGGGACTATATAGGCACTGTTATTGCTGTTATATTATTGTTACTTTCACGACATTAAAGAGAATTATGTTTAGCGCTAAGAGTGTATTTTGCAGTTCCTTGCTAATGGATACAGGCAGTGCAAAACAATTGAATCCTGTAACACATAACTAACCTTTTATGTGTTACAGGATGTTTCAAGATCTTGAAACGCGCTGCGAATGCGCGAATCGCACGTCCAATGCGAATGCGCGAATAAGCGATTTGCGATTTGCGCAAGGTTGCGACGCACTCGCCGCAGATTTGTACACGTTAGGCTAAATGATATGAAGTACAAGCAAGATTTTAAATTAAGAAAAAAAAACAAGATTTGTTAAGATGTGCAGTGTGGCCATGTGACGGCCGTAAAGAATACACTTACCTATCGCCAACAGGAGGCGTGTCGTAAGAGGTGACTAATTCCTGTAGCACATTCCAAAATTTGATCATTAGAATCTCAAGAGGTTTTGTATTATTCTAAAAGTTTAATTTTCTTAAGCGTCCATAAGCTCTATAGAGCATCCATCTGTAGTTTACACAAACAAGTAATAAAATAGTACAAAAACACAAGAGACCTATCATCATCATCATCATCATCATGTCAGCCTATTGCAGTCCACTGCTGGCCGTAAGCCTCCCAAAGACCGCCAAATAACATGATCTCCCGGCTTTTTCATCCAGCCACCGCCAGCCATCTTCCAAAAGTCGTCAGTCCATCGAGCTGGGGGGCGTCCCAATCGATAGAGATCTAATGAAACGTTACCATTGTAATTCTAATAAATTGTAAGTTCAGTTGCTAAAAATACAAAATCGCAAAAACCATTACGTGGAACCCAATAAATCGTTTACGAATTGGAATTCTTATGCCTTATATTAATGTTTCCAGGCCTTAAACAGAACGAAGCAACATCGTTAGTAAGTAATAGTATTGGTTCTTAACGCAATCAATCCAGCAGCTGCCTGCTTTGTCTTAATCTAGACTAAGTTCGATTTAACTGTTTCGTTAGCTGAATCAAAAAGTTACGGGTTACTTGGGTAGGGCAGGTTAGTTTGGCGAATTGGTATTTACTGTTCAATCCATACTCTCATACTAATATTATAAATGCGAAAGTAACAGACAGCCGTAAAGAATACCTACACTTCTCCAGGGCCAACAGGATGCGTGTCGTAAGAGGCGACTAATTCCTGTAGCATGAGACGGGTAGCAGCGTTTGCGTGCGACATAATATAAAAACTGCGCTCGCCAACCCGCCTGCCAAGCCAGGCGAGTATTGGCAATCCTCCCCGATGAAAATTATTGGGGGAGGCCTAGGTGTAGGCCTAGCTGTGTTCAGCAGTGGATGTCCTATAGCTCAAATGATGATAGACTAAAGCTTGGAAAAGGACATAGGCTACTATTTGTAGTTTTTTACAATTTTGTACGGAAAAGAAAAGTTTGAACCCTACGCGAGTAAAGTAAGGTGTGACCAACCATATTCCACGGGAGCGAAGCCGCGGGCACAGCTAGTATACAGTGTGTAAAGAAAGGGTGAAATAAAACTTCAAGGGGTTATTCTACGGCTAAATTACATCAACTTTTTCTATGGGACCAACATCAAAATCTCAAAAAAAAAATTGGGGTTTCCATACAAACTGATGCCAGCTGGTCGCGTTTTAGTATGGGAAAGTGGTTTTTTTTTTGCGATTTCGATGTTGGTCCCATAGAAAAAGTTGATGTAATTTAGCCGTAGATTAACCCCTTAAAGTTTTATTTCACCTTTTCGTTACATCCTGTATAATATGCGCTAGACAATACACCAATTATTAGTCTCGAAGTAAGGAATTAATATTCTATGATTTATTTTTCTACATTGACCGACCGGGCATCGAACCCGGGACCTTAGAGATAGCGACACCATGTCTGGTATGTTTACCTCTCGGCTACGGTGGTTGTCAATATTGCTATTACATATTGTATGTAAATTACTAGTAAACAATCAGTCTAAGTCCGTTAACATTAATAGGCTAGTTTCCTCAAAAAATCTAACTAGTCCGTCAGTTGGATTAACAGAAAATATTGGACACGTATTTTTTCTTTTCTTAATCAAACAAAAAATGATAAATATAAATCGTATATTGCGACACTTTTTAGCAAGGCATGACGTCACGTGCTACCATTCCGAAACATTGATGCGCTTATTTCCTTATTCCTTCTTTATTCCTTCCTTATTTTTTTTAAAAGCCTAACCACACACAACTGTCATTTTTTCTCTCCGTGAATTGACAAATTTTTATTAACTCGTTTTTCATCGGATAAAAACGTAAAGAAAAATAAACTCTGTCTGAAATAATGAAGCGCGAGTGTTTAAAGAAAAACGTTTGTCGTTGACAAGGATCGATGACAGCGTAATAATATTAGAGTAAAAAATTACGTCATTTGTTATTACGCGATACGTCACTAAGTTTGTGATAAATTTGGGTCCCATATCGGTCGGAACTATTAGAAAGAACACGGTTCATAGCCTTTTTGTTACCTTGAAGCTATAATGTTTAGCCTTGAACTTGTATAGTAGTATAACTCATAAAAAACCGGACAAGTGCGAGTGGGACTCGTTAACCGAGGGTTCAGTACAAATTTGTAGATACAAATTATAAATAGTTCAGGAATCGAGTATCGGTTTCAGTTTCATTACAAATTAATTCCAAACGTATAGATTTGTGATTTTTTCCTTTACGTGTATTATAATACGATATTACATATTTTTAAAAATATTTTTCTGACATTTAGGCTTAAGTCTTATGAAACCACGTCATGCTAGTTTACATTTGGCGACTATACTCGCCTTAAAAGGAAGTCCGTACATGTTTTAACCTAATTTTGCCTAACAGTATTGACGCACTGACAATTCACCTTCTAATGTCTGCCACGTAAGGGTTGAGTGTATCCCAACCCCTTCATTCCCGCTGACAGGTCGAATAGACCCCACAAAAAGCGTTCGTAAATTGAATCACGATGTTTTTAAGGGCACATCGCCTTGACACCATATATCTTTCAGAACACTTTCAGAGTTTTTCCCGAGAGGGAAGGGATGAATTCTTTGGAGGATAACATAAAAAATAGAATGTTTTCGTGAATAAATTTGACTTAGCAGCGTGTCAGCCTTTAGAAATAATGGCATCAATGTTTGACGACCGTCTGGATTTCTGCTACAAAAGCAGCAGAAGGCCTACTACGAAAATCCATTTAGCCAATTGAGTGTGACTGAGAACTAGCAAACATACAAACTAACATTCACATTCAAAATATAAGAAGAGACGTTAATTCTTGCAACTAAGGCTGATTCAGAGTAACGCCGGCGGCACGCGCCGTTTCCCAGCGCGCGCATGACCGGCGGACCATGCCGTTGCGCGTTTCTGCTCATCACCAGCCGATATGTAGTCCCGAAGCGGTGGTAGGGTAAAGCTATATTTTAGGACGTGTATAAGTGCCCGGAAGAGGGCCTATATACTGAATATATGAGTATTATTATTAATGAGGACCGCTGTGAACCGAACGGCGCGTTTGATTATGAAACGCAACTACTATTTAGTGTAATTGTAAGCGCGCGCGTGTGGCCGGCGCTGATCAAACGCGTGACTCTGAAATCAGCCTAATGCTGATACATAAACCAGCCAAGTGCGTGTCGAACCAGGGTCATGTAGGATTCCGTAGTATCCCGTCACAATATCCGGTATTTGCTATCGGTTTTATGCAATTAACAACTTCATAATTTTTTTTCTTCAAGTACATTTTATAAGTTAACTCGGTAACTTGTAAAGCCAACCTGTCTGTGATACTGTTATTTTTAATTTCATTGTATCGTCTATCGTCGTGAATACAGGCTTACATTGCAAAGGGGTGCCAAATTTAAAAATAAGATCTAGGGAACAATATAAAAAAGCGTCTTAATCGTTAATATTCATATAAATCGTATGTTACAAAAAAAATACTTTAAAATATCCGAAAATTATGTCAAAGAGAGACTACGAAAGCCGCGCCGGTCATTCATCAGAGACGTAGTAGGTACGGCGAGCCAACAAGGACCTTACGCAGTGCACATACAATAAAAAAAACATGAATGAGTTAAATTATCTACGCGTACGATTTTTAACGGTGGATAGGAATAATTAAATGAGAAAAAAAATTTTTTTCTTTTTTACATAGTTCGAAAAGTTACTGATTCTGAGCCACTTCTAAAGTTTTGGCACCCCTTTGCAATGTAACCCTGTGTTTTCACATTTCTTAAAGCAACTAGTTACTTAACTCAAACAAAAAATTGCACTTTAAAGCTTAATATTGGGCAAAAGGATCACTGAGTTAAAAACGATATTCACACAACTACAATATTGTAAACAGCCTATCTAGTATCACCCAACAAAACGTGTAGGAAAGGTACCCTAAAAAAACGCTTTTTTCTAGATTATGTTTCGCCACTGTCGCTAGGTAATAATTATGATTCCCATGCAAAATTACAGTTTCATAGTACATTATAAAAAAAATAAAAACCAACTTCAAAAAACTAAAACGCTAAAAAAATCAGTCCAGCCAGCCAGTCAGTCGATGAGAGATTCTATGTTTTCGTTTGCACCGACTCCAAAAGTAACTGATTAGGTACAAGTGTTAAGATTATTTTTAGCGTTTTAGTTTTTTGAAGTCGGTTTTAATTTTTTTTATAATGTACTATGTATAAAAAAAAAAAAACCGACTTCAAAAAACTAAAACGCTAAAAAAATCTTTACACTTAAGTACCTAATCACTTACTTTTGGAGTCGGTGCCAGTCGATGAGAGATTCTATGTTTTCGTTTGCACCGACTCCAAAAGTAACTGATTAGGTACAAGTGTTAAGATTATTTTTAGCGTTTTAGTTTTTTGAAGTCGGTTTTTATTTTTTTATAAAATTAACTTACTTCATCTATTTTAGTGATAAATCCTAATCAAAACAAATCTTACGAGTGCAAACATAATTTAACTGCTGAACACCGAATTCATTTCCTATTTTTCCACTCTTAGGGGTAAAATTTTTCCGATTTTTTTTTGTTATAGTATCTTTGAAGTATAAGCTATTCATTAAAAAAAGAATCATCAAAATCGGTCCACAATTGGGAAAGATATTAGGTAAGATAGATACTAAAATACACTTTACAGTTGGCGTGGTACGGAGTTCATGCAATGTTTGATGATTTTCTTATAGATTCTATCATCAGAATCCAACCAAATTTATATGGGACCTATATGAGTATTTCCTTTCAAACAAAAAACTAATTATCGAAATCGGTTAACGTAGCAACGAATGATCGCTGAACATACATAAAAAAAAAGATTACGACGAATTGAGAACTTCCTCCTTTTTTGAAAAAGTCTCTAAACTAAGCCGCAGGTACACAGACAGACAGACGGACGAACAGACATGGCTAAACTAAGGTTTACTACAGAGACCTAAAAGTAGGGTGTAGGTATGTGTGCCAAATTTTATATAACTACGTTTAAACATGTAGGCTACATATAAACTTTCACATTAAATAGCATCTATGATCATCATCTAGCCTTATAAGGTTAGATGTTATTTATCGCAACAAATGGAGATAGATAAAAACAGTTGGTATTCCAGCTTATGTCTGAGTGAATAAATACATAGAATCTCTAAAGCCTTTATCCGGATGGGGCAGACGGGTCAGGAATCAATAAACCGGCTTTACGATCTGGCAGGTGCGAATTTGTTTGTGTCATCGATATGTCTTTGAAATTGTTTTGTTAGAGAAAAAAATGGAAAAAACATTTTGAATACTATACGTATTTTTTGTTTGCGTGTTCATGTTGGCTTAGGCTATTTAAAAAAAAACAGTGCACCAACCCTACACGTACAGTAAGGGTTTTTTTCTATTCTCGTCTATACCATGATTTTAGGTCGTTTAAGGCGCGTATAATACACAATATCACATACATTGCTCTGATCTTATAGTAAGTAGCCAAAGCACTTGTGTTACAGAAATCAGAAACAACGACGGCACCACAACACCCAGACCCGAGGCAATATAGAAAAGCTTTTTTTCTACATTCACCGCCCGAGAATCGAACCCGGAACCTCAGAGATAGCGACACGTCCGGTATGTTCGCCTACAGAGGTCATCGACAACATAAACGGCCCTTCGTTGACTTAAGTTTTATTTTTTACAGTTCCAAGAGATTGCCTCAAGAGGTTTGCCTCAGAGCTGAGTATTTTTTAATAGTTCCAACTTGATACCTCTACGCGTTTCTGAAAAAAAGTTCTTGACAGACAGACAGCGAAGTCATTTATCGAAGCGAATTAGCCTATTCCGTATCTCAAAAGGCCAAATTTATTGAAATTAGCATGTGGTTTCAAAAGCCTACTATTTAAGCCCGAATAGTCTGAAAATTTTTTAAAAAATATGATAAGAATTGTCAAAACCTACACAACATTTTGAGCATAGCATTTATTTCTAGTACTCATACTTTAGGAGAAAAATAATATTTAAATCATTTAAAAAAAAAGATGCCAATTCACTTTTTAATCGCTTGACTGATTTCATTCGTTTATATTACGATTGAAAGACCAACTTGATAGCTATAAACTAAGCGTAGGGTTTTTAAATCGAACAATTGCGTCTATGCGTAAATTTTTTTCCCCCTATTTTCCCAGACAAAGCCATAAAGCCGCCGGCCAGCTGACATCAGTTTGTATGAAACAGTGAGTTTGGTTTTTGCGATTTCGATGTTGGTCCCAAACAAAAAGATCTTGTATTTGAGCAACAGAATCAGCCCCTAGGAGGTTGTTTATGTATTAAAAATAACCCTGTATTGATAGATAGTGCATATACAGGATGTAACGAAAAGGTGAAATAAAACTTTAAGGGGTTATTCTACGGCTAAATTACCTCAACTTTTTCTTTGGGACCAACATCGAAATCGCAAAAAAAAAACACTTTCCCACGCGACCAGCTGGCATCAGTTTGTATGGAAACGTCAAATTTTTTTTTGAGATTTCGCTGTTGGTCCCACAGAAAAAGTTGATGTAATTTAGCCGTAGAGTAACCCCTTAAAGTTTTATTTCACCTTTTCGTTACACCCTGTATATACTTATTTATACACATTAGACGTTTCAAAAGCGTTGTCTATATTAATTTTAAAGGTCCTTGTTTCGGCAGCAGAGGTCCAATCCTTGATTTCGTCAATACGCCTCGAATCCTCGAATCTGTCTGTGTTTGCCCAGTATTATTAAACTACTATATTCAGTCTGTAACATACCACTTTACGTTTAAATCTCCAAATCCAGTTCCACGGTATATCGTATATTATTATACCAAACAATACAATCGTTTATAACGATGTTACTACGACCGTATTCCATATTACAGACTATTGTTGTGAAACTATTAAATCGATAGTATTATTATCGATAACTGATAAGATCCATAAAATTTACATTTACTAGTCTTTAAGTTCTGATAAATTATTTTTTAAAGGGTAAAATTTATTATGTAAAATACTTAGGGGTTTGTAAACGGGGTGTCCAGTAACTCCCGGATGACCTTGTAACCATGTATTCTATACATCATGGTTGTAAAATGATACGATGGATTGCAGTGGACTGTAGTTTATTAATAATTCTAATAAGACGACTTTACAAATAAAATGTTTTACAATAGCATGACGCGTTCGTGGCCGCTGCCGGAAGAGAAAGAATCACTGATTAGGTAAAACTAGAAAGAATGTACGAGTATCATAATAACTCGTAGAGTTAAAATAATTAAAAAGTATAAAACTCTAAGGAGTTTTGTAACAAATTTTGTTCTATGACACTCTCAACCTTGAGTTACTTAACTTAATCACGCCAAAACGCTGCTGCCACTGAGCTACAAACACCTCGAGATGTGTAGCCATAATCCTGAATAGTCTGGTTTCTCTGCATAAGGGTTACAGAAATCAGATTGCAATTGCTTTAAATACCGCAATTGCTTAAGCGTACTCCGACTAAGGAACGGGCAGTGTTTCATCATCATTATGATGCTCTCCCAAAAAATGCCAAAGAGCACGATCTTCCGCTTTTTTATCCAGCCACTGCCAGTTATCTTCATAAGGTCATCGGTTCATCGAGCAGTTATCGCTGTCATCGAGTCTTACACTAAGACGTAGTCTCCACGCGAAAACTCGTTTACTACACATTTCATCGGTTCTGCGATAGATTTGGCCGTGCTTAGAGAAATAAGAATCTCTCTTCTCTATGCTACCCTCTACCTACCCAGTAAATGCTTATTCATTTAGAAGGGCCCTGTTGTTACAATAATAATTATAGTTTTTAAGACATCGATAGATTTGTCGATATTTGTTGTCACATCACTACTGATGTTATGAGGAATTACACAGAGATTCTCAGTTGGACTGCCATTGTGGAGGAGACAAAAGCCTGGATTTTGTACTTGCTAGTGTAAAATAATTAAACTTACAGGTAAAGTGTGAGTTAGTGTTATAGAGGTAGAATGTTTTTTTCATTAGTATTTACAGAAGTCCCGAATTGGTAGTGGCTTGGTGATTCGCCGTGGATGCAAAAGATCACAGTTCGATTCCCGGTTTGGGTCTATCCAGAAATCAAACCGATTTACTGGGGATGCCATTGGAAAAAAATTATCTGGTACTTCGTAACAAGGGCTATTGATTCCTTACTTCCATATCATGAAAACTAGTGTATTGACTGATACAGACCTATTTAATAAAAAAAATACAGACTGTACAAAAGAATCACTCCTTAAAAGCACGCGATCAGCTGTTCCTTTACAAAAACTTTCACTATGGGAGCAACATCAAAATCGTGTTTTTTTAGATGCTTCATCCTCCCTAGTATGAGCAAGAAAACTCGATATGATATGATATAATATAGCGATATATCGACACCAACTGTAAAAACATGATAGTTATTGCCGCCATGTTGAATCGCCGTGCCGGTGACGTCACATATTATGACCGCTGTTTCGATAAAAAATCAAAATGGCGGCTTTATCTATCATATTTTTACAGTTGGTGTCGATATATCGCTATATCTTTTTATATCGTGTTTTGGTGGTCATGCTAGGGGGGGCATTTATCATCAGCGATCGGAGTAGGTAGATAAATTTAATGTACTTTGGTAGTGCTAGTATAATATGGAAATGCCTTTTTTCAAAAACTGATACCAAGAAATTCCGGAATCTCGGAGGCATGTCCATATACATCAATGTTTGAGATCATTGACCTCAAATCAATCTACCTACTCCGATCACTGCTTATCGTCGAGGTAGCGCGTTAGTTTAAAAAAAAAAAAAAAAAAAACCCACTAACACGATAAACCTCCGCGACGCATTTTTTCTTGTACGATACGGCTTGTGACAGTACGAATATGCGCGAGCGCGTACTTATGCGCGATTTGTAAAAGCTTTTTGCTAAGTATCTGCATAAGCTAAAAAAATAAGAAAAATACTGTCGTATAGCTAGATTCATTAGTGTTGTTTTCTTTTCTGAAAGTTATTATCAAATTAGTGCCGTTAATTTAATTTCACGAGTTTAAATCGGCGAGCTGTCACATTTTTACCACATTGTCAACTTTTTTTCGCAATAACTTCTAAAGTTATGAATTCTTACGATTTAAATATTTTTAATATGAAAGTGTGTTTCAATACCTTTTCTAATGACATATAATTCTTTTAACAAATATTGTTGTTCTCACAAAATATAGTTAAAACTAAACACCCGGCCTAAGAATAATTGCCGTATACCCCGCGCGCCGCAAACAAAATTGATGAAATAGTATCGAAAATTAATATCAATTTGTTTAAAAACCTGTTATTTCTGTAGTATATAAAACAACCTTTCATTTAATGTATAGTTTTACTAATTCCGACCATTAATAATTATATATAAACCTTGCCTACCTTCGACAATTCCGAGGTTTTGATTTCACCTTCATATATCGGATTACACTCGCATTGGTCACAGTAGGTTACACCATTAGAAAGAAGACAAGTTCACAATTGTTTTAATATAATATGAAAATAAACACTTAAAGCAAGAAACTGCACAAAAATACGCAAACAGGTCCACTCACACTCGACGCGACCACTGGCAACTTGCTGACTTTGACATTATTTATTTTTCTACCGTCGACAGCTGTCGGGTTCTGCTACCCGCCAATTTTTTTTTAATTTACCAGAGAACATATAATAACTATTAGATTAGAGTAGTGCACACACGACAACAGGTAAAATACGGTTTTTAACGAACAGTACCTCGCCGGTCGGTTGACCGAGTATTAGGACTATGTCCTGATGAAAGATGGGAAGGTGATCGAATACTCGTACTTTGACGTGGAAGTGGGGAGCATCTAAAATTATTTTTTACGATTTCGATGTTGCTCCCATAAAAAAAGTTGATGTGTATGAGCAGCTGATTACGTGGTTTTAAGTGGTGTCCTATTCTTATGTACACCCTGTATAATACAACGTGAAACTGTTTTCTACCCATGAATATAAACAAGTTTTACAATTGGAGCAATGACAAAACCACGAGGAAATTTTCCACACTATCTTACAAAATTATCGTCTACCTACCTCGACGATAATAAGGAGAATACTTTTTTGCGATAAAATAACAAAATAAAAGTTCACCCATCACGACAATCGAGTCATAGTTATGGTATTTTTATTGCAAAATGAAATCCATAACATTACGAAAGTGAAATTGCGGTTTACGATTTATGACGTATTAAAAAAAAACTAATTACTTGATCTCGTTCAAACCAATTTTCGCTGGTAGTTTTTATGGTAATGTACATTATATATTTTTTTTAGATTTATCATTCTCTTATTTTAGAAGTTACAGGGGGGGGGGACACACACATTTTACCACTTTGGAAGCGTCTCACACGCAAACTATTTAGTTTAGAAAAAAATGATATTGGAAACCTCAATATCATTTTTAAAGACCTATCTATTGATACCCCACACGTATGGGTTTGACGAAAAAAACGAGTTTTAGTTCTAAGTATGGGGAGCCCCCAAAATTTATTATTATTTTTCTATTTTTTTGTAAAAAATAAATATCATGGTAAAAAAACTGTATAATACACTGTTATATGCGATGACTATTTTTGTTTTTTAAATCACATTCTTTCGCTCAAATCGTGATGAAGTCGTTCATGTCGATCTTGAAACAACTAATAAATAAGTAGGTATTGTAAATATTGGAAAAGTCGGACATAGCTCGACAGATTAGCAAACTAAAGTGGCAGTAGCAGGGCACATAGCACGTATAATTGACGGCCGATTGGGCAAAAAGCTTCTAGAATGAAGTACCTTGCTGATTCTTAGCCTCTTGGCATAGGACGTCCACCCACAAGGTAAAAGTTGCATGAAACCGCTGATTGCAGGCCGCTTACAACCGGCCAATCTAAAAGTCATTGGGATAGGACTATGTTCATGTTGGCGCGAATTGTTTTTTCTGCTGTATTAGCTCATTTTTGTGTACGCTCACCTTGGACCCATGTCTAATATAAGTGTAGAAGCTGGTATACGCGCGAGCTAGCTACGAAACTACCTCGCGCACCGCTCGGAAAAAGCGCGTTCAATTTAGTAAATCGCGCGTGTAGGCTCATAACGAGCGAAAAATGCACAGAAAAACCGCTAATCTAAAACAGCCCATTATTATATTCTAAGTCCGCAATTAGTGGTTAGGTTAGCCATTTAATAGAATGGCTAATACAACTAGTTTGCTGCGACATGTATTCCACTTCTGACGTGAAAATAAATGGCGTCTCAGGAAGAATGAACTGGGCACACATTATAAATAGTCACATTGACCCCTGAAATAACTTCTCCGGAGTGAAATTCACCCTTTTCAATGGGGCAAATGGGAAACTTATTTCTCGTGATTTTATGATACTGTCAGCTCCGGTTCTTGGGGTGAAATATGGGGTTTAGGGACAAAATTTAAGAACACCTTAAAGGGTTCTTATGGGATTTTATTCGTCAATGTTCCTTATAAATTGAAGGCTTAAAACGCTTAGTTAAATCTAGTTAAATAGAAGAATAATGTGAGTTTCCTTTTTGGTAATAATGAGATACTTTTTAGGAAGGTACCTAATTTTCCTATAGGTATTCTGGATTGCATTACTATAATGTACGTATCTCGCTTGTATGTATTTATCAAGTCTGTGTTAGTTTTGCAAGTGTTTGTGTTTATGTGGTTGTCTGGCTCGTGGTTGACGAGTTTCTAAATCACAGTATATACAGGGTTATTTGTATAACATCAACAACCTCCTAGGGCTGATTCTGGTGCTCAAATACAACAACTTTTACTACAGAACCAACATTGAAGCTAAAAAAAAATTTCACTTCTCCATACAAACTGATGTCAGCTGGTGGCGGCTTAGTATGGGGTAAGTGTTTTTTTTGCGATTTGAATGTTGGTCCCATAGAAAAAAAATTGCATTTGAACCCTGTGTATTCTATACAGTATAGTTACTACCTACAAACGTTTGAAATGACGTACACACGCAGACGCACACTTCAACAAGAGCCCGAAGCGGTCGTCGCAGTGCTGTCAGTCGCGGGTGCCGAGTACTGCCGAGCCGTGACGAGTTGTCAGTTGTCACACTGCGATTTTCTTCATAGAATGCTTACTAAACAAAACTATTTCAATTTACAAAAAATATAACTCTAACCCTAACGACTGTTGATATTTATGTTAACAAATGGGCCTAGTTTCGGTACATAATGCTTTAGTTTATTTACTTCTTAGGGTTACATTGCAAAGGGGTGCCAAATCATTAGGAGTGGCTCAGAATCAGTAACTTATTCTTATTACATTTAATTATTCCAATCCGCTTTTAAAATCGTACGATAATTTATCTCATTCATGAAAGAATTGCACTGTATGTGCATTGCGTAAAGTCTTTGTAGGCTCGCCGTACCTACGCCTCTGATGAATAACCGCGCGGCTTTCGTAATCTTTCTATTGACTTTATTTTCGGATATTTTAAATTAATTTTGATCGTTAGGTGCGTACGATTATTAAAAATAATAACGATTAAGACGCTTCTTTATATTGCTACCAAATCCCAGGATCGTATTTTTAAATTTGGCACCCCTTTGCAATGTAACCCTGTATACTGTGCCTAAAGAATGCTTCTGGCATCAACTCCGCGATTAGTTCTACTTTTTTTTTAACAATTAAGTTTAGTTATTTAATTAAATAGCAACCTTATTTGATACTGTCGTCGATTTTGGTGTCATTTGAAACTGTCTTCATATTTCGTTATAAGTGAAATTCTCAAATATTAATATTATTAGATTTTTAAACTGTCCTCTACCTTAAGGTTGTCTGGAAGACTAATAAACAACTCAAACCAATTTATTTCTGCAAATAGGCTTAAATATTAAGCTCTTTTACAAGTTCTAATTTTTTATCCTACCACTGCTTCGGATAATTGTGGGCTAGGGCCGAGAAGAGATCGCTTCTAGGGATAAGACCGCCCTAATTGTACAATTTTTTTTTTCTTTGGTACTGGTTGTTTTGTGTAGTGTGCAATAAAATCTTTCTATCTATTAGGTTATTGATAATATTATTAGGTAACTCCCTCAATATTTTTAGGAAATCCCTTTTAATATTAACATTTTGAAGCAAATTTTACCATCTTGAAAGAGTAAAGGCATAATAAAGCTTCTAAGAGGCTTAATTAAATAAATAAAATTTGTTCTAACCGAAATTTTCCTTATCGTTAAATAAAATAACTCAAAATTGGCCACATAAAGTTCCAAACCTAAATTCATCACAGTATATGATGATGTAGTAGGTTCGTAACCCACAATAATCACTATTAATCGTTTATACTATAAAAAATGAATATAACGTCGAGTATTATCCTTGACATTGGTCGCATTACTAGTAATTTCTATAGTATAATTACAGATTAAGCCATTAATTATAGGTGCTTGTAGCTCAGTCAGTGACAGTGACAGTGACAGTGAAAGTGCTACTTTGGTAGTGATTACCAAAGTTAAGCCACCTACGCCGCGGTTGTGTTTGGATGGGTGACCTTTAAGACAATCATCTTCGTGCTTCGGAAGGCTCGTTAAAAGACCTACCTACTAACAAAAATAAAACCGTGAATTTTAGACAATTCGAGTTTGATGCTTCTGGTCTAGCGTGACGTGTAATACCCACGTTAAAAGTTTAAAGGTCTGCCTGCCTAGCATGAGCACTAAAACATGATATGAAATAGCAAAATATCGACACCAACTGTAAAAATATGATAGATATAGCCGCCATGTTAAATCGCCGTCACATATTAAGATCGCTGTTTCGATAAAAATTCAAAATGGCGGCTATATTTCTCATATTTTAAAAGTTTGTGTCGATTTATCGCTATATCATATCTTATCGTGTTTTGGTAGACATGCTAGGGGAGCTGGTAAGTTTTTCACTTAAATTTTCTAAAAATCGAGTTTGCTTCCCTGGTTTAGATGCTATAGAGTCAGCATACCTACTGTCAAAAATTCTGTTATGATAACATTAAGGAAACCTCTTTACCTTTACTTTACCTCTGAAGGATAACTGATTACGTTTTAATGCATTTTTAATTGTGCCATAAAACTGAGGTAGAAAATGAGCCGCCCGTTCCCCATTAAGCTTTACTCAGGAATCGAACTGGGATCTTAGTAGGCTTTTAATCCAGCGGGTTAATGATAATATAATCTCTTGAGTATCAAGATCTTTGGCTCGGCTTACTTCGGTTAAGGTGAGACTACACTGAAAGATAGTGTTAGACTGGCAAATAATGTAAAAAAACATGGCATCTTTTAATAATAGTGTTGCCAAATAGGTACTTATAAGTTAGTTAATAACCTGATTCTATCAAATGCAACTAAAATACCAATATAGATAAAAATTTAAATGTTTATACATATATTTTTTAAGACTTTATAAAGACTTCTAGATAGATTCTGGCGTAGATCTAGGCAGGTTTTAGCGCTTCAACACAATTTATTGAATTAGAGCGCTATAATAATGCCTTAATTAAAAGGTCCTGCGTAAACCAAAAATGATTTTGAATAGTTTTTTTCTGCAAATGTAATTTATCGTTGAATATAAACTATTTCTTAAGTTGTCGCGCATAATATGCTAAATATACAAAAACACAGTATTACATGCCTTGTACTTACTAAAATATTAAAGTTAACGAGTTTATTTGCAAAACATTCAATTTTTATGACAGAATGATAGCTATAGATTTGTATAGTTATACCACATATGAATACAATGTTTTAAAGCAAATTTAGTATTTAAATAATTATGAAAATGTAATTATTTTGCTCACTTACGCCGGCATAGGCACCCCACACACAAGCAAAATACAAAGAGCGACAACCGCCCTCCCTGAAATTGCATGCGAGACAGATGAAAGCAAAAGTACCCAACACCGACATAAAAACCTGAATAAAGTAACGCCTGATTCTATTAATTTAATTAAGTATTTATTTAATTGCCTCTTAACACAAGCCCAGTTACCCCTTTGCAGTGTACTCCATCCTTAGATTCTTAGATTTAGGTGCAGACGCCTCTTCTTTGATATGCAAATAGGAGAATTTAGACGATTGTCATATAATACCTGAGGGATTAACGTTCCACGTCGCTATAAGCTATTACTTGTGCGTTAAGTGCTACTATTATTACAAAAATTATAATAAATAATTATTCAGTTATTATATTTCGAGATGAATTATCTAAAGTAAACATTTATTCAGTACGTTCCTGTTATCACTGTTGCCGTTACAAAAAAAATAAAAAGTCCACATCATCATTTCAGCCATAGGACGTCCACTGCTGAACATAGGCCCCCCCATTGACTTCCAGATTGGCCGGTTGGAAGCAGCTTGCATCCAGCGTCTTCCTGCGACCTTTACCAGGTTGTCTGTCCACCTTGTGAGTGGACGTCCTACGCTGCGCTTGCTGGTACGCGGCCTCCATTCTAGAACCTTACTGCCCCATCGGCCGTTAGTTCTACGTGCTATGTGTCCCGCCCACTGCCACTTAAGCTTGCTAATCCGTTGGGATATGTCAGCGACTTTTGTTCTTTTACGGATCTCCTCATTTCCGATTTGATCTTGCAAGGAAACACCGAGCATAGCCCTTTCCATGGCACGCCGTGCGACCTTGATCTTTCTTATGAGGCCCATAGTGAGAGGCCACATACCTGTCCACAGTCCACATACCTGTTACTAAATAACATATGCTTCAAATAAATATGAGCGTTTAGCGTTTTCTAAGTCTATGATATTACCTTATCATTCCCTGAGTTCAAGCACACTCAAATAGATTTTGACCTTAGAAACAGGAGTTTGTTAAGTTATTACAAAAATATTTATATTATTTTATTTTAATTATTTTTCATAGTATTTCGTTTTTACCTATGTTTCTACGGAAAACTTGTTCTGTTTTATGGAAACTACCAATTCCTTAAATATGGTTGAAACCTTATTTGACACTAAATTAGGCTAAGTAAAAAATAGCAATGTTGTTAAACAAAGCTGCCAATAAGTAAGAAAAAAGCCTAGGAAAAGATTGTTAGCATTTTTAACTTCAAATAAAGAAGATGAATCATTAACCTGTAAATTAGGATTGTAAGTACTAATTAATTAATTAAACTTGTTTGACTATTTATTACGTAGTGAATCTCTTTTAATTAAAGTCGTTACCAACATTTGGTTAAAAAAAAAACCTACTTAGTAACATGAATTTAAATTAACTAAAACACGGTATGGTTCTCTCGGTCACACTTGGACGTTTTTCTTACAAAATAAAAATATAAAAAGATAATGTAAATCTCTTTTCCTTGATCTGTAGTTTTCCTTGTGTTGAAAAAAAGAAAATCCTTCGAGACACCTTTTTTCTTTAGGATTCCATGAAATCAAACAATATCAATACAAATTTCAGAGAATAATAATATATTTAGATATAGGAAAAAAATCTTTTTTTTTTCAAGGAAAACGGTTCGTATTTATTTTAAAAAATGAAAAGAAAACAAGAAAGCCAAAAAAAATGTTGTGTAGCATGAAAAGAAAAAAGTGAATCCTTTGCCCATTAGTGGGATTTAAAAGCTAGATTATACAGTTAAATACTTCTGAAGACAATATCAGTCAGAGGGTCAGTAAAACGGCGTCAGTGATTATTATTAGATATGGTTGTTTTTATAGGATTTGTTTAAGAAATTGGTACTATAATGTTGTAGTTTTTGTTTTTACCTCGGTTAAACTAAGCTAATTTAAACTATAAAACGCGTACAATTATCGTTTAACTACCACTAACAAAAGTTAATGACGTACAATACACCACTACTAAAAGTCTAATTACGAAGAAAGTATCCATTATGTGGCTGCGAGTTTATGTTTCTGTTTAATGTTTGAAAAGGAGAATGAATGTGAAAGTTAACTAAGGGGATGCGTTGAATATTAACTATTTTAAAGTGTAGGTAATAATGTTTTTTTGAATTTGGATGTTCTAAAGTGACTTTGAACCGTTTCCGCATACTTTGTTTATAAAAACGGTATAACATCATCATCATTTCAGCCATAGGACGTCCACTGCTGAACACAGGCCTCCCCCAATGACTTTCATCGGGGGGGATTGCCAATACTCGCCACGCTTGAAAGGCGGGTTGGCGAGCGCAGTTTTGTTTTACATTTCGCACGCAGATGCTGCTGCCCGTCTCGTGCTACATGAATTAGTCGCCTCTTACGACACGCCTACTGTTGGCGGTGGGGAAGTGTATTCTTTACGGCAGTCCCCACACGGCACACGGTACGGTACGGCACAAAAACGGTTAGCATTGACATAATATATTGCATTAGGTTTCACCAAATCGCTGTTAAAGACCTAATGCCATTAATTTTCAAACATTATAAGTAAACCAATTGGTTCATATTGCGGTTTAAATTGATGAACCGATTTACGTATAAGCCAGATTTCTTATGAATAATAGGGCTTTGACTCCAACCTACAAACACTAAGAAAGCGCAAAATTTAATTACACGACGTGTTTCAAAGTGAAAAAACGAAAATGCTGGCTGTGTGTGAGCGTGATGGCAGTACAGAAAGTGTATCATGATAAATAGAGAGGGAAAAGGATTAGGTTCTTTACAAAAGCTAGAACTCGAAGCTAATTCCAAGTCGATACATTTCGACAGCCGCCGTGTACTATGCAAATCAGCCTGTTTCCTTTAATTTATGCGTCGTGTTTTACTTAGTTCTTGTAAATAGAAAGAAAGTAGCGATGAAAACGAAAAATAATGTTTTTGTGAAACTTTCTATTTTTTGACTTATGTCACTTTCGTTTAACTTATTTTAATCGCTTTGTGTATTCTGTAACTTAAAAAAGAATTACTTGAACTGCATGTCCAACTTCAAGAAGTCACCGAACACCGTGACGAGTTACTGAAAACCATCAACACCTTTGATCAGTGCAGTAATATTTTCGAACAGACTCTAGCGCGTAATAATGAGTTGGAGATTGAACTCCGAGATGCCAACAGGACGTTATTACACTTTGAAGAAGAAAAAAATCAACAAAAGTTCTCGCAGACCTTGAACCTCTACGAGGAGTTGATTGGGAGCCCAAGTGGGCATGCAGTGGTTTCACAATGTGGTGGACAATTTGTTAATGGTAAAAATGATACTCAATCACTTAGTAAAAATAGGCTAAAAAAATATTTGAAAATAAATAAATTTATAACAAAAACAAAAAAATTAATTAAAAAACAGAAATGCTTTTATGACAATATTAAGTTAAGGAAAGAACGCGCAGAGTTAGTAGACAGTTTAGAGATCTATAATAATAAACTGTATGAAAGTAGATCTAAATACAATGTTGATATTGAACGGATGCAGGCTGACATCTCACAGTTGCATGAGTCATTAAAATCTATAACATGCAAGTATGTCTCTGCCCAGGAACAAATAAATGAACACATCCTGGCCGCAAATAAACTTCTAGAAATAGAGAATCACAATTCAGATTTTTTATCGCTACCAAACATAAAAATATCTCAGGTGCCTGATAATCCCTATCCGGTGAATGTTAGCCAGCAGCCATCAATGTCGCCACCAATGCCGTCATCACACTATAATAATAAGAAAACTAAACCGAATGTAATTATTTTTTCTGATAGGTTAGGAGTTGGTTACGGTTCCTTGTTAAGTAAGAAATTAAAATGTAATGTTATTAATAACTGTATGCCAGGTGCAACTCTTGATAAAATAGTTAATTGTGTCTTAAATAGTCAATTTAACTCTGATTCAATCCTTATAATAATGTTAGGAAATAGCCAAAAACTCACTAAGACAAAAATTATACAAAATTATTCAATTTTGTCTGACCTTAATGTTAGGAAAATATTCTTTTGTGCCCTACCTTTCTGTCAAAATCAGATGGCGCATGAAAATGAAGGTATTCACTCATTGAATACTTTAATTTATAATATGACTCAACGTCATAATGACAAATTTGTGTTTTTTGACACAAATAAATTTATTAACAATAGTTTTCAGTTGACTGGCAGCTCTTTACACCTGCCTTATAAATTTAAGAAACGAATAGCTAGTTTGCTAGCATATAATATTAACTGTATTAATTTAAAATACAAAACTGAGACAAACTATGACCAACACATTAGTATTAGTACTAATTTAAATATTATTCCCTTGACAACCTCTGAGATTTTAAACTAAGAGGGAAGACAAAAGCCAAGTCTACTTTTAATATTGTTCATCAAAATATGCAAGGCTTGGCTGGCAAAGAGTTAGAATTAGCCTTATTTTTACAAGATTTAAATGTACATGTTATATGTTTAAGGGAGCATTGGTTTAATCAATATGAATTAATGTTAAACATCGAAAATTATAAAATAGGTTCGTTCACAAGGAAGTCGGCTATTAGAGGTGGGTCACTCGTATTATTAAACAGAGAATTAAAATGTAAAGAACGGAAAGATATTGTGTCACTTTCTATTGAACGAACTATTGAAATAGCCTGTGCTGAGCTGGAGCAGTATATTATATTAAGTGTTTATAGCCCCCCATCTGCAAATTACCAGCTTTTTGAGTCTACTATGGAAGGGGCCTTGAAAAAGATTTGCAATTCCAATAAAAAAATTGTTGTATGTGGAGACTTCAATATTGATATATTAGTAAATTCACAGAATTCAGTTCGTTTTCTTAATCTTTTTAAATCATATAATTTAATTAACCTATTTAATGAACCCACAAGGGTGACTCCTACATCAGCTACTTGCTTGGATAACATTTTTTGTAATAGCAATGTAATAGATAAAACAATTATAAATTATTTAAGATCTGACCATAGTGGACAAAGGGCATCATTTGAACACAATCGTGTCCAAAACATTATAGAAGCTGTTTATAGACCTATTACCGTTAATAGAATAGACAGATTTAAGGACCAAATTTATGACGGTATAGATTCACTAAAACCTAGCAGTATTCATACTGTTGATCTGTTATATGAGAACCTTTTTGGCTTAATTAAAAAGGAATTTGATAAAATCTTTACACAAAAGAAGATAAAAGTAAACAAACTCAGGTGCAAGTTTAATGAATGGGCTACACCCGGTATTTACAAAAGTAGGAAGACATTATATGAGTTGTATAGTCTAAAAGCAGATTCCCAGAACCCACAGATTATAGATCATGTTAGAAATTACTCTAAAATATTTAAAAAGGTATGTGCCACTGCAAAATCAAATCATCTTCGTAATATTATCATGGGTTCAGATAATAAAACAAGGGCCACATGGAAAATCATTAATAAAGAAACATGTAGGCATAAACCGAATGATCACGATTACTCTCTCAAAATTGGGGGTAAAATAATTAGTTCAAATGCAGAAGTTGCAAATGCTTTTGAGACATTCTTTTCAAACATAGCTCCCTCCACAACTAAGGAACTGGCTTCTCCTGCTGAACTAGCTGAATCCCTTCTCAGGTCGGGTGTTGATGAGTGTAAAACTCCATTAAATTTTAGGCATATAAACTCTGAAATAGTAATAAAAACTTTTAAGGAATTAAACATGAAAAAAACTGAGGACTTATGGGGAATCTCTGTCAGTATTATCAATACAATTATAAATGCGATAGCCCCTCATCTCGCAACTATTTTTAACAAATGTATTGACAATAAACAGTTTCCGACTCTAATGAAATTTAGTAAAATTATTCCTTTATTTAAGTCAGGCGAGAAAAAAGATCCTTCTAATTTTCGTCCGATTTCAATATTACCAGTACTCAGTAAGGTCTTCGAAAAAGTAATTTTTAATCAACTTTTATCACACTTTGTCCTCAATAAATTGCTGCATAACAATCAATACGGTTTCACGAAAGGTAGAAGTACTACTGATGCTGGAGTTGCACTCTTAAAACACGTGTTTGATGCTTGGGAGAGTAGGCAGGATGCTTTGGGTGTTTTTTGTGATCTTTCTAAAGCTTTTGATTGTGTAGACCATCAAACCTTACTGAAAAAACTAAGGCACTATGGTGTTTCAAATGATGCCTTAGATTTAGTAAACTCTTATCTCACAGGCAGAACACAAAAAGTTTGTATCAATGGAACTGAGTCTTCTGGGTCGCCTCTTACCATGGGTGTGCCTCAGGGATCGATATTAGGACCCCTGTTGTTTCTAATTTACATTAACGACCTTCCTTCTTTCACGAAAAACCTCTGTGAGACAGTGTTATTTGCAGATGATACTTCACTGATTTTTAAAATCAAGAGATGTAAATAATGCTCTCTCGCAAGTGTTGCATTGGTTCACTACCAACAACCTTATGCTCAATGCAAATAAAACAAAATGTATTAAATTCACAATGCCGAACGTAAAGCAAGTCCCAACATATCTTACTGTAAAAGATGAACGACTAGATACGTCTAGTTCCACTACCTTTTTGGGAATAACTTTAGATTCCCGTCTGCAATGGGGTGCTCATGTTGAGACTCTGTCGGGAAGACTTAGTTCAGCTGCTTATGCCGTGAGAAAGATAAGACAATTGACTGATGTTGGAACGGCAAGATTGGTGTATTTTAGCTATTTTCACAGTATTATGTCATATGGAATATTGTTATGGGGCTCAGCAGCAGATATTGAGTCTATCTTTGTGCTACAAAAGAGAGCTGTACGGGCAATTTACGACCTTAGACCCCGAGACTCGTTAAAAGATCTGTTCAAGGAAATTAATATATTAACAGTGGCTTCTCAATTCATCTATGAAAATATTATGTACATTCGTAAAAACCTGCATATATTTCCTAAGAAAAGTGACATTCATAATCATAATACCCGGAATAAAGATAAACTTGCCGTTCCAAATTTCAGACTGCATAAAGTAGGTAATTCGTTCATGGGAAAATGTATTCGCATTTTTAACAAATTGCCGCAGTCTATTGCTGAACTACCTATACATAAATTTAAATCGCATGTCAAGATGGTATTAATGAAAAAAGGTTATTACACTGTAAATGACTATTTAATTGATAAAAATGTATGGAATTAAATACTGCCCTGCTCGCACAGGTACATATTATCTTGTAATGTAAACATACTATTTAAAAAGAGGCTGACAATAGTGACCGAGTTTCTTCCGCTGCTTCTTCTCGGCACTAGCCCACAATTGTCCCGAAGCAGTGGTAGGGTAAAAAAAAATTGGGACGTGTAAAAGAGCTTAATTTAGGCCTATTTGCAGAAATAAATTGGTTTACTGTAATGTACAGACAACAGCACGTCGACCTACTACAAAACGTCAAATTCTCTCAATTGATATTGATCTCTAGATGTCCGATTTAAAGTTTAAAATCCGTCGTATGACCATTAACTCTTTAGGTAGGTTGACCTGCCGCTGACTGTACAATATGGAAGACATAATACTATTATGTTATGATGCTGAGACGTTACAATATTTTTTGTAAATGCATATCATAATATTCAGAAAACTTAAAGTGAATAACAGACCAAGTAAGTTTCGTTCGTTTCGTCATTCACCTAAACTAAACAATATACATAAGGCAAGATGAATGAACCTTGAAATACTAAAACAATCGTTTAGCTATTTTATATATGAGATAACATTTTATATTATAGAAAACATTCAGCTAATTTATACATCAAATAAAGAAAAAAAACATAATAAATTGCAAAATTACAAACTCTAAAAATTTTGACTAGGTACGTAACTACATTTAACATGTACCTAAGTGTAATAACTTTAATTTTTTAAAAAAATGTGCAAATTCTAATCGATTCACTTATTGCAAGTAAATATAATTTAGCTATTATCATCGCTTATAATTTACTTTGAAAGTAACAAAAAAATATCTAAACGGAGATTTTTTTCTTTTCTGTTCTGAATATTTCTGTCTTTCTCTTAAAAACTTCATATAAATGCACCTCATGCATACACTACAAAACTGTACTGCGAATAAAAAAAAATGTGTCAGCAATAAAATTATGAGATTAAACTACAAAGAAAAACGGGGTCAGTGCTAGTCGTAAAACGGCCGTTTCACGCACTCTTCATTTTTTTTACGAGCGCGCTGAATCAGGGGTCTTGGACAAGTTACTACTTACAATGTGACGGAGCAGATACAGTAGGCTCGCTCACTACTAGGATGTCATCTTTTTACCGCGTTTACGAGTACATTATTCAGTTAGGCTGTATTTGGTAACCGACTACTAGGTATAAACTGTTATTTGGTTTAGCCTTATTGGACTTGCCTCTTTTCGACCATTGACCATTGACAAATATAGGCAATCATCAGTTAACTAATTCGGCTACACCAACCTTAGTAGTTAGTTATCTTTATATCAAATTGGCTTCTACTAGTTTCATCTGGATACGTCCCAGCGAAAACAGGCATCTATCCCTCTTAGATACCTAGAACGCGCTAAATTGAGGTAAAAATTTTGTTTAAGCTGATGCACGGTTGCTAGCATACTTAAATACTACTGACGTCTCGGAAACAGTGAGAGCGCTAATTTAATGTCGATTTTTAACAGTAAAATTTTTTTTTAGAGATTTTATGTTGGACCAATAAAAAAAAGTTGTTGTATTTGAACAGTAGAATCACTCTCTATAGTTCCACTTCACCTTTCTGTCACATATTGTATGAATAAATAGAAACAAAATTAAACAGACAATTATCAAAATAAACAGAAAAACTATAAGTTGTCTTTTTTACGTTATCAATAAATCTGATTATTTGCCGTAACAACGTGTTTTTTATGTGTATGCATATAAAATCAAAAAGGCAAAAAAATATAAAATATCTTTCTTTGGAAAATTTAAGCATTTTGTGTTCGAGTTGCAATTTATCCCCCAAGATCGTAATAAAATCTTCCAATTTGTCAATTTTGACTACCACCCTGCGCTAACATACTGCTCAAGCCCAAAGTCAAGGCTGGTTAAAGAGTAAGCTTGCTGTTTATTACTCAGTTGGTTTTGGACAAGTTACTTCTTATAGTGTGATTTCATGTCAGTTTTACTTTTCCTAATAAAGGATTTTTCCTTATTTTAGCTTCACTTTTATTTGATAATAAATCTTAGTACCTATATCTTTTTAAAGAATTATATGATATTCGATTTTTTGTTTTATTAAGCTACAATCCTTTTTTTGCGGAATAACATTTAGGAAATGTTACAAGTATATTTACAAAACCAAAATCAACGAAAAAGAGATTTGCGCACAACAGCTTTTATGTTTTTGATTTGTGTAAAGGAATCAAAAGGTTTTGTGTAAATGTGGGATGTAATGTTTCAATACTTTTTCTTTTAAAATTATATTTAAACGTTATAAACAATGTATTAACAAGAGAAATTGAGATGATATATTTACATTAGTATTCCAAAACGCAAAGCTAACTACCTAACAATGCTTAAACTTAACACTTTAACAAATTCACGTCAAACATTCCAACTTCTAATCCCATTGTTACGCAAATTATACCGTTTAATTGTAACTAGAGCAGTGTTTCTCAACCGTTTTTGATTCAACCTACGCTACTTAACTTTTTTTTAACTTCACTTTACTAAAGTGCCATAGGCGGGGCACATAGCACGAGAATTGATGACCGATGTGGCAGAAAGGTTCTAGATTGAGGACTACGAACCGGGAAGCGCAGCGTTGGACGTCCATGCATACGTGGACAGACGACAAATACAAATAGTTTATTTGTCATTCAATAGGGTTGAGAGAATACAAAGTCGATGTTAAAAAATAATATTACATGAAGCACCAATTAAGCCATACACAATAGCATGCACAGTTGCACATATAAAGGAAAATTAATTAATTATAATATGTCATTGAACATCCAAATAATTAAGTTATAACCAATTATATCCAATGATTATACAAAATAGCGAGAAAAGTGTATATTATATAAGTATTAAGTCGTTTACGTTTTATCCTTTAAAAATTCGTCAACCGAGTAACACGTTTTTTTATAAAAGCCATCTACGTAATTATTTGTCAAACAATGCGACCGGAAGATGCCTTATACTTATAAGCCGGTATTTTATTAAAAATAGTCTTGCATATAGCATGACAATTCTTTAAAAAGCGCTTCGTTTTGAGCCCTAACATGAAGGGTTTAATAGTAGCCATTGAAGTGTTTCTAATCACCTCCTGACTCCATCATCAGATCATCACGATAGTGTCAAATTATTGCATTGTCATCCAAATATCAGATACTTACAGTCTCAAACCGATCCGTCAGTTAGAAGTAGGTTAAAACTAACCAACATTTGATTACACAGTTAGTAAGTTAGTAAGTGAAGCTAATAAAAGTGTGTTACTAATAAAAATATACTCTGCTTTTGCAGTTGAGAACCACTGTACAAGAGTTATTAAACTGGATTATCACCACAGGAGCACGAAGGCGACGATTCATTACAAAGTTAGGCGTTTAACAATAAGACCGATTACTAAGTCACACCACAACGAGATGTGTTTAGAGATATTTAATTATATCGTCGACATGATTAACTGTTTAAAATTGAATAAAGTATCATAGTTTAAAATCTATAAACACATTTCATCATCATCATTTCAGTCATAGGACGTCCACTGCTAAACAAAGGCCTGCCCCAATGACTTATCATCTAAGGGGATTGCCAATACTCGCCACGCTTGGCAGGCGGCATGGCGAGCGCAGTTTTTTAAATGATTTCGCACGAAAACGCTGCTGCCCGTCTCGTGCTACAGGAATTAGTCGCCTTTTACGCCACGCCTCCTATTGGCGGTGGGGAAGAGTATTCTTTACGGCCGCCCCCACACGGCACCACACACTTATATACGAGTACTAGCTGATGCCCGCGACTTCGTTCGCGTGGTCTATAGTTTATTCATAAAGGATTTACTGCGCAACTTTCTTATTTTCGCATTTATAATATTAGTAGGAAGTAGGATAGCTTTTAGCCCGCGACTTCGTCTGCGTTGACCTTATCCGGATAAAATGTATCCTATGTGTTAATCCAGGCCATGGTCTATCTGTATGCCAAATTTCCTTAAAAAGCATTCAGTAGTTTTTGCGTGAAAGAGTAACAAACATCCATCCATACTCACAAACTTTCGCATTTATAATATTATTAGGATATACTGGACTCGGCAAAACGAATCTAATGAGCCCAAACACTATGGTTTTACTTACTCACAGAACAGAGATAACACAATACGCGTCTGACTCCATCATCAGATCAGCACGATTATTGTTGTATTGTCATCCGAATGTGAAATAAGTACTTGCAATGTTTGAAATCGATATGTCAGAAATAGGTTAAAACTACTTCCAAGATTTTATTACATAGAGGTAGTTACAAATGAAGCAAATTTAAGTGTGTTAAAATTGAAACTAAACTTTTTATCAAAAAAGTATGAAATATAACATTAACCGCCAACAGGAGGCGTATCATAAGAGGTGACTAACTTCTGTAACACGACTGTAACACGAGACGGGCACCAGCGATTGCGTGCGAAATTTATTTACCTAGTCTTGCCATAAATACTGAAACAAAGGAAAAAAAATCTATTGCACATAACATTAATTACTTTTACAGTGTGTTAGTTTAATACATAGATATAAAATATATATATATAAACCTTATTCGAAGTGGTCTCCATTAGCTGCAATACAGTCCTTTTAACCTTGAGGCCAGTTATCAATAGAAGCACGCACTCTTTCCATGGGAAAATTCTTCACTGCCAATCGTACGGATGGTTTAGGGACTCCAAATTATCATGGCGTTTAGAGCAAGCTGTACTCTCTAAAACTGACTATAAATCATAATCCAGCGGATTAAGATCGGGACTAGACGACGGCCAGTCTTCAGCTCTGATGAAGTCCGAAACGTTCGTTTCCAACCAAGACTGCGTAGACCGAGCTTTATGACCCGGCGCCTAGTCTTGTTGGAAGGACCATTCTTGGTTATTGAACATGGTGGTGTTCACTTCTTAAAAATGGTATCTTGATACACTTGTGCCGATGTTTTGATACCTTTTTCACAAAAGTATGGCTCAGTCACTCCCTTCATAGCTAATACCTCACCAAACCATCACTGAAGTTGGATAGTCCACGTTGCACACTGTCGACGAATTAGGAAGCTTACTTAGAGCTTTGAGCATAAATACGGTCATTTTGTTTGTTAAAATCTTGCTCAATTGTAAAAAAAACATCTGTAAATACATCTGTAAAACAAACATTAAAAAAAAAAACAACCAAATTGAGAACCTCCTCCTTTTTTTGAAGTCGGTTAAAAAATGAATCTCTATTTTCCTTGGTCATCGCATCACGCGTGAACGGATGGAACGATTTCGCTTATTCTTTTTTTGTTGTGTTTATTATTGTCAGGAAAAGGTTCGTTTACAAAAAAAAATTAAGAAAGATGCCCAGAAAATCCTTTATGAATAAACTAAAGACCAAGCGAACGAAGTCGCGGGCAACAGCTAGTCTGATAAAAAACTGCGCTCGCTAACGCCAGTAAAGTAAATAAAGTCGGAGGCCTATGTTCAACAGTGGACGTCCTATGGCTGACATGATGATGATGATGATGATGATAACATTAATAATTACAAATACTTGTGGTGCTTGTAGCGCTTTGGTAGTGATTACCGAAGTTAAGAACTCATCATCATTAAGTATTATATTATAATTTGTTTGTATTAAAACTTTTGTGATAGTAGATGTTTGTTTATTAAACTAATTTCATTAGTTCACCGCAACACGCCCTTATGGCTGAAATGAGTTTCGCTTGAGATGTGTGCTCGGTGTTGCGGTTAGCATTTAAATTGCCAGAGATTTAAAGGGAAATTAAGAGAAAATGCTTAAGATGGCGTATGATAAAACATTTAAATTTTTTATTATTTTATTGGACAATGTCACATACATTACTCTGATCCTATGGTAAGTAGCCAAAGCACTTGTGTCAGAAATCAGAAGCAACGTCGGCACCACAACACCTAGAACCGATACAAATTAGCTCTTCGCTTTCCGCTTACCACTAGCAGACCGGAAACAAAAATGGAAAACCATGGAGAACATATTTTTTTATATTATTTATTTACATTGACCGACCGAGAATCGAACCCGGGACCTCTGAGCGACACCAAGTCCGGTATGCTCACCTCTCAGCTACGGAGGTCGTCGAATTATCTATATCTTATATATAAAGTTCTCGTGTCACAATGTTCGTTCCCGTACTCCTCCGAAACGGCTTGACCGATTCTCATGAAATTTTGTGAGCATATTGAGTAGGTCTGAGAATCGGCCAACATCTATTTTTCATACCCCTAAAGACCACGCAGACGAAGTCGCGGGCAACAGCTAGTATCTTATATACAAAAATGAATCGCTATTTACCTTGGTCACCGCATCACGTGTGAACGGATAGAACAATTTGGCTAATTCTTTTTTTGTTGTATTAATTTTTTGTTGTATATAGTCAGAAGAAGGTTCTTTTAAATGAAAAAATTAAGAAAGTTGGGATTTTTTTATGAAACACATCGCGAACGAAGTCGCGGGCAACAGCTAGTAAATAATAAATAAATTGTTTCGACAGTTACACCAATGATCTAGCCCCTTACTAAGCAAAGCTTGTACTATGGCGACTAGGTAACGAATAAATACTTAAGTACGTTTATAAACATCCATGACTTAGGTACAAATGCTCGTGCTCATCACATAAAAATTTACCTCTTGTGGGTTTTGAACCCGCAACCTTTGCCCGCAGGCTTTGTAGTCCGAAGCACGAACCACTACATCAGACGATCGTCAATATTATCTGAAAACATATGTAATTAATGTAATTATTGTAATTAAGTTATAAACTAAGTAAAGAAGTAATTAGAAGTAGATAAAGTGATAATACCGATTAACTATATAATATTAGCGATGTTAAAAACTCTATAAAATATCTCTTAGCAAACACGATTTGCTTTTCACTGTGAAAAGAAAATCGAAATTTAGATTTTCATTTGAAACTTTTCAGCAAAGTCCTTTTTTGCCAATCATTTTGCTACATAGTACAGAGTCGCGTTCACGTACGTATTACAAAAATAAACCAATCCAATTTTTGGCTTATTTTATTGAATTAAATTAAGTATTGGATAACATCACATACATTGATAAATCAGAAACAACGACGGTACCACAACACCCAGACCTTAAACAAAATAAAACGTTTTTATTCACATACATTACTCTGATCCTATGATAAGTAGCCAAAGCACTTGCGTTATAAAAATCAGAAACAACGATGGTGCCACAAACACCCAGATCCTAAACAAAATTAAAATGTTATTTTTCTACATTGACCGACCAATAATTGCCCGGATAATTTTAAAGTCAAAATAATACCGATTAATGACTCATTTCAAAGTCACTTACCGACTTAACAATATTCTAGGAAAATGTTCCTAGCGTGACTTCTAAATGTTTCTTTTACTAACTTCAAAATAAGCCAGCGACATTGCAAAATTGTATTTATTTGAACGCTTAATTTAGCTAGTAAGTACCTAACTAATTTAGTCAATGTAGGGATTGATAAGTTTTTAAAGTTAAACCTTTAATAAAATATAATTCTGCAGCACCTTCCCCTTTCTCTATGGTTGTCCTCTACCTGAAGGTTGTCTGGAAGAGATCGCTATTAGCGATAAGACCGCCTAAATTGTACGTCTTTCTGTAAAAATCATGAAATATTAACTTAGTATAGTGTGGAATAAAGAGTATCTATCCATCTATCTATAAATATCTGAATAAATGAATTAATCAATATAATTGACGACCTCCGTAGCCGAGAGGCGAGCATACCGGATTTGGTGTCGCTATCTCTGAGGTCCCGAGTTTGATTCCCGGTTGGTCAATGTAGAAAAATAAGTTTTCTTTATTGTATACCAACGTTGTTTCTGATTTATGTAACACAAGTGCTTATGCTACTTATCATAGGATCAGGGCAATGTATGTGATGTTGTCCAATATTTATTTTTATTTATTTATTTTTATATTAAATCCAGTCATGTTTATGTTATGAATACAGGTGTCAATTTCAGTTCCCTGCCACATGAAAATCAGTAATCCATTCTGCCTTCTGCCAGCACACGCAGTCGCAAATTTTTATTTTCAGCTATTTCTGTCTCACTTCTGGGCAAAGGGATCCTCCAAACCTCTCCTATTATCCTTGTCGGTGGTTAGGGCTTGCCAATCTTTGAGAAAAATGTCTAGGTCATTACGCCATCGTTTCCGAGGTCTACCTCTCGGACGATGTCCGTCAGTAGGCAGCCAGTGTGTGATGACTCTAGTCGACTTTTTAGGTCTAAAATAAGAAAGTTTTTTTTTTAATGTAGTCGACCGGGAATCAAACCCAGGACCCTTTGCAAACTGAATCATAGCGCCCCTGCACCACTTCTCTATCGAGTTTAGATGTTTCCGCCAAAACCTGGTTTCCTGAAATATTACGGGACGCCCGAATAATACATTTGTGCGTGCTGCGGTTTTATCTGAGCTCTTCGGAGATTACATTACTTGCCTAATTACCATTTGCATCTGTGTTCTTGAAAATACATCGGCATAGCCACAGTATATACAGGGTGGCCGGAAAGTTGACTGCATACTACCGATATGTGGCGCCCAGTGAGACTAATCTGCAACAAAAAAGATAAAAACTGCCCCAAATTCTATACAACTTTACCAACACACGTTATTTTGTCTTAAGTTATCTACTTAAACCATTTTCTGCCCAAAATTCCCACTTTACCACTCTTGACCGCATACAGAAGTTTTTTTTTTTTAAATTTATTTAAGAAAACCAACGGCGTTACAAACAATAATTAAATTATAATTAGCCTTACTAATTGTTATTGTACTTACAATAACAATTAGTAAGGCTAATTATAGGTCTCCCTTAATTTATAAAAGTATTTTACCGCGAGGTAAAAGAAGAGATTACTTTCAAGTAGGTGTTACAAAGATTTATAGCAATTGAAATGCAAAAATACCAGAAAACAAAAATCGGGTTACCGAAACATGCACCAAGTTAAATCGCATCTATCTTTCGAGTACGACACACATTAAAATGCGTAGATATTTAGGTCAGAAACAATTATTTAAAAAAAATAAAAAATAAAATTGACGTTTAAATTACATTAGAAAAAAGAAAAGAAAAAAGAAAAAAGCTTCTTAAGTACGGATTTATTTATTAATTATTATTTAGTATGTTTAGTGCTTACTTAAGTTTTTGAAATAAGTCAGAACCTATAAATGTAGCTCATAGTATTTTTTAGCTTTTTTAAAATTTTGACTCTACCCGCCCGAAACGACAATTTTTTATCTTTGGACTATAATTAGCGTACTTGTGTCAAAGTCAGGATGTTTTTTTTTAATGCACGACAGAATAATTCATACCAATCAAAATAAGAAACAAAAAAAACGACTGCGAAAATACACCGAAAAAATCATTTTGAATTGCAAACTACAACAAATCGCAAAAATATGAAAAAACAATATAAGTCCAAAACTACGCTAAAAGTACATGGGCGATATTTTCCGATGGACTTAAAAAAAATTACGTCAATTTTCCAGCCATCCTGTATATGAAACGACGCACTCACACAGATTCACGCCTCAACAAGAACCCTCAGCCTTTGTCGCAGTGCTGCCGAGCCGAGACGATTTGTCAGTTGTCATGCTTTGCGTTTACCTTTATAGTAGCCTCCCGGTTATTTCTATTGAGTACTTACTTTTTAAAATCTTTATTTAATGAGCTTATACACATTTTCTTTAAATAAAAACATCTTACCGTTATCTTAATCAGGTCCTATGGTCGACACAATTTTTAACGATTCTATTATTTAAGGTTTTTTCTGATCGTGGAGAGACCGAATTTAATTATTAGGCGACTAATTCCTGTAGCACGAGACGGGCAGCAGCGTCTGCGTGCCAAATCTTATACAAACTGCACTCGCCAACCCGCCTGCCAAGCGTGGCGAGTATTGGCAAACCCCCCAATAAAAATCATTGGGGGAGGCCTGTGTTCAGCAGTGGACGTCCTAGTTCTGAAAAGATGATCCAGAACGAAGTATCAGCATTATAACTATGCGATTCCTACAGAGAGAACAGTCATCATAATTTAAGCCATAGGACGTCCTGCTGAACGAAGGCCACCCCCATTGACTTCCAGTTCGGCAGGTTGGAAGCGGCCTGTATCCATCGTTTTCCTGCGACCTTTACAAGGTCGTCTATCCACCTTGTAAGTGGACGTCCGGTGCTGCGCTTGCCGGTACGCAGCCTCGATTCTAGAACATTTCTGCCCCATCGGCCATCAGTTCTACGTGCTATGTGCCCCGCCCACTGCCACTTCAGCTTGCTAATCCGTTGGGCTATGTTAGCGACTTATTATTATTGAGAACAGTAAATCCACGGAGAATCCAAGAGATGTGGTTGGATGGTCTTATATCATATACCCCTATCTGCCAAATAAGAAAAAAATAAACCTGTCCAAATTAGACAATTTATAACATGTTTACTCGTGTAGTAGCAAAAAATCCCACAGAAAAACATAAACATAATTAACATAACATCCTTAGCAGTCGGGTAAAAAGAACGCAGGTTTTCCCTAATTTGAAAAAATTTTTATAATAATATACATTTCTATTAATAATTTTTATTATTATATTAATATATTTTTTTACATTTTTGCAGGTATGTTTACTGACTGATTTGTTGGGGATGATGCGACTAATTGTAAGTACACATTGCATTAAAGAGTTTGGGTATTTTTTAAAATAAAAAACCCGCCAAGTGCCAGTCGGACTCGCGCACGAAGGGTACCGTACTATTAAATAATATTCTGTGAATATTTCAGGCGTCTACCTGTTACCGTTATTAATATCGAGCAAAAATCGGCAAATTTTGTTTGTATGGGCGTTTGTTGTATGGGAGCCCCACTTAAATATTTATTTTAATCTGATTTTAGTATTTGTTGTTATAGCGGCAACAGAAATATATCATAATAATATGTGAAAATTTCAATTGTCTAGCCATCACGGTTCATGAGATACAGCCTAGTGACAGACAGACAGACAGACAGACAGACAGACAGACAGACAGACAGACAGACAGACAGACAGACAGACAGACAGACAGACAGACAGACAGACAGACAGACAGACAGACAGACAGACAGACGGACAGTGGAGTCTTAGTAATAGGTTCCCGCTTTACCCTTTAGGTATAGAACCCTAAAAAGAGGAAAAATATATTGACTGCCTGTATACACTGCAATGTACAGTCGTAGGGGGTCGCCTTCACTCATTTATTTATTTATTTATTTTATTTATATTTAAAAATATACGCATAGCGAATTTATTTTTTGTCAATTAATTGAGGGGAAATATATTATTGTGTATCGCAGCAGCCATTATTTAGATATCCTTATTTGCCGATAAATACCTTATTTGCCGATAAATAATAGGGCTATGTTGACTAGAACTAGACTTTTAACTGTCAATTTTTGAAAAATGATATGCTACGTGTCCGGCGCCTGAGTGGAGAGAGGATTTTCGCACCCAGTTAAACAATCCAACACATTCAAAAATGTCATTTTTATATACAGGGTTACATTGCAAAAGGGTGCCAAATCTTTAGGAGTGGCTCAGAATCAGTAACTTAATCGAACTATGCAAAGAACAAAAAATTTTTTTTACATTAAATTATTCCTATCCGCAGTTATAAATCGTATACGTAGATAATTTAACTCATGAAAAATTTGCACCGTATGTGCACTGCGTAAGGTCTTTGTCGGCTCGCCGTACCTACGCCTGTGATGAATGACCGCGCGGCTTCGTAGTCTCTCTATTGACTTTATTTTCGGATATTTTAAAGTTTATCTACCTAATTAGTACAAGAACAATGAACCTAAAACTAAAAACCTAAAGTTAAAGTTAAAGTTATATTTTAAACGAATATTAAAACTAATAATGACTAAGACGCTTCTTTATATTTTCCCCTAGATCTTATTTTTTAAATTTGGCAACCCTTTGCAATGTAACCCTGTATAGTCCTATAGTAAACTATTCCCGGTCTCTCTTAATACTTAGGATAAGAAATTGAATAACTGATTACCTATTCTCAAGTAAATTTCCAGTCTAAACTAGACAGAAGATAAGTAATCATTGTAAATTCAACGTCTCAAAGTCTGGCCGTTGCAATGCCCAAACAACAATCTTATACTTCTTTGAAGTTGTAGACAACAATTTGTTTAAATTCAAAACCCGAATTTGCCATTATTTATTATGATGAGAGATTATAAGATTCTAAGATAGATTTTATTATGTAAATTCAGAATTTGACAAGAAACTTAGTACTTATACTTACAAATGCAAGGCCTATAATATTATTATCTAGCGAGAAAAAATTTATGCTGGAAGGATGTCCGCTGTGCAGAAATATATTTAAACAATTTGTCATATTCTCCAGCTAACACAATTGTCTTCGTAAAGTGTCACTTGAATCGTAACTGGGTGCTGTCAGCTAATTTGCGCTGCGCCTAAATGGGTCCGCAAATAGAGAACGCGCTGCCGGCATTAAAACCGGTAAGATTCGGTAATCTAACCGGTTAAACAACCGGCGTAGACAACGCCTTCTTGACGCAGTGGAATTTAATTAAATTAAACTCGGCTTAAGTTGAATCTTGTTATAATAAAAAAAATTAAACCAGTGTTCATTCGTAATGGTTTCTCAAATCGGACATGCACATGCGCTATCGTAGCATTGACTGAAAATAGACGGTTGCTACCGATTGTCCTCCCTCGCCTTAATCGTGTTGTCAATTTTTGAGTAACCTGTTTGTAGTTTAGTTGAAACGATTGGCCAATAACATTGGTATTACGAATGCCGATGATCTTTTTAGTATCTATCCGTTAGAAAATTATATATTTCGTATCTCTCACAGAGTACCTACCTACTTACCTTTCAATCCTACTTATTCATGTAGGAGATGTGAGGGTAAAGTTGCTCCTCTCAGCTCTGTACAGTCATTGCTAGACCGCTTTCATTTATATAATAAAGTAAACGGCAATTAGAAATACACCCTATGCAGATAAGCGAATGTAAAATACCGGTCACGGACTGGCTAAGAAAGCGAACTTATGACGAAACATAACAATTGTAAAATAATTTAACAATACGGTATACAAAATAATACGGTACTGTTACATCGGTATTATCGGTTCTTAAAAACCGATTAGAAAATACCGATATTACCGATATCTCACTAATAGGTCAGGTAAAGATTAGTTTGGTATCAGACCGGTAAAGCTTACATTGCGAAAAGCTGGATATAGTTGCGAGAAATCTTCAATTCCTCTCTGAAATTCATAATGTATTTGTAGAACCATTCTTTTTTAAGCCTTTTCGGTATTATAAGGTTTCATAGTACGCAACATTAATATTTGATGTGTATTTATACGATTTCTACATATTTTATTTCAATATCCTTTTTAGGATCCCTCTCAGAGCAGTCACAACAAAAGTAAGTAAATATTATTATGAAGACGTATTCCTGGAAAAACACAATGGCTATATGAACGATATTTTATTTGTTTCTAGAATATATATCATTTTGCTTTAAGCATGTCTTATTTCTGGAGCAAATATGCGTTGGCAGGGTATACCTAACATATAAAATACATATATACTTAACATAGCATATTATATTGTGCCTTTAAGCTATAGTTGGAGAACGAATATAACCTCATATTTCCTTTCTGACACTTAACTTACTTCTTAAGTTTGGATGGATGGATGTTTGTTAATCAATCACGCCAGAACGGCTAATCGGATCTAGGTGAAATTTGGCACAGAAATAAATATTAGTCTGGAATAAAAGATAGAATACTTTTTGTTTCGGAAAAATGTACAGTTCCCGCGGGATGCAAGATAACTGTCATTACCAGTGATCGGAATAGGTAGATTGATTTGATGTACTTTGGTAGTGCTAGCATAATATCATTATCATCATCATTTCAGCCATAGGACGTCCTCTGCTGAACATAGGCCTCCCCCATTGATTTCCAGATTGGCCGGTTAGAAGCGGCCTGCATCCAGCGTCTTCCTGCGACCCTTACCAGGTCGTCTGACCACCTTGTGATTGGACGTCCTACGCTGCGCTTGCCGGTACGCGACCTCCATTCTAGAACCTTTCTGCCCCATCGGCCGTCAGTTCTAATAGCATAATATGGATATGCCTTTTTTTCAAAAACTGATACCAAGAAATGCAGGAATCCTGGAGGCATGTCCATATTAACATCAATGTTTGAGATCATTGACCCCAAATCAATCTACCTACTCCGATCACTGTTCATTACAGATAGCGCTTCTTACCGTTAGATGTCGCTGTTCAGTTGGCAAATATGTTATGCAATAAATACTATTTCTTGTTCTTCTTCAAAAATTTTTGAATGTGAAAAAATATGTAACACTAGCTGTTGCCCGCGACTTCGTTCGCGTGGTCCTTAATTTTGACTAACTACGGATTTGCAAAGACTCGAGTGAACCGCTCCGGCCTCGAACGGGTGCAATTAGATTTTCGGCTACTTGGTTCCGAAATACTGTCTTTTTATTACATCATCATCATCATCATCACTTGAGCCATAGGACGTCCACTGCTGAACACAGGCTTCCCCCAGTGACTTTATCGGAGGGGATTGCCGATAATTAGGATGTATACAAACTTTTGGTAAATTATCTGGAAGATGAATTTAACCGTTCCAAATTCCGTTGTGTGGTTTAAAAGGAGAGAAACAGACAGATATACGCGAAGGGCAACTTACTTTATACTATGCAAAGATTAAGCGGGGAGTGAGGTCAAACGCGTATGGCAAACCAAAGAACTATTGATCATATTAATGCCCAAGAACTATTAATTCTTAATAATACTAATTTGAGGCTAGATAAAACTTGTATGGTTGTTGGAAAAAAAGCATTTCTTTTAAAATAACATGGAAAACACAAGTCTACAGAGGTCTAACATCCTCTAATTGGTGTATTGTATATTGTGTAATAGGTGTATTGTACTAAAACTTATGTGTTTTAGAAAATGGCGAAGGCTTACAACTTGTTCATTATGAGAAAAAGCTTTAAACAAGTAAGATAATTTAAATAAAAGTAAAATGAATCCTCATCATAATATACAATGTGTACTACGTACTTCATAAGCGCGTTTCCTCGTCTGTCCATGGCATTTTCGACAATATACTGAAAAAACGTAAAATCCCGGTATCGCAAAGGGTTATGGTAACCAGCGCAGCCCTTCGCAGCGCGTGCGGCGCGCTCGTAATGACAGTAATGTGATTATGTGGACAGGGGTCCAAAGCATAAACGGCAGCGACAGTTAAATAAATTCTTATAATAATCACACAATTTTCAACATAACAAATACAATCTTTGACTGAAACTGAATATACGAAGGACAATTTTTTAATTTATTATTACATGGCATTAAGTCCACCTTTTGTACGACCTTTTGTACGATTTTAATTTCTGCAATAAAGTTAAAATAAATAGATAAACAATTACAAAAATGGTGCAACTAAAAGCAATGATGAATGATGACGTACCTATCTTAATTTAATGAAAATGTGTTTTCTTTTGAGAATAAAGTTCTTTAAACCGAATTATTTATCCTCAAACTAAGCAAAGCTTTGTACTCAGCGTCGTTGCTAGGGTGATATGGAACTGACTTATTTTTATGGATCGCCATGGATCTGCATAGTGTACTCCCCTAAGGGGTCCGGTCCTGGCTACCACCCGCCTTGCCAGCCCCAAGCTACAATGCTCTTTGTACTAATCTAATGTGATAAACTGAAGATATTTTGTTTAGGTGAAAACATTCACACACAAACTGGTGTTAGTTTGTGTGTGAGTACACTACACTAAACACTAACCACAATAACACGAATGCAATAAATTGTAAAACCATTTAGAATTAGTAAGTTGTTTCTGGAGGAATCACTGCCGCCTAAAATACAGGACTTGTCTTAGTTTAGGTGTCAGGGACTTACTGAAAAAACTATTGTAATAACTTTTTGCAAACCTACTTATAAACACATTTCTGTAATTTACGGGCTTATAATAATTTATTTATTTATTATGCCGCGCTAATCCAGTATTGCAGCTGGGTCCGTAGGTAGGTACGCAGTATTTTCCTCAATTTTGGAATTAAATATCAATGAATAAGAACAGAAGATAAGAGAAGCCAGATATAAAGACGTTATGTCGGTTTTTTCCGGCCACATGTCTTTTATGACTTGGACCATACCCAAAAGACAACCACGTAAATACCCCCACAACTTCGGCTTTGTTTTGCATAATCAACACTTTCGTTTGGAGTCCTCCGCTTGTTTGTCCTCAGAATTAAAGATTTTATCTGCCAACTTTAATTTTCGACTGTTTTTATTCAATTCGTAACGGCATTCGTAATGAGAGGACACTGATGGTTCAAATTTTTTTAATGGACTTTGTACAGGTTGGACTTAGCTGGGCCCTTTTTAATGTTGCGACAATATTTTGATGGGGAAATGGAAAGACTATTTACTGTTGGGTAAAAAGAACGGCTTTAATTTTTTAACTCACAGGTATGAAGGGACCTGTTGTTACATTTACGAAATAAACGTAGCCTCTACTTGGCTTAAGATAGATTAATACTTTATGTTAACAAATCAACTATCATTCCGTATAGATATGACGTCTCCCTCACTTGTTTTTAATTATTATAGAAATGAGTTGTCTCGTATTTATAACATTAGTACAAAATTGTAACTTTATAATAAATATAAAATAAACATCCTGATGTAGCAACCTATCAAAATCTTAATAATATACTTTAAATATAAACTTTAATGACAGCGCTTTGTTTACATAAATCTTGGTGATTTTGACCCTGCTATACCGACCCTACTCTTACAGGGCATATACATGATGGCCAGAAAAGTGACGTTTAATTATTTTTTTTAATTGCCTTGTGTTGGGAGGTATCTGAATCACCCCTATGTATGTTCTACGATTTCTCGTAGTTTTAGAGTTACGATTTTTTTTATGAATTTTTGCAAAATTGCGACCGGATCTGTGCATTTATGCATAAAATAAACAGCCTCATAACTTCTGAGCTGAAAGGAAGCCTTTTGAAGTAATCTTCTAATTTACATTTATTTTAACGAAACAAATCTTATGTCACATACACACAGTTACGCGCGCGAGTGAGAGAGCTTATATGTCAAAAACTAATGGCGGGGAGCCCCGCGTTCACAAAGCTGCGTTCGGAAATGCCTTACAGTTGGAAGTTACTACAAAACTGACCTAAAGTTGAGAATTTATGTAAAGTGAGTTATCATTTATTTTTTTTAACTTAAAATTAAAAATCTAAACTGATAATTTCTTAGTTTCAGCTTCAGCTTCAGAGAATGCGCTAGACTTTAAGTTTTCATAATAATAATAAAAAAGTAGTACTTCATAGGCTTCATAGGCTAACTAAAAAATATCGTTACTCGAAAACTACAAAAAATCCTAGAACATACATAGGGGTGATTCAGATACCTCTATTAATTCTCTAAATATTTTATGACGTCACTTTTTTGGCCACTCTGTATAATGGCAGATATTCCCGAAGAGGAGAATTCTGGCCCGAATCGATTGACCTAGAACGCTTCAACACTACGTGGCTTGGCTTTGCTAAGTCGCGTTACAAAGCTGCACGCTTGTAGGCCATAATATAAAATAAATGACAGTCCTCCTCCTCCTTGCATCGGTTTCCTCAGTGCTGAGGGTCATGATTGCCTCGATGGAGTATCCTGTTTCTGACTATCTGGCGCCATCTGCTTCAATCGCAGAGTTCAGAGCATTATGGATGTTAGTGTCAAGGGTCTTGCGGATCTGGTCTGTCCAACGCGGAGGGATTCTTCCTCTCGGTCTTTTTCCTTCGACTTTGCCAGTGACTATCAGTCTCTCAGACTTCCAAGATTATTCGGAGGCAGATTGTGAAAAATGACAGAAGCACGACTTAAACATAACACACATACTTAGACGGCACATACTCAGCACGTAGAACTGACGGCTGATGGGGCAGAGGGTCTAGAATGGAGGCCACGTGCCGGCAAGCGCAGCGTTGGACGTGGAAACACACAAGGTGGACAGACGACCTGGTAAAGGTTGAAGGAAGCCGCTGATTGCAGGCCGCTACACACGAGAAATTATTTTGAAGGGAAACCCTTAGTCTTACTCACACTTGTCCTAAGTTCCTAGTTTAATACTAAGAAAAAACACTTTCAGACATTATTGATATTACTTGTCTCTTCTAAGTTATTTCAAATTTCTCAGGCCTTCAAAAACCTAATTTTATACTCTGTTACACTTTACTTTGAGCTAACTGTACGGTATATTCGCGAAACATCTTGTAAAGTGAATTTATGTAGACTCGTTTTTGGGTACAGTCCATAACAGAATCCATTTAACCAATCCACTAGCAAAGGCAATTTTTTTTAGCGCTATATGTATAATTATCATATTGGGTTGATTCGAAAAGGTCCTTTAACCTCTCAGCCTAAAACAAGATACAATATAATTTTTACACGGTCTTACTAGACCACTCGGCATCATAGCACACACGGAATTAACAATAGATTCAGGTATCAGAAGTTAAGCTTAATACAATATGGGTGCTAGAGCAACAGCACAGATAAACATCGTTCACGGAAATTGCTTCGGCTCGAACTACTGTCAAAGTGTTCCGAGAATTCGTATCCGACGCATTGTATGTTACCTTATCTTCTGATACTCATAGGCTATTATTTGTTCTGTGTCATGCGGGTTAACTCGCGCTATATTTTACCAGCATTGGTACTAAGTTAATAACATGCCTCAAAGTATTGTTTTAGTTTCGAATTTCCCTAAATAATGTTTGTTTCCTGGGTTAAAAAAAAGATTATTCTATTTAGTCTGTCAGTTAGATTATCAAAAAATATTGGACCCATATTTTGTATTTTCTTAATTAACCAATATATTACGAAGATAAAGCGCATCAAAGTGAGCACATGACGTCACGCCTTGCTAAAAAATGACGCAAGGCGTGATGTTACGTGGAACTTTAACGGGCTATATCTTTATATTTTTTTGTTTGATTGAGAAAAGAAAAAATACGCCTCCAATATTTTCTGTTATTCCTACTGACGGACTAATTAGATTTTTATAGGAAACTAGCCCATTGTGGAACTTTTTTAACTTTAAGATTTTTGGTGATAACTGTACCTTCTTAATTGTAAATTACTATTTACTTTGACGTTACGAAGGGTGATAAACTTTTTGTAGGAAAAAATTACGAAGATTCTGAACTTTAGACCAAATTTCTAGATGTTAGGATAAATTGTAGGCAATTCTCATTAGCCGTTAAGTAACCTTTAAAGCCTTTTCTGGTGTACTTAAAAGTTACTAGGCTATTAATGTTTTGAGACCAAAATAATGGGATTACACCGAGGCCTCTAGTACTTAGGTATTCTGTGTTGCAGCCTAGATAATCTAAAGCTCTAATTTGTTAGTTAAGTTCCTTCTAAGCAGGGATTTTACTGCTAAAATACAACAAATATTTCTATGGGACCAATATATTTTTTAATCAGCTATTTCTTCTGTCCCACTACTGGGCAAAGGCCTCTCCCAAACCTCTCCACTTATCCCTGTCCGTGGTTAGGGCTTGCCAATCTTTGAGAAAATTGTCTATGTCATCACGCCATCGTTTTCGAGGTCTACCTCTCAGTAGGCAGCCATTGCGTGACGATTCTAATCCACGACTCATCCTATGGACATGGCCCGCCCGTTCCCACATTAACTTGACAGCTTTTTCTTCCACGTCTGTGATCCCAGTTCTTGAGAGGATGATAGAGTTGCGGATCAGATCTGTCTGATGACATCTGTTAGGCGGTTAAGACAGTGATATTTTTGTTTCATAATGTCAGTTTGTATGGAAGTGTTTTTGTTGATTTCGATGTTAGTCCCTTTGCCACTGCGTTCAAATCGAATAAGGTGTAAAGAAGTCAAATTAAATATCAAAACAATGAAAAGATACTGCTAGTTGGTATGTCACACATTGGCCCACTCACAAAACCCTATAGGGTAGGCATTTCTTATTGATCTATAATCATGAAATTTGTCAAGCAGCAAAATCTTATTAGGACAATAACAAAATAAAAAGTCGTTTCTTTTTTATTGTTGTAAAACAAAAAAATATACTATCTAATAACAGGTACGCTGGTCCGGTTCGTACTTGGCCAGTTTTTTCATTTCATTACGTGCCAAAAAACAGTTCTGCATATTTTAACTGTCACCTCGATAAAACCGTCTACGACCATCCATCTTCAATGTTCTAAGATGATAATTTTCGTTAAAAGTAATACTAAACCTCCACGTTGCAGCGTCATAAATAAAATGCCAAAATGGCGACCAAGATGGCGGCCTAATGTCACCCTATTTATCAGCTGAGTTTTCACAGGATGTTTTGAGCGTAGTGTTTTTTAAGTCTATGGCTTAGAATTTTATCTAAGTACGATAGATAATCATTTTTTATTTATAGTCATGCTTTATTATACGAGATATAAGTATTATTATTGCATGAGACGACGACAGTCTGGTATAGTGATCCGCGCTCCGGACTACAAAGCCAGCGGTTGCGGGTTCGAATCCCGTAAGGGGAAAATGTTTGTGTGATGAGCACGAGCATTTATACCAAAGTCATGCTACATATATAGAAAAGTATTTAAGTATTGTTATCCGTTATCGTTATATATTTAGTAGCCATAGAACAAGCATTGCTTTGTTTTGGGGCTTGATAAGATAAGATAAAATTTTATTCATAATATTCATTACATGTCAACTTACTTACTTGATATGAGTTGATGATGAGTTTGACTACCTCCGTAGCCGAGAGGCGAGCATAACGGACTTGGTGTCGCTTTCCTGTCGCTGTCGCTTGTCTGAGGTCCTGGGTTCGACCGTCGTCCCGATCGACATTGTAGAAAAATAACTTTTCTATATTGTCTCGGGTTTGAGTGCTGTGGTACCATCAAGCTACTTATCATAGAATTAAAAAATGAGTTGTTTTACAACTTTTTCTGAGGACTTCTACTAGCACAGTCAGACCCAAGCTAATTTGCAAACATAATTTAATATTTAAGTATTTATCTCATCATTCTATAAGGTTTTACTAAAAAATTGTATTTTTTGACAGTCATTTATAAAGGTATTTTATTATCTCCTCCCTTACCACTAAAATTCTGACTCTCGTACAAAACGACACTCCAGCTCAAACGATAAATATCAAGTCCCTTGATTATAAAAGAGAAGACGAATCTACTCATTCATATTCCTTGCTTGTTGCTCTGAACCATATTTGTTACCAAGTGCCTATGAGAGCCCATATAGATGCGACTAATCGCTGCGACTTTTATGACGTATGAATGATAAGCGATTTTGAAATGTAATTTTAGCAGGCTTGTTTATAATAAGTTGGTTACGGACTTGACAGTCAACTGTAAAACGTCACGTATTATTAGTTGAAAAAATATATTTGTTCATATTTTGACTGTAGCTACTTTTTATAGGTCCTGCCTACGTTCATTGTTCTTCACCCACCATGGCTGCAGTGTAAAATATGTCTGTAAGACCGGGTGCCTTATAAACATTAAATAACATTCTCACCCACCGTCATATCAAGTAGGTACCTGCCTGCTTAACAGAAACAAAATTATTTTAAATTGTAGGCATGGCTAATCAATATTAAAGGAGTTTTAGATACAAAAAATACGGTGAGTGAGGTTAGAGTCAAAAATAATGCAAGACTGCGAAGCGCAGGTAACTTTAACCTCGAAGTTATTTTCTTTAACGTATTTGTGTGGTACTGGTAACAAGACTATTTTTGTATGGTTATTAAATTGTTAAAAGTAATGTAAAAATTGCTGCAAGTGAGGTAGTATATAAAATAAACTATTTAATTCGCGTATGTTTTTTTTTGTCTTTTTCGACGTTGTGTCGCATCTCTACGGCATCCAATACAAAACAATCTCATTTTTTAATCTCTAACAGTTGGAATCAAGGAGACAATTTGATTTTATCCTGACTTCTCCTTCGGGAGCCTCGGCAATTAAACTCCATTCAAGGAGCATCGTCCTAAGTGAAAATTTACGATATTAAGTTACATTACCTTTCAAGTTTCCGTAATTTTACACGAAATAGGCAACCCGAGGTCAAGAGAGCAATCAAGTAAACTTGATCTGTACGTTTTAAAGTACTACGTTTTAGAAAAAAGAATCATCATTCATCGTCAGTTTAGCCATAGGACGTCCACTGCTGAACATAGGCTGCCCGCAACGACTTTCATTGGGGGGGATTGCCAATACGTGCCACAATTGGCAGGCGGGTTGGCGAGCGCAGTTTTTTGTAACATTTCGCACGCAGACGCTGCTACCCGTCTCGTGATACAGGAATTAGTCGCGTCTTACGACACGCCTGCTGTTAGCAGTGGGGAAGTGTATTCTTTACGGCCATCCCCACATGGCACAGAAAAAGAATAAACAAATAAATATGTACCATACAGCAATGGGGAATATGCATGTTTTTTTTATGTGGTCCTAAAATAAATAGTACCTTATTATAATTTATATGATCGGACTAACTTACCTAGTGACGTCCGATCCTCAATTATGTGAAGTAATCTCGTCCTCATTGTGTACAATGTAGTACGCACTTTTTGCTACTGCACTGATTACAATCTTCAAAGTTAGGCGCGTGCATGAACGCGTCAATAAACTAAAAAATAAATAACCGGAACGTGCCCGCACCGTCACCTATCAATGTCATCTGTCACCTGTCAATGTCATTATTTCAAAGGATAAAACTGGACACAACTTTCAAAAAGAAGGGAAACTAAGTAGTATGTAGGTATTTATAGCATATAATCTTTCTTGTACTTTAAGGATTGATAAATACATACTAACTGGGTCGGGCTGGGGATAGGATGAGGACGAGATTACTTCACATAATTGAGGATCGGACGTCACTAGGTAAGTTAGTCCGATCATATAAATTATGTTCTTTAATCTCGTCCTCATTGTGTACAATGTAGATGTTCAAAGAGGAAAGTTGTGTCGACAAAGCAATATAAACATTTATTATGATCATTTATATGATTTGCTAAAGTCTTAGCACATGATAAAACTTTATTTTATTAACTATCTATTGGTAGATGCTTAATTCAAGTTTTATCTAACAAGGATATAGTTGTTTGATTAATTCATTGGAATTAATCAACCAACCCTGTATATCGATACAACCCTGTATATCGATACAATCCTGTATGATGATACACCTTGTGTGATGGTACACCCTGTATGATGATACCCCCTGTATGATAATACAACCCTGTATGATGATATAACCCCGTATGCTAATACAACCATGTATATTGATACAGTTCCATCCCATTTGATGACACAAACCTGTACCTATTTTATACCATACAGGTGGGCCAAAAAATGTGTAGGAATTCTATAAAATCGAAAATAGCAAATTTTACTTTAATTGCAATACTCTTTTATTTTTGTTAAAACTGTAAGTCTTTATGAATTTATAGATTTGCTGGGACTGAGACTGATAATCCACCTGTTGTACACTTTTAAGTTTGTGCAATAAAGTTTTAAATAAATACCCCGCGCTATTAAGTAGGTATATTCTTTACGAATAAACTAGAGATCACGCAAACGAAATCGCGGGGCAACAGCTAGTTTAATAAGTTGTCATGGAAATGGAGCCAATGCTTTGAACTATTAATATCCGTCTCATTTATCCAGTAGTATGTAGTACATACTTAGTATATGATTACCTAACAAGGTAAATTTATCGATGTGCAAGTAGGTAGTTAAGCTAGTATTTCTTCTGAAAAGACTTATTTTATTTTATATAATAAGAAAAACTAGTAACCTTTTAAGTTATCATTGTCTGTAATACAATTTTTTATGCAAATAAATTAGTCTTAGGTATTCTTAATAACTCCTGTTCAAGGTGTAGTTCCAAAGTAAAGGAAACTAAAATAAATAATATGGATGTTTACTATCGCAAATTTTTCATTAATTATATGTTATAAATAAGGAAATTATATACAAATACTACTAGTATAGTTCCAGTAGGGATCCTATTTTGTTGACAATAGTTTCAACATTATTTTACTGAGAAAGATTGATTTTTACTCATCTTCTTAGAAAACCGTTATATGTGTTACACTTGTATGGCTGGAAATCAGTATGAGACTTCCTGCACTTTATGTGTGGATCCCTGGTAGGGGATATTAATAAGTTAATGAAACAGTCTGAATACTTATTTATAAAAAGATTCAATGACTGGTCAATTCTTGTAAGCTAATAAAAAATAATAATTAAATAAGTAATAATTTACCAATACATCACATCGGATAAGATAAAAAGTTTACTCCGGCTCAAAATACTTGTAGCAGCCTTACAGCCTTAGTCCAATAACAAGGTAAGGCAACATTTATTGCCTGCATTGCCTTAATTATTGCCACTGATCAATGCCTCTACGGTCTCATCCATTTTTTTTTTTTTTTTTTTTTTTTTTTTTTTCATTTATGTTAAGTTAGAAATCTGTCATTATTTATCATCTCCATTTTTGCTTTACATGGTAATTTAATATCTAATAAAATTATTTATATATAGACTTACATAGGTACTTGACAATCTTCAATTATAATTGTAAGATTCATGCCGTAATTTAAATAATAATTTTAAGTCAGTAGTTTATTTTTTATGAAGTTTATAGTTTCATGGATACAATTTTAATTTTTTAATTATGTTTTAATAAATCGTATTTTATTATAATCATCTATTTAAATATGAACCTTTGTTATCCACCTGGGATAATTCAGTTTATTTACTATCTTTAGTATCTTGATAATTTAATGATTGGATGATTATTTATCTTTGTCTTCAATTTTTGGTATCAAACATTTTCACAAATAATAAAATGTCTAGAAATATATGGTTTATAACAAAAATATATTAAAAATATATTTAGGTCAGATTTGAAAATTCAAGTTATCATTGGAACTTTGTGTCTAATTTTGAATTTCTCTTACTTTTCCAAAGGTAGCAGGTACCTACTTAAAAATTAAAATAATTGGTTTTCGACCTTATGACAAGTACATAAGGATCAATTATGGTGCGACATTTTTGCCTGTAAATAAAGCTGCATAAATCTTTCCATGGGTTTTTACTGACTGAAAATATTGGAATATAACATACAGTTACAGTTAAAAAAGTTTTTAATTATGGTAATTTTTATCTTGTTGATAATGAACAAGGAGAATTATTTTTCCATTTCTGTAACAGTGATCTTCACTCACATTATTTGTAAGTAATACTCATCTTGAGTGTGTCTTTATTTCACTTGATGAAGACTAGAAATAATCTAACTAGCCATGGCGATCAGCTAGAATAATAACCTTAAGTCAGTAACAGTGTTAAATTTTAATTGCTTTCATAGATTATTATAGAATCTTGAGAATTAAGCTTGATACTATGAGAATTTAAGGTTTACCCGGTTGTAACCAGATCTAATATTATAAGTTACACAAATGGGATACCATATCAGTTGTATAGGAACATACAAACATGCACCAGCCAACATCAATTTGTCATGGTCTCCAAACAGGGAGTCAACTTCCCTGTATTATGAGGTACAAGACAATGTATCTCGCCAGGGTCATTCGACCAGAGTATCGAACCTGGGACCTTTTACGTTAAGGCACTTCACGAATCAAGTGGACTAATGATCTCTAAGTCACAGATATCAATTAGCAATGTCAAGTAATGTTTATTTATTTATTTAAGCTTTTTAGTAAAGTATAAGAGAAAAAAAAAAAAAAACGTAATATGGTTATAACTACATGAACTATTGGAGTAAACAGGTTGTTTTCTATGGTATGCTTTATAAAGTCTTGCCCTCTTGGGCCAACATCAAGAAGTATCTCAATTACTTGTGGTAAAAAACTTGTGGAAATCCACACCGAGATAAACCATAATTTGTAAAAGCGCTATTTATCATTGACTTGTATGTATATAAATGGGGCAGAATAAGACAAGCAGATCTGAGACCAACAGATTGTCTTGGTACCATTAATGGTTGCCAAAGGCCCAATTTGATAGTAACAACTGATTAAATTATTAAAAACTTAAAATCTTTATAAACAGACTGAAATTGTCTAGGTAAGTATATGACTTGTTTATACAAGACTCAGAATTCCTTAAGCCTTCAATATCAGCAGGCAAAGGAGCTTCTTTAATAGCCTCCTTAGAGTCAAAGTGTTAAGTTGAAAAAATTACTAAGACGGAGGGCATTACCTCATGGTCTCGGTACCCATATTCTCCTTCCTCTCTTTTTTTCTTCAGTGGCATTCGAAGATATGTATCGTCTTGATACTTTTGTGTTCGACTATATTTTCAACTTCAATTAATGAAGTCGGTCTCTGGTCAACCTTATAAGATTTGCAGACCCGCAATATTATAACAAAAATTTTAAGCCACAGGCTAACCCCTCGTGAAAGCAAGTGGAAGTGTTATAATTCTGCTGCGAGACAGAAAAGAGGAATAATTGTTCTCTCGGTACATATGACGCGCTAGAAGAATTTTATAATATTAATAACTTACCTTATGCTATTACAGATCCTTTGTAGTATATTTCTGGTGCAACATTGTATCCGTCTCATGGTCAACTCTTCATGAAGACTAGAGCCATAATGTTACGTCTCAGGAGGAATCCCTCGAGGAGACGCTTCAGACTGAACAAAAACCCACTGGCCACTCCATCGTAAAGGCCAGTGCTTCTGTACAGAGCAGTTTCTGTGGAGTCATTCGGAGACAGGACAGACAACTAGAATGAACATATTGATCACCAACGGCCAACCTCCCGTGAAGGCTCCGATGTCATTCATTCTGAGACATGAGAGACAACTAGAATGAACTTAATGATCACCACGGCCAACCTCCCGTGAAAGCTCCGATGTCATTCATTCTGTCTCGTTTGCGGGCTGAAGAATAACGCAACTCTCTCACACACACTCCTTGTTTTCATGATTAATTTCTGGCTAATTATGTTGTTGGAGTGGAGGCCACGTCTCGGCGAACGTAGTGTAGGACGCTTCTCAACTCGATGGGCCGACGAACTCGGGAATATGGCTAGATACATTTGTATCAAAGCAGGAGATCGTACTCCTTGGCGCTCTTTGCGTCCTTCCCGTACGTCCAGCAGTGGGCTGTAATAGGCTGAGATGATGGTGATGGTGATGATATTATAAATATAATAACACTAAAATTAGTGTGCTGTGGTGGTGATAGAAATCGTAGTAATCGTAATAATTGAGCCGAGGTATCGGTCCAACAATTTCACAAATTCAACTGACAAGTTTTGTTTTCCAGCCACCATACTTTTACACAAACATCACCGTATTTTCTTCTTGGTTTTTTGCATTTGTATGTAAGCTGTAAATCACTAATTAGTTTAAAAACTAATTTATTCTAAATATTTACGTCTTCAGTGCTGTGTACAAAAAAGTACAATGACATTGACAGGTGACAGATGACATTGATAGGTGACGGTGCGGGCACGTTCCGGTTATTTATTTTTTAGTTTATTGACGCGTTCATGCACGCGCCTAACTTTGAAGATTGTAATCAGTGCAGTAGCAAAAAGTGCGTACTACATTGTACACAATGAGGACGAGATTAAAGAACATAATTAATAAACATTTAAGAAATTTCGTAAAAATATTGATAAGTACCTGACTTACAGCCCATTAAAGTCACGTGTTAGACAAGGAGATTTAATATGTACCGTGACGTCACATTACACGTCCGCCATACATTTTTCATAGTAAAAGTTGTTTTAGAAAGAGATAGATATACCTTAATTTCTAATTACTATATCATGGCAATTTTTTACCTAAAATCAATTTGGTTTTCACTATTAGCACTATAATTTCATATATTTTCTTATACTTAAATATAGTAAAAACAATATATTTTTTTCATGCATATTCCCTATTGTCATACTTAAAGATGAATGAAAGAATTAGCATCCTCGTGTTACGAAGAATAAAATAAGTAGCAGAAAATTAATGAATTAAGGAAATTAATAATATTAATTATTCGTTTTATAAATTGGCCCGAACCGGTAATAAAACTAGGTACCCTTTGCGTTCAATGCAAATAGCCGCACCGCTACGCCAATCGTATATTTGATAAAATAACCCAAATCTGATTTTGTCAAAATTATTATACATATTATAATTTGATATTTTGTTTTTTAATTTAAATTTTTTGTGGCACTAGCTAGGTCTTTGAGATCACTATTGTATGGGAAAAAACGTTTCTCAAAGTACATATTACATACAAACAAAATAAAATTATCAAAATAAAAAATAAAAAACACTATTTTACAGTTAGCAAAACTATTTTTGCCAAGTTATTGTTCAATAAAAACCAATAAAATCAATTTATTTCTGTAAATAGGCCTAAATTAAGCTCTTTTCCACGTCCCAATATATTTTTTACCCTATCACTGCTTGGGAATAATATTGTGGGCTATAGTGCCAAGAAGAAGCAGCGCAAGAAACTCGGTCACTATTGTCAACCTCTTTTTAAATAGTGTGTTTACATTACAAGATAAAATGAACCTGTGCGAGCAGGGCAGTATTTAATTCCATACATTTTTATCATTTAAAAAGTCATTTACAGTGTAAAGACCTTTTTTCATTAAAATCATCTTGACATGCGATTTTCATACATAGGCAGTTCAGCAATGGACTGTGGTAATTTAATAATTATAAAAGCGAATATACATTTTCCCATGAACGAATTACCCACTTTATGAAGTCTGAAATTTTTCAAATTCAATTTCAAATTCAACAAATAATCACTTGGCAATGTTTCAGGTAAGTATTATTTTGTCAAATGTATCGTTTGGCATAACATAGTCTTCGTTTCATTAAACAGTGTTAGTTGATAAAATGTTGACAAATTTTTAGCGAGAATAGAATCTAGCGCTCGCCAGCCGCTACCCAGATAACCATTTCCATTATTGTTAAGGATCCACCGTCAAAAACTATTACAAGACAATTACACTCTTAACCACGGCAATATTAATTTAATCCCGGTTCCAATTTATCGATAAAAAGTTGTGACATAAACAACACTATTAAACACACATGCGTATCAATTTTTTTGTATTATTTTCAATAAGTCATGGTCTATCTTGTACATACTACATCTATGGTCATGATAATGAAAGACGTCTTGTTTGGATAATTATTCGCCAAAACTAACAGATCCGTATACCGATTTATCTTGTGAAGTGTACAAGAAAATCAATTAATAATTACTAAGAGAGTTTCAGATAATTATCGCTTTTGTAAAGCGTCGTATCCATCACTAGGTAGTTAGTTTATCAATACAGCATAATTTAATTAACGCAATATCTGTAGTTAAATACTGCTACTAGATGAGCCAATAGGCTTTAATAGCAAATCGTCAAGATACATTATTAATCCTCAGTAGCTCAGTTGGAAGAGCTGTCATTAGTTCTAAGTAGCTCAGATTAGAAATTGCTCTTTCAATAAGCTAGTTTCCTGGGTCAAAAAAAGATTATTCTATTTTAGTCCGTCAGTTAGATTATCAAAAATTTTTGGACCCATATTTTGTCCCACGCGTGCTAATCGTCGCAGACGGCTTTCGCTCGCTACCAGCCTCCTGCTCCTCAGCCCGCGGGCCACCTCGCCCCTCCGCGCCTACGCGATTTTAAATTACACTCTAGGGGTAGGGCAGACAAGACTGCGTGGAGTCGGATTTACGGCGATTCGTTTCTGTCACTAAAAACCTAATTTTTAGCTATTGTTTTAGGACTAACAATAATGTTGTTAATGAACCGATATAATACAATACTTAGGACATGTGACTTTATTTCATGTAAAATTAGTGAATTCAAATATTATAGTAATCGATATTATGACAGAATAGTTTTAGGACTAAAGATATTATATGTCATAAAAAAAACATTGACATGACATTGACATGAACATTATGGTTACTGAAGTTTGTAGCAAACGTGTTATGGATAATGATTTTCCGACAAACAATGTTAGGAGTAGAAAGGGAATACGAAAAATACGTGTCCAATATTTTCTGTTAATCCAACTGCTGGGCTAACTAGATTTTTTAGGAAACTAGCCCTTATGTGTGTTTGACCGGAGGCAGTAGATGTTCTTATAAGTGTAATGCCATTAGATACTTAATTATAACAAATTGCCTCAGTCTATTGCTGAACAACCTAAAAACAAATTTAAATCGCATGTCAAGAGGATTCTAACGAAAAAAGGTTATAACACTGTAAATAACTATTTAAATAATAATAATTTATGGAATTGAACACTGCCCTGCTCGCACGGGTACATTTCATCTTGTAATGTAAATTTATTATGGAAAAAGAGGCTGACAATTATAGTGATCGAGTTTCTTGCGCTGCTTCTTCTTGGCGCTAGCGAACAACAATTGTTCCAAAGCAGTGGTAGGGCCAAAAAATAATTGGGACTTATAAAAGAGATTAATTTATGCCTATTTGCAAAAATAAATTGGTTAAATAATTTAAAATAAAGTTTATAAGTACTACTCTAGTGACTAATATATCGATTTGCGAAACCGATGCTACTTAAATCTGACTAGGTTTAAACAAGCCATCGTTACATGAAAAAAATAATCAAATTAGTTTATGTAAGTATTGGTGATATAATGGCGTTTTTATCGCAATAACCAATCTTGTGCCAGTCACAATCGAATTTCTCTAGTCTTATTTCATGCACAACATTACCCTAACTCAACTGCGACACCAAAATAATTAGCACCAGAACACATTGCCACAGGTCTTACGAAAAACTACAGTCGCGTACAAAAACGCTTAGTCAGTCTCAGATCGCAGACGCTATAACGAGCCTCTCGAGCTGAAAATATTGCCGATTATATCCCTTACTACCCGACTGTCTTTTGTCAAAGGTCGTTAACCCGTGGGAAGGCTGGAATATTATTTTTTATTAGCGATAAGCACTTTTGTATTAGGCTGTACGAGTGAAATATGGGCCCATTTATTAACGAGTGAAGTGGACAGTTAGGATTTTCGTTTTTGTGTGGCTTATGCTGCGGCCAGTATGAGCTGGACTGAATATATTATATGGGTCTTAGATGAAGTGGGGATATGGGAAGAATATGGTAATGTGTGTCTGTTTGTGAATGTAGGTGATGTATGAGTTGCATCAATTCATGGATATGAGTATCCGAGTTGGAAGACGAGCAGAAACTGGGCATTGTTATTTAATGTTTTCTGTTCTTCTTTAGAGAATAATGTAATCTGGCTTTTAGTGCTTTGTCGCGTTCCAAATTGGGGTTCAGTTGACCCATCGAGCATAAACCCTATTAAGCCGTTATACGGATCATCTTTCTCCGAAACACATTAATGATTTTTCACCAAAATTTTGTATGAACTGACTATAGACTCCGCCATATAATTTTTTTTTTTTTTTTTATATTCACACCAATTTGGAGCATTTGGGGCTAGATCCCCAAACTAAGCAAAGCTTGTACTATGGCGACTAGACAACGGATAAACATACTTAAATACTTTTATAAACATCTATGACTTCGGTACAAACGTTTGCGGGATTCGAATCCGATTAGCTATTAGCGATAAGACCGCCTAAAATGTACGTCTTTCTGTAAAAATCATGTGTAATGTACTTGTATGGTGTGCAAAAAAGAGTCTCTATCTGTCTATCTAACTCGCAACCGCTGGCTTTGTAGTCCGGAGCGCCAACCATTACATCAGACGGTCGTCAAGACAGTGCAGAAACCTCAATAGGCTAGTTGATTCATATCAAAATTAATAAAACAAAGAATTATTTCAAATAGTATTCGACTTTAAGAACCTAAATATATCGATTTCAATATTTAAAAGTAGAAGATGGCTGTAAAAATCAAATATAAAAAAATATTTTTTAATCTATAATTTGAAACTGAAAACGCTTTCCGCCATGATTGCGACGTGAGTGACGTCACTCATATGGTAAACGATCAAATGTCATTCGAGTCTGATGTATTTTTGCATTCTCGAACGATACAGTAATGATAATTACTACATTTTTTGTGTAAACTATTAGAAATCATGTTTGATTAATTCAGAGAGGTTGTATTCGTAAAGACGTCTAAGTTGTAATGAGACAAAATTAAATGTAAAACCAAATGATTTATTTTATTATCTACTTAGCAGATTACAACTACTGTACTATTCTACCACAAAACGTCATTTTTTTTCAATTGATAATGATCTCTACGCGTCGGACTCAAAGTTAAAAATCAATTCAATGTCCTTTAACTTTTTGGGTAGGTTTACCTGCCGGTGTCTGTACTACGATGACATTGGTCTTACTGGGCTTTGACTTGCATATCTTAATATCCAGGTATTGATTGGTTTCGGTTTCATTGGCAGCTTGTTTGTGTCGGGAAAACTTTGGATACATGCGTTCATCGCGAATTACAAAATACATTGAATCTCAGTTTAAAAATGGGTATGTAAGTGTACCTCAACAAATTAGATCATTCGTCAAACTTCAGTTAACCCGAACAGATGACTTTGACCCAAAAACGCAGACATAACATGATCTACGCATCGCGGCCACCGTCTAAAAGAACTGTCAATTAAACTCACTTGGCACAGAACGCGCGTCCAAATATATTTACGTTCAATGACTTCATACCAAATGGATTGTGGATAGAAAGTTCTTGTATTAAAACTTCTACCATCTTATTAAACTCGTTTTATTCTTGGAATAACAATGTGGATTTTTCAATTTGATAAATTGACAATTTTGACATATTGTGTCGATAATCTTATCTTAATAATATTATTATATAAACGCGAAAGTTTAGATAGATGGATGTTTGTTACTCAATCACGCCAGAACGGCTGAACGGATCGAGATAACATTTGGTACAGAAATAGATTATTGCCTGAAATAGAAGATAGGTTACTTTGTATCTCGGGAAAATTTACGGTTCTCGTGTTTTTTTTTAACAGAACAAGTGATCGACATGATTTTTGTAATATGGTAGTTTAGGGGTCAGAGTAAGACATAGTTTACTTTTTAGCGCTCAAAATGCATGGTTCCTGTGGGATAGCATAACAATTGTATCTAGGGAAAGACATAGGCTACTATTTTTAATTCATCTCTTAAGGGCGTAAAATATAGAGTGACAAGCCATATTCCACGCGGGCGAGCTGGGGGCAATGCTAGTGGTAACATACATCATAGATTAGTTGCGGCCTAGCCCTGGTTTTCATATATTGTCAATTTACAAAAAAAAAGATTTTTTATCAAATTTTCTTTTAATACAAACCTTGTCCTGACAATTACGAACAAAACAAAAAGAAATCAGCCTTATCCTAGACCAATGATGAGTGAGATTCGATTTTTTAATATACGCAGCATAATTTAGTCTCCAGTCCTCGCCTCTGGAACAGTTTACCTTCAGTAATTAGGCAATCCGAGTCATTCTATTTCTTAAAATCGGATCAAAGTACACCTTCTTACTTTTTAACACAAATTAAGACAAACTACCTTCATAATCTTAGAATATACTGTTCGTTCTCGACATTTCCCTGTACATATCAAGTAGATATTGTTTAGGTGTAAGTGTATATTGTATACATAGTGGTGGGTCACGGGAGACCCAAGAATAACCTTGTTAGGTACCAAATATATTAGATCTAAGTAGTGAACCACTTTTATGCCATGACTTTTGCAAATATGCACAATTTTAATGGGGTTGTAGTAAGGTAGGCACCTTACTACAACCCCATTAAAATTGTGTGGGGACGGCCGTAAAGAATACAATTCCCTACCGCCAGCAGGATTCGTGTCGTAAGAGGCGACTAATTCCTGTAGCACAAGACGGGCAGCAGCGTCTGCGTGCGAAATCTTATAAAAAATGTGCTCGCCAACCCGCCTGCCAAGCGTGGCGAGTATTGGCAATCCCCCCAATGAAAGTCACTGGGGGAGGCCTGTTCAGCAGTGGACGTCCTATGGCGGAAAGGATAATGATGATGATGATTATTGTTAATGTATTTTGTTAGTTGTGTTTATGTATAAGGAATAAACATTTGTATTCGTATCAGACACCTAATTATTAGGACTCTGCACCACTTTCCTCTTTCTCTATGATGGTCCGTTACCCTGAAGGTTATCTGAAAGAGATCGCTATTAGCGATATTAACGTCTAAATTGCACGTTTTTCTGTAATCATGTGTAACTTACTTTGTGTGGCAATAAAGAGCATCTATCTCTTTATTATTTTATGCCTTTACGAAATCTGATTCCGTAGCTGTGGTATAATAATCCAATCTTCCCACAATTTCTAAGCCACATAATCGGGTGGGCACTAGGCAAACCTAAATTTCTGTATTAGCCAATCTTCACAGGATTAGGATAAGAGCACTCAATTATTAATTACTACGAACCCTAACACTTGTAAGCCTTGGAACGTTTCATTTGCTAATTCTACTAATAGACCTATTACATAATATGCTACTTAACTGGATGTAAGGCAGAAGTTCTTAAACTTTAAATATTTTATCTGACTCAATGAGGAAGTATAGTGAAAGCTAATCACAGATGGCGCCAGCGTGTTTAGTGTTGTCAACCGTTGTCAACTAGTGTCTACGCAAATGTCAAAGTTAAATACTTTTCTGTTTGAAAGTTTGAAACACGTTTAACAACTTAACTTAACCTATACCGTAGTGATTATTCGACCAGTGGCAGCAGTGACAGAACCATTGATCAAAATATAATCATTAAGGGCAAGACCAAACACAATTCGACATCTATCGGAATAAATGTGCAGTGTGGTTCCCCATTAGAGCTGTACCTAGCGCTTTGATACTCCTTGAAATCAAGGAGTTCCGACTTCAATTCCCTTTTGAGGTCAATTTAGTTTAGTTCTAAACTGACTTGGGTCTGGTTGTGATTTGTCTGAAAATTCACTGTCTGATACGTAAGAATCATCATCATCATGTCAGACTATTGTTATAGTTCACTGCTGGACGTAAGCTTCCCCTAAATAGCGTCAAAGAGCACGATCTCCTGCGTTTTTCATTTTTTTCTACCATGCGCACATCATGAGTTTGTTTGATTAAAATAAAACGTCGTCACCTTAGTTTTAAAATCACTGCTGTAAAAATAATAAGCCATATTGTTAATTTAGAATCTTGTAGTCGAGGTAAGTACTCTGCAACCGCAACAAATACTAAATATCCTTTTTAATTGTCTCCATTCACTAATTTCAGTATTACAGGTAAATAAGATTTCACTTATTTACCTGTAATACTGAAATTACTGCTTTTTTACTATTACTACTTTAACCATTTCTGGATAAAGTGAAAAAAAATTATTAAGATGATCTCAGATCATGGATTAGATATATGAAAGTTTGAGAACAGTCTTGTAAGCTGTCACCGCCTCGACTTGTTTTACAATTAATTGAAATCGGTCAGGCATTTCGGCGGTAGTATCAGGAATTACTATTGCCGCAACATTACGGCGAAATGTTTACTGTCTAATTATTTAGCTTAAACATTATTCAGGTAATAAATAATGAACGTCAATCAAAGTTAAACTTTATTATTTTTAATTACCGAGAAAGTAGTTTACTATCCTGAACCTAATTCTGAAAGAGCCTCTTACTTAGCTATGGTAAATAAATATAAATGTACGCTTTAAACACTTAGATACTCATTAAAAATAATCTTCTATAACTTTTGCCTCGTCTCCGTAAATTATAATAATGTAATTATATTAAGTAATCGGGTCCCGGGTCAGTATTTTTGGATATCGAAGTTTATTTCACAGAAAACTATTCCACCATTTTTAAAATCATTTTTTTTCGATTGAATAGCTAATCATCGTGCCGTGTTAATCATCGAATAGTGTCGTGTGTGGGGCCGGCCGTAATGAATACACTTCCCCACCGTCAACAGGAGGCGTGTCGTAAAAAGCGACTAATTCCTGTAGCATAAGACGGGCAACAGCGTCTCGTAAATCTTATAAAAAAACTGCACTCGCCAACCCGCCTGCCAAGCGTGGCGAGTATTGGCAGGTACCCCCGACGATAGGTCATTGGGGGAGGCCTATGTTCAGCAGTGGACTTCATATTATGGTTGAAATGATGATGATGATGAGCTAATCATTACCGTTTCATAATATCGAATAAACTGTCTTTTTTTAAAGCTGTTTTGGGTACCAGAGTAGTGGTCTATCAAACTAACATTTAACTATTAAGTTATCGATATAACTATTGACTAGTATGAAATTGAAATAAACAAATTTTAAAATCCTATTACATAAAGTCATTCACTCCTTCAATCACCCTGTATAAAGTACCAGGTGGAAAGTATTAAGTGCACTCCTCCCGAGAGGGCACCTCACCGTTATTTATATTTGTCGCACCGCGTCAATATTGAGCGTCCGTGTTATTATGTCCCTCTTTGAGAAATAAAGTGGAGGTAAACGAGATATTGCAATAAAATTGAGATAAATTTACCCGGCTGACAACACTTAATGACATCTTACACTAATAAGGAATATGCATGTTTTTTATTTGGTCTTAAATATTATAAGTACTTAATTATAATTAATAAAACTTAAGGAACTTTCGAAAAATATGGATAACTGACTTACAGCCGACTAAAGTCACGTGTTAAACAAGAAGATCCGATATGTACCGTGACGTCACATTACACGCCTGCCATAAATTTTTCATAGTACAAGTTGTTTTAGAAAGAGATAGGATATTAGAGTAGGGATTATTGTTGTGCCCTACAGGGTCTATAATGATTTGTTTTATGTACCTATTTATAACACCTGTGTAACATTATAGAATGCAATAAATATATTGAATTGAATTGAATAGGTATTATACCTTAATTTCTAATTACTGTATTACGGTTATTTTTTACCTAAAATCAATTTTGTTTTCACTATTAGCACTATAATTTCATATATTTTCCTATAAATATAGTAAACACAATATATTTTTATGCATATTCCCTATTTAGATAGTAATCATTGTTCAATCATTTAGCAAGTGAAGTATAAGAGATGAGGATAAAACAATAATTGTAACAGGAATATTTTATCTACCTTATGTGCATAGTGATATATTTATACATCATACATAATATTTCGTAATATAAATAAAAACACATTTAATATAATATTTTCATTAAAATAAATATTAATATGTCATACACGGAGCATGATTATTTTTAGATACATAGCTTTTTTATTTATTATATGAGATAAGGATATTTTAGTGAGAATCTACCTGGACTCGGGAATGCAACTTTTATTTGGAAAATTAAAGAAAAACACTTACGTACAGTCAACGGCAGGCCAACCTACCCAAAAAGTTAAAGGCCATTGAACCGATTTTCAACTTTAAACCCGACACGTAGAGATCAATATCAATTGAGAAAATTTGACGTATTGTGGTAGATTGACGTGCTGTTGTCTGTACATGACATCACTACTGAAAAGTCATCTAAAAATAATAAAAATTAATTATAATTATTAGAATATTATTATTTCAATATTTTCGGTTATTTTATCATTTCCAGAGAAAAAAGGTTTTTTTAAAGATATTTTTCTCGACGTCATTGGACCGTATAATTAAGAAAACCTATTTGAACACCGATAGGTGTCGCATTGTGTCCGGTCCTAAAGTTGTCAAACTCATGTCAAACTAGCAAGCACATAAAAATCAAACATTGAAATTTATGTGGACTTAGGTTGACAAGACCAAACATATTGGAGGGTAGTCGAACGAAAAGCATGGTCGATCTATTTTAATAGTTTTTATTTATTATTTAAACAGCTTCAGAGTGCAAGTTTGGAGTAGTTTGTGTTCTAATGTTTGGTGAAGTGACAAAGATCTGAAACTATTGAAATATAATTGTATTCAACGCGCATCGAGTGTCAAGTAACTTGTCTCAAGACCACTTGGTTTAGACACGATGGCGTCTTGAAACCTGCTTCTACAGGAAGAGTAGTTTTCACGGAATCCATGTAAAGCTATAAAAACTAAACACCCGTTATTTATTGTGACTACTTTATTTAGTCTACTGTCTAGTGACTACTTTAGTTAGTAGTGTATTGTGAAATATTTCACTCGACATTGGCAGAAATAAACCTTATTGTCTTTAAATTATTAAAAAAAAAAACGACTTCAAAACACTGAAATGCTAAAAATAATCCTAACACTTAAGTACCTAATCAGATACTTTTGGAGTCGGTGCCAGCCGAAGAGAGATTCAATGTTTTTGTTTGCACCGACTCCAAAAGTAACTGATTAGGTACTTAAGTGTTAGGATATTTTTAGCATTTCAGTGTTTTGAAGTCGGTTTTATTTTTTTTAATAAAATTTACTTATTTCATCTATTTTTAGTGATAAATCCTAATCTAACTGCTGAACACCGATTTACCGACCTATTTTTCAAACTTTTATCATAGCATCTTTGAAGTATAAGCTATTCAATAAAACAAAAATCATCAAAATTGGCTCATATTTGTCGAAGATAGGAAACAAGAACCACAACCAAAATATTATCTGGTATACCCAGATAATATTTTGATTGTGGTTCTTGTTTTATTTGTTGATTTTCTCAAAAAGTTCTAAATCAATTTCGATAAAATTTATATGGGACCACCTCTAAAGTATGATCTACCAAACAAAAAAAGAATCATTAAAATCGATTCATAATTGGCGGAGTAATCGCGTAACAAACATACAAAAAAAAAAAAAAACATACAGTCGAATTGAGAACCTCCTCCTTTTTTGAAGTCGGTTGAAAAAAGGCCAAACACGCTAGCGTTAGCTCAGATTGTAGCTTTGCCTGTGATTTCCCTTTCTTTGTGTAGATGTAGATATAACAACTTTGGGACGTGTAAGTGCGCAGAATTTAGCAAATTTTTAAAGTGAAAACTGAGATTTTGTACAAAAAAAGCTTGGACCTTAGAGAAGGACCTATATTATAAAACGTGTAACGAAACAAAAGACAAGCAGCAACAAACGTGATCAAATTGTTTCGTAACTAGTGGGGCGTACATCTTGAGAGCATGACCCGTACAAGAGAGGCATTTTAAAAGACCCTTTTTCTGTGAGGACCCTATGAATATCTGAGCATGAGACAGCTTGTAGCAGAACAGACAGTCCAATTTGTAGCTACAGTGAAATGTACTTATACGAGGACATTTAATAAAGAAATGACATTTACAAAATACAAAAGAAACTAAAAGAATCTATTGCGTATAAATGATGGAGAATAAGTAAAATTGGGAAGTATCAAGGCAAATTACTTTATGTTAAATACCTTAAAGTATACTTAATTAATTTTGGTGTTTTTGCATTGTTTCAGGTAATTTATTCATGCGCGCGACAACAACGCTCCTTGTTGTATGTAAACACATTTTAGAAAATAAGTTTTTAGAGCATAAGTTAATATTGTAACTGTGGTGTGTTTACAATAAATAAATAAAATAAAATAAAGTATCTTTATTATTTCAATGCTGGAGGAGGACAATGTAGTAAGTGCCCTAGTCAAAGCCCCAAATTAAGCAAAGCTTGTACTGTAAACACACTTAAATACTTTTATTAACATCCATGGCTTAGGTACAAATGCTCGTGCTCATTCCACGCACATTTGCCACTTGCGGGATTCGAACCCACAATCGCTGGATTTGTAGTCCGGAGCTCGAATCACTACACTAGACGGTTGTCAATGAATATAGTATCTTGTGGGCTTAAAGCCCGCACACACAGTGTACCTAATAGAGTTGTGAATCTGTAATATTGTGTCCTATGACGTCAGATTATTTAACAATAATTTTCAGTTCAGGTTTTGTATTGTGTTATTATTTTCATAATCTAGAGGTAGTTTTTAAATAAAATTGTTCTGTGTCTAGATATTTTATAGGGGTAGACTGACTATTCGTTGTGCAGAAAATTTGTGTCATACCTTCCAATGAGCTGGCTTTTATATTTCAGCTGTGTCAAGGGTTAAGTAGGTACAGTCCTTCTTTAAGGGACCTTGATTAAAGTATAGATTGGATGCATGCTTTGTTACACGGGTGAGTTTTGGGTATTGTTAATTTACCCCACGGAAGCTATTCTGGGGTCTATAAATTTACATATAGGAAGTTGGGTGACGCGAATTCGCGGTGGCCGCATTTCTGTGAAATCGAGTTGTGTGAATGCACAAGTTATTTGTTGTAGATTATTATACTACAACCATGTTTTTGGCGAGCGCAGTTTTTAACAAGGTTTCGCACGCTGACGCTGCTGCCCGTCTCGTGCTACAGGAATTGGCCGCCTCTTACGACACACCTGTTGGTGGCGAAGTGTATTCTTTACGGCCGGCCCCACACAGCACTTAATTACCTATGTCTTTTAATTTATTTTTAAAATATTATTAAAACAATGTATACAGGGTGTTCCCTAACTCAATAATAACCGTGTTTACTACTCTGTATCATGGTTTACAACTTTTGTTCTATGACTTTTAAAAATATGCATAACTTTTTTGTTTTTCTATACAAATTCAGTCGGCTGTTTTGGTAACTTCGTATTGAAGGTTGATAAATTTTGATGCAAATTTAATCTATGAATTTTGATATTTTCAAAAGTCACTGAACTGAATATGAGGTTCCAACGTTTTCGTTAGTTACGGAACATCCAGACATACATTACATACTTAATACAAGATTAACCGGGAATAGATCGGACTTTAATGCTCAGCAAAACATTGCACTACTGCGCCAATCGGGTCAACTGTTTCAGAATCTCCATCTATGTTTCCGGTAATAAATTGAAAACTTTTATTCAAACTACCTATATATTTCATAAACAACTGCATACCTACTCTTATTTACATAATATGTGTTTAAACAAAAGGGGAATGTTCTGGCGCATTTGGAATGCCTTTTGATCGTTATTACATTCAGGAAGGGTGATCTTTATATTGTAACATGAACGATATTTACGTTTTTTACATTTCCGTGACAAGATATTTAATAAACGTCGGAAATATTGCATGACGTAATTGATTAACGAAATGTGAAAGAGAAAAAGGATCTGTTTTTTCCCCATTTTTTTATGGCATGCTGTTAATTATGATGCCAAGTGTAAGTAAGAAAAATCACTAAATGTTTTCTGAGAAATATGGTTCGTGTTCTTGCTCAATATAGGGTGTATATATGCTCGCTGGTTAGTAGCAACAGATTAGAATAATAATTAGGTAAATTTTATATAAAAAAAGTAAACCGACTTCAAAAAACTGAAAAGCTCAAAATAATATCAACACATAAGTACCTAATCAGTTACTTTTGGAGTCGGTGTAAACGAAAACATTCAAACTCTCATCGGATGGCACCGCGACTCTAAAAGTAACTGATTAGGTACTTATGTGTTATTTATTTTTAGCTTTTCAGTTTTTTGAAGTCGGTTTACTGTTTTTTAAATAAAATTTACTTATTTCATCTATTTTTAGTGATACGTCCTGTTATCTTAATTTGCAGGTGTCATGACGTTTTCCCTCACTTTCAATATGGAAATAAGGAATTATTACTTTTTGCGTCTTGGGCATCACTCAGCACACCCAGACGCAAACCAATTTAAAAGTTTGTTTCCTAATTTAACCTAACCGGGAATCGAATCTGGGCCTTTAGCGGTTAAGGTTGATCACAACGCTAATACGCCAATGAGGTCGTCAACAATCTTAGATTGGTAAGGTTGCGTTAGCAGTCTTTATTTTAAAATAATTTATATTCTATTTTAATAATATTCCTTACACAAATACACTTTTAATGGCAAACCAGACCACTGAAACAGGTCAGGCAATAAATAATGTCAAATGTCCCTACCAAAACTTTTCCCCCAATAGCTATGTATGTATCTAAGTATTACTTAAAACAAACACCCTGTATAACGGCCTACATAAATAACCGTAACAAGTTATGAAAAACCCATTAAACAAGTCGTTACAGTGGCTAAGTTGCGAATAGGGGTTCCCAAACTCGTCCAAATAAACTTGTTCTTTGATGGCTAATAAATTATACGTATAGCGTCACACGACTCTTTTCACTGCTGGGTCAATGGCCGAACACTTTATTTTTTAACCGTCTCCAAAAACTGAGGAGGTTCATTGACGATATACAGGGTTACTATCAAAACAGTTGAAGAAAGCGAATGCATTTTATAATAATAGTAGTCATTCATCATGTCAACCTATTGCAGTCCATTGCTGGACGTAAACCTCCCCTAAAAAGCGCCAAAGAGTACGATCTCCCGCTTTTTTATCCAGTCACTGCCAGCCATCTTCCTAAAATCGTCGGTCAATCGAGCCGGGGCTCGTCCTACACTACGTTTGCCAAGGCGCAGTCTCCACTTAGCGAGAACCCGTTTACTTCACTTTTCATCGGTTCTGCGACAGATGTGGTCGGCCCACTGTCACTTTAGCTTGCTACATTTTTGGACCATGTCCATTCCTTTAGTCTGCTGCCGGATAACCTCGTTTCGGCTTTTATCCCTTATCGAAATCCCAAATAACTATCAACCTTTCCATAGCTCGCTAAATAAGTATTTATTAAGTATAAATACGGGCCTCTTTTTCGAGCACTTTTACACGTATAAAGTATGAAGCATAACATTTCATATTCCAATTTTGATAATTATTTTTTTGTCATTTTAGAGCATACTTTTAAATTGGTTCTATGTAAATTTCATCCATTTCGAATGAGTAGCTAAAGATAATGAAAGAGGGGTAGAAAGCCTTTACCTATACCCGACAGTGAGACAGTCAAAGGGTTAACAGAGACTGGTATACACTGTTAAACTCTTTAGTGGCTCCGCTCGGCTTACTAAACAGTTACGGGGATTCCCACCATAATGCAGCTGATCTTTTTCTCCTTCTGTCGTGTCAATACTGCAATAGTGACTCTAGATGGACTTCGACCAAAACTTGGTAACTTCTACGGCATTTTGTATCGCTATGTTTAGATCATCCCTCGTGCAGGTGTTGGACACAATGGCAGGAGTAGGAGTAGAAGTGACCCGTAGTTTGTGGGTCCGAACCACAGTCACCTTTGCTTTGCTGTTCAGTCCCCACTTTACCAAATTTTGTCTATGCCAACCTCTGTATGAAGACGATTTAGCGTCGTCCAGGTTGGCCAAGGCTGTTTGTGGCTAGAAAGAAGTCGTTCAGATGGCGATATAAAACAGACCACCGGAGATGAATCTAAAGAAAAGATTAGTTTTAGTTATGTGCCTATAAAAGTAAGCAAAGTATAAGCCTATAAACTGCGGGGCGTAGGCCTCACCTCAACTATAAAATGGTTTGGGCCATACTGCGGGCCCAGTGCGTGCGGTGGAGTGGTGTTGTTAGGCCAGTGACTTAATCTTACTAACAGATATTAACAAGCCGCCTTAAGGCTCATCTAGGTCTAGGCCTCACGACTAGCAGCCTTCCGATACTTATGATAAATGTCACTTAATTTTGTTTGGATCTTGGAATGGTAACCTATTCACCCACAACAAATAACAAATAAATAGTTTTAATCATCCTTGACAAGGAAAGTTAAAATGATAGGCGCGCTAACGCATCGTAGTGTAGCAGTAATCTGCCGTGAACGCAAACGGTTCCAAGTTTAATTCCCGGTTTGGGTCTATTAAAAAAACGGAACTTTCTAAATCGGGTCTGGGTGTACGGGCTTTAGCAAAATTCTGTACATAGTAACTCAAGGATGTTAATTCCTTACTCCGACACCATGATAATTAGTTTAAGTATTTGCTAAGAAAAGAGCTTATCATAAGTATAAATAGACCACCAATCCATGTTTAAGTCATAACCAAACTATCTCGTGTGATTGATTGCGCTTTAAGCCCGCTTTTACATAATAATAAATAATTCAGAGGGTTACATTCGAAGTAGGTACTTATACCTACTTGCCGGAAACTATGCAAAAGGTGGATCCTATGATAACATGAAAGTCAAAGTTAATGTGTCCTCAAATTGAAAAAACCGGTCGAGGGCGAGTCGGTCACGCGCACTGAGGGTCACTGCTGGTAACTGTTATAAATAAATAGCTATTACCCGCGATATCGTTTGCCTGGTCTTGACCAAACCTTAGTTAGTCAAAACTCAAGACCACGGAAACGAAGTCGCGGGCAACAGCTATCTATAGTTTCTTTTTTTTTGCATTCAACATTTTTTGTCAATCGTGAAACAGTGACATCTAACTGTAAGAAGCGCCATCTATAATGACAGTTATCTTGTGTTTCTCGAAAACCGTATATTTTTCCGAATAAAAAGTATCCTATCTTTTATTTCAGACTAATATAGTATATTTTATGCCAAATATCATCTAGATCCGTTCTGCTGTTCTGGCGTGATTGAGTAACATACATCTATCCAAGAAAGGAAGGTTCTTCGAAGGATCTTAGGCCCAATACAAAGGGAAGATTGAAGCTGAAGGGTGAGGAAAACAAAGAGATCGACGAACTAGTGGCCGAACCGAACATAATAGGCGAGACAAAAGCATCACGACTTCGCTGGCTCGGGCACGTGGAAAGAATGGGAGAGGATCGTGCAGTAAAAAGAGCATTCCTGGGACGACCATCCGGACGGCGCCCGGTAGGTCGTCCTAGGTATCACTGGATCGATGAATTCACGAAAAACCTAAGTGAACTCGGAGTGCCCAACTGGACGGATCTGGTACGAGATAGAGACAAGTGGCGAGCTTCGATGTCCGAGGCCAAGATCCACTTCGGGTCGCTGAGCCAACGAAGCAAGCAAGCATTCTAACTTTTTTATTTTAAACATTAGTAAGAAGAAGATAACTGCTGACAGCAGGTCATCAACCTGCTACAAAATGTTTAACCGCTTTTTTAAACTTAAAATCAAACAAATGAAGTCCAAAATCAATCAAACATGACGATGCGTCTTTCCAATAAAACATTATTTACTTGGATTGAATCAGTCTTGTTCTCAACTTTGGTACTTTAGCTTCTGAGCACCCTTAAGACGCATCTGAGGTACATTGGGGTTCTTCTTAAAGAGGCTTTTAAAGTATGACAAAGTGTGGCAGTAGGCAGGCCACATGACTCGCAGAACTGACAACCGTTGGAGAAAAAAAGTTTCTATTTGCTGTGTGCATTGATCAAGTAAAACTACGTTATAGCTGTGTGCGCGATGACAGCGCCCCTAGTGAGCACAATTATTGTGGACTTAAGTTCTCTCAAGTTAAGGCAACTGGATGGTTTGAGAATGATTTTCGAATTGTTTTTCTTCGAAATTAGATAAAAATATCTAAAAAGTTTGTGCATATTATAATAAGTAATTTTCTTACTTGAACTATAAAATACATACCGAATTTGAATCGATACAACATGATATAACTTTCCAACTTCAAACTGTGTAAAAAGGGAAAAAAAAATATTAGCACAGCATGTGAGACACGTTAAAGAGCTTAGAACGAACGGATAAAGCTACTGAATAAGAGCTGTGATCATAAGACAATCGTCTGTGACACAAACTCCCTACAAACTTATTTCTTTTTACAGCAGCTATCCATTTATTTCTTTGCTCCAATTTCCATCTTGATGTTGGAAACGAATAAAACATGCTCAAATAGTTTTTCCCATTGTTTCTACACTTTATAACACAACACGTACTGTGACCCATATCGCGAATTTTAACGTTTTTACTTAAAAATACATAATAACGTTAGTATGAAATGCATGGAAATATAGCAATTTGACACATGACAGTCCAGAGTTATTTCACATCGCTGACACATTGCGTGCTGCGATCGATTTGACGACCTCCACGTCCACCACCTACTTTGCACATAGCGAATACTAGTAACCACAAACTGGAAAACGCAGTGTGAGCAGGCCTCCAGGTGGACTGATGACGTAGTCAAGGTTACAGAAAGCCGGTGGATACAAACGGTCCAGAGCGTTTTTTTTTTATAAGTCGCGACTTTTTACCATACTGATTAGTTTAAGTTGTAAATCACCGACTAACAAATAACATACAATTACTAGCAAATCTTGAAATACGTATTTTACCTACTTTTAGTTGTTGTATCTATTTTGAACTGTGTAAGTATAGTCCGGGTAATAATACATTAATAGGGATGACGACAAACGGATTTTTTTTCGTCTATTAGGTACATTACTAAAAAGTATTGGACACGTATTTTTTCTTTTTTCACATAATCAAAATATTACAGAGATATATTGATTTGAAACAGTAGTGTGTTATTTAGGATTTGAAATCTAATACGTATTTACATTAATACTCGATGAATACTTGTAGCTCAGTGGCGGGATCGCTTTAGCAGTGATAACCAAAGTAAAGCAACCCACGCTGCGGTTGTGAGAGGATGGGTGATCATTCTGGTCATAGGTACATTTAGTGAGATTTATCACAAGCATTTCCGTGCTTCGGAAGGCACGTTAATTGGTCTCTTCTAATTTCTCTTGATACTAGTTAGCCTAGACAGAGACCTTAAGGCGGCTTGATTACATCTGACGGTAAGGTTTAGTCACTGGCCACCAACACGTCTTTGCCAATCCGCACTGGTCCCGTATAGTGGAGTATATTATGGTCTCAATCAACCACCTCATAGTTGAGATGAGGCCTGTGCAGTGGGACGTATACAGGGTTACATTTTAAGGTAGTGCCAAATTTTAAAAACTAAGGTCTATAGAACAATATAATAATACTTATTTATCGTTATTAATTCCGTAAACGAACAAAAGTCGCTGACATAGCCCAACGGATTAGCAAGCTGAAGTGGCAGTGGGCGGGGCACATAGCACGTAGAACTGACGGCCGATGGGACAGAAAGGTTCTAGAATGGAGGCCGCGTACCGGCAAGCGCAGCGTAGGACGTCCACTCACAAGGTGGTCAGACGACCTGGTAAGGGTCGCAGGAAGACGCTGGATGCAGGCCGCTTCCAACCGGCCAATCTGGAAGTCACTGGGGGAGGCCTATGTTCAGCAGTGGACTTCCTATGGCTGAAATGATGATGATGATGAATTAATTCCAGTCGTCGTATTTCTTGAGTTAAATATACTTAAAAAATTCCGAAAAAAAAAGAAAATGCGAGATGCGCCGTCATTCATCAGAGTTCACAGGCGTACGTTGACGCAGTGCACATACGGTGCAATTTAATCGAGTAATCGTACATTTTCTACGTATTCTATTTTTCAAATGCAGAAGGGATTAATTCAAAATGAAAAAAAAAGAGTTTGTTTTTTAAGAAGATCGATTTAGTTACTGATTCTGAGTGTCCCTGAAAAATTGGTACTACCGTGAAATGTAACCCTGTATAGGCCATTTGCGTACAGTATATACCAAACAACATTACTATCACAAACAAATTTCACATTAAAAGGGTCTATTAATTTGAATCGATTTTATGGTTTATTTAAGTGTAACAGAATGTGTAGTAATTATGTATGAAATTTGTAATTAATTTACAATAAGCACATAAGTATAATTTTAATATAATTACAATTAATTGAAATACGGATTACTACGGCACTAGATGTGGTATATAAAATGTGGTCCAAAGTTTTGTGACATGGGACAGCATTACAATACAACAACGATTTTAGTTTAGTTAGTTTAGTTAGAACAAAAACATTTTTAAACATACCAAAAGTCAACCGATCCATTTACTCCACGAAAAGGTTGTTCCGTTAAATGTAATTCAAACCGAATATCGTTTCGTTAAAGTATATTTAACGAATACGTATTTACTTTAGCGTTATTGTTATTGTCTGTATTACAGTCGGAACGGTATTCCAATCGAAATAATCACCATTCCACGTCTTTTCGGTGGAATTTTCTGGAATATTCTCGATAAACCCCGCTGTACTCCGTACCCATATCAACTTAGCCTCCCCTAACTAGTCACTGAAGCCTTTATAGGGTACCGCATAGCAAATCCTAAATCAAAAATTAATTAGGCCATTTCAGTTTTTATTATCTTTCACTTGTTTGTTGTTTAAGACTAGCTTTTGGCCGCTACTCCGTCTGCGTAAACCTCAGTAGGCCTATACGAAAATTTTTCTAACTAAACTAACGAAACTATATAGCCGTGTAAAAACATGACCGTTTTCAATTGCTCATGAATTTTTGTTTTTAAACAAAAGAATTTTTTTAACAAATAACGCATTTTAATCAGTTAATGAGTTTTTCTAATCAAATATTAATAACAATCTGATATGTCTGACTGCCGTAAACCATTATATTTTAATTGTAATTATTTTTTATCTTTGACATTTCATTAGTAGGTACTCTGACTTATTTTATATTTTATTTACATTTGTATGCTGACAAGGCCGATCACAGCAAGCACATTATTTATTATTTTCTATAACATCAACTTTGAACTGTGTATCACAAATAAATTAAAAAAAAAATGAATTGTCAAAAGTTTGACACATGTAGATTGTAATTTTAATTTATTATGGTTTTTGTAACCCTTATCATGTTATTAACTATCATTTTATTATTATTTTTAAATTTAATTTAAGTTTATTTCTGAACTTAGTCTAATTAAATATTATTGAGCCGGTTTTTTTTTTCAAAAAAGTACTTTTTATTTATTTAAACGGCTATTTTCTGTGCTATTGTCGGCAGTAAAATCTATCATGTCTAAAGTGCAGTCTGAATAGTAATGACATTCAACTCGACGGATGTTTTTCAACATGAATCAAGTTGAACAATAATAATTATGAAAGATTTAAAATTCATCCCTACAACTGATAAAAATGATTCCGCGTATTCAATGGTGCACATACGGAACCTCTTTAGTCTTTTCCCTTCTTCTATTTAATCTCGCTCAGCGAATGTTTGCTGACAAACTTTGTGATTATGTTTGACGAAGTTAGTTGAGCGTCCGCTGTTTAATATGTCCTTCTGAGGAACGTAGGTATTGTGGGTAAAGCGATGTGTTCACTTGGCATTAGGAAATTGGGTTTTAGACACCATTCACAAATAATTCTAAGTAGCAATTGCTTTGCGATGATACAATTTATTTGAAATTTGTTCATTCATCATTGTCAAATATTTTGTAAATAATGATTTTTAAATGCTATAAGTGACAGAAATTTTAAGTAACACAATGTAAAAATGAAACAATTAAATAAAACTAAGTAAACTAACATAACCTAAAACTAAAAACTACCAATTCAAAAATAAAACCGTGTCCCTGAGGCAAAGATCCGAGGATACTGGCATCGTTTTCTTGCTGAAAGGCTAATTAAGCTATAATGCCTTAACAATAACTCCTCTGGCACCCCTCTTCAAATGGGAGTGCCCCAGGGCTCGATATTGGGACCGTTGCTATTTTTGATCTATATTAACGATCTCCCTTTCTATTCCAAAGACTCCTGTGAGATAGTTCTATTTGCTGATGATACTTCTTTAATCTTCAAATCAAAAAGAGGTGAATTGACGATGTAAACGGAGCTCTCTCTGAGGTATTAAATCGAATTTCGTAAATAGTGACGCCACAGTTAGCTTTTGACAAAAATGTATGGGAGTCGTGCCTTTTGTCCACTCATAATATGTCAAAAGGAACATTGTCAACAGTGCGCAACTAGGCCAGCCAAGCGACTAGCAAAGCTGCTAAGCGCATAATGCGCCCGATGAACTGTTATCTAATCTGTGGCCAGAACCGCGATTTAGAACCGTTCGATATCAAATTGTCAACCAATGAACCATGTGACACAATATGATTTATCATTAGTGTCACGTAAATTATCGGTTGCCAATTCGTAGTTGAAGGGTTCTGAATCGGAAGCCGGTCCCGTATATGGACGTTTATTTTCTCTTGGTGTCTCGCCTAGGCGCCAAGCGAGGCATCCAGTGTGGCTGCGGCCTAACATTTATTCAGAAAAGTCATTCAGAAAATTTATTAATAAAAATAGTATTATGTAAAAAAAAAAAGAGATAATATATTCTGTATGAATAGTTTATTTTGAAAATTAAACGCTTTCAACGACTATTTAATTCACAGAAACGCTAATTTAGAAGCACGGAGATGTTTATGATAAATCTCATACATGGTCAGAATGGTCACACATCCACTCATAACCGCGGCATGGGTTGCTTAACTTTGTAGGTTCTTATAATGTTTTTTTTTATTTAACGTGTATTTACTTTGCTAAAGGCTAGCATTTGCTCCGTCGAAAAATGAAAATCTAATAATTTTTGTCTTCGAAAAAGCACTCGGTAAAAATTCTTACGCAAGAAGCTTGTAAGCACTCCGTAGTTTAGTAGTTTGAGTGGCTGCCGTCGAAGATAGGATCTGAAAGTCTCGAGAAAACTTGTTGAGTAGGATAAAACTATAAGAATTTCTGGGGCAGTAAATAGTTCGATGATAAATAATAATTAATAATACATTATAGTTTATCTACCTGCCACGTTATTGGTGCAAATGTCAGATTCATAATCATCATCATTTCAGCTACTCGTCGACTCGATGTCCACTACTGAACACACGCCTTCCCCAATGACTTGCATCGGGGGGAATGCTAACACTCACCACGCCTGGCATGCGGGTTGGCAAGCGCAGTTTTTTATAAAATTTGGCACGCAGACGCTGCTGCCCCTCTCGTGTTACAGGAATTAGTCACCTCTTACGACACGCCTCCTGTTCGCGGTGGGAAAGTGTATTCTGGCCGACCCACATGGCTCATCATCATGTCAGCCTATATAAGGCCATTGCTATATGTAATATTCTGCCAAAGAGCTTTTAAGAGATCTTCCGCTTTTTTCATCCGCACCCAGCCTCCTATCTTCGTAAGGTCATCCAGGGGGCATCCTACACACATTTACCGAGACATGGTCTCCACTCGAGAACCCGTTTACTCTACCTTTCTTCAGTTCTGCGACAGATGTGGCTGGCCGACTGCCATTTTAGCTTTAGCAATGTCAGATTGCCCTTACGAAATTTCATTACATTGCTGTTTGGATTAAAAAAATATTTTTAGGGCAGCCCTGCATAATAATTGGATACTCATTAAAACTACGTTATCATTTGCTGATACAAAAACGTATTAACGTTATTAGTTATTTCGCGAGTAAGTAATATAGTTTGCTAATCCGTCGGGCTATATCTTTTGTTCGTCGAAGGATCTCTCTTTATTTCTGCTTAGAATAAATCTGTAATGCTTACAGAATGAAACTTAGAGTATGCCTATATATGTTCCACTGCAGGGCACAAGACACCTCAACTATAGGGTAGTTTGGGCCTACTCCACCACGCAGGCCCAGTGCGGATTGATGGAGGGGTGTTGTAAGGCCAGTGATTTAACCTTACTGTCAGATGTTATTAAGCCGCCCTAAATCGACATTAATAGGGCGACATTAGCCGGGACCAACTTTTAACGTGCCTTCCAAAGTACGGAGATGCTTGTGATAAATGTCACTAATATGGTTGGAATGGTCACCCATCCAATCACAACCGCGGCGTAGGTAGCTTAACTTTGGTGATCACTACCAAACCGCTGCCGCCACTGAGCTACAAGCACCTCTGAAACTTAACAATTCTTTATTCTTATTTAAAAGCAGAACCATTACTTCTAAACAACATAATAAAGTATTAATACTACTAATACATTAAAATTGTTTATTTACCCGTAGCGTTTTAGTTAAATAATTACAAATATTAATGTTAACTCTTGTAATGTTTTCAGCTGCTCCTGTAAACACACAGAAATGTTTACGTCAATCTAATTGCCCGTATTTCCACGCCAGACTCGATATAGCCTAAATTTAACGGCCATCTCATTCAATTACATTCATTAACTAGTTAAGTAACACACAATAGTAGTAGACTTACGTCTTCAGGCACTGAGGTTTTTTGGATGAGAAGACTAAGCACGTAGACAGGGCGGGGCACTCAACACGTAGATTTGATAGCTGATGGGGCAGAAAGGTTCTAGAATCGCAGCGTAGTCCGTCCGATTCTAGAACCTTCGACCTGGTAAAGGTTGCAGGATGCCGCTGGATGCAAGCTGCTTCAAACCTCCCAGTCTGAAAGTCATAGGGTGAGGAGGAGATGATGATGTGCTAGTTAAGTTTTCGATAATCTTCTTATTTTCATTTGAGGACCCTGACTAAAAAATTGTAATCTGTTTCCACATTGCTTAGTCGCGCGTTATGTTATAATTTAGATGATGATTATCTAAATGTTTATGTAATTTTTTCGCTAGATTTACAGGATTATTTACATGTTGTTTTGTAGGCAGTGACAGGGACTTATTATTGTATTAACTCCTTTTTAAACTAATCCGGTACCACCATTACAACCTGTATAATTACTGGTCTCGAAGTAAGGACCATCCACGTCTCACTAGATACACGATTACAAAATGTTTGGTTCGATCAAAACTATTATTTAAATTTCACTTCGTTGTGCCGTTGTGCCGGGGAAATATTATATCAGGTCACGTGAGTCCACTGTTGGACTTAGACCAGCCTCTCCTAATGCATGCCGTACCGGATTCAGGGCTTTTCTTTTCCAAAAAAGTTATAGGAACAGCTTAAAGGATAAGCAAGCAGAAGCAGTGGGCTAGTCACATTTGCCGTAGATCTGATAACCGACCACCGTCTACTCGAGTTCCGGAGTGGAGACCGCGTCTTGGCAAACGAAGCGTAGGATAGGACGCTATCAAACGAGGTAAAGTGATAATATTTAAAGTAAAACTGCTCTCAGTGGATGGAAAAGTTCAAGACTAAGTTGTTTCTCATAGATTTGTTCTGGCTTTTCTCTTGTTGCTATTTGAAGATGTTATGGCGGGATATATTTTATAACAAGCTTATGTCAGCGCTGTGCTGGCGAACAATTTAAAAAGGCTTTGTCATGAGCAGTTTTCTTTATATCGGTATAAATCTAGAAGCACCAGGGTACTTAAATTTTCTAAAGGAAATCTTAGAGGCGGTTTGAAAGAAAACACTTCTTTATTTTACTGTGCCATGTACATATAGTGAAATAAAGAAGTACGAATACAAAGTATGAATAGGAAACAGTACTTAAATAGGGTGAGACAAAACGGTTGCCTTTGCTGGAAATTCTATTACTGATTTACAACAGTTTTCTAATAGTTAGCGACCTACACTTTTCATATTTTTTTATTATCAAACCTCATTTATAGACATTTAAGATAGTTTTGTTTGGCATTATGTTAGGTATACCTATACGTGATTGTTACATTAGTTTTGACTATCTAAAACAATATTGATGTATATATATTAATAAAATCAACTCAAGTATCACTTTTTCAGAATATTTTATAAGGAACAATAATCATAGTAATAATGTATCGCATTTCCGGTAAGCGGTCTTAAAATAATGTTTTTAAAATCAATTGTACAGACAGAGAAATAAAATCAAATCATAATTTTATGAGAATAATATTATTGTAAGTCTGATTTAATTTACTTTATTTTAAAAATACCTACGTATTTTCCGCGTTCAGTCACGCGGAGACGAAAACCACGACAGACAATCGCGTTGCAAGGGCGCAAATTCGTTTGAAAACCGTTGTGATGAACGAACAAATTAAATTATTGGTATTCTGTGTGAAACTGCTGTGAAATTCACAGGCGTACGTTGACGCAGTGCACATACGGTGCAATTTAATCGAGTAATCGTACATTTTCTACGTATTCTATTTTTCAAATGCAGAAGGGATTAATTCAAAATGAAAAAAAAAGAGTTTGTTTTTTAAGAAGATCGATTTAGTTACTGATTCTGAGTGTCCCTGAAAAATTGGTACTACCGTGAAATGTAACCCTGTATAGGCCATTTGCGTACAGTATATACCAAACAACATTACTATCACAAACAAATTTCACATTAAAAGGGTCTATTAATTTGAATCGATTTTATGGTTTATTTAAGTGTAACAGAATGTGTAGTAATTATGTATGAAATTTGTAATTAATTTACAATAAGCACATAAGTATAATTTTAATATAATTACAATTAATTGAAATACGGATTACTACGGCACTAGATGTGGTATATAAAATGTGGTCCAAAGTTTTGTGACATGGGACAGCATTACAATACAACAACGATTTTAGTTTAGTTAGTTTAGTTAGAACAAAAACATTTTTAAACATACCAAAAGTCAACCGATCCATTTACTCCACGAAAAGGTTGTTCCGTTAAATGTAATTCAAACCGAATATCGTTTCGTTAAAGTATATTTAACGAATACGTATTTACTTTAGCGTTATTGTTATTGTCTGTATTACAGTCGGAACGGTATTCCAATCGAAATAATCACCATTCCACGTCTTTTCGGTGGAATTTTCTGGAATATTCTCGATAAACCCCGCTGTACTCCGTACCCATATCAACTTAGCCTCCCCTAACTAGTCACTGAAGCCTTTATAGGGTACCGCATAGCAAATCCTAAATCAAAAATTAATTAGGCCATTTCAGTTTTTATTATCTTTCACTTGTTTGTTGTTTAAGACTAGCTTTTGGCCGCTACTCCGTCTGCGTAAACCTCAGTAGACCTATACGAAAATTTTTCTAACTAAACTAACGAAACTATATAGCCGTGTAAAAACATGACCGTTTTCAATTGCTCATGAATTTTTGTTTTTAAACAAAAGAATTTTTTTAACAAATAACGCATTTTAATCAGTTAATGAGTTTTTCTAATCAAATATTAATAACAATCTGATATGTCTGACTGCCGTAAACCATTATATTTTAATTGTAATTATTTTTTATCTTTGACATTTCATTAGTAGGTACTCTGACTTATTTTATATTTTATTTACATTTGTATGCTGACAAGGCCGATCACAGCAAGCACATTATTTATTATTTTCTATAACATCAACTTTGAACTGTGTATCACAAATAAATTAAAAAAAAAATGAATTGTCAAAAGTTTGACACATGTAGATTGTAATTTTAATTTATTATGGTTTTTGTAACCCTTATCATGTTATTAACTATCATTTTATTATTATTTTTAAATTTAATTTAAGTTTATTTCTGAACTTAGTCTAATTAAATATTATTGAGCCGGTTTTTTTTTTCAAAAAAGTACTTTTTATTTATTTAAACGGCTATTTTCTGTGCTATTGTCGGCAGTAAAATCTATCATGTCTAAAGTGCAGTCTGAATAGTAATGACATTCAACTCGACGGATGTTTTTCAACATGAATCAAGTTGAACAATAATAATTATGAAAGATTTAAAATTCATCCCTACAACTGATAAAAATGATTCCGCGTATTCAATGGTGCACATACGGAACCTCTTTAGTCTTTTCCCTTCTTCTATTTAATCTCGCTCAGCGAATGTTTGCTGACAAACTTTGTGATTATGTTTGACGAAGTTAGTTGAGCGTCCGCTGTTTAATATGTCCTTCTGAGGAACGTAGGTATTGTGGGTAAAGCGATGTGTTCACTTGGCATTAGGAAATTGGGTTTTAGACACCATTCACAAATAATTCTAAGTAGCAATTGCTTTGCGATGATACAATTTATTTGAAATTTGTTCATTCATCATTGTCAAATATTTTGTAAATAATGATTTTTAAATGCTATAAGTGACAGAAATTTTAAGTAACACAATGTAAAAATGAAACAATTAAATAAAACTAAGTAAACTAACATAACCTAAAACTAAAAACTACCAATTCAAAAATAAAACCGTGTCCCTGAGGCAAAGATCCGAGGATACTGGCATCGTTTTCTTGCTGAAAGGCTAATTAAGCTATAATGCCTTAACAATAACTCCTCTGGCACCCCTCTTCAAATGGGAGTGCCCCAGGGCTCGATATTGGGACCGTTGCTATTTTTGATCTATATTAACGATCTCCCTTTCTATTCCAAAGACTCCTGTGAGATAGTTCTATTTGCTGATGATACTTCTTTAATCTTCAAATCAAAAAGAGGTGAATTGACGATGTAAACGGAGCTCTCTCTGAGGTATTAAATCGAATTTCGTAAATAGTGACGCCACAGTTAGCTTTTGACAAAAATGTATGGGAGTCGTGCCTTTTGTCCACTCATAATATGTCAAAAGGAACATTGTCAACAGTGCGCAACTAGGCCAGCCAAGCGACTAGCAAAGCTGCTAAGCGCATAATGCGCCCGATGAACTGTTATCTAATCTGTGGCCAGAACCGCGATTTAGAACCGTTCGATATCAAATTGTCAACCAATGAACCATGTGACACAATATGATTTATCATTAGTGTCACGTAAATTATCGGTTGCCAATTCGTAGTTGAAGGGTTCTGAATCGGAAGCCGGTCCCGTATATGGACGTTTATTTTCTCTTGGTGTCTCGCCTAGGCGCCAAGCGAGGCATCCAGTGTGGCTGCGGCCTAACATTTATTCAGAAAAGTCATTCAGAAAATTTATTAATAAAAATAGTATTATGTAAAAAAAAAAAGAGATAATATATTCTGTATGAATAGTTTATTTTGAAAATTAAACGCTTTCAACGACTATTTAATTCACAGAAACGCTAATTTAGAAGCACGGAGATGTTTATGATAAATCTCATACATGGTCAGAATGGTCACACATCCACTCATAACCGCGGCATGGGTTGCTTAACTTTGTAGGTTCTTATAATGTTTTTTTTTATTTAACGTGTATTTACTTTGCTAAAGGCTAGCATTTGCTCCGTCGAAAAATGAAAATCTAATAATTTTTGTCTTCGAAAAAGCACTCGGTAAAAATTCTTACGCAAGAAGCTTGTAAGCACTCCGTAGTTTAGTAGTTTGAGTGGCTGCCGTCGAAGATAGGATCTGAAAGTCTCGAGAAAACTTGTTGAGTAGGATAAAACTATAAGAATTTCTGGGGCAGTAAATAGTTCGATGATAAATAATAATTAATAATACATTATAGTTTATCTACCTGCCACGTTATTGGTGCAAATGTCAGATTCATAATCATCATCATTTCAGCTACTCGTCGACTCGATGTCCACTACTGAACACACGCCTTCCCCAATGACTTGCATCGGGGGGAATGCTAACACTCACCACGCCTGGCATGCGGGTTGGCAAGCGCAGTTTTTTATAAAATTTGGCACGCAGACGCTGCTGCCCCTCTCGTGTTACAGGAATTATGTTCCATAATCTCGTCCTCATTGTGTACAATGTAGTACGCACTTTTTGCTACTGCACTGATTACAATCTTCAAAGTTAGGCGCGTGCATGAACGCGTCAATAAACTAAAAAATAAATAACCGGAACGTGCCCGCACCGTCACCTATCAATGTCATCTGTCACCTGTCAATGTCATTGTACTTTTTTGTACACAGCACTGAAGACATAAATATTTAGAATAAATTCGTTTTTTAACTAATTAGTGATTTACAGCTTACATACAAATGCAAAAAACCAAGAAGAAAATACGGTGATGTTTGTGTAAAAGTATGGTGGCTGGAAAACAAAACTTGTCAGTTGAATTTGTGAAATTGTTGGACCGATACCTCGGCTCAATTATTACGATTACTACGATTTCTATCACCACCACAGCACACTAACTTTAGTGTTATTATATTTATAATATCATCACCATCACCATCATCTCAGCCTATTACAGCCCACTGCTGGACGTGCGGGAAGGACGCAAAGAGCGCCAAGGAGTACGATCTCCTGCTTTGATACAAATGTATCTAGCCATATTCCCGAGTTCGTCGGCCCATCGAGTTGAGAAGCGTCCTACACTACGTTCGCCGAGACGTGGCCTCCACTCCAACAACATAATCAGCCAGAAATTAATCATGAAAACAAGGAGTGTGTGTGACAGAGTTGCGTTATTCTTCAGCCCGCAAACGAGACAGAATGAATGACATCGGAGCTTTCACGGGAGGTTGGCCGTGGTGATCATTAAGTTCATTCTAGTTGTCTCTCATGTCTCAGAATGAATGACATCGGAGCCTTCACGGGAGGTTGGCCGTTGGTGATCAATATGTTCATTCTAGTTGTCTGTCATGTCTCCGAATGACTCCACAGAAACTGCTCTGTACAGAAGCACTGGCCTTTACGATGGAGTGGCCAGTGGGTTTTTGTTCAGTCTGAAGCGTCTCCTCGAGGGATTCCTCCTGAGACGTAACATTATGGCTCTAGTCTTCATGAAGAGTTGACCATGAGACCGATACAATGTTGCACCAGAAATATACTACAAAGGATCTGTAATAGCATAAGGTAAGTTATTAATATTATAAAATTCTTCTAGCGGATCATATGTACCAAGAGAACAATTATTCCTCTTTTCTGTCTCGCAGCAGAATTATAACACTTCCACTTGCTTTCACGAGGGGTTAGCCTGTGGCTTAAAATTTTTGTTATAATATTGCGGGTCTGCAAATCTTATAAGGTTGACCAGAGACTGACTTCATTAATTGAAGTTGAAAATATAGTCGAACACAAAAGTATCAAGACGATACATATCTTTGAATGCCACTGAAGAAAAAAAGAGAGGAGGGAGAATATGGGTACCGAGACCATGAGGTAATGCCCTCCGTCTTAGTAATTTTTTCAACTTAACACTTTGACTCTAAGGAGGCTATGAAAGAAGCTCCTTTGCCTGCTGATATTGAAGGCTTAAGGAATTCTGAGTCTTGTGTAAACAAGTCATATACTTACCTAGACAATTTCAGTCTTTTTATAAAGATTTTAAGTTTTTAATAATTTCATCAGTTGTTACTATCAAATTGGGCCTTTGGCAACCATTAATGGTACCAAGACAATCTGTTGGTCTCAGATCTGCTTGTCTTATTCTGCTCCATTTATATACATACAAGTCAATGATAAATAGCGCTTTTACAAATTATGGTTTATCTCGGTGTGGATTTCCACAAGTTTTTTACCACAAGTAATTGAGATACTTCTTGATGTTGGCCCAAGAGGGCAAGACTTTATAAAGCATACCATAGAAAACAACCTGTTTACTCCAATAGTTCATGTAGTTATGACCATATTAAGTTTTTTTTTTTTCCTCTTATATTTTACTAAAAAGCTTAAATAAATAAACATTACTTGACATTGCTAATTGATATCTGTGACTTAAAGATCATTAGTCCACTTGATTCGTGAAGTGCCTTAACGTAAAAGGTCCCAGGTTCGATACTCTGGTCGAATGACCCTGGCGAGATACATTGTCTTGTACCTCATAATACAGGGAAGTTGACTCCCTGTTTGGAGACCATGACAAATTGATGCTGGCTGGTGCATGTTTGTATGTTCCTATACAACTGATATGGTATCCCATTTGTGTAACTTATAATATTAGATCTGGTTACAACCGGGTAAACCTTAAATTCTCATAGTATCAAGCTTAATTCTCAAGATTCTATAATAATCTATGAAAGCAATTAAAATTTAACACTGTTACTGACTTAAGGTTATTATTCTAGCTGATCGCCATGACTAGTTAGATTATTTCTAGTCTTCATCAAGTGAAATAAAGACACACTCAAGATGAGTGTTACTTACAAATAATATGAGTGAAGATCACTGTTACAGAAATGGAAAAATAATTCTCCTTGTTATCAACAAGATAAAAATTACCATAATTAAAAACTTTTTTAACTGTAACTGTATATTATATTCCAAGATTTTCAGTCAGTAAAAACCCATGGAAAGATTTATGCAGCTTTATTTACAGGCAAAAATGTCGCACCATAATTGTTCCTTATGTACTTGTCATAAGGTCGAAAATCAATTATTTTAATTTTTAAGTAGGTACCTGCTACCTTTGGAAAAGTAAGAGAAATTCAAAACTAGACACAAAGTTCCAATGATAACTTGAATTTTCAAATCTGACCTAAATATATTTTTAATATATTTTTGTTATAAACCATATATTTCTAGACATTTTATTATTTGTGAAAATGTTTGATACCAAAAATTGAAGACAAAGATAAATAATCATCCAATCATTAAATTATCAAGATACTAAAGATAGTAAATAAACTGAATTATCCCAGGTGGATAACAAAGGTTCATATCTAAATAGATGATTATAATAAAATATGATTTATTAAAACATAATTAAAAAAATTAAAATTGTATCCATGAAACTATAAACTTCATAAAAAATATACTACTGACTTAAAATTATTATTTGAATTAAGGCATGAATCTTACAATTATAATTGAAGATTGTCAAGTACCTATGTAAGTCTATGTATAAATAATTTTATTAGATATTAAATTACCATGTAAAGCAAAAATGGAGATAATAAATAATGACAGAAAATTTCTAACTTAACTTAAATGAAAAAAAAAAAAAAAAAAAAAATTGATCAGACTATAGAGGCATTGATCAGTGGCAATAATTAAGGCAATGCAGGCAATAAATGTTGCCTTACCTTGTTATTGGACTAAGGCTGTAAGGCTGCTACAAGTATTTTGAGCCGGAGTAAACTTTCTATCTTATCCGATGTGATGTATTGGTAAATTATTACTTATTTAATTATTATTTTTTATTAGCTTACAAGAATTGACCAGTCATTGAATCTTTTTATAAATAAGTATTCAGACTGTTTCATTAACTTATTAATATCCCCTACCAGGGATCCACACATAAAGTGCAGGAAGTCTCATACTGATTTCCAGCCATACAAGTGTAACACATATAACGGTTTTCTAAGAAGATGAGTAAAAATCAATCTTTCTCAGTAAAATAATGTTGAAACTATTGTCAACAAAATAGGATCCCTACTGGAACAATACTAGTAGTATTTGTATATAATTTCCTTATTTATAACATATAATTAATGAAAAATTTGCGATAGTAAACATCCATATTATTTTTTTTTAGTTTCCTTTACTTTGGAACTACACCTTGAACAGGAGTTATTAAGAATATCTAAGACTAATTTATTTGCATAAAAAATTGTATTACAGACAATGATAACTTAAAAGGTCACTAGATTTTCTTATTATATAAAATAAAATAAGTCTTTTCAGAAGAAATACTAGCTTAACTACCTACTTGCACATCGATAAATTTACCTTGTTAGGTAACCATATACTAAGTATGTACTACATACTACTGGACAAATGAGACGGATATTAATAGTTCAAAGCATTGGCTCCATTTCCATGACAACTTATTAAACTAGCTGTTGCCCCGCGATTTCGTTTGCGTGATCTCTAGTTTATTCGTGAAGAATATACCTACTTAATAGCGCGGGGTATTTATTTAAAACTTTATTGCACAAACTTAAAAGTGTACAACAGGTGGATTATCAGTCTCAGTCCCAGCAAATCTATAAATTCATAAAGACTTACAGTTTTAACAAAAATAAAAGAGTATTGCAATTAAAGTAAAATTTTCTTTTTTCGATTTTATAGAATTCCTACACATTTTTTGGCCCACCTGTATGGTATAAAATAGGTACAGGTTTGTGTCATCAAATGGGATGGGACTGTATCAATATACATGGTTGTATTAGCATACGGGGTTATATCATCATACAGGGTTGTATTATCATACAGGGTGTATCATCATACAGGGTGTATCATCACACAAGGTGTATCATCATACAGGATTGTATCGATATACAGGGTTGTATCGATATACAGGATTGTATCGATATACAGGGTTGTATCGATATACAGGGTTGGTTGATTAATTCCAATGAATTAATCAAACAACTATATCCTTGTTAGATAAAACTTGAATTAAGCATCTACCAATAGATAGTTAATAAAATAAAGTTTTATCATGTGCGAAGACTTTAGCAAATCATATAAATGATCATAATAAATGTTTATATTGCTTTGTCGACACAACTTTCCTCTTTGAACATCTACATTGTACACAATGAGGACGAGATTATGGAACATAATTTATATGATCGGACTAACTTACCTAGTGACGTCCGATCCTCAATTATGTGAAGTAATCTCGTCCTCATCCTATCCCCAGCCCGACCCAGTTAGTATGTATTTATCAATCCTTAAAGTACAAAAAAGATTATATGCTTTAAATACCTACATACTACTTAGTTTCCCTTCTTTTTGAAAGTTGTGTCCAGTTTTATCCTTTGAAATAATGACATTGACAGGTGACAGATGACATTGATAGGTGACGGTGCGGGCACGTTCCGGTTATTTATTTTTTAGTTTATTGACGCGTTCATGCACGCGCCTAACTTTGAAGATTGTAATCAGTGCAGTAGCAAAAAGTGCGTACTACATTGTACACAATGAGGACGAGATTACTTCACATAATTGAGGATCGGACGTCACTAGGTAAGTTAGTCCGATCATATAAATTAGTCACCTCTTACGACACGCCTCCTGTTCGCGGTGGGAAAGTGTATTCTGGCCGACCCACATGGCTCATCATCATGTCAGCCTATATAAGGCCATTGCTATATGTAATATTCTGCCAAAGAGCTTTTAAGAGATCTTCCGCTTTTTTCATCCGCACCCAGCCTCCTATCTTCGTAAGGTCATCCAGGGGGCATCCTACACACATTTACCGAGACATGGTCTCCACTCGAGAACCCGTTTACTCTACCTTTCTTCAGTTCTGCGACAGATGTGGCTGGCCGACTGCCATTTTAGCTTTAGCAATGTCAGATTGCCCTTACGAAATTTCATTACATTGCTGTTTGGATTAAAAAAATATTTTTAGGGCAGCCCTGCATAATAATTGGATACTCATTAAAACTACGTTATCATTTGCTGATACAAAAACGTATTAACGTTATTAGTTATTTCGCGAGTAAGTAATATAGTTTGCTAATCCGTCGGGCTATATCTTTTGTTCGTCGAAGGATCTCTCTTTATTTCTGCTTAGAATAAATCTGTAATGCTTACAGAATGAAACTTAGAGTATGCCTATATATGTTCCACTGCAGGGCACAAGACACCTCAACTATAGGGTAGTTTGGGCCTACTCCACCACGCAGGCCCAGTGCGGATTGATGGAGGGGTGTTGTAAGGCCAGTGATTTAACCTTACTGTCAGATGTTATTAAGCCGCCCTAAATCGACATTAATAGGGCGACATTAGCCGGGACCAACTTTTAACGTGCCTTCCAAAGTACGGAGATGCTTGTGATAAATGTCACTAATATGGTTGGAATGGTCACCCATCCAATCACAACCGCGGCGTAGGTAGCTTAACTTTGGTGATCACTACCAAACCGCTGCCGCCACTGAGCTACAAGCACCTCTGAAACTTAACAATTCTTTATTCTTATTTAAAAGCAGAACCATTACTTCTAAACAACATAATAAAGTATTAATACTACTAATACATTAAAATTGTTTATTTACCCGTAGCGTTTTAGTTAAATAATTACAAATATTAATGTTAACTCTTGTAATGTTTTCAGCTGCTCCTGTAAACACACAGAAATGTTTACGTCAATCTAATTGCCCGTATTTCCACGCCAGACTCGATATAGCCTAAATTTAACGGCCATCTCATTCAATTACATTCATTAACTAGTTAAGTAACACACAATAGTAGTAGACTTACGTCTTCAGGCACTGAGGTTTTTTGGATGAGAAGACTAAGCACGTAGACAGGGCGGGGCACTCAACACGTAGATTTGATAGCGGATGGGGCAGAAAGGTTCTAGAATCGCAGCGTAGTCCGTCCGATTCTAGAACCTTCGACCTGGTAAAGGTTGCAGGATGCCGCTGGATGCAAGCTGCTTCAAACCTCCCAGTCTGAAAGTCATAGGGTGAGGAGGAGATGATGATGTGCTAGTTAAGTTTTCGATAATCTTCTTATTTTCATTTGAGGACCCTGACTAAAAAATTGTAATCTGTTTCCACATTGCTTAGTCGCGCGTTATGTTATAATTTAGATGATGATTATCTAAATGTTTATGTAATTTTTTCGCTAGATTTACAGGATTATTTACATGTTGTTTTGTAGGCAGTGACAGGGACTTATTATTGTATTAACTCCTTTTTAAACTAATCCGGTACCACCATTACAACCTGTATAATTACTGGTCTCGAAGTAAGGACCATCCACGTCTCACTAGATACACGATTACAAAATGTTTGGTTCGATCAAAACTATTATTTAAATTTCACTTCGTTGTGCCGTTGTGCCGGGGAAATATTATATCAGGTCACGTGAGTCCACTGTTGGACTTAGACCAGCCTCTCCTAATGCATGCCGTACCGGATTCAGGGCTTTTCTTTTCCAAAAAAGTTATAGGAACAGCTTAAAGGATAAGCAAGCAGAAGCAGTGGGCTAGTCACATTTGCCGTAGATCTGATAACCGACCACCGTCTACTCGAGTTCCGGAGTGGAGACCGCGTCTTGGCAAACGAAGCGTAGGATAGGACGCTATCAAACGAGGTAAAGTGATAATATTTAAAGTAAAACTGCTCTCAGTGGATGGAAAAGTTCAAGACTAAGTTGTTTCTCATAGATTTGTTCTGGCTTTTCTCTTGTTGCTATTTGAAGATGTTATGGCGGGATATATTTTATAACAAGCTTATGTCAGCGCTGTGCTGGCGAACAATTTAAAAAGGCTTTGTCATGAGCAGTTTTCTTTATATCGGTATAAATCTAGAAGCACCAGGGTACTTAAATTTTCTAAAGGAAATCTTAGAGGCGGTTTGAAAGAAAACACTTCTTTATTTTACTGTGCCATGTACATATAGTGAAATAAAGAAGTACGAATACAAAGTATGAATAGGAAACAGTACTTAAATAGGGTGAGACAAAACGGTTGCCTTTGCTGGAAATTCTATTACTGATTTACAACAGTTTTCTAATAGTTAGCGACCTACACTTTTCATATTTTTTTATTATCAAACCTCATTTATAGACATTTAAGATAGTTTTGTTTGGCATTATGTTAGGTATACCTATACGTGATTGTTACATTAGTTTTGACTATCTAAAACAATATTGATGTATATATATTAATAAAATCAACTCAAGTATCACTTTTTCAGAATATTTTATAAGGAACAATAATCATAGTAATAATGTATCGCATTTCCGGTAAGCGGTCTTAAAATAATGTTTTTAAAATCAATTGTACAGACAGAGAAATAAAATCAAATCATAATTTTATGAGAATAATATTATTGTAAGTCTGATTTAATTTACTTTATTTTAAAAATACCTACGTATTTTCCGCGTTCAGTCACGCGGAGACGAAAACCACGACAGACAATCGCGTTGCAAGGGCGCAAATTCGTTTGAAAACCGTTGTGATGAACGAACAAATTAAATTATTGGTATTCTGTGTGAAACTGCTGTGAAATTCACAGAGTTAATACCGTTGAAATATTAAACTGATTATTTGGACTTTACGTGAAGACAATAGTTAATTAGTAATCTTAGAATGTCTGCAATGTATTGGTTGACCCATTTACCTAATAGGGTTCAACTTAGTGAATTAATGCATCAATTGACTAACTGCGATTTAAAAAGTTTACAGTTCTTCCGAGAATTTTGTTCTCTTTCCGAGAACAAATGCAGAAGAATTTTGGTGTTCAACCGACTCAATGCGACTGTATGTTTTTTTGTATGTATGTTACGCGATTACTCCGCCAATTATGAATCGATTTTGATGTTTTTTTTTGTTTGATAGATCAAGCTTCAGAGGTGGTCCCATATAAATTTTATCGAAATTGATTCAGCTGTTTTGAGAAAATTACAAAAATATACCCAGATAATGTTTTGGTTCGTGATTCTTGTATATTCGAATCCGAAAATATGCTACCCAATATCTTCGACAAATATAAACCGGTTTTGATGATTATTTTTTTAATGAATAGCAAATAATTCGAAGATACTATAATGTAAATTTTCAGAAAAACTTTTATCCCTGTTTATTTTTATTTTTTTTAAATTTATCCAGATATTTGTTAATAATTTCACACCCTTCTTCCACTTCTTCCAACCAAGCTCCAATCTATGCAAACCTTATTATACTTTTGCGATTAGATAATTTATAAACATACTTAAATACATATAAAGACTTCCATGACTGCTACAAATGCTTGTGTTCATCACACAAACGTTTGCTTGTTGCGGGATTCGAACCCGCAACTGTTTGGCATTATAGTCAGGAGCGCACATCGCCAGACCACGCAGTGCGACACTAAGCGTCAGTGTGGCCATAGGAATAATAAAAATATGCGATGGTTTACTAAAGCATGTCACTAAGCACGCAGCATAGCTCTAAGCACTAAGCGATGCTCGTACCTGGGCAGATCCCTATTACTATTCATCAGATAACATGCCCTAGTTTCAAGTTACTTTGAATTTTCCCAAAATTTGTCCAAAAACGTGGTCATCCTCTTTTATCCTTGCGAACCACAAAAATGACCACCCGCAATGAATACTAAACACAGAATTACTTAAGTACAACCACAGTCCAGGTAGAAGAAACAACACATTTTATTTTTATGGCAGTAGTTACGTTAAATTTATGACAATTAAGATAATTAGGTAGATAGTGTTGCAAATATTTTACTGTATTATTATAATGAGTGTAATATTATTTTCCTCTTTTTCTTAGCGTATTATCCCGTGGTCACATACTAGAATTTATGAATGAAATACAAATTTAATTCTACATAAATTACCATGCAAATATACAGTCTTCTGTAACTCAAGGGTAACCTTGTATCATGTTGTATCATGGTGCATACATATGTATAAATTAGCATGAAAATTTATCAACTTCCTATAAAAAATTACCAAACAGCCGATTTAATTTGTATAGAAAGAAAACAACAACACAATAACTTGAAAGATACATTTGCGTAGCAGTGGAATACCAAAAAATAAAAAAGGAAAAGCTCATCTAAAAGTCCTAGAATAAAAATAGTTCACTATAATGTATAGAATAAATAATAATCTATATTTATAAAACAAAGTCGGGTTGGTTACAACATTTATAAGACAAAAACGGCCGATTTTTATAATTTATGATCTTTTGGATTTGTCTCTGTCCCGAATAGCAGAAAATCTATAAAGATATCAGAAAAATTCACAAAAAAAAAAGTATGAAAAGGCGGTACGAAGTTCGCTGAAACAACTAGTCTATATATTAAACAAAGTCGGGTTAGTTACACCACTTTTAAGTCAAGAACAGCTGGACCGATTTATATGATCTCTGTTTGTTGAATTTTTCTCGGCTCCGAATAGCAAAATAACAATTAAAACAACGAAAACAATCAGGAAAAAAAGGGATGAAGAGGCGGTACGAGGTACGCCAGGAAAGCTAGTATACTATACAGGGTTACATTGCAAAGGGGTGCCAAATCTTTAGAAGTGACTCAGAATCAGTAATTAATCGAACTATGCAAAGAACAAAAAAAAATTCACTTTTAATTATTCTTATCCGCTGTTAAAAATCGTACGCGTGGAAAATTTAACTCTTTCATGAAAAAATTGCACCGTAGGTGCAGCGTAAGGTCCTTGTAGGCTCCACGTACCTACGCCTCTGATGAATGACCGGCGCGGCTTTCGTAATCTCTCTAATGACTTTATTTTCGGATAATTTAAAGTATTTTTTTTTCGTAACATACGATTATTAAAAATAATAACGATTTCGACGCTTCTTTATATTGTTCCCTAGATCTTATTTTTTAAATTTGGCAACCCTGTGAAACTTCCATGTTCATCGGTTTATTAAACCACTAAGGCCACCCTTTCAATTGGGCTGTTTGTTTTCCTTAGGCTATTGTACTAGCGAAACTTTAGTATCATTTTGTAAAATCTTTTCATGTCTATAACATGAAAGTCAGTTTTAAGTCGATTTATTGAATAATTTAGAAACTTTTATACTTAAGTTTTTAAACTTGAAACGAATTAATTTGTTAAATACCTTTTTTATTGATACAAAGAAGTAGCGCCATCTGCGGGCGCGAATTGTACTTTTGGGGTCATGACCTATTAAAGTCAGTCTGTTGCAAACTCGCGCCTTTTATTTACGTTCCATTTATAAAGGTAATATAATGCGATAATTGACTAAATTACTAGAGTTAGTGTACTCGTAGTAATTTCTCGTGAAAGTAAAGTAGGCAGTAGTCACAGACCTACAATAAAGAAAAAGACACAACTTCTACAAACTATTATGAAGACCAAGCGTTTCAAATATTATTGATGACCTCCGTAGAAGAGAGGCGATAATGCCGGCCTTGGCGTCGCCATCTCTGAAGTCCCGGGTACGATTGTCGGTCGGGTCGATGTAGATAAATATTGTCTTGGTTCTGTCTGGGTGTTGTGGTACCGCCGTTGTTTCTAATTTCTATAACGCAGGTGCCTTAGTTACTTACCTTAGGATCAGAGCAATGTATGTGATGTTGTCCACTATTTTTAATTATTTATTATTGAACTTATAATGGCGTCTTGTAAAAGGAAATAATAATTATCTCCGTTCTATTGGTCATCTGTGTGTAAAAATTACCACAAATATTACACAATGATGAACCATGTTTTAATTTGTCTTATAAAATATGTCGGATACTTTATACTCCTCCACTAGTCAGTGGCGCAAATGTAGTCACATTATCTGCATTACCTCAAGGTTGACTGTTTGAGAATGTTGTATAGCATTAAGTTCGCCAATTGTACTTACCCTTGCATTAAAGTATAAATAAATTTTGGTTTACCACTGACACGTGTTGCGGTTGCGGCTGCAACCGTTTGAAAGCAACTGGCTTTAGTCGGAATTAACTACGACACAATATCGAAGTTGAGACACGTACGGTAGATTAACTTGTGAAATCGATATAGGATGACTGATGATAATAATGGTAGACGAGAGAATTGGTTCAACTGGCTATTTTGTCCAGATTTTACTATGAGGCCTACGTAGCTACATGAAAAAAAAACCTGATTTTATACATTATCGTCGAGGCTAATGAATGTTTTGGAGAAGAGGTGAATTTTTATCATTCTATTTCGATAATGGTGCCATATTAAACGTTGTTCATTTGAATGGATATAATATATTGATAAGAGGCCGTCCTAGAAATCGTCTTATTTCCGTACATTTTGTTCTCTGATTGTAAAGACGTGAAAGATAATTGAAACAATATAATTCGTGATTTTAAAAGATTAGTTCTTATTCTTACATGCGGCGTGAATGGATTTTTTAAATAATTTCAAAAATAAAGGTAAATCACCAAAAGAACTACCCTTATTTCAGAAAAATGATGTTCGAGTTACGTTTGAACATCGGTTTACAGGAGACTACAAGTTATCCTTACAATTTAATTTTAACATTTAATTGAAGATAATTATGGTCTATTTGCACATGAGTTAAATACTTTTTTTACTTTCTTACAAAATATAGCAGAATAAAAAAGTGAAAAAATATAAAAATTTTGAAATGTCCATTCAAATATATTTTTTTTCTGTCGTTATGAACAACTATTATAAAATGTTAATACTACACAATAATTTTTAGGTTTACTTTTTTTTAATTAACCAAATTCGTCCCACTGCTGGGCAAAGAAATCCTCCAAACCTCTCCACTTATCCCTGTCGGTGGTTAGGGCTTGCCAATCTTGGAGAAAATTGTCTAGATCATCGCGCCATCGCTTTCGAGGTCTACCTCTCGAACGATGTCCGTCAGTAGGCAGCCAGTACGTAACGACTTTTGCCCACCTTTTAGAATCCATCCTATGGACATAACCCGCCCATTCCCACTTCAACTTTGCAGCTTTTTCTCCCACGTCTGTGATCCCAGTTCTTGAGCGGATGATAGAGTTGAGTTGATGAAAAACAAAAAAAAAGTATTAAACCTAAGTCAAAATTAACTACTTATAAAATCAAGCGAGCAAAACCGATCGTTTTTCAAACCTAGATAGGACGTCCACTACCTAATAAATTATTAATATTATCTTGTAAAGGATCAACATTGTTGACGCTTTATTCCGCATCATAGACGCACAGACCACATAGACGAAATTAGGCTCAAGGCCTCTTAAAGCGATTTTCTTGTTTTACAACTCATTTTGTTCAATGTAAAATAGCTTGCTTCCAACCGGCCAATCTGGAAGTCACTGGGGGAGGCCTATGTTCAGCAGTGGACGTCCTCTGGCTGAAATGATGATGGTGATGATGATGACGAAAATATCTATATTATTGGCTTGTGATAGTAGGTAAGAATATACAATTGATCACTCCACTAACAGTACTTATTACAAGCCTAAGCGTAGATTTGGCTAGTGTAATCAATATCCATATGCATAAATTGTTAAACAATTCCACGGTTAAAAAAACATATTTAGTTATTAAGTACATTTACTTTAGGTACCAGTCCTAAACTCCCGCTGATATGACATTATCCGACCCATATATACCAAAAAACGTTAGCCACGTTCCTTCTAATCTAGTATTCTAGTACACATTACGAGTACACCGCAGATATCACGTGCCGCGCAGGCATGTATCTGCGAATACATTCGTGAATACTTCTGCTGCTGCGAGATATCTTGTTCCGGAGCTAAGAGTATATACTATAAAACGAAAAGTCACAGTAAGTCCGCTGTTACAACAATAAATTTATTTAATTATAAATAGACTCGTAATTAGTAAGTTTATTTATTTATGAGATGGTGATAATGGAGATAGCTCTCTTCATAAGCTTGGCGTTACTCTGCAAAATGCGATCTGAAATGAAGAGATCCAGAAAAAAATAAAGTCACCGACATAGCTTTTCGAATTGCTAATGGGCAGACCAATGGCTACACTACAGAACTGCAACTATTCCAAAAGAATGGTTCACGAGTGGCGACCACGAACTGAAGACGCAGTGTGGGCAGGCCTCCCACGCAGTGGACCGAAGACCTAGTCAAGGTTGCGGGCAGCCGCTGGATTCATCGGCCCAGAGCCTTCCCAAGGCTGATGATGATGACCAATGGTGAGATCGGATTTCTTTTTATTGTGAAGATTTTTATTTCATTGCATCAGTAAGTAGAATATAAATAAAAAATCGCGTCTTTTGCAACGCTTAGTTAAACCGAGTGAGATGAAATTAATCGCAGTTTCTGTAGCTTGTTTTATACCTATGAGTACGTTACGAAGCGTAATGTAATATAGTAAAAGCGATCATTCGTGCAGTCGGTTCGACGAACAAATAAGCAAGCAACCAGGCAATTTGTCAACAGATTTTACACACGGCGTAACATGAAAAAAATGTAAAGTATGTCTATGTCTATATGTCCCACTGCAGGGTACATGCCTCACCTCAACTATGATGCGGTTTGGACAACACTTCACCACGCGGGCCCAGTGCGGATTAGTGAAGAGGTGTTTTAAGGCAAATGACTAAATCTAACTGTCAGATGTAATCAAGGCTTAAGGCCTCTGACTAGGCTTGATGGCTAGTATCAAGTGATATATGCCGGTACCAACGTTTTTAGTGCCTTCCAAAGCATGGACACGATTGTGATAAATGTCACTAAATATGGTCGGCGTAATATGCTCGCTGTGAATGTTACATTACGTTCCGTCTGTACCTACCACCTAAACTAATTATTACTTAATGTGACATGCAATAAACGATTTGAATTTGAATTTGAATTTCCGTCAAGCTGATCAGTACCCAACTTAAAGAGTTGGTCTACTGTTTTAATACATTTGTGATTATAATGTTACTGAAGCTAGTACAAATATTAGGTACCTACATGTTAGCCCGGCCACTGGCGATACTGGATTTGTTACATTTATCAAGCTCGGTTCGCTAGACACGTTTAAATACGTACTGCGATAGAAATAACGGTTTTCATTAAATAAATTGGTTGTTATCTATACAAATACAAATTAATAATATTGCCGTGTCTTTGTGTAATGTCCAAACAACAGCTTTGTAAATGCGAGTTTAAACGGTAAGTAAAAAATCTATTATTTTACAAAAATAATTTTACCGAACCCGAAAAAATGAAACCTATTTGGCTTGATAGCACATTCATCGAAATATAATGTCTATTAACTATAGTCATGGCTATTCCATATGGTCTATTAATATATAGTTTTATTCTATCTTCAGAATTAGTTGAGTCTCTCAGTTGAGTTCTCATTTTTCATCATCATTTGCCTGCCCTGTTCCCAGGTTATCTGGGGTCGGCGCAGTATGTTTTTCTCTTCCATGCAATCATTAATAAAACTTAATTAATAAAGTGAGTTCTCATTTTTTAAATATTAAATAATTTAATAATTATAATAATTTTTGCAAACAGCATCTTAACTTCTATTACAAAGTATCACAAAACTCTAATCCAATACGTAACACAAACTTCTGTACAAGCGATTCGTCTTCCCCACTTGACATTTCACTTCCCAAAACGTTACATTTTTCCTTTTACGCTAAATTATATTGACTTCGAGGACCACTAGAGGTCGCTACAAGTTTTCCAGCTTCAACATTTATTCCTTTGAGCGAACACACGGAAAAATCTTTGTTTAAAAATGAAAAAAAATATGTTGGAAATCTCTGCTTTTGTATCTTAAGATGGGGTTTGTTATTTTTAAGATAATCGGTGAGAATAAAAGAACTGTGAAACAGGAAGTAACGACTTTTTTGTGTCGGGTAAAATTGGAAAAGCTTTCGGAGTCCGAATAAAAGGGACTAAAAGCATAGATTAGCTTTTATCTCGCAAGTTAGAGTAAAATAAGTCGTGAAAAAATAAGCAAAATTTTTTTTTTTTTTTACTGTTACGTTTACAAGCTTCGTTTTCGTACACTTCAGAATTAAGCTAAAGAGAATAAATAATTTACCCACGGAACAGGAAAACGGTATAAAAATTATCCTTTGTGTTAAAAATTTCAGCTAATTTTGTTCAGCCGATAAAGCATGATTGTAAAACAAACATACGTTCTACTACATATGCCTAAAAGGATTTAAGGCGAGTGTAGTCGACAAATGTAAACTAGCATGTAAGTAGTTTTAAAAGCTTAAACGACCAAATTATTAATAAATATGCTAAGAATTGTCAAAACCTACATAACATTTTGAGCTTGAGATATACTTCGAGGAAAAAACATATTGAAATCATTGAAAAAAAAAAGATGCCTATTCTCTTTCTTCTTGTGAACCGTTTGACCGATTTTACTAGTTTATACGTTAATTCATAGGCCATCTTGATAGCTATAAACTGTGCGTAGGGTTTTTAATCAAACAATTGTGTCCATGAGATAAGTATTATTTTCCCCATTTCTTGCTTACTGAAGACGCCGCGATCTATTTAAATTCAATTGCACAATCTAATCACAGCTTTTATCTAAGGCGTGGAGTGGGCCAGTTACACTTGTACACAGGGTTACATTGCAAAGGGTTGCCAAATCTTTAGGAGTGGCTCAGAATCAGTAACTCAATCGAACTATGGAAAGAACAAAAACAATTATTTTCACATTTAATTATTCCTATCCGCTATTAAAAATCGAAATCGTGGATAATTTAACTCATTCATGAAAAAATTGCATCGTATGTGCACTGGGTAAGATTCTTGTAGGCTCGCCGTACCTACGCCTCCGATGAATGGCCGTTTAGCTTTCGTAGTCTTTCTATTGACTTTATCTTCGGATATTTTAAAGTATTTTTTTTCGTAATATATTATGATTATTAAAAATAATAACGATTAAGACGGTTCTTTACATTGTTCCCTAGATCTTATTTTTTTAATTTGGCACCCCTTTGCAATGTAACCCTGTGTATATTTTTTTACAAACTTACATAAATTAATATTAGCTTAAAAAACTAACATTTTAACATTTACATTTGTCGTAACAGCGCAATTTTTTATTGCGCGCTGTTATGAACCGTGTTTTATTGACTATTCGGGCGATACACGCAAGTCTAATTTAGGGGCAGTATTCGCCTTAACAAGTTTTTTTCTCCTCCAAGCGCATTCGCCCGTACCTTTCTAGTCGGGACGCACTGGACTATGATCCAGATCCAGATCCAGATGTACCAAGCCTAGTTTAAGGCGGTTGCCATCAGATCTACAAAACCCTTAGTTCATACTAAGGGTTTTGTAAATGTCGGCCCTCATGGGCCGACATTTAAATAAGGATTCAAGCAGCCATACAATTTTGGCGACCGTCTGGTTTAGTGGTTCGAGCTCCGGATTACAGAACCATCGGCCTTGCGGGTTTGAATCCCGCAAGGGGCAAATGTTTGTGTGATGAGCACGAGCATTAGCACCTAAGTCATGGATGTTTATAAAAGTATTTAAGTATGTTTATCCGTTATCTAGTAGCCATAGTACAAGATTTGCTTAGTTTGGGGCTAGATTATTTGTGTGATTAAAGAACCAGTTATTTTATTTATTTATATAATGATGATGAGAACCAGACCTTTTGGACGATGGCTACACATCTGTGATATCTGTGCACGACGACCTCCGTCGCCGAGAGGCGAGTACCGCGGACTTGGCGTCGCCACCTCTGAGGTCCTGGGTTCGATCGGTCCAGTAAAATGTAGAAAACGATATTTTCTATATTATCTCGAGTCTGGGTGTGATGGTACCGTTGTTGTTTGTAGTATACAAGTGCTTTGGCTACTTATCATAGAATCAGAGCAGTGTATGTGATGGTGTCTAATATTAATTAATTAATTATGTTACGATATTTTCACTCACCGTCGAGCAAATGGTATAGTCTGAAAAATCCAGTAGTACGTGCTAAACTTACGACACATAAATCTTGTGGTGAGACTTCGTCCACTGATATACCATATGCTATTTGTCTTTTTCAAATCATTCTGTACTGAATCATCATCATCATCATTTCAGCCTAGGACATCCACTGCTGAACATAGACCTCCCCCATTGACATTCAGATTGGTCGGTACTGAATACAAATATAAACATATATTTTTTTGTTTCAGGTATGTTTACAAGAAGGATCAGTGACGAAAACGTAATATAATTTTCTATAATCTATATATATAAACCAAGTCGGGTTAGTTACACCATTTATAAGTCAAGAACGGCCGGGCCGATTTTTATGATCTTTGATTTGTTAAATTTGTCTCCACCCCGAATGGGCTAGTTTCCTAAAAAAATCTAATTAGTCCGTCAATTGGATTAACAGAAAATATTGGACACGTATTTTTTCTTTTCTCATTCAAAGAAAAAATTATGAAGATATAGCCCGTTAAAGTTTCGCGTAACGTCACGCCTTGCGACACTTATTAGCAAGGCATGACGTCACTCCCAAACTTTAATGTGCTTTATCTTCGTCATTTTTTGTTTAATTGACAAAAGACAAAATATGGGTCCAATATTTTTTGATAATCTAACTGACGGATTAAATAGAATAATCTTTTATTGACCCAGGAAACTAGCCCATAGCAGAATAACTATAAAAAACACGGAAAATTTCAGGAAAAAATATATGAAGGGTCGGTACGAAGTACGCCGGGACAGCTAGTCTATTTATAAAAGAAAGTCGGGTTAGTTACACCATTTATTTTGATTTGTTGAATTTGTCTTGTCCCCGAATAGCAGAATAACTATAAAAACATTAAAATTCCCAAAAAATAATGAAGAGATGGTACGAAGTTCGCCTAGCACAGCTAGTTGTAACTACATATAAATCTAGATAGTTGATAGTCACATCGCGTAGTTCTCTATAAATCAAGCCAGTCTAGATACAAATAGTTGTAAACAACGGTATAACTGGGATAGTTAGCAAACTTTAAGTAGTATAAATGTTAGCTATTGCTTATAGTGCAACAATATTGGCGAATAATAGTTAAACTTTAATGTTAGATTATTTTTTAATTTGATAATTTATTTGTAAATTTTTTATGATATCTCTTTAACCTTATTCGCTGTGTGCGCGATGAAAGCGCCCCTAGTGACCAAAAGTATTGTGGACTTAAGATCTCTTAAATTATGGCAACTAGATGGTATAAGAATGATTTTCGGATTGTTTTTCTTCGAAATTAGATGTAAATATCTAAAAAGTTTGTGCATATTATAATAAGTGATTTTTTACTCGAACTAAAATATGAATGTTATATATAATACGAACGGGATTTGAATCGATACAACATGAAAAAACTTTCCAACCTCAAACTGTCCAAAAAGGGGAAAAAATAGTATAAGTACAGCATGTGAGAGACTTTGAAGAGCTTAGAACCAACGGACAAAGCTTCAATTTCCATCTTGATGTTGGAAATGAATAAAACATGCACCAACTGTTTTTCCCATTGTTTCTACATCTTAAAACACAACACGTACTGTGACCCATATCGCATAATTTAACGTGTTTAGTTAAAAAATCTTAACAACGACAGTCCAGAGTTATTTCACATTTCTGCCAAATAGCGTGCTGCGATCGATTTGACGGCCCCCTCCACCCACTTTGCACATAGCGAATAATAGCAAAACAAGACATTAACCAACAATAGACATTTTATCGTTATAGGGTCAAAAAACCACTTATAAGGAACACAAATGTCATAGAAAAAAATTTTTTTTTTTTTTTAATGAATGGACCTATGCTGGCTGCTGAGGGCTTTTTCCAGCTTCACCGGGCAGATTTGGCGAGTACAGAAGGTACTCAGCCTAGAGAGCGGCCGGCCAGCGGGTACCCCGTGCGCGGGCCGGGCCCCGTACTAGCGGGCGCGATCGGACCGTGCTGAGTGCTGAGGGCACCCGGCCAAGAGGTGAACCCGACTAGTGGTTGCACGGTTATGGTCCTTGCTGCGCTACAGACTAGTCTGTGAGCGCAGGCTAGACCATACAGGCTCCAATCTAGTGGGCCCGATCGAAGGGGAAGGACTGGGCCTCAAGGGCGCCTCTGTAGGCTCGGACCTCGGCTTGGGCCGTCGTCCGATGGGCGGACAGGTGAGAAGCGGCCAGGCACATGTCTGTGCCTGCCGAAATGAAACGAGGGACCTCGCACTCGCCGGCGAGTGCGCTGATTCGAGCTAGTGCTTGGCTGTTGTGTACTGAGGTGTGGATTTGTAAGAGCTAACCGCTTATTATAAGCGGTGATCTTCAAGAACGTTCTTCGGTCGGCGGAATTTAGTGGCGACATCTTTCTGACAAGGATAGGTGACGGATTTTACAATGAGAGGATTAGTATGGTTGACGGCCTTATCAAAGAAGCGTTGAGACGCTTCTTTCATAAAGGCGGCAATCGTCGGGATTCGGAGATCGCGGTGTAAATTCAAGTTGCGCATTAGCGGATGGGCGTCCGCGGCAGAACGTAAGAATTTGTTTTGAAGGGTTTGGAGTCTATTAAGCTGGTATTTAGAGGCGTGAGCGAACACTGGACTAGCGTACGTCATCACGGGACGGATACAGGACTTGTAAATTGTCAACTTATTTCTAAGTGACATTTTACTCTTCCTGCCTACAAGGAAATAAAGCCTACTAGTGTAGAAGGCTGCGGTCTTACGGACGCGTTGGATGTGCTGTGCAAACGACATTCGCCGGTCTAGGGTGACACCTAGGTATTTGACCGTCTTCTCCCAGGGGATCGGACGATCGTATAGGGTGATCGGATCGAAGAAAAACAAATGTATGAAGCATTTTTCTTATATTGCGATGACGACCCAATGGGAAAGTAGGTAAAACTAATCTCAGATGGCGCTAGCGTGTCTTGTCAATAGGGAATATGCATATATTTTTATTTGGTCTTAGAATAAATAATACCTAATTATAATTGATAAAACATAAAGAATTTTCGAAAAATATTGATAAATACCTGACGCGCTAGACAAGGAGATCCGACATGGACCGTGACGTTAAAGTACTACATTTTTTATCGTTAAAATTGTTTTAGAAAGAGACAAGTATATCTGAATTTCTAATTACTGTATTACGGTAATTTTTTTCCTAAAATCAGGTTTATTTTTACTATTAGTACTATAATTTCATATAATTTCTTATAAATATAGTAAAATCAATATTTATCTTTGTGCATATTCCATATTGTCAACCAATTTCTATGTATAGTACCTAAGTAGTAGTAGTGTCTGGTATAGTAGTTTGCGCTCCGGACTACTAAGTCAGATGGTAGCGGGTTCGAATCCCGCAAAGGCAAATGTTTGTGTGATCAGCGATTATTACTATTTCTATCGCAAAAGTTGTAGTAAACCGTTATGTACCCTGTACATGTATTTAATATGTACTATTTACAATATTATTTAAAATTACCTATTCGCTATGTACAAAGTGGGTGGTGGGGGAAGTCTTATCGATCGCAGCACGCTATTTGGCAGAAATGTGAAATAACTCTGGACTGTCATGTGTCAAATTGCTATATTTCTATAGAATTCCATACTTACGAAATTTAGTATTTTTAATGTTTGCATGTTTTATTCGTTTTCAACATCAAGATGGAAATTGGAGCATTAAAATAAATGTGTAGCTGCTGTGAAAAGAAAAAAGTTTGTAGGGGGTTTGTGTCACAGACTTTTATCTTATGATCACAGCTCTTCTTAAGTAGCTTTGTCCGTTGGTTCTAAGCTCTTTAACGTCTGCTGTGCTGATACTAATTCTTTCACTTTTTGCACTAGTTTGAGGTTAGAATGTTATATCATTTTGAATCAATTCAAATCCCGTACGTAATAACATTTATATTTTAGTTCAAGTAAGAAAATCACTTATAAAATATGTACAAACTTTTTAGATATTTTCATCAAATTTCGAAGAAATGCAATCCGAAAATCATTCTCAAACCATCCAGTTGCCATAATCTGAGAGATCTAAGTCCACAATAATTGTGGTCACTAGGGCACTGTCATCGCGCACACAGCGAAAGAATATTATCATCATGAGACTATAAAAAAAAATTGTATCTCATTTTTTTAGGCTAATGTTAAAATCAATGTCCCAAAATTTTGTTATCTAAATTATTGGAAAAAATTTACACCATGAAATTAAATAAAATGCGTGATTATCCTAAAGAATATTATTTCTTATAAAAATATTATTTTTTATATATTACCTCATACCTAATGAGATCCATAAATTATAATATACATCTTTCGTGCTTCCTCTGGTGGTTTGTAACTATAGGTTAGGTTAATAACACTATATTACTATACTATACTATATAACTATAGGTTAGGTTAATGGATAATAGCTACAATGCGTAAATATATTTTTTCTTAAACAGTTACATTACCAAAATCTTGTAACCCATTTGGCAATTTATTGTATAAATGTACTGCCTCAAATAGTAAAGTTTTTCTTCTCTAATTAGTTCGTATTTCGGCAAGCGTAGCAAAAAGATGACAACTCATTGCCCCGTGTAAGAATGGGCTTCAGACTAACTGCGTAACTCGTCGAATCTTACCTGTAACTTGGAGGCATAAATCTTAAAATAAATAAAATCTTTTAAAGCGAAGCGGTGTAAGGAAATAAACGCTTAAATATGAAATCTAATATTCAAAGGCTGTTCATTCAATTCAGGAATTTACAAGCATAATGAAAGCAAAATGAGAGACTCAGCGTTCGGAAATTGGGACCGGGAAGCAAGAGGCGACGGAGTTTTCTTACCTTTTTTAGTCGCCTCTGAGGCTAAATAAAACATTTGTTTGAACAGATTTCTTTACGTATTTATCAAGACAAGTTTTTTTAGGGTTCCGTACTTCAAAAGGAAAAAATAGAACCCTTTGGAAAACTTTGTGGTCCGTCTGTCTGTCAAGACCTTTTATCTCGGGAACGCGTGGAGGTATCGAGTTGAAATTAAAATCCTAATACTCATGTCTACAATCTCTTGAAGCTGTCAAAAATTAAACTTCTAGATTAAAGTTAAAAAAGATACAGCCGTTTATGCCGCAAAAAAAATATTTTGACGCTTTCAAGAGAATCAAAATTTATAGGGTACCTACTTTCCATCGACCTAGAACTAAGAAATTTGGTTTATTATTACAGAAATAAAAATCAAAAATCTCAAAGAAGGAAAAGATATACATAGATCACGTAACAATTCCACAAGACGAAAACCTGGAACTTTTGAATTATTTCAATAATTTAGATAGATTTCATAAATGCATAGTTGTCACAGCCCACAGATGTTTTTGATCCTCCAGGGCCTGTCAGTTCAAAAGTCGACCTGTAATCAAATTATCAAACGCGTTATATCAAGAACCCTTGCCTTAATCCCAGATACTGTCTAAGGGTCGACCGCACCTGAGTTGTATCCCGTAGGAAGGTTTAATATTAGATAACCTCCAACACTATGATTTACTATGGGGAATACGGAGATCCGCGGGTCACGTCGTCGGGGGAAGAAATTTAAAACAGTTTACCTTACCAGGGTTACCTTTAAACAGGGCCGTCTTTCCCACTGGGCACTCTGGTCACTTGCCCAGGGCCCCGCGATTGATGGGGCCCCCTAGTTCTATTTATATAGTTCAATAGTATCAAAGTCATAGGGGCCCCATTATCCTATGTGCCCAGGGCCCCCAATAGGTCAAAGATGGCCCTGCCTTTAAACAGTTGCTAAAAAGGAGGTGAGTGTTTTCATCAATTACAAACAACTTTTTTTATGGGTCAACATCGAAATTGCGTATTTTTTCGTTTCTTCATTCAAACTGTCGCTGTTCCGTGATGATAATGTATGGAGTAGAGATGTGCCGTTCCCGGAAGTATTTCCTATGCTGCTTATATAAACGTATGGGAAATGTTCCCTACATGGGGAACGTTCCCGGAAACGGCGCATCTCTAGTACGAAGCAGCAATTTCTTTTATTATTTTGATGTGACCGCTCAGTGAAAGTAGTATTGATGAACACATTCGTCTTCCTTTTTGCAAATGTTTCAAAAGTAACCCTGTATTGTTGGTGAAATACTGTTAACCTCGTCTAGTATAAGCGGAACTTAAGAACAGAGAGTATTGTATCACCACAATATATTGCGTAGTGCAAACGCGACTTATACTTGGCGATTTTTTTAATAGTTGTTTTTCTTTATAGTCTGAACTACAGGGTTACATTGCAAATACTTTAAAATATCCGAAAATAAAGTCAACAGTGAAACTACGAAAGCGAAGCCGAAAGCGTCACTTTACCGATGTTGGTAAAAAAATTATTTTTTTAAAACCAGGAATCAAACCTGAAACCTTTGGCGTTCAAGGCGAATCACAACGCCACCACGCCAGCAAAATTGTTAGGATATCCACCATTAATTGCGATGCCAATACTTTGACATGTAACTAGCTGTATTGTATTACTTGGCGTTAGTTTCAAAGACAGTCAGTGATAATAATAGCAAAGAATCGTATTTTTAAGAAAAAATTGCATAAAAACTCAGTCAAGTGAGTTGGACACTTTTACTCCCGTCTGCGTTTAACTGAGTTTACACTTTATAGGAATTAAAAGAACTTCACAACTTAAACTGCAGTCAGTACCCGTGTAACAGTCTGAATGACCGCGTCCTAATCCTCCTCCCCTCCTGTCCGTGTTCCCAAGGGACGAGTCCGAGTGTCGTTAAGCGAAACTTTGCGGGAACGATTCGCCAACGCGGCGTAACGACACTTTATATCGACTGGGAAACGCGCTAATTTGAGTCGGTATATTTTGTAAATTATGTTCTTTTACAATAAAGTACCTACCTATTTAGTATTAGGCAAGGTTAGAGATGTCCTGGGAACGCACGGAACATACCCGGAAACTTACATAAAAAATTTACTTGCATATATCCAGATAACACTTACTTGACGTGAATTTATAAATGGATTCGATCTACGGCTATTCCATTTTTTTTACTACTTAACCTTTGCTATTCATCTTCAAAAATACTTGAAACGTAGTGGCTGAAGGGATTTGAATTTTAAAAAGGGTTTTCGAGGTTTTTAGTTTAAAAACGGTTTTAGTTCTAAGAAATCACATTTAATTTTTATTCAAGACATACAATCTTCTTCTTCATCTATACGGCCCAGGGTCCGCTTTCCTTGATTTACTCCTCCACTTCGCACGGTCTTGAGCGTCACTAGTTGTGAGATCATTGGCACGCATGACATACATTGTTCTACAGTATTCATCATACACAATTAGTTGCATTAGTTATAGTTATTAAAGTATTAAAACTATATATATAACATTGGTTATAAAATGTTATTTCCATGGATTTTAAATATAATCTAAAAAACCTAGCTAACTTTATCTGCAACGCAGTGCGACCAAAAACAAACGCGTCTCTGCGCGTGTCGGTTGCAGAGAGGACTCGCCTGCATACAGACCACTTTTTGGATTATTTGTAGATCAACCAGCTTTGCTGTGTTTAAAAGAAGACAAAGACTTTTCTAGTTTTAGTTATAGAAGCGCTTCTACAACATTTTGTATTATTATTTCAGTCATAGTAGCACGTCTTATGCTGAACATGGGACTTCCCCAATTTTATATTATATTTCACGCTTTGAAGTAAGGATTTAGCATCCTTCCATCCTTGTAGGTGGAAAGACTGGAACAGGTTGCGGGAAGCCGCTGGATACAGGCTGCTTCCAACCGGCAAATCTGGAAGTCACTGGGAGGCCTATGTTCAGCAGTGGATGTCCTATAGCTGAAATGATGATCCTTACATATTATGTTACGAGGCCAGTCAACGTTTATTTTTGTTAGCGAGGGCATCTCTAACTTCTTTCATAAGCATACACCATCATTATTATCATCAGCCTCAAAACTTCACTGCCTCACCTTCTCCAGAGCCAGCAGCTCAGAGAGGTTTACATCCATTGGCTTTTCGCAACCTCTTAACTGTTTTAGAAGGATCAGAAACTGGAAGACGCAGTGCACGCAATCCCACCAAGGACGTACGACCTAGTCAAGTTGCAGGTTGGATGCCAATTTCCCGAAACCGATTGCTGTGGCGTCTACAGGGGAGGCTTATGTCCAGCTAGCAGTGGCTGGCAAATCCTGATAATGATGATGAGATGGGCAGCAAACCTACGTTGTGTCTTCCAGCGTGTGTTTGTCAGGACCTTTCTTCGCCAAAGGTTGGCAGTTCTGCGAGACGTGACCTGCCTATTGCCACTTCAGCGTGGCAATGGTTATATTTTTAGATATTCGGTATTTCTAAACATACACTTATGTACGCCAATAGTCATAACACGAATTTTGGCGTGTAAAACTGTAACACTAGGTTTTATTGTTGTACAAAGCAAATGTTTCGGAAACTATGTCGGTCGTACTCGTAAATGTGATTTTGTAGCGCACAGTGAAAAGTATTTGTAATCTGCAACGTGATAAAAACAACAGCGTCACTGACTGAGTACTAGCGTAGAATATTAAATAGGGCTAGGATTTCTATCTTTAACAATATTGTTTCTATCACGTTAATGCTGTCTACATATTCCGGTTCGCCGAATTAGTCGTATTTTATTCATGTATGTATACTATTATTATTATACAAGGTGTAAAAAAGGAGTAAAAGAACTTTGAGGGGTTATTCTACGGCTAAAATACAACAAATTTTTCTTACCGAACAGAAATATACAGTGCTTAATATTTGTAGAGGTTAACTAGTACACGATAATGATCATGTTTATGAAAACAAAAACATAGCCTAATACTCAAAGCTAACAACGTATACTACTTTCGTTTTTTTATGCATAACGTCATCTCTAAATTCTTTTAGTTATGAGACATGGAGCATATATAAGGTGCTTCATAAATATCTGCAATGGCTGAAATGGGTAAAAGTATTGCTTATATAGATTACGATAGTAAAGAAATTTTATGTCCAGAACATCATTAATTTTTTCATTAAAAAATTAATATTAAATAAAGATTAGGCTTTATTTTGTTTCAAACCGTCCACATCTGTCCAAAAATGCAAACGTTTCACATTATACCGCTCCCGCGCAGTGTCAAGGGCGGATGAAGAAGTGTGTTATGCAAATTGAAGCAAGTAACCATTTATTTACTGTCTTTTCGCAAATAATTAATTACCGATCCGGGGCACGTAATTCCTTTACTATTGTAATCTATATAAGCAATACTTTTACCCATTTCAGCCGTTGCAGATATTTATGCAGCACCTTATATATACCCTATAGAGTATGTCACATGATTTCTTCGACAAAATTTTCCGCCATTTATCTGTATCTGTGATGTTTTTGTATGGGCGAGCGTTGACAGGAGTTGTCAATTCATACTAAATGTAAGTGAAAAATCACTTACTAGTTTCGGAGAAACATTGTTTGTATTGCTGCTTTATAGGGTACGTACTGAATGTTATGAAATTACCATAAATGTAGATTTCATTTATAGACGAATAGCATTTTTACGTAAAGAACAATTGCAACAATAAATAAGTATTCATTCATAAAAAAATATACTGATAGGTTATTTATATTTTTGTTTTTATGGAATATTCTTATCATGTACTCTTTGACCTCGACAAATATTGAGCACTATTTCAGTTAGACCTTATACATTGATATTTATTTATTTTTCTTTCTCTTAAGCACTTTTTTGCTCTTACACTACGTTACCCCACTCCACTACAACTTAATTTCGTCTACCCAAAGATTGTATGGAAGAGATCGCCTATTTATAAATATTTTTGTCTTTTTTTACATAGTTAAAATATTACAGAGATATTTATTACATTGATTTGAAATGTCGCATGACGTCACGGCTAGGTACAATTTTACATCAAGTGCCGTCACGAGCCCCACTCCCGAACTTTGACGCGCTTTATCTTTGTCATTTTTTGGTTGATTGACAAAGGAAAATAAGAGTCCATTATTTTTCGATTAATCTAACTGGACGGACTGAATAGAATTTCTTTACCCAGTCGTCATCCCTATATGTTTATCTATATTTCGTGTGCCGTTTGGGAACGGCCGTAAAGAATAACTTCCCCACCGGGAACAGGAGGCGTGTCGTAAGAGGCGACTAGTTCCTGTAGCACAAGACGGGCAGCAGCGTCTTCGTGCGAAGTCTTATAAAAAACTGCGCTCGTCAACCCGCCTGCCAAGCGTGGCGAGTATTGACAATCCCTCCGATGATAGGCCATCGGGGGAGGCCTATGTTTAGCAGTGGACATCCTATGGCTGAAGTGATGAGACGATGAATGATGATTAAAAAATAAAATTGTTTGGACTCATTTCTTTCGTTTTGAGAAGTCCCATACTCTGAAGTCTGAAGCTATAAAGTTTTTGTATGTCTATATGACATGACGTGTCGTTGGCTCCAAATAAAATGCAGCCATTCCTTCTGAGTGACACAGCGCGTGCTCGCCTTGACCGCGGCGCCCGCGCAAGCCAAGAGTGTTGGACTGTTGGCAGCGTCGCTTGCGCCGGTGACTGATCGCTTCGGACTGCGCATTCATTAACTACTCGGGATTGTTTTTGTTTTCATTTGCACTATGTACTTGCGTCTAAACTAGTGACTTTTTGTTTTAAAGACGCTTTGAGCTGACTAGGTAGAGCTGACTAGGAACTCACGACAATTAGAAAAAAAATGTTAGTAGGGACCTGAATGCTAATCAGAAGGCCTACTAAAAAAGTTTCGTTCTTTCGGATGTATAAACCTATTGTTAAAATGAACGTTTACTTGAGTTTATTGGTACACACCTAAGTGTGTTATTTAAATAATCCATGTACATTTTCTTATAATATTACAAGTCGGCTGCATTTAATAAAATTTACTTACAAACTTCCGCAAAACAAGCGAAAAACTTCAGATTTAAAAACTGTTATTTAATTATCCACTTGCAAGGCATTGCTGTTTTGTATATCTTAATTGGTTTTTTAATTTGCCTCCTGAAAAAGAGCTCAAAGGAATAAACTTTGCGATCCTTTTGGGACAAAAAGTCAAAGGAAAATCGTTTTTAAAAGTTAAAATTCGTTAAGATATAAAAGTGAATTGATTCTCCGACGGCAAAAGTGTTGGGCGCCAAGCCGGAATACAATCACAGAAAAATGTAAACAGACAGACCACTTCAAATTAAAAATGCATTTTGCGCTACTTGTAAGTAGGCTATGACTTTAGTTCATAAAATCAGTAGCCAATCACCAACAGACCTCGTCAAAAAAGAATGTTGATTCGTTTTTTCGAAACTACGACAATTGGTGTGTTGTCTGGTGTATAGTAGGTACATACTAGTACTAGTTACCAAACGTAGCGATATTGCGTTCTAGCTACGCCTACATCCATTGGCTTCTAATACTTCTTAATTATGGCAACGAACTTAACATTGAATAATAAACGAGAAGTAAAAATGTATACCAGAATCAGCCCTTATGACGTACCTCTGCGTAATGAAAAAATAACGGTTAATTGTAATTCCATACATTTTTTGTCCACCTCTAAAAAATAACTATAATATTGTATATTGGCTGCGTTCGTTGTTCTATGCCAAAGTGCAGAGTCCAGATTGGTTTTTTGTCTGTGTTCCTGATAATTGCTCAATTAAAACCGGTGCAACGGTACTATTTGAACCTATCTGTTGAGAGACTGTTAAAATTTATTGTGGTCTAAGTGACAGGCATTTATTTATGGCATATCTTAATCTTTTATATTTCGGTTTTAGGTTTCCGTACCTTAAGCGTAACACACACAGAGAGCGTGCGCGGGACGGCGACGGGTCACGACGGGAGTACGGCGGGTCTAATAACATACGTTTAAATGGGCGCCCACAGACAGCGGGCGTGAGCGGGACGGCTCGCCGCGCCGTCCCGCGCACGCTCTCTGTGTGTGTTACGCTTTAAAGGCCAAATGGAACCTCTTGATTCTTTCCGTCGATTCCTTCCGTCAGTCTGTCTGTCTGTTTGTCTGTCTGTCTTTCTGCCAAGGCCCTTTTAAATGAATTAAGTTAAAATTAATATTGAATACTTAAATCAGCTATTGCAGCTGTAATCAAATCAAACTTTCTGGACAATGCTTTAAATAGAAACAGTTAGATATGCCGCATATTGACGACAGTCTGGTGTAGGGTTCGTGCTCCAGACTGCAAAGCCAGCGGTTGCGGGTTTGAATCCCGCAAGGGACAAATGTTTGTGTGATGAGCACGTGCATTTGTACCTAAGTCATGGATGTTTAAAAGTATTTAACTTTATCCGTTATCTTGTCGCCATAGTACAAGCTTTGCTTAGTTTGCGCAACATAATTTGTGTGATTTTGAAAACTTTTTATTTTATTCATTTATTTATAATTTACTAGGGGAGGCCTATGTTCAGCAGTGGACGTCCTATTTTAAAATAAAATTATGACACGTCAACACGCTAGGTGATATTAACAAGGCCGATTGCGATGTGAGAGTATACTACAGCCTAGTATGCCGACGGCTACGCACACATGCTCGCGTATTTCACCTCATTATTTGGCCAAACGGTCGGCCTCAGTCGCATCCGTCGCGATGCGCGCCGATGCGTTCTATGTGAATCCTACCTTACGCTTACCGATAGTGAGATTCGTGTGGCAATGGGGATACAGCACAATGCACATTCATGTCGCATTGTTTTAGGTCTACTCGTAGAGATTATTTGATGACTGATTCAGTGGTTCTGTCACTGATCACGTAATCACTACATTGTAGGTTCTGCAAAGTTGTCAAACGTGGGTCAAATGCGTCAAATATATTACGATATTACGTAAATAAGCACAATAATTGGATCTTTGTTTAAAACTATGCCTTTAAACCAGTTCACAATCATTAGTATATAATATCATATATTATGTTGTTTATGAAGCACAAAAAAATACACATTAACGTGGACATTTGTTAATAATATGCTTGAAAATAATTGTCAGAACAATTATTGTTGACAAGACCTAACACACCGGCGCCATCTGAGATTAGTTTTGCCTGCTTCCCCATTCCCTACATTTTTGATGGCCAGTACTGGCAACTGGAATTTGTCAGAATAGCCGTGGATGTAAAAACTAATAATATTAAAAAAACGGACAAGTGCGAATGGGACTCGCGCACGAATATTATTCTATTTTTAGTATTTGTTGTTGTCTGTAAAAATTTAACTGTCGGTTCATGAGATACAGCCCGGTGACAGACAGACAGTTAAACAGACAGACGGACAGTGGAGTCTTAGTAACAGGGTCGGGACCCTTTTTACCCTACTAGTCCCTACCCAAAGGGAACCCTAAACACCAATAAAACCAATTTGTTTCTGGAAAAAGGCATAAATTAACCTCTTTTACACGTTCCAATTTTATTTTTACCCTACCACTGCTTTGGGACAATTGTGGGCTAGCGCCAAGAAGAAGCAGCGCAAGTAACTCGGTCACTGTCGAACACTTAAATAGAAAAAACTGGAAAGAAGAAGCATACATTCTTGTAACTTAGACCTAGACATATTCCCGCCATTTTCTGATTTCACACGTCCCATGTTTTAAACTCTGGTAGCAGAGTTTCGGTTACAATTGAAACGGTTCCACTTTCTTGTTGAAAATCTTACTTTGCTAACATTTAGAAATAACTTTGATTCTATATTGGACGACCTCCGTAGCCAATAGACGACCATACTAGACTTGGTGTGGCTTTCTCTGAGGTCCCGGGTTCTATTCCCGGTCGGTCAATGTAGAAAAATAACTTTTCTATATTGTCTCGGGTCTGGGTGTTGTGGTACCGTCGTTGTTTCTGATTTCTGTAACACAAGTGCTTAAGCTATTTATCATAGGATCAGAGCAATGTATGGGGCGTTGTCCAATATCTATCTATTAAAATACAGAGTGAGAGAGTTATCGAATTATCGACCAATTCAACCAATTTATTACAAGAAAGTTAGTTTTAGGGCCACTTGCATAACCGATTGAGATTTAAACTAATCCTAGATTATGATGTCTCTGTCAACTTTAAACGCAGAATTGTAACAAGATATTTTAATTAAGATCTGAGTTAAATCTCGATTTTAAACGCCAACCATGCTATAGTAGGTAAACGACGGTCTTTCAATAATTTTAGAAAATATTTTTGTATGTTTTAATTTTGCAGTGTTGTCGCATGTAATTTCATACACATTTCAAACTTTGGTTTGCATTTTAAACACGCTTCAGAGATAGCATGCCCGCTGAATAGCACTGGAAAACCTTCGCTGGCAAGCACTAGAAAACTTCTAAATAGTTTATTCACAAAGTATGTATATTTTAGTGTTGTCAACCGATAGTCGAATATCGATAGACTAACAATAGCTTACCGGTAGTATGAACATCGAGTATTGATACAAGCGATTGTTTTGCGCAAATGATATTTCCAAATGTTAATACCTACTATCAAAGGTTTAAAAAACAATAAGTACAACATTATAGTCACCATTGGTGTCATCGACATACCCTATTAGAGCAACAATACGAACCATCTTTCTCCGAAACAGTTAGTGATATTTCACTTACATTACGTATGAAATGGCAAGTCCTGTCAACTCTCGGTGTCAAATGAATCAAGCTGCTTTGAGGCTTTACAATAATTACAATAATAGTATCTAGCCTAAGTTTGTGTCAAATGTACTAAATACTTACTGTCGGAATGGTCACCCATACTAAAACTATACAGAATAAAAAATGGCGGAACATTTTGTTGAACAAATTATATGACATTTCTACTCTATAGGCTATGTGCTCCATGATTGGTGTTTAATATTATTGATACTATTTGGATATATTGATGTAAACCACAATATCGATAGTCAATACTGTCGATAGTAGTATCGATAAAATGGCAAATTTCCGATTTAAACTATCGATATAGAAACTATCGATTTTAAAGCAACACTAGTATAGTTACCCGTATGCATCACAATATTAAACTTTTTATCAGAGATTCCTCTAGAGCCGGTATGAAGGGAATGAGACTATGTACAACGTGATCCAGGTCACCATAGATATAAATTGTTTAACGACCACTGGTGTAGTATTTCGCGATCCGGACTAGGAAGCCACGCATTTGCAGGTTCAAATCCTGCAAGGGGCAAATGTAGAGCAGTGATTACCCTTCAACAATAAGGTCTCGGGTTCAATTTTAGGTTCTAGTTATATTAAAATCATCATTTCAGCTATAGGACGTCCACTGCTGAACATAGCCTTCCCCCCCCACCCCCCCTTAGTGATATTTAGGTATACAGGGTAAAATTTTATTGGTGTAAAATACTAAGGGTTTGTGTAAACTTATTATGATAACAAACAATTTTTTAAACTAATAAATAATAGATATTTATACGATACGATACACTTTTATACTTTTAATATCTTGTAGGTACACTAACACTCCTCGCGCTTATAAATACTTCATTTTGTTCTCATTTTATTAATGACTACCTACGAAGCAATAATCATTTCTGTCGCGAAAGTTTTAATTACTTAAACTTAGTTACTCGTGCCGCTGAATCCCGTCCTACCCAGATGTTGCCTTAAACTTGACATTAACAAGATCATGTTATTAATTATTGATTTTAATAAATGAACATCGGACAGTGTCAGTTAGACAAGACGACTGAGATTGGAATACAGTTCATTAATCAATGAAGTGAAACTTTATTCAAAATCAAACGGTGAGATATTGGAACCTTTATGGGTCGGAACTTTGGACCCATAACATTAACTAAATCATTTTCAAAAGGAAATGGCGCCGGCGGCTGTAATATCGATTAGGCACTTTAAATTTTAACACTATCTTCTACTACGTTTTTTGACAATTGTGACTCGTAGTTATTCCTTTTTGGTTATGTTGAATTCTTTTAATCTATTTTTATACCATTTTAAACCACTTTATTTTTATTTTCGGCTGCACCATGTCAAATGATACGACCGGTTGAGTACAAACTGATTTATTCCTTTACAACTACCTCGCCTTTCAAAATAAATAAATAAATAAGAGTATCTTCATCACTACACAGCGTATAGGGACTGTGTAGGTACAGACAAAGGCAGGTCAACCTACCCAATAAGTTAAAGGTCATTGAATTGATTTTCAACTTTAAGTCCGACATGTAGAGATCAATATCAATTGAGAAAATTTTACGTTTTGTGGTAGGTTGACGAGCTGTTGTCTGTACATAATACTTATTATACTGGTGACTTAGTAAGACAAAGGAATTTTAACAATATGTTCTCCCAATAGGGAAGCAATCTGCACATGTATTATCATTTCGTTAATATACTCTTTATATATAATTCCTCTTTGTTAATGTTTTGCGGAAACCGGCAAGCTACGTAGGAAACAAATGTCTGGCCATACCGCCACCGCTGGGTCCTGGCAAAAGGAGTAGACCAAAGAAATGCTGGCTTGACGTCGTGAGGGCTGACATGCGTGCCAATGATCTCACAACTAGAGACGCTCAAGACCGCGCGAAGTGGAGGAGTAAATCAAGGAAAGCGGACCCTGGGCTCCAAAGCAATGACTTGGACGCAACCGGGATTGACCGTATAGATAAAGAAGATATAATTTCTCTTCTTAGCATTATAATTTCATTGCTGCATTCAAATGATCATAATATTAATCATCAAATTATTTGCAACTTTATTAATCTAAACAAGTTAGGGCCGGTTTTTCAATAGCCAGATAACTTTTACCAGATGAATAAAATTGTCATTTTGACACATTTTCAATACGAAAACTGTCAATATGCCAAACTTATTCGTCAAATAAAAGTTATATGGCCATTGAAAAACCGGCCCTTAAAAAAAATGTGTGTTGTTTTTCAAATTGCATTAAATTAGTTTAGTATTGTAATATTGTCCATGTAATAGTTGCTTCTTAGTCTGACTTTGTCTGTCCTCTTCTAAATTCCTTAACTCCGCTTTCCACATCTCATCCTATGTACTAGTTTGTTCGTTTTCACCCGACACTACAACGCTACCGCGCAAACCCATAAAATTAAAATATAATTAACAGTTTAATCAAGTTAAAGACATTAGCAAATACATTTGGTGTTTATCTAGCGGGCAAAAAATATGATAAGTAGCTTAAGCACTTGTGTTACAGAAATCAGAAACAACGACGTACCACAACACCCAGACTTGAGACAATATAGAAAAGCTATTTTCTATATTGTCTCTGGCCGACCGGGAATCGAACCCTCAGAGATAGCGACACCAAGTCCGGTATGCTCGCCTCTGGGCTACGGACGATAAAAATTATAAATTAACAAAAAAAACAAAGTATAGTAATAGTAATTACTATATAGTAATAGTATATTCTATTTTTGATATGGTATGTTTTATTGTTAGTTGAGGAGTACGTATGTGGTTTGGGAGGTGGTTTGGTACCGATTACGTTATTTCTTAAACTTTGGTTTCACAATAGTAGAATAGCGAAAAAGCATATGATGGAAACAAAACTGCAATAGAAATAAAACCCTACCATTTACGTTGTGTATTAAGAGAATTGCCAGCCAGGCTTATAAATGTGAGAGATACCGTACGGGGGTAGCAAACGCATCCCAGTCAGAGCCAGACGGGGCGTGATGGATTGCACCTCGCTGAGCTCTGGATTCGTGTTTTGATACAATTTGTATCTACCTTCAAATATAGGGTGATAAAAATTTGGACTATGGTAAAACACGGACTAAACTGGGATTCTGAGCGAATTAAAATGGAAAACTCTTGGATTTGACTTTCAATAGCAGTCCTTAAGGAAACCTACCATATCATTCCCACCAAGATAGACAGTAGATTATACGAAGTTACAAACGGTTAAGAGCCGCTCGCTGTGGCGTTCTAAGCAGGAGACATTTCCAGCAGTGAACTTGCAAATGCTGATGATCATGATAGTCATTAACACTGCACTAAACGGGTATTATGCAACACATACCTTATTTTACGTTATCAGATTACCCGACGTTTCGACCTAGTCGCATAGGCCGTGGTCACGGGATGACTGGCGATGTGCGGCGTCGTCTGCCCGAGCGCGATGAAAAATATTCAGCCACCCACACTTCTTCAATATTTGTGTCCGTAGTACAGTCGGTCCGACAAACTACACTAACAGTATCCGGGTTTGTTTTGGACGACGTAACAAGCGACTTACACTTCGTAATCACTGTATTCCATGCTGATGATAACTTAAATCCGTCTTTCCGATTAAAATTATTGTACTTTTTTACTTCAATAGCTTCTCGTACTAATCTCGAATGGTAGTGCCGATCAGTAGAGAGGATTTTTGGGGCATGTAGTTCCATCCAGTGGTTGACACCCGAATTTAATAAGTGTTCAGCTATCGCGGATTTACACGTCTGACCACGTGACCAAGGCCTATGCAACTAGGTCGAAACGTCGGGAAAACCAATAACGTAAAATAAGGTATGTGTTGCATAATACCCGTTTAGTGCATAGTGTTAGTTAAAAAATGCAACAAGAAAGTTTAAAATGTTATAATGATAGTCATTATTAGCCTAGCCTTAAGATAGCCAAATCTACGTTATTGGTGTTAGAACCTGCATAGTTATGAAGAAAATAAATATTACCCTTATACATAATTACGAAATTATGTAACTATGATTGAATAACATTTCGCTAATGGATGTTTTACTTTGTCTGTTATATCTTTTGCCATTTTTAATAATATTATAGCATTATACTACTTACGTGCTTTGTGGCCCGCCCACTGCTACTTCAGCTTGCTAATCCGTTGGGCTATGTCAGCGACTTTTGTTCGTTCACGGATCTCCTCATTTCTGATTCGATATCGCAAGGAACACCGAGCATATCCCCTTCCATAGCACGATGACCTTGAGCTTTAGACGATGGGACAGAAATGTTCTAGAATGGAGACCACGTACGGCAAGCACAGCGTAGGACGTCCACCTACAAGGTGGACAGATCACATGGTAAAGGTTCAGGAATATGCTGGATGCAGGCTGCTTGCTTCGCTTTATGCTTCCAACCGGCCAATCTGAAGTCAATTGGGCCGGCCTATGTTTAGCAGTGGACATTCTATGACTGAAACGATAATGATAATGATTATGTTATTTTAAATTGGTATGAAGAGTGACGCTTAAAAATACGCTTTTTTATTTCGAGTCAATTCGATACGTACCAAATTAAAACACGCTACTTCTTAAAAAATATACATACTGGCAGTTTTACGTCAAATAATATAGGAATGCTTCTTCCCTTTTTGGACGTCAAAAATGCATAATAATTATAATTTATTAAGAATGTGTAATACTCCTATGTTTATTATGTACGTCATTGATTCATTCATTCATTCAATTACCTGTGTCAAAAATTGATTTTCATTTGTCAAATTGAAATTGTCATTTCAGTCCCTTTGCGTAGTATTTAGTAGGCAATATTATTTGTCCTCAATATTTATGACACTTTTAATTAAAGTTAAAATAATTTGACTCACCCTATATTATGCTAGAGACTAAGTTAATATCCCGAATAATACATTAGATAATAGGCCTTGACGCAGGCTTTGTCACGTAGAAACTTATTCAGGATGAGTTCCCTCAGGACTTTATCACTCTAGCACGTTATTATCACACATTTCGACGAATTCTGTTCATACTCATAGATCCCTTAGGCATTGTTTTCACTTAGAAATAGGTAGCGAGTCCGCTGTCACAGAATATTATCTTACACTCCAGACAGGGTAATATAAAATATTGTAACTATAATATTCTATTTTATTATCTTCGTTGGGACAGTTTTAGTGCTGAAAAGCCTCAAATACAATAACTTATACTCTTCTTCTTCTTCATCGATACGGTCAATCCCGGTTGCGTCCAAAGCCATTGCTTTGGAGCCCAGGTTCCGCTTTCCTTGATTTACTCCTCCACTTCGCACGGTCTTGAGCGTCTCTAGTTGTGACATCATTGGCACGCATGTCAGCCTGAGATCATTGGCACGCATGTCAGCCAAAACAACATTTTATTACTATGGGACTAATTGAAATCGTAAAAAAAAAACAGATACTTATACCAAATGACCGATCAGCTTGCTATTAAGTTCGAAATAACCTACCTGGCACTTTTTCGACAGCTAATTGTATAGGTTATCTGTCAAAACAAGTGCCAGATACGTTATCCGGAACTTAAAACCAAGACGTGGTGAAACTTGGCCTAAAAATTGTGCTTTAAGAGCAGTAGAATCTCCCCATAAAAGAAATTTAAGTAATAAAATAGAAACTTAAATAATTATTTATTATTGACGACCTCTGTTGCCGAGAGGCGAGCATACTGGACTTGGTGTCGCTATCTCAGAGGTTCCGGGTACGATTCCCGGTTGGGCCAATGTAGAAAAATAACTTTTCTTTATTGTATCGGGTCTGGGTGTTGTGGTACCGTCGTTGTTTCTGATTTCTGCAACACAAGTGCTTTGGCTAATTACCACAGGATCAGGGCAATGTATGTGATGTTGTCCAATATTTATTAATTTATAAATATTCTGATAAACATAAAGTAGATGTAGATTTCTAAGCTGTACTCCACTGTAATATCTGTCAATGTCTGAACCTAGGCAAATTCAAATAATTATCTGGATTCGGTGGGGGATAGTCAAACAAAAAGCATGGTCGATCTATTTTAATGTTTTATTTATTTATCATATAGCTTTAGAGTGCAAGTTTGGTGTAGTTTGTGTTTTAATGTTTGGTGAACTGATAAGGCCTGGGGGTGGCCTATGTTCAGCAGTGGACGTCCTATGGCTGAAATGATAATGATGAAGTGTATTCAACGCCGCATCGAGTGTCAAGTGACTTGTCTCAAGACAACTTGCTTTAGACCCGATAGCGTCTTGAAACATGCTTCTACGGGAAGAGTAGCCTCCACTGAATAAAAGAAAAGCAATAAAAACTAAACACGCGTTATTTATAGTGAACTAGTTATATCATGAATACACTCGACATTGGCAGAATCACTGCTCTGCTTAAAGGGCGGGATGAGTCCATAAAGAAAAAATATATAATAATAACACTATTTATGTAGTAGCGTTGGTACCAAAGACTGGTTCTCCATTAAAAGTGATGGGAGGTTTGATGGCAGTCGCATGTAATGTGCTTTTCCGTAAAGGACCACGGTCGTAATAACGGGTCTAAGTAATTTGTTTTTGTAAAATAATTCTAGTTTAAAATGAGCAGGTTATGGAGTGACGGATTTTGCTTCGCTTTACTTGTAACAATACAGGGTCCTATAGAAACGGGACTAACTTAAATATGTTTCTGTAAAATAACATAAGATTAATCAAGTCCAAAGTTTTAAAATGAGCAGGTTATGGAGTGACGGATTTTGCTTCGCTTTACTTGTAACAATACAGGATTACATTGCAAAGGGGTGCCAAATCTTTAGGAGTGGCTCAGAATCAGTAACTTATCGAATTATGCAAAAAACAACAAGACAAAATTTTCACCTTTAATTATTCCTATCCGCTGTTAAAATCGTACGCGTGGATATTTTAACTCACTTACGAAAACATTTTACCGTATGTGCACCCGCCATACCTATGCCTCTGATGAATGACCGCGGGTTTCTAGTATCTCTATTGACTTAATTTTTTGATATTTTAAAGTATTTTTTTTTTGTAACATACGATTATTATAAGTAATAACGATTAAGACGCTTCTTTATATTGTTCCCTAGATCTTTCTTTTTTAATTTGGCACCCCTTTGCAGTGTAACCCTGTATAACCAAATCTTGGAAGTAGTTTTAAACCTACTTCTAACTGACGTATTAATTAAAAATTTTGTAAGTATTTGACATTCGGACGACAATACAATTATTTGACACCATTGTGCTGATCTGATGATAAAAAAATAAATAAATAAATATTGGACAACATCACATACATTGCTCTGATCCTGTGGTAAGTAGCCAAAGCACTTGTATTACAGAAATCGAAAACAACGACGGCACCACAACACCCAGACCCGAGACAATATAGAAAAGTTATTTTTCTACATTGACCCGACCGGGAATCGAACCCGGAACCTCAGAGGTAGCGACACCAAGTCCGGTATGCTCGCCTCTCGGCTACGGAGGTCGTCAATGATGGAGTCAGGAGATAGGTAGGTAATGAAAATCTTCAATGACTACTAGTAAAACCTTCGTGTTTGGACTCATTCGATTCGTTTTGACGAATTCAATACAAACATGAGTGGGTTTTATACTTTTTAAACTGATATTTTTATCTATGGTTAGAAAGTAGGTATGTTTGTCTTTAGTTCTCTGCAGTGTGCTGGTTGTTAGACATATTGTATTAGTAAATATAATTGTGTTAATAACACATTTGTCCTATTTAATGGGGTTTGCAAGCATAATTAACAATACCTAAGGGGGAGAGATCTATCAAGTTCGTTGAAGCGTCATTGTCACCCGTTTTGATGGGAGGGATGGGAGGATCCTTTGAGATGCTTCGACTTTGGCATTGATATAGTTTATGTTTTAAACTTTTATTGTATACCTACTTAAACAGGCTATTACAAAAGTATCAGCTAAATTTTGAGGGTCGTTCACAATCAAGTCTACAGAAAACATTTTAAAAGTGTAAAATCTAAAATTGAAATTTCACACGAAGAAATCGGTCATTCACCTACTCGATTTTTTACTTGACATTCCAAAATATATATTTATTCGTAAATAACAAATATAACAACTTGTGAACAGGGTGTACAGACAGCAGCTCGTCAACCTACCATAAAATGTAAAATTTTCTCAATTGATATTGATCTCTATGTGTCGGACTTAAAGTTAAAAATCGGTTGAATGACCTTTAAATTTTTGAATAGATTGAACAATTTTGGTTAATCAATCAGCTGCTGATATACCTAAAACAACTTTCACTATATAGGTTTAACTTCGAAATCGTAAAAAAAATTGATCCTATACAAACTAAAGCGCTACCTTTTTGATATCGACGCCTGCAAGGAAAAAAAATGTAACTCAATGGGCTAGTTTCCTAAAAAAATCTAATTAGTCCGTCAGTTGGATTAACAGAAAGTATTGGACACGTAATTTTTCTTTTCCGAATCAAACAAAAAATTATGAAGATATAGCCCATTAAAGTTCCGCGTAACGTCACACCTTGCGACACTTTTTAGCAAGATGTGACGATGTCACGTGCTCACTTTGATGCGCTTTATCTTCGTCATTTTTTGTTTTATTGACAAAAGACAAAATATGGGTCCAATATTTTTTGATAATCTAACTGACGGACTTAATAGAATAATATTTTTTTGACCCAGGAAACTAGCCCATTATAACAACTTTACAGAAGAACATTTTCAAGTTTGAGTTCTCGACGAAAGAGTTTTCATCTTACTAATAATAAATGCGAAAGTTTGTATGGATGGATGGATGTTTGTTACTCAATCACGCCAGAACGGCTAAACGGATCTTGATGAAATTTGGGACAGAAATAGATAATATCCTGGAAAACGTCAAAAAGGTTACTTTTTATTCCTGCAAAATGTAGGTTCCCGAGGGGTGCAAGATAACTGTGATTACAGATTCTTAACTTTAGATGTCGCTGTTCAGTTAGCAATTTTTTTAAAATCTAAAACGTAACACTAGCTTCTGCTCGCGACTTCGTTCTCGTGGTTTTTTGTTTAGATTAACTATAGTTTTGCAAATATCACGCCAACTAAGTCAGAAGAAATATCTATATGTAATAATAATATTTTACATCGTGAATGATATGTTTTTATGCCTACACAGCGAACTCAGGAAGAACTCTATCTGCGGTTTAAGCAACATCGGAGGTGACGTCCTCCTTGACACCAATGTAAGCAACCCGAGAACTTGCATATATATGCCCAAGCACATACCGAAACATCTAATAACAGACTTCTGTTCCAGAGACCTGACAGCCGTTAGGTTTCTAACAGATCCCAACCAACAGCACCCTAACTTTGTGCTCGCATCAGCGTATCTCCCGGGCGACGCAGACATCCCAACACCGGAACTCAAATCGCTCGTCGAGTACTGTGACAAGGAACAGCTCGAACTTATTATCTGCGCCGACTCCAATGCACACCACACCCTATGGAGCAGCGTAGGAAATAACACCCGGGGAGTTGAACTGGTAAATTATCTCATCTCTACTAAACTAACCCTGATTAACAACAGCTCGGAGCCGACATTCGTCAACTCAAGAGCTCAAACCATCGTTGATCTAACACTCTCCACAGAAGCCATATCCCACCTGATTTTGGACTGGCACGTATCAAAAGAAGCCTCGTGCTCGGATCACAGGTGGATACGCTTTAACCTAAATATGACCCTCCCACCACCAGAACCTAAACGCCTACCGCGCAAAACAGACCGTTGCTCCTTTGCGCGGATGGTCAAGACGGCTCTGGATGGCTTTAGCAAACTAACAACTGACTCTAAAATCGATGAAATCGAACAACATGTTAACAAACTAACAAACGCTCTAATGAACAGCTATGAACAATCTTGTCCCCTTACTACACCACTGGTAGGACCTAAAGGTCACTGGTGGAACAAAGAGCTACAAGAGCTACGAAGGCAAGTGAGGAAACTGTTCAACAGAGCAATGAACACCAGACAACCAACTGACTGGGTCAACTATCATACTAAAAAGAAAGCCTTCAAAAGCTTGATCCGCCAACGCAGAACAGACTGCTGGAGACGCTTCTGTACCAACATCGAAAATACCAGTCAGGCAATGAAAATTAAAGGCATTCTGTCAAGTGCACCCCAACAAACGATAGGGCGCCTAAAGAAAACTGACAACACTTACACTAACAACGACACAGAAACCAGTGAACTACTTCTGTCAACCCACTTTCCCGGATGTTCGATCTCCGACAATATGGAGTGGGAACCTCAAGTTTCACCGACTCCCGATGGCCCAGACTGGGACACAGCAAAGTCCATTGTTGATCACGACAAAGTACTCTGGGCAATTAACAGCTTCCTACCGTATAAATCTCCAGGTATAGATGGGATCTTCCCGGGCCTGTTGAGGTGGAGCGCGGATCTGTTGGTTGACCATTTAGTTACCATCTTTAGATCATGCATCGCCCACAGATACATACCCAAAGCCTGGAGGGAAGTCAAAGTAATATTTATACCAAAACCAGGAAGAAGTGACTACACCAGTGCCAAGTCATTTCGGCCCATAAGTTTAACTTCCTTCCTACTCAAAACACTGGAAAGACTTTGCGATCGTGAAATTCGTGAAAACGTTATTCCACATAGACCACTACACCCACAACAACATGCCTACAGCCAAGGCAAATCCACAGAATCAGCCCTTCACAGCGTTGTAGCACGTATAGGCGAAGGACTGACTAACAAACAATCTACACTAGGCGCTTTCATTGACATTGAAGGTGCCTTCGATAAAACCAACTTCATCAGCATAAATCAGGCGCTGGTGAACTTCGGAGTTAATCCCACACTCGCTGAAACTATCAACAACATGCTAACACAGAGAGCAATCCGGTTTACCGTCAACACCATGACCAGAGGTATCGTTGCCAGAGGCTGTCCTCAAGGCGGCGTCCTATCACCCCTTTTATGGAACATCGTGGTAGACGAACTCATCCGCAGGCTCAACGGGCGCGGCCTACACACCGTGGGTTACGCGGATGACTTGGCTATTTTAGCCACAGGATGTTCGGACAGCACACTGTGTGACCTCATGAGAACTGCTTTCAAAACAATAGAGTCCTGGTGCAGCAACCACGGTCTCTCGGTTAACCCAGCAAAAACGGAACTAATAATGTTTACACACAAACGAAATATCAGCAACCTAACGCTGCCTAGGTTGTTTGATACTGACATCTCACTCACAACGGAAGTTAAGTATCTAGGTGTAATACTTGACAGCAAACTTTTATGGAATAAACACCTGGACCATAAACTAGAAAGAACTTGTACAGCATTCTTTCAGTGCAAGAAAATGTTAGGTAAAACATGGGGCCCCTCCCCGAAAATCATTAGATGGCTCTACACAACGGTAATCAGACCAACACTAACCTACGGAGCTCTCGTATGGTGGACAAGAACATCACTAACAACAACAAAAACCAAATTACAACGATTTCAAAGACTGGCTTGCTCTGCAATCACAGGCTGCATGAAAAGTACACCCACAGACGCCCTGGAGATACTGCTTGATCTGCGCCCACTCGACCTTCTAATTCAGCAGGAAGCGGCAATGAGTGCAATCAGGCTGCAAAACCTAGGCCTATGGGGCAATTGCAGGAGCCACCATACATCTATCCTGAGCCAAGCAATAACGGACCAGCCGCTATTGATGGCACCAACCGACAGGACTCCTAGCAAATACTTAACACAAAAACTATACAAGATACAACCATTTGAGACTGAGAAGGACCACTCAGGCATCGCGGAAGTCCGTGTTTACACTGACGGCTCGAAAACTGAGAAGGGCACAGGCGCAGGAGTACACTCTTTAGATCTCAACATTAACATAAGCATAACACTAGGCCCACAAAGCTCCATCTTTCAATGCGAATGTGTAGCTATCAACGAAGCTGCCAACGCCATAGCCAGACGAGAAATTACCGACCTTAACATTCGGATACTCTCTGACAGCATGGCAGTGCTAAAAGCCCTTGACAGCTACACCAGCAACGCAAAACTCGTTTACGAATGCTACCTATCCCTGCAAAAGATTGCTACAGCCAACAAGGTAACACTGCAGTGGATAAAAGGTCATAGTAAATCCTTAGGCAACGACGCCGCAGATGAGTTGGCGAGGAGAGGTTCGGACATGGTCACTGAAGGGCCACTCCCAATTCTCCCTCTACCATACTCCCAACTGCGCACCTGGATCAGAAACCGCACACTATCACAACAAAACAAACGTTGGGCACTGAGTACTGCATGCAGGCAATCAAAACTAACTCTTCCAGAGGTCACGCCCAGATTGACTCGACGTATACTCAGCCTCGAAAGACAAAACCTGCGAATAATCGTGGGCACAGTGACCGGTCACTGTCTCCTAAACAAACACCTCTACACTATAGGTAACACAGACAGCCCTCTCTGTAGGGCATGTCTCACTACAGACGAAACTGCCAACCACGTAGTCCTGGAATGTGAGGCGGTTGCGTCACAACGTAATGAAATCCTTAACAACCCAAGGTCGCTCCGCGAAGCCTGTGAAAAACCCAGGAAACTTCTGCGCTTCTGGGCGGAGCTAGGCTGGTTATATCCGTAACCATCATACCCCTACGCACAAAGGACCGAATTTGAGTCTAAGTGCGGAAAAGGGAGTCCATTCTCATACTCATACTCATACTCATGCCTACACAGCAAAAGTTAATAATAATGTAGATAATACTCAACTAAATAAAACTAAATACAATGTAAAAACTAAAGGTAACAAATTAAAACATTGCATAAAAATGTTAAAAATTAAAATATATAAGTATAAAAAGAAATACCAAACAGTAAATTAAAGTAAAATAATAAAAGATGGAAATAAATAAATTAAGGAATGTTATTAGTTTTAGTTTTGGTTTTGTAGTAGATAAGTTTTATAACTCTGTTAAAAGTGCAATAAATTAAGGTCATTTACATGTATAAGATAACATCATGTAGCATTATATTAGATATGTAAGAGCGGGGCCTCCTGCTACAAGCATCAGTTGCTTAAAAGGATGGTCCCAACCACAGATTATTGTCAGATACTACATGAAAAGAAATAAATATCTTTCATTTTCATTTTTTTTTTCATTTCAATGTATTTACAGAGACGTTTATGAAATAATTTTTCATTTAAAACAATTGTCAAATAAAAAAAAATATTTTGTGTTGCTTTGTAAACAAAGATTTATTTTGTTAGTTTTATGTTCTACGTCTTACTGCTAAACAAAAAAAAACACATTTAAAGTTTAGTTCTTAGTATGCCAATTCCAATAAAGTTATTACTGACAGACTTCGCCATTTTTAGCATAAAAACACGTCTTCCACTGACAGCGTAGAAAAAATACAATACTTTAAAGAAATTACTCTTACTCGATAAGCAACTGACACATGTCTTTGAAAGGTGGTATAATATTTTGTACGTTTTATTTAAAATTTTACTTGTACTCAGTCGTTTAATTCAAATAATTTATTTTTACTGGCTAAAGTACGATATAATTTATTCGTAGAGAACATTATTCCTTTGTTAATTATCTTTAAAACATTCATGAACCATAAACATACAACTGAATGCAATACGCACAACATTAAACGATTGTCTGGACTTGGCTGCGTATTCACAAAATCTTGTTTGAAATATCACTGGGTCGCGGTGATCTCATTTTTTTAGGTCACTTATTTAGTTGTCGTTTGTGTTACGACTTTAAGATTTTACTGTAGTTGTTTATGTGACAAACTTTTATTTGTAAGCGTAGTATTGAATAAAATTTGTTGCAACAAAACTTGGTTGGCTGATATAATTTTTTTTCCTTAATATCAAGAGGGACTATACTTACAAAAGTATGACAAAAAACAAAACAAAATGCCAGTAAGACACTGACAGTTCTCCGTTAACTGTCATAATCTTTAATCAATGCATAGGAGTATGAGTCGTTCAAGTATATACATAATAGGTAATAATGGATGTCTGTATAATTATATAATAATATTGTATTATGGTCTTAATGTGTTAATTAATTTTCTTTTAGTGTGGTTCAACTGCTCAAATATAACAACCATTAAAATCTCGAAAAAATTAAATTTTCCTATACAAACTCATATCAGTTTATGGGCTTTAGGTACATAAAGTACCTACTACCTACCTATAGTACGAGGAAGTTACTAAAATGTTTTTTGCGATTTCGGTGTTAGAGGTATTTGTGTAGTAGAATAACCTCATAAATCGAAGTTAAAAAGTTATCTAGTAAAATCGGACCCATACACCGGGGTCCTGGGGATATGCGTTAACTTTGCAAAATGATTCTATATCTTTTACTAAATTTACAAAGAACGAATTTACATTATATAGCTTAGTTTTTAAGTTATTGGTGATTTAATTTGGTTATATCTGTGCTATGTTGCTTGCTATTGCTTGCAATCAAATCATTTAAACTACCTATTGCATTAGCTAGCATTGGTAAAGAGCAATATATAATAGGTCATTTTTATTCAAGCATTCAGTTTTTATGTAAATAAAAAAAAAAACTAATCTGTAATGAAAAATTACCAATATTATGTAGTTTGAACAACGCCAACGTTAATAAGTATTCTCAAAAACACGGTATAGCTTAGATGCTTATATACAGAAATAATAAACATTTAAATGTAATGTATTTAGTAAAATCGCGACCCACTTCATTAATCTTGCCCCAAAGCAAGATTTAATTAAGTCCTGGCAGTCTATAAAGAAGTTTACTTGTTAATCATTCATTACGCTGGAGATGTATTCGTCATTAACACTAATGAAGTGGACTTTAGTAGTTTTAGATTATTTTGCGTTTGTTTGAAGGTTTGAACAAAGTAAATTTAGTTTAATTTGGTTTCTCTTCAACATTTCTAATCCAAGGTTCAAGTGTAGCCTAAGTTATTATCTCTATCAATTTCAACAAGCTAGGCTAGTACTTTACACAATTAATAAAGACAATAAAGGTAAATGTAGAAACATAACTTTTCTATATTGTCTCGGGTCTGGGTGTTGTGGTACCATCGTTGTTTCTTATTTTTGTAACACAAGTGCTTAAGCTACTTATCATAGGATCAGAGCAATGTATGAGATGTTGTCTAATATTTATTAATTAATTATTAATAATTTAAATTAAAAATCTTCTAGTTATATTTTCACTGCCTTATTTGAATACCACTAGCGTCATCTGGCTTAAAGTTTTTGATCAGATCCTAATAAGTATACTAAAATACAAACAAAAACATCAATCTATTTGATTCGATTAGTTCTAATTCACGCCGTTTTCACCGCGAGCGCTAGCTTCCATCCCTAAGGGGCTTAATACAGAAAGCCCCCTGTTTGACAAGACCAAACACGCTAGCGCCATCTGTGATTTGCTTTGCCTATGCTTTCCCGTTCGGTAAAGGTTCTTAGAAAATGTATGATGAGCAAATAAAGTGTGTTTTATCACTTGAAGTCTTTGGGTTAACTAAACTCTTGGAACCCTCTTCTTTGCGTATTCCGACCAGGGATCGGAAACCGGTTATTTTACTATGGAACCTTAACCGGAATAATAGAGGTTTTCGCTAAATTAATGACCATATTAATAACCATATTATAACTACCTACTTAAAAGCTATGGCAAATTTATTTTTATAGTCAAATCTTTACAACTATTATCAAATATTAGAAATGGGTCTTATACATTCTGAAATAAATATTAACCGGTTTCGATCCTTGATTCTGACACGCAACTCACCATTTATTTAATAAATTTAAATAAATCGCACACCTAGATAAAGAGTAGCACAACTCGAAATACGCCATGGCATAATTTAAAATAAATAAATGTATTTTTTGGACTCTTTGGAGTTAATGTAGTATGTGAGAGTAGCACGTCTCAAGTACACGTGTGTCTTTGGAGTTAATGTAAATTCGGCGCAGATTCCGATAATCGCGATAACTCAATTTTGTATTATTTTAAGTTGTGCTACTATTTCTATAGGTGTGCGAAATACTTTATCTATTTGCTATGAATAAAAATGTTACCAAAACACATATTTTGGTGGTCTAGAAGATAGAAACCATTGTGGTACGAACTTACGAGGTACCAGACTGTTAGACCAGTACACCTAGAGACAAATAAGTGTATATTTTTTAACAAAAATGATATATATCATTATATCCACATTTCAAACCAAGCATCAATTTAAGGCACTATAAGATCTATTGCTTTGCTTCGAAATCCCTCCGCTATCCTGTTATGTGAGACCTTTCTTTTCTTAACTATACACGTACTATTGTCAAAGAAGGGAGGGCCAAGATATAGTGGCGGATATTTAGAGTATCTCGAATAATAGGGGCTCGCAATATTATCATAGCTAAATGAGATGAGTAAGCGCACCTAAAAATAATACTTGCGCTAGACATGAATTCTGTAAACTGGCTATTTATAATTGAAACCATTTTTTTTTAGGTAAGATTTTTCATCATCATCATCATCATTTCAGCCATAGGACGTCCACTGCTGAACATAGGCCTCCCCCAGTGACTTCCAGATTGGCCGGTTGAAAGCGGCTCGCATCCAGCGGCTTCCTGCAACCTTTACCAGGTCGTCTGTCCACCGTACGTGGACCTGTAGGTGGTCCTACGCTGCGCTTGCCGGTACGTAAGATTTTTAACAAGTTCAGATTCAGAATAGATTCATACCGGAAAAAATACAAAAATGTATTGTTTTTTTTAAATAAAAATCTATTGCGTTTTGGTAGCCTTGAGTAGGTTCATCTTGAAGTAAGCAGGCTTCCGATTTAGAACCGTTCTATAGCAAATTGTAGACTGTAAAACCACGTGAAATTGTATGGTTAAGCATTGGTGTCACGTGATTTGCTTTGGACCGATCACGTCTAATGATATGGGGTCCGACACGTACGAGGCAGAGACTCACACTCGGCCGGATCGCAGCAACCGTTAGTAGGAGTCTGGGCTGAGCGCCCTCAGAGTTCGCCACAACTGCCACGTATAGAATCAAATTTCATATTAAATGTGATTGAAAAATCACTAACTAGTTTCGGAAAAAGATAGTCCGTATTGTTGCTCTATAGGATATTTGCTCGATGGCACATGACAGACCGTGAACTGCTGGACATAGGCCTCTCTTAATGCATGCTACAGAGCCTGATCCTCGGCTATTTTTTACCATTCGCTGTTAGCAGGTCTGCGTATATCATCACTCCAACTGGACGACCTCCGTAGACCAGAGGCGAGTATACCGGACTTGGTATCGCTATATCTCGGTCGGTCAATGTAGAAAAATTACTTTTCTATATTGACTCGGGTCTGGGTGTTGTGGCACCGTCGTTGTTTTTGATTTCTATAACACAAGTGTTTTAGCTACTTACCTTAGAATCAGAGCAATGTATGTGATGTTGTCTAATATTTATTTATTTAAAAAAATAAAACTTGTCGTGAGGCAATCTGCACATGATAGCTAGTACTTATTACGCTGCTTGGTCCAAAAAATGTTGCCAGTGAGATCATTGAATTCAAGTATTTATTTTTTTTACTTACCATTTTAAATGCGTTTTTTCTGTCTCTGGCCTGTTTGATTATATTAGGCTATGTCTGGCCAATAATATGGAAATTATTTCTTAGGGGTTCGCGGTCAGTTGCGTGGAATGATGTATGCTCTTCATATTATTGTGTTATTAGGTCGTATTATGGTTGCTTGCGAGATTTTGCGGTATGTGATAAAATATAATGGGCTCTGTTTATTTACTTATTGCCTTGGGTTTTGTCAGATTTGTTAGGGTTTTTTACGTTGTGAGAATATTTGTTGAAGCGTTGGAGACCTTTTCAGATTTATTTTTATCACTCAGGACTTTATTTTCTAAGACCAGCTTTTTATCACTTTAGGATTTTATATCACCGAACCAATGGCAAGGAAGCTAAATCTTATTTCCTTAGTTATCTACTACATTTATCGAATCGAATTTTTTATTTAAAAAAATTGGACAACATCACGTACATTGCTTTGATCCTATAATAAGTAGCTTAAGCACTTGTGTTACAGAAATCAGAAACAACGACGGTACCACAACACCCAGACCCGTGACAACATAGAAAAGTTATTTCCCTACATTGGCCGACCGGGTTTCGAACCGGGAACCTCAGAGATAGCGACACCAAGTCCGGTAGGCTCGCCTCTCGGCTACGGAGGTCGTCTCTCGTCTCTCTCTCTCTATATAAAAACATTATAAGGTCCTATAATTGTATTATTTAACATCTTTTACAACAATTATTTAACATCTTGTCTTCAAAATCAATTTTTTTTTGTCATAAAATCTATAAAGTTTCGTTCAAACTAGGCAAGTATCTTATATAAATAACTAGTAAAGTATAGTGTATAACAATAAAAGTTGTAGTCCAGTAGTAGTAAGCACTACAGTTAAGCTAATTTAGTGACTAAATTACAAATCACTTGATGAAATTACTGTTATTAAATTCAAATTTTAAAAAATCTTTACCATCATCATCAATTCAACAAAAGGACCGACATACTGCTGAACATAGGCCTTCCCTAATGACTTAGGAAGGCCAGTATGTGACCACTATTCTTTTGAAAAGAAGCTCAATCGTCGGATCCAACTCTGCTGGGCAGCGTTCGGGAAACTACACAACGTCTTCTTGACAAAACATCTCAGTGCCTACAGAATAAAGTCTACAACGATGACATAATATGGAAAAAATCCTTAAAAAATAGAATATTTTAAAATAAACGACAATAAGAGTCATCACCATCATGATTCGCCTGCCCTGTTCCAGGTCATCTGGGGTCGGCGCAGTATGTTTCTCTTCCATGCAATCCGGTCACTCGTCATTGAGTCATTCACTCCTTTCTCAGTCATATCTCTCCTCACACAATCCATCCATCTCTTCTTAGGTCGTCCTCTACTTCTCCACCCATCAATACTGATCTAATGATAATGACCAATCACTCTCCTCGTTACGTGCTTCTCTTCCCTTCTCATCACATGTCCATACCAAGACAAAACGACAAGAGTACATAAACTCTTTAACCTGACTAGTTAGTACTAACTTCATGTCTTGTAACTGTGTTTCCTGTAAAAAAAAACTGACAAAGCGACGTTTGTTCTCATCACCAGCCGATATGTAGTCCCGAAGCAGTGGTAGGGCAAACCCACCTATATTTTTGGGACGTGTCCCTTAGCGTGCCACTAAAATTTTTCCCCATTGTTTTCCATCGTTTTTCCGGTCTGCCACGGGTAAGTAACGCGAAGGGATAAGTGCTAGAAGGAGAGCCTATATAGGTACTGCATAAATGACTATTATGAGTAAAATACAGTATGAACTAGGCTTAACTGCTAATCCGATATTTCGTCGGCTTATTGCAAGAACTCATTAACTACAAAAAATCATCTAGTGCAGTTCAAAGCACAAAGGAATTTATTTGTATGCGTTTAATGTTATGCAAAAACACACTATCTTCCAGCTTTTCAAATTAAGACGTTATAACCAACACATAAAGTCGATAACTTCTATTTTCTGTTTTGTGGTGGCCCGAAATTCACTAACCAGCAATAGTGGTTTTTAGTGATGAAGAAATGTGTGAATTTTCCTTTCTAGTAAATAAAAAAGATATTAAGGGTATTTAGTGACTTTTTAAGAACACGTATGTTTTACTTACATCACTGTAAGTAACGACTGGCTAAAAATCATTATCTGCATATAATTAGTTCTGTTAAAACATAATGTGCCTCGAAAGGGTTTAAAAGAATCTTAATGACTTTTATCATATTAAATTACCAGTAGTACCAATATCATAGTTATTTGGCTAAAAATAATTAATGTCTTTTAACAACAAATAGCGCTCAAAAATTAACATTTTTATTTAAATTAAATGCAGTTTATTACTTCTTCCAGATATATAGTGAGTGTTTTTATACGAAAATGATATTTACGACGTCTAGTGCCTTGTACTGTGCGTTTGGATTACTGGCAGTTAGTGATTTCTAGCAAAATGGATCGAAATTTTAATTTTAAACCCGGTAGAGCTAGTGCTATGTTAACAATGTTGGATAATAAGTAGTATTATTAGTAAGTAGTATTATTACTCCGGTCTTCAAAGACAAGGGATCGGTGCATGAGTGCGGCAACTACCGCGGTATACAGGTCATGTCCCACACCATGAAGCTCCTTGAGCGGATTGTGGACTCCCGAATCCACCATGGCTGCTGATGTATGCTGAAGATATCGCACTGGTAGACGCAGACAGGTGCAAGCTGGTGAGACGCGTGAACGATTGGAAGCAGTCGCTTGAGAGCGGTGGTCTGAAACTCAATGTGGCGAAGACGGAGTACCTGGCCTGTAACTCTACATATCCAACGCATAGGCGGAGACAAGGTCGAGCGCACGGACCAGTTTAAATACCTTGGATCTGTACTTCACGCGTCGGGAGACATTGATTGCGACATCAAAGCACGCATTGCTGCTGCGTGGGCCAAATGGCAAGAAGTGTCTGGTGTCATTAGCGACAGAATGCCTGTTAAGCTTAAAGGACAGATCTATAAGTCCATCATTAGGCCTGTCCTTTTATATGGCAGCGAAGCGTGGCCGCTACTTGAGCGACACAAGCAGGAGCTGCGTGTCACGGAGGTGAATATGCTGCGATGGATGTGCGGAGTCACGCGAAAACTCGCGCATCCGCGGTAGCCTTCGTGTCCGTGATATTGCAGAGAAACTGCAGGAGAGTCGCCTACGCTGGTACGGCCATGTTTTGCGAAAAACGGCAAGCTACGTAGGAAACAAATGTCTGGCCATGCCGCCACCGCCAGGTCCTGGCAAAAAGGGTAGACCCAAGAAATGCTGGCTTGACGTCGTGAGGGCTGACATGCGTGCCAATGATCTCACAACTAGAGACGCTCAAGACCGCGCGAAGTGGAGGAGTAAATCAAGGAAAGCGGACCCTGGGCTCCAAAGCAATGGCTTTGGACGCAACCGGGATTGACCGTTTAGATGAAAAAGAAGAAGAAAGAAGTTCTGTAGAGTTTTTTTTTTGTTACTGAGTTTGACATTTATACATTCACTCAAAATCAAAACTAACGCGAGCGAAGCTTTGCTTATTCAGTTTTTTAACAAATTTGTGTTCATACGAAGGCTGAATATAAATAAATAAATAAACAAATAAATATAGAAATTAATATTAACATACTTTACTTGTCAAAAAGTACTAGTAATTTACTGGCAAAAGTTTGTGTTAAAATTTATGCGAAATTGTAATTCAAAATTAGTATTCTGAATGAGTTTATTTTCTTTCATTTAATATTTTAAACAATATTTTGATTTTTTCCATAAATTTAAATGATGTTCTTTCAGAAACGAAGTCCCTATTTAATTTTGAAATCTAAGTTCAGAAATTGTTAAGTGAAGATTAGTAATAAAATGTTTATGGCAAGAAGTCATTAACTTGTTTTTTTAGCTTTTAAAAAAATTACACTTGTGCTAGAAATTTAATTTTTGTTGATTTTAATAATAAACATATAACACTACTCCACTGCTTTTTTTTTCTTTGCTCCTATTGTATTTAACATCATTATTGTATGTTTAAGATTGAAAAAGTTCATTAATTTATTTCTCATCATTTCATTTTGGTCACTTAATGAGTTCTTGCAATAAGCCGACGATTTAGAAGTTGACCTTAGAACTATTTTGCTTTATTACATCTTTTTGACGACCGTCTGGTGTAGTTGTTCGCGCTTTGGACTACAAAGCCAGCGGTTGCGAGTTCGGATCCCGCAAGGGGCAAATGTTTGTGTAATGAACACGACAATTTGAACTTAAGTCATGGATGTTTATAAAAGTATTTGAGTATGTTTATCAGTTATCCAGTCGCCATAGTACAAGCTTTGCTTAGTTTAGGGCTAGCTAATTGGTGTGATTGTGGGGACAATTTATATATATTTATAATTTTTTACTCAGTAAATAGGAAATTAGTAAGTTTAATATTAAATAAAATCGTCAAGAGTATTCATTGAGAAACTAAGTTTTGATGACTTTCTTGGCAATATCGTTAGTAATAGTTGGTTGTTTATTTCGTTGATTGTAGTATTTCCAACTTTGTTTGTTTGTTTGTTGATTTGATTTGTTTGTGACTTGTTAGTTTTTTGTTACTGGCCACATTAAATATTAAATACTTTAGGGTAAATTGTATGTAGATGCAATTGTTTTTACCAATAAAAAATAACAATAAAAATAAATACAAAAAAAAGTTCAGTGTTATCCTGCCTACCTCTACAAGCATTTGCTAACCGTTTTCGTTCTGAAACAAATCATATAAATTATTTACTAATGTGGGACCCGCATAACTTTTTATAACGCCGTATTTCAAACTTTATCACCGTACTTAAGAAAGACGTTTATCACAGATTTCGCCATTTTTTTCTTTTGCACCGATTTGGCCCTTGGCCGAGTACAAATGGTTAGACCAGGAGATGTATTTTTGAACGAACCGACGTCAGTGTTGCCATTAAATTCAAACCTTTAACTGCTTTAGTCTTTTGTACGCTTAAAAAAACCTGAAAAGAACACAATGCTTAAAAAAAAGGAAGTATTGTTACACAATTTCAATTATTTTATTTACACAAGTTGCTAGAATGTTACATTACTATACATAAAACAATAAAGCATGTACTTTTGTTACTAATTAATATATTATTTATCTATATTTACCTTCCTATGTAACTACAGCTATAATTTTGATGTACAGTAAAGAGAGAGGTCTCTTCTGATACATAATACAGGTTTTTTCAAACTTAAGGAAGAGATCCACACATTATAAAAACAACTTGTAGTTAACAAAAAAGGTATTTGATTTGATTTGATTTGAATTATGCGAAAGGGACCGTAAATAAAGTTATTGACTACGTCTGTTTATTGACATACTCTGTATAATTTGACTCGACAAACATTTACCTCCTAATAACCTTATTGTAACGACCTCCGTAGCCGCGAGGCGAGCATACCGGACTTAGTGTCGCTATCTCTGAGCTCCCAGGTTCGATTCTTGGTCGGTCAATGTAGAAAAATAACACTGTCTCGGGTCTGGGTGTAGTGTTGTTTCTGATTGCTGTAACACAGGCCCTTTGGCTACTTACCATAGCATCAGATCAAGTATGTGATAATGTCCAATATTTATTTATTTATTAAATAAAAAAATACGTTTGTTCATATTGTATCTAAAATATTAATATTCCGTGGCAACTAGTTGTAGAAATCGATTGGATCGTTGCAAAAAAATGATATTTATTTTATAAAATCTTGCCGCAATTTGATAGGATGTTCGAAAGAACAAGATATTAGGTCTGAACGTTTTTAGAATAGGCCAGTAAGAAATGCAGCCAACGAAAAATTTATTTAAATTTTGAATAAGGAACTCTGCGAATCTGAAAAGAATTCATAATGTCATATTATCGTCTTCACCCTATACAGATTGTAAACTATGACGCTTTTGCTTTCGCCGCCTGGTCTAAAAAACAAAAAAAAATACCCCACATTCGCTTCCTGCTGGATATGCGAAAATCATAACACTCTTTATGGTCGTAAGTCGGTATTAACGGTGCCCTAGGGGTCCTCCGAGCTTTCTATAAAGGATAACATCGGATCACAATGAGAAGAGCATTTTTCAAGATTATCCGAATTTTAGTGAGGGGAATGTGTTATCGATACAATTTCATACTCTATTAAATGTGGTGTCCTGTTGATTTGTAGTTCCATATCTTTAACCAATACAGTCCAAGTTTACTACTACTTACCTATAATTTTAATATAACTTAGTTTTTTTTACTACAAAACATACTTTGAACGCAGTTTCTGGGCTTTTGATGACCTCCGTAGCCGAGAGGCAAGCATAACGGACTTAGTTTCGCTTTCTATAAGATTCTGGGTTTGATTCCGGTCGGTCAATGTAGAAAAATAACTTTTCTATATTGTCTCGGGTCGGGGTGTTGTGGTACAGTCGTTGTTTCAGATTTCTGTAACACAAGTACTTTGGCTACTTACCATAGGATCAGAGCAATGTATGTGATGTTGTCTAATATTTATTTATTTATTATTAATTACATTTTTGTATGACTATTAAGTTTTGCTATCCCAAAGTTACTTCTTAAACTATCTCTTTGTACTTACACTGTATTATAAATAGGTTGTAGTTTACTATATTTATTTATTTAATCAAGCCAAAAATAAATCATCACGGGAACCGAGAACAAATAAACGGGATGAATATCCTATGTGTTAAGCTTGATCTACGAGTAAGTATATCATCATCATCATCATCATGTCAGCCTATTGCAGTCCACTGCTGGACGTAAGCCACATTGGTGTGATTGCAGGCCCAAAGAGCACGATTTCCCCCTTTTTTCATCTTTTTACTGCCAGCCATCTTCCTAAGGTCGTCGGTCCATCGAGCTGGGGGGCGTCCTACAATACGCTTACCAAGACGTAGTCAATACTCGAGAACCCGTTTATTCCACCATTCATCGGTTCTGCGACAGACGTGACTTGCCCACTGCCATTTTAGCTTGCTAAGGAAATCATATTGAATGAATGAATAATTTTTATTTAAGTAACAATGACTCATGTTGTTAATAGATCTCATAAACTATGTTAGTAAAAATAATTGAGAATTACAGTGGCCATTCCTGTACCACTCCCCCCGAAATGGCACAAGAACGGTTGCACAAGAACGGTTGACGTACTGGCAATCCAGTCTACCAGCAATCATATTCAGGATGCTATTACAGGTTATTATGTGTGCCAAAAAAATAAATCGTAGAGCAAAAAACATCTCATTAAAATGTATTGCACTAATTACAATTAAAATGTACAAGGGGTAGATTTAATGCTATTTGGCTTTATCTGAGGCTTTAGTGATTAAATAAATATTATTTCTTAGGTGCGTACATACCCATATAATAATTATCAAGGTAGGCCCTAGTAATTCGTAATTTACTAAAAGCAAACCACGTAAATTGCTCTCCAAGTTCTAGATTCCAATCTAGATAAAAATAACGTATGTGTTATTTTGGGAAACACATAAGTTTCAATGGCCGGGCCGACCTTTTTAGCGTAACTCATTAAGTTACGTATAAATAGGATAGAATACGCTTTATTGCATTTTTTTGTAAACAAAAAAACTTGGTTTGATTTATTTCCTAATTCAGTTTTAGATAATTTGCTAATGCATAGATAATAACGTGTGAAATTGCGTAGACACTACAGGTTTTCAAAAAAAAAAAAAAAAATTGATATTGGTTTTCGATGATACAAATACTTTTTGTCGATATTTTAAGGTTTAAATTCCCACCACTAGGTGTCAATCCGGCTTGGTCCGGATTAAACTGGATAGAACAGTGTGATTCTTACATTAGACAGATTGGAATACTCTGGAAGCTTGAAAAAAGTGCGTGTTTTTTGCAAAAATACACTTTTGTCATTCCTCTTTTCACTAGAATCTAAAAAAGACGGTGGACGTTTTATAACTTTAGGGAAGGATTTAATTAATATTTTTGATTAAAGAAATAGTACTAAGTGTTTTCTTTGTTTGTTTCAGGTACTTACCATCTTTAAAGCTTAGCCAAATTGCAACAACTTACTTCTAAACTACTTTACCAAAGGTAAAAAGTATTTATGTATGAGTTTCAAAATCTAACTCAAAAGACGTCCACCCACATTGCGAGCGTGCCTTATTTAATTAATTAATTATCTTAGTTTAGAGCGGTTCTACTCATACCGTAATAAATAGTATACGTCCCACTTTATTAGGACCAAAGCATAAAGCATAAAAAAGGTTTACAACAAAAAGACTGGAGGCCAAGAAAGGGACGAAGGTCAGTAGGCAGACCTAAACACAATACTGTCGAACTTTCACCCCGTAGTTCGACAACATTCTGCTAGTCGCTAGGTCACTTGGCCAATTGGCGGTAAAAAGAGGCTTAGGTATGCTAAGTGTAACGCAGGCAGCAAAGTAGTTTTCCTTGCCAGTTTTTACAATGCGTCCGATTTGATGGGTGAGCGAAGTTTTCTGATAATTATTATCTTATATATAATTACCTTTACAGGTCCGTTATAAGGCTGCGTTTTCACTGAGGTAGATTAGAAAAATTAGAAGAGAGAAACTCTTTTTTTTTGTTTAAATATAAAATTTACCAAGGGCACTTGAAAGAACTCTACTTGGGTTGTAGTTTATATGTGTGGAAACAACTGAGATGATCACATACTAACCTTTAGGTGTCTTAGAGGGCACGTAAATGTTTGAATTAGACGTTACTTCATATGTACGGATCATTGCCATGGTAAGTACTTGGAGAATGGATGGGTGTCCACTAAATCTTTACAATATCTATCTACTATATCCAAGAAGTGCCGTGTAGGGACGGCCGTAAAGAATACACTTCCCCACCATTAACAGGAATCGTGTCGTAAGAGACGACTAATTCCTGTAGCACGAGACGGGCAGCAGCGTCTGCGTTCGAAATCTTATTAAAAAAATTGGTTGTTTGTAAAGTAGGTTTACGATCGAGATGTTTACGTGATAACGTCTTATTGGTGATATAAGTTTTTGGGAAGTAAGGAATTAATGAAGATAACAATTTTTTCAAATTTTAAATTACATCTATCGTTTTTAACTCAAATCAAACTTAACCGCACGAGAAAATCTCCATTCGTTTGTATGCCGCTAGAGTGAGAGAGACGGAAGATCGGTCCACTCACTCGAACGCTATGCCAGCCTCCGCTCGTGAGGATTCCGCGTGACAAGTTTCACGGAATGACTGGCAGCGCTCGAGATGAGACGGGAGATCGGTCCGTCTCTCTCTCGTTATACCTGCGATCGCGCTCGTGAGGTTTTGGTGTGACACAAGTTTCTGAACATGTCACCCGACTAAAACGATTTTAAAGACGTTGTCACGTCAAAAAAACTGCGCTCGCCAACCCGCCTGCCAAGGGTGGCGAGTATTGGCAATCCTTCCCAATGATACGTCAATGGGGGAGGCCTATGTTCAGCAGTGGACTTCCTATGGCTGAAATGATGTTGATGATATCCAAGAACATTCTTCGGCAATCCCCGAACCGTTGCCATTACTAAAACTACACGCAATAAGACCTACAACATAGTAGCAAATAGGTTACATGAATTTCATATCACGTAGATGCTTAACTACGAAATACCCTTTATGTCGCTACATTTTGGTATTAGCTATTCAGAATTGCGAATACTCAGCTCCAATACAGGGTGAGTAACCGGTCACATACAATACAAAATATATCATATTTTAAAAAACATTTTTATATGTTTTAACTCGTCAAAACGAATCGATTTAGCCCAAACACATAGGTTTTGCTAGTTGTTGTTAAAGAATTTCACTATCTACCACCATTTGATTCCATCGTCAGATCAGCATGATGGTGTTAAATTATTTTACTGTCATCCGAACTTCTAATACTTACAAAATTTTCAATCGCTACGTCCAGTTAGAAAAAGGTTAAAAAGGGTTGTTATAGATTCGCCACAAACACTTTTGAAATTTCATACATTGAAAGTAAACTCGCCGCAAACATGAAAAGTAGGTGCAGACTCGTCACAGGTACCTATAGGTTATGTAATCCACACATCTTCAATTTATACCACTTTTGTTAAAAGTACGGTTAGCAAAAAAAATTCTTCTCTGGGCTTTAGCATCAAAAAACACTGTCTGGTATTCGGTTCCCGGTTACCCTTCAAAATCATTACCCAAAACATATATAATAGGTACGTAATGTTCTTTGTTATTTATGAAAACGTGGATGTAAGTTTTTTTTGTTTGAAATATGTGTCAGTGTAAACTAACTAAAACCAATAATTTACCCTAAACCCTAATTTAACATGTAACACTATGATAAAAGTTCAGCTTTTGCAATCACCACGACATACGTTAACAAAATTCAACCATGTATGAGTATATTAATAACTGTGTACTGCATTAAGCGCTTTTACACATTTACTATTAGGATTTTGCCGGTAAATCTGCAAGTTGTAATGTACTTATCTGTGATATTTGTAAGACTTTAGTTCATTTGTTAGAACACCTGTGATTTTAAAAATAATATTTTTTTATTTTCTATTAAGTGTTTGATTTTTCTGCAGTCTGTACTGTGAAATCAACTGTGGCGAGTTTACAATAGGAATAAGAGGTGTGACTAGTCTACACATACTTTTTTTGGGGGGAATCCAATCTGTGGCGAATCTACAACAACCCGTTAAAAATTACTTCCAAGGTTTGATTACATAGTTAGTTACAAGTGAAGCTGTTAATAAGTAAAAAAAACTCCTGTCCATTAAAAAAAAAGCTGTCATTATACCACTAATATCGAAATGCAATGGACTTCGCGACGCACAGAACGGCACTGTTCGGACAAATTGATCGAATTTATTTGTATTGTGTCTGTCTACTGTTTTATATATTTGATTTGATTTTCTTCTATGTAACCGTTCCACTGTTTATGCTTGGTTCTGTTGTATTATGTGTCGTCGTGATGTCCATAGTAATAAATTTATTTTTCTTTTTCTTTTTTTCTTAAATCGGGAGAAGAAAGTAAAGTTACTTCAATAGTCATTTACCTAGACGATAGTGAATGTATGGGGAATCAGTTTTTTTTTGTTGTGTTGCGACGTTGGCCTAGTACAATCTGTTCACATTAATAGACAAAACATCATGTTTAAGTTATCCTGTTTATTTCATCCTGTCACCCTGTATATGTGTGGAATTATAAATAGTAGGATATATGTTTTGCCATTATGTTTGGTGTAATACCGCAGAAAGGGTTGCCTAGATATTTGATACTACAATAATACTTTGGTACACATTTCACTGTGCGATATTTAATAACATGTCATCAGTACTTAACAACATAATGTATTAAATCGTTGGGATTTTAGGAGCGTATTTCACCATTCGCAGAATTAATTAATGATTAATTTTATTACGATTTAAATGACATTCATTTTTATTGGAAGTAGAACGAGATTTTAGTATCATATAATAATTTATATTACAATCAACACATCGTCATTTTAGTTAAAAGATAAAAAAAAATATGTATAGAAACTACGGATCCAAAATTAAAAATATATATAATATGAACAGATTTTCCTAATAAATAACGATATAGTACGGAACCCTTTCCACGCGAGTTCAACTCTCACTTGTCCGGTTTTATCCTCAAATAGATGTAAGTATACCAAGAACATTAGGTATATTTAAAATAATATTCTTTTATTCTAAATGAACTACACATCAAAATGAACAGCAAATCTTATCTGCCCCATCTCTCATCAGCGCGTTACCACAAGGAAACCGCCCAATCCACGAAGGCGGAAATAAAAGCCGCATGCGTTGAAATTAAATGAGATATGGGCTGGGACACATTAGCTGCCTAAATTGCCTGGGTGTCGTATTAGGGGAACGCAGACGAGCGACTTTTTAGAATCGTAAATGTTGTACGATAGTTACATAACGCAGGTGAAAACGTTACTGTGATATTATGGGGGTTGTGTAAAAACAAACAAATTCTTAAACATCTAGGACTTTTTATTAGCCTGCTTTTTTTGACGTTGCGTGTGCAGTTTTTAGGGTCCTGATTGCAATGACAAAAACTTATCACCTGATAGTGATGATGAAGTCTGAAAGTGCTTAAACTTGGTGACTATTTGTAGCGATGCAAGCGCGCGTTTTTTAAACGTCAACGGTCCTAAATACAACGACAAAAAACTTGACCCTTGAATAGTACAGTTTACTAACATAATTGGGATAGGTAGGTACTTAAGTAAGTGACATAAATTTTCAATAAAAACAAGCGTCCGCAAATATAAAATTGTAACTTAAACGGGTGAAATATATTAACCTTTTTATTTGAAGGCTATTAACTACCTTCGGATCATTTTCTAGCTCACTCTAGGCAATTTTTTTATATTTGTAAATGCGAAAGTCATACTTTAATCTCAATTTAATTCTCCCCTGATAAAGCCTGAATGTGCTTGTGGCGACTATTTGTAGCGACGCAAACGAGCATTTTTAAAAACGCGCCACTTCATAACGTCGCTAATAGGTTGTGTAAAGGTTAGTGGCCGTATTCATTATTGCATCGCTACTGAAATGTCGCAAATGCACTGTAAAATGTTGCAATGTGTAAAGCCTTGACTACACAGCCGACGGGACGCGACGACGAAGGGACGGCAATGAAGCAGCAGCGCGGCTTAAAGGTCACACTGCGAGCGTGATGGTTTCGTTAATAAGACGTTAAATTTTAACATTCCAGTTTTTAAATCACTAAAAGTTGTAAAAAAAAAAACAAATACAGAACGCTACGTGACTTGTACCTAAGTCATGGGTGTTTATAAATGTATTTTCACACTACCTGCTCGACAATGCCATCAATCTTGTTTTTCAACCGACTTCAAAAAAGGAGGAGGTTCTCAATTCGTCGGTATCTTTTTTTTTTTTTTTTTATGTATGTTCAGCGATCATTCGTTACTGCGTTGACCGATTTCGATAATTATTTTTTTGTTTGAAAGGTAATACTTTCAGAATGGTCCCATATAAATTTGGTTAAATTCTGATGATGGGATCTATAAGAAAATCATCAAACATTGCATAAACTCCGTACCACGCCAACTGATTTTAGATCAATCAAGCCAGTCAATGAGAGACCAATGTTTTCGTTTGCACCGACTCCAAAAGTAACTGATTAGGTACTTAAGTGTTAAGATTATTTTTAGCGTTTTAGTTTTTTGAAGTCGGTTTTTATTTTTTTTATAAAATTAACTTATATAATCATGCAAACCTTACGCAAAGCAAATCATTATTTGGCTTTAGCCGGGTTGTAATGTTGTACTGAATTTCATTACATCTTTCTAGGTAATAATAAAATGACCAGTTCTTATTCTTATATACTTAAAGTCCAATTTCGTTAAAATTATCCAGGAGCCCCGCGGGCCACGCCGAGCTTAAATTTGAATATCGAACTTATTTAAAAAATGAGTTGGCCATGGTATGCGGAATAGAACAAATTTAAAATATAACAAAAGCCGCGAGTGTTGCAATATACCTAAGTAATTATAAAAATAAAAAGGTTAAAGCTATTCTTTGTAATTACTGTACCAATTAAACCTACTTCTAATATGATTAGTGCTGAAATAATATTAAATAAATGCTGTTTTACTAAGTCTTGCTTTTTATTGTCTCGCAAAGGGTGAGACAAGTAAAGTATACTCCTCGGGGACAAAGCGGTTTTGTCTTAGGCGCGCTTGAATCCCTCACTACACTCAGGACTCAAGTCTTGACGCTGACGCTTCGCTTAAGAATTAACTCATAACACCCTCGCTACGCTCGGGAGTTAAATCTGGAGTCCTTTGTTACGCTCAGTATTCAACATCGCGCCCGTGACATAACCGTTATCTTGTCGCCATAGTAGGTACAAGATTGTTGGAAAAACTCACTTACTTATTATTTTATTTATGTTCGTCTGTCTTGTCTATAATATGCTATTTGAAACTGGCGTCGCCGACGTCTCAGCCTAAGAATCACTTTAAACGGGTACATAATTTGCTTTTTATCTTGCATACCCGCCATTTTGAGGGGCCCGCCATCTTGTCGTCAAATTAGCGGGTAAAAAATATGATAATACGCGAAGACGTTTTGTTTGGTGATGTATTTGAGATTTGAGCCATTTTACGGTGTAAGAGTTTTTGATATAAATACTCAGATTTATTTTTAAGTGAATTAGAATGACGGCACTTGCTGATTGTAGCCTAGAAATAATAATGCTTCTAATATCTATACTAAGTAATATTAACTTATACTATCGCTTATACTGCATACACTGCCTATCTTCGGCCATTTCTAGAGTTCTAGATGGCAAATTTGACATTCACCACACTACTGTTGGTGCGGCGAGGCGGCAGTTAAGCGAGCGCTTTTTTGAAAATTAAATAGTTTTTAATAATTTATTATTATTTATATTAATAAATTTTGTGCGTCTGTTCATTCTTGAAGTTGTTAGTTATGTTTCGATATGATTTTTAATTTCTAGCTCGTCACTACTTGTAAAGACCTTAATGTGGTTTAATAGTTGCTATTTTGTTATATTTCTTTATAATGTGTAAACCCTGGTTTTCCTGGAATAAATAAATTTAAAAAAATATTACTAAATTGATTTCCTTTACCCTCGCATCTGCCTATACAGTGGTCTACAGTCTGCAGCGCCAAAATCGCGAATACTCAATAATACTAACTTATTCAGTATTAGCCCCTATTCCAGGCACTTATACACGTCCTAAAATATAGTTTTTCCCTACCACTGCTACAAGACTACATATTGGCTGGTGATGAGAAACGGCGCAACAAACTCAGTCACCTTTGTCAGTCTTTTTTACAGGAAATACAGTTACCTTACAAGACATTAGGAGCTAATACATTGGGAGCTAAGCAGGTTAAGTCCATGCACTCTTCCCGTTGAAATAATCGTCTACTTTATAAATATATTATTCTTTTTTTTATAAGTTTTTATTAATGTGTATTTTGAACTCATGTACAGAAAGTTTAACAAGTCTGTGGTACTTTATTGAGACAGGTCAATGGTTACAAGTGAAATTAGCAAAAGTGTGCACGTATAATACTGCCATACAAGGTCCCGATTTATAACAACATAAGAATAAATTCATACGGCCATATTTCTCGTAAAATACAGAATGGTCCTGATTCGCAGTTCCCTGAGGAATGATCATTAATCTATAAAACCGTTATCACCTCTTTAATAGCAAGATCTTAGGGAAGATATATGGTCTTTATTTCTTTTAGTGGGCTGTGACCGAGTATAATATATTGCCTGATAGGCCGGCTTCGGGCATAGAGGGAAAACTAAAAATATAGGGTTATAATACCATTACAATGCCTACTTCAGCTCGCGACAAGGGACTCTGTTTGTCTTATATATACGTAATCATTCATCCCTAAGGAAATATGTATTTCTAATCTAGACGTAGGTATGTAATGTTATTACTCAATTTTCCTACGATATTTGTGGAAATAAAATAATTTTATTACCCTTACATTAACGGCATAATTTTATTCTTTTTGTATCACAAGCAATACTAACATAGTATAATACAGGGTGATGGATAAGACGAAGAAAATTACTTTAGCAAGACATTCAAATGATATCAAAAGTCGTTATCATCTATACAGTCAGAAGCTATCGCTTCGGAGCCCAGGGTCCGCTTTCATAGACTTTTTCCTATACTTCGCACGGTTTTGGACGTCCAATCATTGGTATGCATGTCAGCCCTCACGACGCCAAGTTAGCACTTTTTGGGTCTACTCCTTTTGCCAGGACCTGGCGGTGGCGGCATGGCCAGACATTTGTTGTCCACGTAGCTTGCCGGTTTAAAACATGATCATATCAACGGAAACAACTGCTGCAGTTTGTCTGCAATATCACGGACACGAAGGCTACCGCGGATGCGCGAGTTTCTCACGTGGTTTTTCCGCGTGACTCCGCACATTCACCGCAGCATATTCATCTTCGTGATACAAACCTCGCTCAAGTAGCGGCCACGCTTCGCTGCCATATAAAAAGCATTGGCCTAATGATGGACTTATAGATCTGACCTTTCAGCTTAACCGGCATTCTGGGGTCACAAATGACACCAGTCAGCTCTCGCCATGTGGGCCACGCAGCAGCAATGCGTGCCTTTACGTCGCAATCGATGTCACCTGGTGTCACATGATATCAAAAGTACGAGAATTAGGTATAGCACATCTCTGCAACGCTACGCCAAAAAACGGGACGATGCGACAGTACTACGAAGGTTACTGCCCACAAAACGTCTCTGTTTAGCTTAATGGTCGACTGGCAGAGAATGCCCCATGGCATTAAGTCCACCTTTTGTAAGATTTTTTATGTGTGCAATAAAGTTTAAATAAATAAGGTTTTAATTAACGAAACTTAATAAAATACACACAATCCTCTCACTCACATCTTAAATTAAATTTAAAACATGCACTGAAAGTAATTGCGGTCAGATTAGATTAATTAATCGAATTAATTAGCTACGCTTAAACGCTCAAAGGCTCTTAAAAGCCGATGGCTGTAATTTTGGAATTAAATTGACCATAAATACACAGTTAACGAGGAGCTGTGCCGTTTAGCCAGTTTAGATTAATTACTTTTTACCACGAAATTTGGTTTTGTGTTAAGGTGATTTTAAATCGGTGTAAAATATTTAAGGGTTTATATATTATTATTTTATTAATGATACCAAAAATATTTGCCAAAATAACTTCATAATCTATCAAATCCTAATTTAATTTTGTTTTTGTTCAAAAATTATTAACTTACTTTTTTGTTAACATAGACGCGAACGGCAAACGTACAATAACAAATAATTTTGTTAATAACTTAATAGTTGAGATAGGTAATTAGTTTCAAGTTGCTTGTTATTGTAAGTAAATAAGATCCTATTTTTTAATTTACTACCTTTCAGAGGCTGATTCTACTGCTCACAATCAGCTACTTTGTGACGAGACCAAGTTAGAGGGACCAACATCAAAATCGTTAAAAAAAATCCCAGACTAAATTACCGATCAATTAAATTTAACCCTGCATAGAAAAAAGCTTTTGATATTTTAAATACTGTAAAATAATAAAGGCTTGTGTAAGTACTAAAGAATAGGACACTCCTTAAAACAACGGAATCTTCTGCTGTTAAACTACAAACCGTAATAGTGAGAAAAAAAAATGCTGCTAACACTATTATCGAGGTAGCGTATTAACTGGTTTGTATTTTGTACTTCTATTAAGGCAATAATTCTAAAGCTAACCATTTAGTTAATTAAAAAGTAAGTAATTCTCCTAATTAAAGGCTAAAATTTACATCGATGTTACCTCTCTTAAGTTAGGAAAGGCAGTGGAAATCGCGAACAATAAGTCTGAGTTAACTTAGAAAACGGTTTTCAAATGGACACACAGACGCATAGACTGGACGATGTAGTAAAGTTTTTAGTATCAACGTCTTCGAGTATTTATTGGCTTAATATTCATATTCATTTATTGTGTCATAAGTGTACATTAAAGTATAATATGTAATCAATATGTAAATCGTCATATTATTAAATAAATAAAAAGTTAACTAGAAGCTAGAAAATAAATAAAATAGAAGCAGTTGAACATTTTTTTCAAGCAAAAATATTTTCCTGGGTATAATAAACTAGCGTTATTGTTAATGCAAAAAAAAAGTTAAAAAAAAATAGTCATGTCAAAATAATACATAAAATTCATTTTAAATAAAATTCAATCAAATAAAATTATTCGAATTTAAACAATATGTAATTTATATTTTTTTTTAATCTAGCTTAAAATAGTCGTTTTTTGTGTTTGTGAGGGTAGACTAACTCTTTTTTCTTTAATTGTGATAAAACTTAAAATTTCTTACGCTGCGCTACAGCTGAACTTGTAGCGCATATATGTAGAAGGATTGTCCACCCTTTGCATCTAAACAGCGAAATTATATTTACGAAACTGAATGAGTTTCTGTGGCAAACTTATTAAATTTCTTGGGCACAATTACTTACATAATTATCTTAAAATATGGCAGAATTTTTAGCTAGCTGCTGATCGCGACTAGTACTTAAATTAAAAAAATAAACTAAGAATCAACCATACAGTTATTAAATGTAATGTAATTAACTTATTTATTAAATGTTTAAGTCGTTTTGTGTATTTTGTTCTACATTATTTAAAATTTACGAAACGCACAAGTATAATTAGCAACTCTACGGCAAATAAAACAATAAAATACAATTCGATGAACACATTATTTACTAGTTCACAAATGAAACTGTTTTAAATTTTTTGAATCGAGCTCAATTTTTGATGCGCTCTCAAAACTTTTGTTTGGCGAACGCTGCAACTGTATTACCGGGCATCAAATTGGCACTCAAAGTTGAGCCATAACTCTAGATTGCCGGAGTTTTTTTTTTGTTGTTCTGAACTTTACCCCTGAAACTGTTTTAAAAGGAGAACGTTTATATTTGAACTGATATCTGTAATGGACTTATATTTTTTTGTTGTTTTATTTTCAAAACTTTGTGGCTACAAGATGTTTTTTTATACGGTTTGGATTGTTCGGGATTGTTTTGAGTTAGGGCTTAGACACAGTATTGGCAAAGATAGATACTTTGACTTCTAAACGGTTTTGGTTTCAGATACTAATAGATAACGAATAGGCATACATACATTTATAAACATTAAGGATATAAATAAATATAAATAAATCCTCGTTCTATAACCTTGCAGGATTCGAACCCGCAACTGTCTGGCTTTATTGTCCGGAGCGCCAAACAGTGGTCAACTACGTATACCTCTCACTATATGGTGACTATGAAAGTTTATAAAATGCTGTATGACACTTTGAAAACCTAGAAAAAAATAAAGTCTTTATTCTATTCTCCTTACTTAAACACACAGTAGTAAATTATAGACTTTAGCACAGATCTGATTTTATTTAATAGATTGAACTGAACACTCAACATTTCCCTCTAAAAATCTGTAAGAACCTCTTAAATCCAACGAATAACGCCCTAAACTAACATTGTCACCGCTTTTTCTCAATATACGCTTTGGTACAGAACCATTCCACATACCCTTCAGCACTTAAGCGTACATTTTGTCTCGAGACGCGGATTTTATACTCAGCGTGGATCCGCCCAAACAATCATTTCGTTTTATATGCCATTTTGTCCCACTAATTCTAGCTAACGAGACGCCTATAAAAGTGTTAGCTTTGTCATAGTGTACAGAAAACAGCGTACCTATCCACTGACCTGTTTAAGTAACTGGACTAGCTGTACCATATAAAATGCAGCAAATTTTGTGTGCCAATTCAAAATGCCACAATTGTGAGCCATCATCATCATCATTTCAGCCATAGTACGTCCACTGATGAACACAGGAAGGCCAGCACTGTTCAGCAGTAGACGTACCAATGACTTCCAGATTTGCCGGTTGGAAGCGTCGTCGTTGTCTGTCTACCTTGTGGGTGGACGTCCTTCGCTGCGCTTGCCGGTACGTGGCCTTCATTCTAGAACCTTTATGCCCTACAGGACATCAGTTCTACGTGCTATGTGCCTGGCACACGGCCACTTCACCAAACCTATTGGTTTTAAAAACCGGTAATAAATCGCTTATAACGAAACGTAAATAAAGAGTAATCTCTAATCTCTTTTAAACATATGTTTACTTGTCAATGTCATTCTTTCGTACGTTCTACTAGTAGAATACATAAAACGAGTGGGTAGTAGATTATTATTAACGCTCTAAGATTATTGACGCTATGTAGAACCATTCATATCAGAATTCAAGGAACTAATTTTAAAGTTGTGATTTTATTCGTATGCGAATCTTGCGACTTTGTATTCGGATTGGAATTCGCATGATTTAAAAATACGTCTCTTGTAATGTACGCGTGCGGCGCGAAGCGTTTATACCATTTCTGTACGCACCCTATGATGCACTACGAAATATCAATTATTTAATGTTTTTGTATACAAAATTATATTATAATTACAACTGAATCACTGAACAGTGTATAACACTGCGCAGTCCACTGTTTTGAATATTTACTTAGAGCGCGTGCGGAATGAATGAGAGAGTCAAGGAATAGAATTATTACCCGAGGGAAAGAGTGAGAGAGTCAATGAATGAATTATAGGGATTATTTTCTGGATTTCTGAACTTATTAAGCCAATGTTTTTCTATGCACAAATAGACTTCTGGGAAATCATGTTCCATCGTAAACTGCATCTGTGCCTATTGAGACAGCATTATTATGAGTTAAGCTCATCAAATATAATATAAAATGTGTAAATGAGAGTTATAATTAAAAGCAAAATATCGGTAAGACGATGCAATATTATGCTTATTAAGGTAAACAGCTTTAACTAGAGGGCCAGAATCGTAACACGAAAAGTACTAACTTGGCTCCATACATGATTTTCATGGTAAAAGTTGTTCATATCGGCGACTTTGGTTCGTTTACAGATCTTCTTATTTTCTCATTTACGAGGTTCCAGATAGTAATAGGGTATGCTGGAAGACGCCAGGGTACACAGAATTGGTCGGAACCAGAAATCGAACCTGAAGGAAAATCGCCGCGTCACTTAACTACCTCAATCGGGTTGAAATGTACCTAAATGATATAAAACCTAAATGTACTTGGGCAAACTAACTTCATACTTATTGTTTGCCTTTCATGTAGGTATGCTAATGATAATAAAATTATTTTATTTTTAATTTAAGCCACAAACAACTATTTCTCTTCTTCAGCTGCATTTCCTTACACTGTGTAGCGGACGCGTTAAGGCTGTTCCACACAGCATCGCTGGTTGTAAATCTACCCGCGAGTAGATAAAGCACGAACGTGTGTCGCACCCCAATCCGCCATCTTGGCTCGCCATCTTACCAGACTTTTATAGCATACAATAAACAGATACAGAAAGTCTACTCGATAGTTTTGCAATGAAGCATCACTCACAATATCATGTAAATATTATTTACTTCGTCTACATAGATGAGCAAAGTAGGTGTTTTTTTTAACATGTAATATACTCAAACATGCAATATTATTACGGCGCGGCGTACGTTGAATGTTGGACTTCATTTGACGTTGCAGACTTCAGGTGCAGGCTGAAGTGCAGCAGCTGCGTAGCCAACAGTACTACTAATTTATAAAAAACAAAATTGTTTTTTGTATGTTATGTAATCCATATATATGGGTTTGAATATTGACTTAATCTAAGGTTAGTAAAACATGGTTGGCACGAGTAAAAGGAGAATTTAATTCCCTGTGCCGAGCCCCAGATAGACCATCAGGGGGGGAATAAGGCCCCGTGATCAGTCTCTGCGCAAGACATTTCCTCAGCAAGCATGTGTGCATTTGTATAAAATTAGTTCTAAGCTAACAGTACCTACGTGCAGCAACAGTTAAAACTTGACTTTAGGTGTCTTAGTTTTTTAATTGTCTAGCCGCTTAACGACACATGTACTTCATAAAAATCTTCTTGTTTCGTTCCATTTGAGGTTTAAAACTAATAAAATCTGAGACCACCTGTTTACGTTATCTATGTGTGTGTGATTGAATCAACGTGCTAATTATGGACCGACCCTTCTGTCCGTTGCTACTTTATAATCTTTGCCCAATTTTTATAGGGTTGCGTTATTGTTTCTTTCCGAAAACCTCGCGCTGAATAAGCTACAATTTATTTCTTTATAGCTCATAAAATTACGAATAGCCGAGTTAATGCGAAAGCATTATGTATACTTATCTTTAGGCCTATAGTATCTCTATTTTATCCTTAAAGGAACATTTATTTGGAGAAATAAGAGATAAATAATGTTGGTTGGTTAGTCATTTTTATTGTACAGAATTGAATGACGTTTTTAGCATAAAAGAGCATAAAATCTGCTAATCGATTGTTTGGTAATTTTGTTTGGTAAGTCGATATCATGCAATTTTGTAAGTCATAAAACAAAAGTTGTTTACCATGTATATAATATGTGGTAACAAGATTATCCTTGACTAAGGAGAAAACCTGTATTATATACAGTATTACCCTTCAGCCAGTATATCTACATCTTTAATAGATTAAAATATTTTTTTTTACAAATATACGGTGAGAAAAGGGTCAGACGTTATTTTTTTTAAAATTTTAATTTAAAAAATAATATTTTGGTTAGTATGTATGAAAGCACACACAAACACACATACATTCACGTACACACAAGTTTGTACAATGATAGGTCATGCTATGGTAGGCCACAGCTGCATACAATACAAATATTATTTGCATGATTTGTTCTAATTAAGTTTACATGTCTATCAAATGTCTAAGTAAGTTATTGAAGAGTGGGACCTCCTTACACAGGTTTACTGAACTCCTACTAAGCGAGTCCCAACTACTATTTATGTCACAACCATGATAGACTGTAGTAAATGAATTTTGATTTGATTTTTGACTTTGAACGCTATTGTATCACGGATTAACAGAAACGCCTTTCGGTAGTTAACATACTATATATCATTATAATTAATCCCTCAACATACTCGTTAAACTGTTAAAAAAGCTTAAGCTCATCCCATATCCGAGGTATTAATTACATATGGAATATCTTGTCTTATCTAATTTTCTGTACCTAACTTATTTAAATCCTCAAGCCAAATATTTTATATGTGCAGGCTGGCATTAATATATTAATAAAAGCAGTAAAGCTCTTTCCAAACAGAGCTTTATGTCCCATTCTGTTTGAGGAGAGCTTAATGGATGAAAACAGAAAAGTAATAGGTACTACAAGCAAGCTAGGTGGGTGCAAAATACATGGCGAGAACCTAGGAAAACATCAACTTTTATACGCAAGGTCCCGTGATGTACCGCTGAATTTCTACAAAACTGAAATTACAGTCTTTTTGAAGATACCCCCTATTTGTCGGTATTGAAATCTTGCGATGTAAAAAACCTGACACAAAATACATAATACAGGATGTTCCGTAACTTAAAAATAACCTTTTAAATACATATTCTATACATCATAGTAAGCAACTTTTGTTCTATGACGAGTTGGACTTGCTTGTTGAGGGTTCCGTACAACTTAAACCTATGTAAATATTTGATCCATAATAGGAAACGAGTCTCGATTTTTCAGAGTTATGTCATTCAGAAAAAATAATTTGGGACTTACGAACAGACAGACATACAGACAAAAAAGTGATCCTATAAGGGTTCCTTTTATCGTGTCCGTGTCAGCGATATTGCATTGTAATATTCGATAATCTTTTATTGAAACGCATTGCTGGACCAACGACGATAAATTAACTTTTGAAACTATAAAAATAAAAGTCAAATAAAAATCTCAATTTTGTGATTTATCACCATCTGACAATAAACTGTCGAAAAGGGCTTATTACTCATAATTTATGCTGAACCTCGTAAACCGTATAATATATTAAATTAAAAATTTATGGCCCCCAGCGCCACGTTTGCTGATATTGAGTTAAATAAATTGTCTGTAAAACACAAAGGTTCAATTATGAAATTTACATAATTTATAGAGGGATTTAATAAAGAAAGTAATAAAAGTAGATATAACTTACCTACGTTCATGACGCGCTGTTACTCGATAAGCGTAGTGGTCCCAGCACGCCCAGTACCATAGCAATATCGTCTTCTGCATTGACTTGAATTTTGAATTGAACCGGGAACCCATTACGTTTAACGCGAATTACAGCGCTACTACGCCCATCGGGCCCCAGATTTAGAACCGTTCGATAACATATTGTCGACCGGAAAACCACGTGATACTGTATGATTTAACTAATAGTGTCACTATGATATCATCATCATCATCATCATTTCAGCCATAGGACGTCCACTTCGAACATAGGCCTACCCTAATGACTTCCAGCAGATTGAAAGCGGTATCCAGCGGCTTCCTATAACCTTTACCAGGTCGTCTATCCACCATGTGGGTGGAGATCACGTGATTTATCGGTTGACAATTCGTTAGTGAAGCGTTCTGAATCGACAGCCTGGTATTGAAAGACGAGAATGAAGAGTGTTGTGAATAGCGCATTCGTGTCAGTGGATTAAATAAATAAATATATTGTTTTCACAATTACACCAATTAGCTAGCGCCAAACTTAAGCAAAACTTGTATTAATGGTGACTAGATATCGGATAAACATACTTGAATACTTTTAAAAACATCCATAACTTAGGTACAGATAACGGCACATCAACTTTCCCAAAAAGTTAAAGGTCATTGAATTGATTTTTAACTTTAAGTCCGACACGTAAATTTTTCAAACATTTTCTCCTTTGTAGTCCGGAGAAGGTCACACCAGAAGGTCGTCAAGGTTTAGCTTAACATGCGAATAATTTACAGATAGAGTTGATCTCACCTCTAATTGGTATTTCTCACTGTAATAACAATGACTAGTTATTATTGAGCCCGTCTGTCTAGACGGCACGGAATGTCCGCGCTGGCTGGGTGCCCAGTATCTTGCATTGGGGATTACGTGAGACTTCATTTTTATGGTAGCCTTATTAACTGTATTTCATTGAAATTAATACTCAGTTACTATCTTTTGAAATGAAGAGGCTAGTCTTAGTCTCTGTGGACTTAAGGCGGGTGTGTCTATGAATTAATGGCGTACCTATTTTTTTTTTATATACAAATTTAATCAGACCAAATAAGAGTTGTAAACACTAAACATCTAAAATTACTTTTTATCAATTATTTTCCCGTTTGACGCCAGATATATTTTTAACTAGCTGACGTCTTTACCAAAGTGGATCATGAATCAGATGTTATAATCTTATAGAAAAAAGTACCAAAAATTTTCGTTATTTGTTGGAGATTTCCATTTAAAATAAGTTACCAAAGTAGTATTATTTCATTTTATAATCAAATTTATAAGAAAGTTTAAATATATTTTATGAACGGTCAACCAAATGACAATAGTAAAATAAGTGATCGGAATAGGTAGATTGATTTGGGGTCCATGATCTCAAACATTGATGTTAATATGGACATGCCTCCGGGATTTCATTTTTTGAAAAAAATATATAGCATATCCATATTATGCTAGCACTACCAAAGTGCATCAAATCAATCTACCTACTCCGATCACTGGTGATTACTGTAGATAAGCAATAAAAAGATCTATCTACCTGACAAACATATTTCAGGTCAGTGTCTATAACGACCGTCTACAAAGTTTCGAGTCTCTCATTTAAATAGTTTGAATAATAGTAGCAATGGAACAAACTTACATACGAAAAATGTCTAGATTTGCGACCCCCTATGATGCGTAGAGAGTCCTGACTAAGCACATTTTTACTGTTCGTCCTCATTTGAATAGGTGAGCAAATGGAACAAACTTACATACGACAAATGTCTAGATTTGCGACCCCTATGATGCGTAGAGAGTCCTGACTAAGCACGTTTTTACTATTCGTCTGGATAGTTTTGAAAAACAAGACTTTAAAACTAAAACTATTTACTATTCGTTTTTCTTTTAAAGTAAATCTTGCTTTACAAAACGGACAAGTTTAAGAGCAGTAATATTTTTTCAAAAATCAATTACATACCTTTTGTTTTAAAAAAAAACGCGTCTATACTGAACAAGCCCGCCTTAAGTATGAGATTTGGTTTAAACTACGCAGAATTTCAATTCAAATGGACATAAAACGTATTTTTTAAAAAAACCGTTTCGCTAAGAAACTTTATTTTATTTTATTCAAGAAATCAACAGCGATACATTGCATGTTATACATTAATAGTTTCTTAAAATAAACAGCTAATTAGGTATAGATTTCCTAAGATTAAAAATGAGAAAATAGTAAACCGGAAGTAGTAGTAACAGATCTTCAACAAAACTTTTAAAAAAACTTCTGTAAAATTAAAACTAAAACTTAGAAAGCAAAATAAAACCTTTAGCCTTTATTTATGAAGGGTAAAGGTAAGGATTACTATCTTTGGTGAAAAAGTGTCCGTAGGGTTTTGGAACTGTTATTTTAGCTGGACACTTAACTTTTCGCCCGTAAGAGATTGCACTCCTTCCCTCTAATATCTTTACCCCTACCTTAACTTCCTAAAAAAGTTTACACTTGCGTCAACTGAAGTTGCTTCGTGTGCATCGCTTAGTGTCAAACCACCCTTCATTAGGGTTTCGTACCACCAATGAAAAATTAGAACCCTCAGGATCACTCTTGTGTCCGTCTGTCCGTCTGTCACAACTAATTTGCTCTAAATCAACTGGACTGATTAAGGTGACAAACATTTGGCACACATAAGATCTCCTGTGACCCAAACATGGACGTATAACATAAACAAATTGACTTTGATTATAGAGAAACAAAATTAGAAAATAAAAAGAAATGTTTCAGAAACTGTTCCGTGTGATAAATGAAAATCTTATTGTGAAAGTCTTAGATATATTTTTATTTATCTAACAAAATGACCTACTTTTTTAACCGACTTCATAAAAGGAGGAGGTTTTCAATTCGGTTGTTTTTTTTTTTACTTAAAAAACAAAATAGGTAAGTATACGTAGTCGATAACCGCTAATCACCAAAAGTACTAAGCCTGAAATTCTGAAAAAATACAGTACCTAAATCCATATAAAAAGGATATTATAAAATAGACGATTATTTAAACGCGACAAGAGTGCATATGGACATAACCTGCTTAGCCCGCACTTACTATATGCCTTGTAACTGTATTTCCTGTAAAAAAGGCTGACAAATGTGACTGAGTTTGTTGTGCCGTTTCTTGTTATTACCAACCAATATGTAGTACCGAAGCGGTGGTAGGTCTAAGCTATATTTTGGAACGTGTTTAAGTGCCCGGAAGAGGGCCTATGTACTGAATAAATGAGCATCATAGAGTTTCAAACAAAAAGTACAAAACCGTCTCCACGCGAGTTCAACTCGCACATCTGTTTTTTCAGTCTTGTTTCAGTTTAGAAGTCTCTATTTTCACAATAATTAGGAAAAAATAAAATAAACTATCACGTCATAATTGGGAATTTATTTATAGCTTCGAACGTATTTTCTCATTAATTTTGTCATTAATCCAGAATAGTGTTGTTACTTGTTCACAACAGTCGTCTAGCCTACCTAGTATCTGGGTCTACATAATAATAATGTGACCTTATTGATAATTTGATTTTTTTTTATGACCCAATACAATTACTGCAGTTAAATGAATTTTAATATGATCTTAACATTTGATTACAAGGCTAAAGTTTAAACGCCATACTTAAATGAGTAAAAATTATATTATACTGTGGTATAATGTATCAAGCTTAATTTTTCTAAAATGTTTAATTATGAAGCTCAATAAACTATCAAGCAAAATCTGTAAATAAGGTCCAAAAGTTCAAATAAGTGGTAAGCCACTCTAATTCGCATTTTATTATTTCAAAAATAAAGTATTCTTTATTATAACTTTATCGATATTGAATATATCGAGTCTTTAGCAGCACTATTACAGAATGCGATGTGGTGTAATATAGAAATAGACATCAAAGTCTGTCTGGCACAGCCCGGCCTTGGCTACTTATGACTGGCTAAAATGTTTGTTCAGCCCATTCATTTCTTTAATACCACTTTAAATCGTATAGTTGCTTTATTACAGTGTTATAATACAATGCAAATGGATTCGAGAGTTTTATAATTAGATAATTCGGATTACAATTCGACTAAACACAACTTTCAGCTGTTCTGAAGTCTTTTTGATTGTTTGGTAAGTGTTTCTTTATAATTGTTCTCGTTGTTTCGTTACAAAGTTCTCGTGAAATATTTTATCTATTATCTTAAAATAGGTTCAAGTCATAATTGTTAGAACAAGGGCAAGTTGTAAAGATAAAGATAAATTTATTTACTAAAACACGTGTGAAACATATTACATAGTTATCATGCATTATGGTTGTTGTTACATTTTCTAAAGTGTCATGTTTTGGCAAAGTCGCCGTGTAAAATAATAATATTAGTTTAAATTACATAATTAATGTCAGAAATTACTAAATTGATTGTTTACATTATAAATTAATAAAATTAAGAAAGAAAAATAAAACATAATAAGTCAGAGTTTGTCATTTAAAAAGTCTTGTACATTATAATAACATTTGTCAATTAACCATTTTTTTAGTTTTTTCTTAAGTAGATTAGTGTTTAGCGAGTTATAGTCCTCTGGTACTTTATTGTATATTTTTGGTGCCATACATAAAATGCTCTTTTTAACAAAGCCGTTTTTGAAACATGCGAACACAATCGACTTCCATCGCATCGGTTTCGCACAACTATATCGGAAAAGCGTTGAAACAGATGTGGATTACCTTTAACGAATAGAGCTGTCTCAATTATATACAGGGACGGAAGTGTCAGAATTTTATATCTGATAAACAGCGGCCTACAGCTATCAGTTGTCTGTAGACCGAACATGGCTCTAATGCAACGTTTTTTAATTTTAAAAGCTATCTCTTTGTCGGTCGAGTTTCCCCAAAAGATGATACCGTATCTTAAATGAGATTCAACTAGTCCATAGTATGCTGTCAACAATGCATCTGTGTTAACTGTAGTGGATGGTCTGTACAAAACAAATGCTGCACTGCTGGTTTTTTTGCATAAATTATCAATATGTTTTTTCCATTTCAGTTTATTGTCAATATATAATAATCAATGTAGCTGCTACTAGATTTTTTTTAATCATTAAACGCAAACGTTAAAATCTAAACAAAACTCTTTTTTGTACATACGAACGTTTTAACGTTGAGTAACCAGTAACAAATAATCTGTTAAAAAAATTGAAAAATAATTTTTTTCTTATTTGGTTTAATGACAACCTCAGTGATACATTTTGAAGTAGGTAGGTACTTAAATATTGTAAAAGTTTGTTCATTGTCTGTTTTTAATCGCATGTTATTTTTTTTTGTGATTTAACGATTCTGAAAAAGTTGGGGCTACAGGAATTCGAACCTACATCTCTTGGATATGTGGTGCGATTCCATCTACACAGCTACCGACTCTCGACTAGTTTTTATCTAATAACAAAAATGATCTTGTAAGATATTTTGTATGTTTGTATATAGGTGTCCCGTAATTCAAAGATAACCTTGTAACCACATATATCATGGTCATATAACATTTGTTCTATGACTTAGAAATTTGCATGAAAATTTATCGAATTCCCATTCCCAAAATTACTAAACAGTCGGTTGAATTTGTATAGAAAAACAGTATTTTAAAAAAAATCATATAACAAAAGATGTTCGCAATGATCACCATGATATGGCCATCGAGCACATACCCTATAGAGCAGCAATACGAACCATCTTTCTTCGAAACTCGTTAGTGATTATTCAGTTACATTTAAAATATGGAATGACAAGTACATACAGAAAAAAATGGCGGAAAATTTTGTCGAACAGATCACATTATGTCATTTCTACTCTATCGGATGTGTGCTCCATCATCATAACAGCCATCGGTCGTTCACCGCTGAACATAGGCCTCCCCCAATGACTTATATCATTGGGGGGGATTGCCAATACTCACCACGCTAGGCAGGCGGGTTGGTAAGCGCAGTTTTTTATAGGATTTCGCACGCAGATGCTGCTGCCCGTCTCGTGCTACAAGAAGCAGTCGCCTTTTACAACACAGCCTTCTGTTGGCGGTGGAGAAGTGTATTCCTTACGGCCGTCCCCACACGGCACGTGCTCCATGACTATGATGTAAAAAATATGTGGTACCTCGAGTTACGGTACACCCAGTATAAGTAAATCCGAACCAAAACTTCGGAATCTTCATCGGCTGAGCAAGGAGCCAGTTTAGCCCAATCTGTATGCAATCTGATGCAAATTTTCACACAGTCCAAAATTGGATTTCCGAGCAATCGCCGCGAGGAATATCTTATATCTGGTAAATTACATGATCTTTGGAGATTTCATAATACAGAAAGTATAATAAGACTTTCGCGATTTAAAAATAACTGGCCAAGTACGAGTCGGAACACGCAGAGTACTAAACATTTTAATTTTATTTAATATCAAACGACACCAAATATTTCAGTGTTAATTCAAAAACACATTTGTACTTGCCAAAAAATTACACTCGGTACACAGCAGCTGAGAGCTGCTCTAATCAAACCACTATATTATCACACTGGTGTATGTCTCGCTTAGCGCCTTTTCTTAGCACCTATTCTTTGCTTATTGCCTCTTACCTAGACTCACTAGGTGAGAGGCAATAAGAAAATAAACTTACAATCACTGAATCGCGTAGCGGAGCGTAGCGCGTCATACCTGTTCTGTGCGTACAATCACAATATACTGATTAAGACGTTAGGAGAAAAGAAACCTATAAAGCCCTACACCAATACCACAGAAAAATAATATCTAGTTATTTATGGGTATCAAAAGTAAAGCTTTCTGAAATGTGCCCTAGAGCTACACACACATTACATTGCTCATGGACACGAAATCTCAGAACGTTCGGGCTCAAGCGATGTCTATGTGTGCGTTGTATAAGCGCGCATTGTGTGAAGCTTGTCTGACGACCTCCGTAGCCGAGAAGCGACAACACTGGACTTGGCATCGCCGTCTCCGATGTCCCAGGTTCGATTTCCGGTCGGGTCAATGTAGATAATATTTTTTATATGTTTTCTTGGGTCTGGTTGTTTTGATACCGTCTTTGTTTCTGATTTCTTTATCACATATGCTTTTGCTACTTAACTTAGGATCAGAGCAATATAAGTGATATTGTCCAATATCAAAAAAAGAGACATTCATAAAACAGAATAAACAAACGAGTGTTTAAAATAAAAAACCAAGCGGTGTTGCTATCTGCCTGTAATGTCCACCTTTTGAAAAGAGCAGGTTCAACGTGTATTCTAACTTTGCCCAAACATCATCTTTTTTAAACAAAATAAATGTACTTTAAAAGCATTTGAAGTAAACGTTTCTTTCCCAAAATCTTTCTAATGGAAGAACGCTGTCATATCTCCGCAGCTCGCCTCCATTAGGCGACGGATAATGTGGTTATTCGGGCGTTTCGCGAATTTACCGGCTTAAAATATGATCTTTTAAGAGTCAACTGCCTTGGCGGATTTTTGAACATCGAGATTTTTATCGTTTGATTTATTTTTAACACGCGTTTATTAGCTTCACTTGTAACTTTTACATCAAATCTTGCTTCCACCGCACTCACCGAGAGCCATCAAAAACTTAAGGACCAGGCAACACTTGCAGTGGCCGACCTGGAACGTCTTAAATAGGCTGCAAACTCAGGTCGGCCGTTGTAATGATAACCTAAGAAAGTGGGGCTATACTGATGACACCAATGGGAATTGCGATTCCGGTGCGTGCCCCCAAACCATGGGCCACCTTCTTTCATGTCCCGCGTGTACGGACATCTGCACACATGGAGACCTGCTACGTTGATAGTACGGTTCGCGTGGCTGAATACTGGTTATAAAAAAATACAAAATTGCCATCGATAAAAAGATCAAATCTTGGAAGTCAATTCAACTTACTTCTAATTACCATAATTGTCGAATAGATTTGAAATGTTGTATGTCATATCCGCATGACGAAACAATAATTTAACACCATCAAGCCGATCTGAAAGTTACTGGGGGAGGTATGTTCAGCAGTGGTCGTCCTATGACTGACATGATGAAGATGATAAGCTGATCTGATGATAGAACCAGAAGCTACATAGTAGAACTCTTTAAGGGCTACTAGTTAAAATTTAGCTGGTTCTTTTAACATCTTTTAGAGGTATAAACCGTTTTATGTCCAGCAGTGAACTAACGTAGGCTGTTTATGATGATGATGAAACCGTTTTATTACCGTTTCCATTTTGTTGATTTTAGTTAATGTGAATATTTTTCTGATATTGATTTGTTTAAACAGTAAATAACACTGTATTTGTTATCAAAACCGAAATCATTAAGCGCACGCAAAGTTTCGATCGAAAGCTATAGCTATTATATTTGCTTCTAAAATGCTTTTAAATGGGTACATGTAAATAAGATGTAAAAGTTGCTCTACTAAAGCTACCTTACGTATGCTGACTTAATGGGTAGCTAAACTAATCCAGTTTAATTATTAGTCACTCACTCACGAATGAAGTTTCACATTTTAGGTTAGGTTAAGCGCTAAATAAATTGTACCTCTTCTGTTTTCCTTATTGATATAAATTAATGATGATTTTACTATTTCTTGTCATGTGATGAATATTATGAATAAATTCTTATCTTATCTAATACTAAAATATCATCCAGATCCGTTCATCTTCTTCTTCGTCCGAAATCTTATAAAAAAACTGCGCTCGCCAACCCGCCTGCCAAGCGTGGCGAATATTGGCAATCCCCCCTCATGATAAGTCATTAGGGGAGGCCTTTGTTCAGCAGTGGACGTCCTATGGCTAAAATGACGATGATGATGATTTTATTTTCACCAAATATTTAAAATGGTTTGTTTCATCTTTGTACGCTTGTGCCAAAGCCCCACGAATAATATTCATACGCGTCGTCGCGCCGTCGCGACAGTCGTGTTGTTAATAATTTCATGAATTTTCTCTCAAAACGTTGATTTTACAACTTTGACGCGACATGAATACTAACATTCATTTTGATCTGGAATTCCAACTTTCCTTACACAACGTTCAAACGACTTCAAAAAAGAGAAGGTTCTCAATTCGAATGTTTTTTGTGTCTATGTTACGCCAACGAATATTTATGTTTTTCTTTTATTGAGACGTTATTTTAGAGGTAGTCACATAAACTGCTATCTAATTAGATATCTGCTGCATACATTAAGACTGCTGTCTATCTAGATACCTGCTGCATACAGTTAAGTTTGAAAATCCATATTCACCCCTAAGAGTGAATATCGTCGCTTATAAACAACAATACCGTGTTATACGAGCCATATGGCTTTTCAAACTTAACTGTATGCAGCAGATATCTTTTATTTCGACTGTAATGATTTATTTTTCTATGGACTTGACACCAAAAAAGCCAATAACGTTTTAATAAAACCGAATTCTAAAAACTAATCAGTTATTTTCGGAATGAAAACATTTTAACTCTCCAATTATTGTGTTTTTATTCAATTCTATATAGTTAACCATTTGTCAGTCTACGAATATTGATCGTGGACAGGCTCGGCTGGGGGGAATTTTGGAGAAATGTTTGCCTAGCAGTGGAAAACATTTGGTTAATACAAAAGTAATGAATAAGTAAATACATTTCACAGAAGTACTCTAATTTCATGGCTTCCTATGGAGCTCACTTCCCGTATAGCAAAAGTTTGAATAACAAACAAACTGTAATTAACTTGTAATCAAAATTAGCATATTAATTACCAAGATGTTTTCCCTTCCCTTACATACTTAATAGGGGCGCAGTCAAAAGGCGAAATTCAATTATTAACGTTCACCTGGATCGTAATACAGCTGGATGTAGTAAGCTCATTAGATCTAAAAAGTAAAACGATTTTATTCCACAAAGTAAATAAGTACACAAATTAACTATCACAAACAAATAGTTACACGATAGTTTTGAAAAAAAAAAAAGATAGTTACATTTCAGCTACTGATCAAATCACGTTGCAGGGGGGTGGGGGGGGGGAGCATCGCTTTAGTACAATCGCAATGATTCCTACGATAGGCTGAGTTGTCCCTTATCTAATTATTTTGTTCTTGTCACATGTTACATAAATTTATGCGTGACACTTAAACGTTATTGGATAAAATCATTATAACGTTATTTTTAAGGAAACGTTTTATCTCTAAACCGATAATAACGTTAGGTTTTAAATATTTTCAATCTTAGTATAAGATTTATAAAGTCTAATAAAAATTTATAAGTAGGTACTAATGCTCGTACCTGCATCTGCAGTACAGAATAAATAATAGAACAAGTATACTTCTTGTTGAAGTGACTCTACTGTATTTACGTCCATTGTACGGAATTCGAGTATAATCATTAATTTATTCAATTAGGCAGGTATTGTTTGAGTTAAATTATAATCGGATTACTTACGACACAATACAGTAAGACGAGCTTGGCTGCGTCAAATGTATTTTTGAACATGTTGATATTCTAACGTAATGCTTCGTTGCCAATGAAAACCTTCACAACTTCAACCTGTCAACCTTCAACGTGCTGGGATACGAACTCACGATCCACGGGTATAAGGCGAGACTCCGACCACTGAGCTACTTACAAACAACTCTAAGAAATTTAATGTTCATTATATAGGTTGTCCTTACAGGTCAGAACAAAAGTTGTTCACTATGATGTACCTATAAAATACGTGGTCCTCCTTGTTATCCTTGATTTACAGAACACCCTGTACATTTGCTTTGCTTATTCCTGCTTCTAATTTTTTTTTTTTTTTTTTTGGACAACATCACATACATTGCTCTGATCCTGTGATAAGTAGCTTAAGCACTTGTGTTACAGAAATCAGAAACAACGATGGTACCACAACACCCAGACCCGAGACAATATAGAAAAGTTATTTTTTTACATTGACCGACCGGGAATCGAACCCGGGACCTCAGAGATAGCGACACCAAGTCCGGTATAATCGCCTCTCGGCTACGGAGGTCGTCAATTTACATTCATCATCATCATTTCAACCATAGGATGTCCTTTGCTATGTTCAGCAGTCCCCCAATGACTTTCATTGGAGGGGACTGCCAATACTCGCCACGCTTGGCAGGCGGGTTGGCGAGCGCAGTTATTATAAGATTTCGCACGCAGACGCTGCTGCCTGTCTCGTGCTGCTGGAATTAGTCACCTCTTACGACACGCTTCCTGTTGGCTATGGGGAAATGTATTCTTTACGGCCGTTCCCACACGGCACCTAATTTTCCTAATTTACATTACAGAACTGAATTATTTAATTCAATTCCATGCAAAACTGTTTTGTTTTAATCTTAGTGCAACGCTAAGTACAAGCGATCTAGATGCAAAATTAATTAGTGTACCAGAAGAATCCTTAGAAATTCGAATTTGAATTTGACGACCTCCGTAGCCGAGAGGCGAGCATACCGGACTTGGTGTCGCTATCTCTGAGGTCCCGGGTTCGATTCCCGTTAGGTCAATGTAGAAAAAATACTTTTCTATATTGTCTTGGGTATGGGTGTTGTGGTACCGTCGTTGTTTCTGATTTCTGTAACACAAGTGCTTAACATACTTACGATAGTATCAGAGCAATGTATGTGTTGTTGTCCAATAATAAAAAAATAAAAAAAACAGTTCTGACAGGCTACTTCAGTGATGACCCAATAATAAAAAAATAAAAAAAACAGTTCTGACAGGCTACTTCAGTGATGACTAATTTTTAAGCGGTTTTTTATGTAAGGCTCTGCGCAAACGAGCCACCGATTATAGACACAGGTGGCTGTCACGCGAGGCCTTTATTCGTACCAAGTAAAGAAAACGTCCAGTGGCCGCCTCTTGAGCGGTCACCGGCTGGCCGCCAGAATTTGAATGGTGAGAGTTTATACTGAGTTGCGAGTGGCCGCCACTTGCTACACATATGAGGCAATTAGAATAAACACTGCACCGCCCACAAAACATTTCTGTTTAGCCTAATGGTCGACTGGTAGAGAATGCCTCATGGCAATAAGTCCACCTTTTGTATGATTCTGTTGCAATAAAGCCTAAATAAATAAATAAACGGTCGTTCTTAAACATAGCTACGTAGGAAACAAATGTCTGGCCATGCCGCCACCGCAAAAGGGGTAGACCTAAGAAATGCTGGCTTGACGTCGTGAGGGCTAATTATCTCACAACTCGCTCGAGAGACAAGAGACGCTCAAGACCGCGCGAAGTGGAGGAGTAAATCAAGGAAAGCGGACCCTGGGCTCCAAAGCAATGGCTTTGGCCGCAACTGGGATTGACCGTATAGATGAAGAAGAGGAGGAGGACGTCGTTCTTAAACATTTGATTCTCCAGTAAATTTTTAATCGCACGTAGGTAAACTTCTAATGTAGGTGATACACTAAAAGTATCGGGAATGGAATATTTCCACTGTTCCTGTCATATTAAAATCTTTTTAATTGCAAACTGCTTTTGAAAATCGAATACCATTTATTTATTTAAAAAAAGATTCTCAGTCTCTTATCACAAGGTCTTGTCAAACTTGTTTAGTCGTTGAGGAAATAAAATTGACTCGAGAAAATTAATTCATTTATTCATCCAAAACCATAATTTATCGCTGGTTTGCTGAATTTCAACGTGGACGTGTCAAGCTCAGTGATGATCCCCGTCAAGGTCGTCCAAAAACTGCAGTCACCCAAAAAAACGTTGATGCTGTGCGTAAGATGATTGAGGAAGATCGACATGTGACATTGGCATGAGTCAAATACAAATAATCTTGCATAAACAATTAGGTGTAAAAAAGATGTTTTCCCGATGGATACCGCATTCGCTCTGTGAAGAGCAAAAAGCGGCTCGCGTTACTTGGTGCGTCAGAACTTTCGAAAGATTCCACGCAGGATCCTCAAATGCTGTATACAACATAGTATCAGGTGACGAATCCTGGATATACGCATACGAACCCAAAACAAAAAACCAGTCACGAGTTTGGGTGTTCGAAAATGAGTTAAAGTCAACAAAAATTGTTCGTTCACGGAGTGTTGCAAAAAAAATGGTGGCCACGTTTGTCTCCAAAACCAGCCATGTTGCGACTATTCCTCTTGAGGGACAAAGAACGGTTAATGCAGAATGGTATGCTAGCATTTGTTTGCCACGGGTCGTTTCTGAACTCCGTAAAGAGAACTACAACCGCCGCATCATCCTCCATCACCACAATGCGAGTTCTCACACCGCGCACAGAACAAAAGAGTTTTTAGAGCAAGAAAATATAGAATTATTAGACCATCCGCCGTACAGACTCGACCTAAGCCCTAATGATTTCTATACTTTCCCTAAAATAAAGAATAAATTGCGTGGTCAGAGATTTTCATCACCTGAAGAAGCTGTGGACGCCTACAAAACGGCCATTTTGGAGACCCAAACTTCCGAATGGAATGGTTGCTTCAATGATTGGTTCCGTCGTATGGAAAAATGTGTCAAATTTCGCGGAGAATACTTTGAAAAGCAATAAATACATTTTCAAATAGTAATGTTGTGTCACTTCCTTGATTCCCGAAATTTTCACTGCAGCCCTCGTATTTAAAGTATAATATCACCAGAAGAGTTCACCAATTTTTCAAAATTGACAAAAAATATTTGTTAATAGCCACCGGTGGCTGAGTCATTAGCTCATTCGCGTAGAGTCTATGGTGTACCGGCCGTCATTATAATAAATCAGTATTTGCGTAACTTGAGATAAAACATGCCCGAACGGGCTTAGATTTCTCTTATCGTTAATTAACATATCTTTTAATAACCTACTTCCTACTTTTTAAATTATTAGTAGACAATTCGACAGACAGCGGCAAAAGATAGCGTTCTTGAATTAATGTTTGCGAAGCTCGCTCGGTATTGCATAATACAGGGTGAGTAGCATTGCCGTCTCACAGTAGCGCCGCGGGCTGCTCTGAAACACATCAGAAACGCCTCTGTTGAGCGGGTTTATTTTGTTAACCCTTTTAGCTTTGCCGTTTGTACCATACCTTCAATAGGGTTGCCAACTGGTTTCATATTTATTTTTAAAAAGAAAAAAATCTTAAATGTTTCTAGGGTAAAAAAAAATGGGACGAGTAATAGTGCCTCATGCAGGTGTATGATATGACAGACGTCTTGTCATAGTTCGATATAATCAGGGATAAATGATATTTGTTCCCGTTGTAGCAAAATAAGGACGATAAGATTTTCTTGAATTTTTATAACTTTTCTCGAACCTTTAAAATTTTTCTTTAAATACAAACCTAGTCTTGACAGTTACAAACAAAAAGAAACAGACAAATCGATCGAGACTTTCTCAAGTATTGAAAACAGCAAAGTCGGTCGAGGTGTTCTTGAGTAAACTGGAAAACTTGTTTTTTTACTCTACCTACATAGACCATTGGTAAGGTAAAAACACAAAATAGGGACGTGTAAATACTGGCTGAAAAATAATTTCAAGACCCTTAAGTAGTTGATTTTAAATATCATCATCATCATCATCATTTCAGCCATAGGACGTCCACTGCTGAACATAGGCCTCCCCCATTGACTTCCAGATTGGCCGGTTGGAAGCGGCCTGCATCCAGCGTCTTCCTGCGACCTTTACCAGGTCGTCTGACCACCTTGTGAGTGGACGTCCTACGCTGCGCTTGCCGGTACGCGGCCTCCATTCCAGAACCCTTCTGCCCCATCGGCCATCAGTTCTACGTGCTATGTGCCCCGCCCACTGCCACTTCAGCTTGCTAATCCGTTGGGCTATGTCAGCGACTTTTGTTCGTTTACGGATCTCTTCATTTCTGATTCGATCTCGCAAGGAAACACCAAGCATAGCCCTTTCCATAGCACGCTGTGCGACCTTGAGCTTTCTTATGAGGCCCATAGTGAGAGGCCACGTTTCAGTTCCATATGTCATCACTGGTAACACACACTGGTTGTAGACTTTCGTCTTGAGGCACTGAGGTATTTTGGACGAGAAGACGTGGTGTAGTTTCCCGAACGCTGCCCAGCCGAGTTGGATTCGACGATTGACCTCCTTCGCAAAATTGGATTTACCCAACTGGATAACTTGTCCTAAGTAGACATATTTGTCAACAATTTCGAGAGTAGAGCTCCCAACGGATACTGGGTAGGGCGCAACATGGGCATTCGACATGAGCTTGGTTTTGTCCATGATCATTCGCAGGACTACTTGTTGGGAGACTCGAGTAAGGTCATCGAGCATTGTGCCGAGGTCTTCAAGCGATTCTGCCATGACCACAATATCGTCGGCAAACCGAAGGTGAGTGATGTACTCGCCGTTGATGTTGATGCCAAATCCTTTCCATTCCAGGAGCTTGAAAGCGTCTTCCAATGCAGCGGTGAACAGTTTCGGAGATATAACATCTCCCTGTCTTACGCCTCGCTGCAGAGGAATCGCCTTCGTGCCCTGCTCCTGTACTCGGACCGACATGGTGGCGTTTTTGTATAAACACTTCAACACCTCGATGTACCGATAGTCAATATGGCACCGCTGGAGAGACTGTAGCACTGCCCAAGTCTCGATCGAATCAAAGGCCTTCTCATAGTCCACGAACGCTAAGCATAGTGGCAAGTTATACTCCTCGGTCTTCTGTATAATTTGCCGCAGCGTATGGATGTGGTCTATGGTACTAAAGCCTTTTCGGAAACCGGCTTGTTCGGGAGGCTGGAAGTCATCGAACCTACGCGCGAGACGATTCGTGATGACTCTCGAAAACAGCTTGTAGACATGACTTAGAAGTGAGATGGGTCTGTAATTCTTCAATAAGGTTTTATCTCTTTTCTTGAAGAAGAGCACCATCACACCCCTGTTCCACGCCTCCGGCGTTATTCCCTCGAGCAAGACGGAGTTGAAGAGTCTCTGAAGGACTTTCAGTATCGGTGTTCCACCCGCATTCAGAAGCTCTGATGTGATTCCGTCATCACCCGGCGCCTTGTTGTTCCTAAGCTGTTTGAGGGCCATCCTAATCTCGTATAGGCTGATGTCCGGGATATCTTCGGTATAGTGTCGGGTCAGCTTAGCTCTTGGATCTTCGGCTGAGCTACTTACAGGTTTAGTGACCGATGTATATAACTGCCCGTAGAACTTCTCGATCTCCCCCAAAACTTCGGCTTTTGTCGACGTTATACTGCCATCCTCCGTCTTCAGCTTCGTCAGCTGGCTTTGCCCAATAGACATGTCTCTTGCGAAAACTTTGGAGCCTTGGTTCCGCTCTATCGCCTCTTCAATACTGTTGGTATTAAAGTTGCGGATATCATGTCGCAAGGACTTCCATATCCGTCTATTGAGCTGCCGATATGCCTTAGCGTCGACGGAGGTCTGCAGTGCCATTGAACGTCGTTCTGCCATGAGGTTGAGGGTAGGGTCGGTAAGCTTTTGCGGCTTGTCTTTACGACGGGGTCTCAAAAATTTCGACCCGACCGCTTGGACAGTTTCTACGAACCTGTTGTTAATCTCGTCCACTGACTCGCAGTTCTCCAGGCATTCAAAGCGGTTAGACAACTCGAGTTGAAAGCTCTCGGGGCTGTAAATATGGGCATTGGAGGGTCGGAGCGTAGACTTCATCAAACGAGACCTTTCTAGCTTGACGTTGATATTCAATGTGCCTTTGACCATTCGGTGATCACTGCCGGTTTTCACCCTGTTGATCACGGAGACATCATTGAATATTCGTCGCTTTGTGGTCATGATGAAGTCAATCTCATTTTTCGTGGAACCGCTGGGACTCATCCAGGTCCACTTCCTCTGAGGCGGCTTCTGAAAGAAGGAATTCATCGCAAAGAGGTCCTCCTTCTCTAGAAATTCGGCCAGCCTCTGTCCCCTGGGGTTCCGTTGCCTATACCCAAATTGCCCCACTCTCAGCTCATTATCGCCTCGAATACCCAGTTTCGCGTTAAAGTCCTCCATAACAACATTAAAATAGGTCTTATTAGTATGTATGGCTCTACTGATGTCCTCATACATAGTCTCTACTTCCTCATCTGGGTGTGTAGAGGTCGGTGCATATACCTGTATGACCTTCAGCGAGTATCTATTAGATACTCTGTATCAGGTATGCAACCCTGCTCGACACACTTCCGATGGTGACGATGTTGTTAAGAAGGGACTTGTGGACGAGAAACCCGACACCACCTTGGGACAGTTGGTCGCCCTCCCGGTAGTAGAGTAGGTTGCCGGATTTTAGGGCTATCGTGTCCTCGCCCTCTCGTCGGACTTCTGATAGCCCCACAATACTCCAGTGCATCCTACCCATTTCATCTTCCAGCTCAACGATCTTCTCGTCAGTCCTCAAGGTGCGTATGTTGTATGTTACCAGAGCCAGTCGTTGTTTGGGGTGGTAGCCGGATCGACTCCGGGGATTCTTAGCACCCCCTGCCCCGCCGTCACCCTGACCGCTACCGTAGCCAGGGACAGCGGGACCACCGGAGACTGGGGGCCTGGTCCTGTCTGTTCTCGTCATTTGGGGGGGTATTGCCAATACTCGCCACGCTTGGCAGGCAGGTTGGCGAGCGCAGTTTTTTATCGCACGAAGGCGCTGCTGCCCGTCTCGTACTGCAGGAATTAGTTATTTTAAATATAGATAATCTAAAACAGTCCTGGAGACGTATTTTTGAAGCATTAGAAATGAATCTCAAATTCGAACACGAAAACAATTCGTGTATGAAATTCATTTCTATTGCTCACGATTTTACGCATTTTTGAATTACTCGAAATAGGTGTTACTATTAAATTGAAATCTTGTAACTATTTTTGTTTCACGCAGAAAATATTATAAACCATAAAGCAAAAACTCATTAACGAACGTAAATACAAAGTTATTATGTCCAATTTCTGTCAAACATTCGTTCACTTGTCAATGTAATTCTTCTGTATTTTCTACTAGTAGAAAACAAAAACGAGTGGTCGTTGCAAAATTCACGGAATGAATTTTCAAAAATAGTGATTTTAGGAATTCGCATGCGAATCTTTAGATTACGTGTTCGGATTGGAATTCGCATGATTCAAAAATACGTCTCCAAAGGTCTTACTATTTCTTAATAACATTCAATTTTTACACACAAATTATTACAAAAAAGAATAAATACAGGGACAAATTGAAGAGGTTAACAGCGCTATCGAAGTCGCCAAATTTAAGTCAGTTTTTATTTGACACCATTTACAAGAATTAAGAAAAAAGCAGAAGAAATATTTTCAGTAACAGAATAATTTCAGTATTTATGCAAATTTTGTTACAACCCTACACTCAACGTAGCATTTTCACCTTTGACTGACTTAAAAAAGGAAGTCGTAAGCACATTTACGGGACGTGTCGTATCTTTGTACCAACGTCATGGCAAGTGTAAAATTTAATTAGAAGATTTTAATTGGCATTTAGGGTTCCTCTAACATTTTTTGTAAATATTTTAGTTTAGCTCGAGTTTATTATCATAATTTATCTCATCGTTCCACATTTTAAACCGACTTAAAATAAGGGTGAGGTTCTCAATTTGGACTGTATGTTACCTGATAACTTTGCCAACTGTGAACCAATTTTAATGATCAGGGTTCCGTAGCCAAATGGCAAAAAACGGAACCCCATATGGATTCGTCATGTCTGTCTGTCTGTCCGTCCGTATAACACAGGCACTTTTTTCCGAAACTATAAGAACTATTACTGTTGTAACTTGGTAAGTAGATGTATTCTGTGATCCGCTTTAAGATTTCGACAAAAAAAATGGTGGTTCCCCATACTTAGAACTGAAACACAACATTTTTTTTTCATTAAACCCATACGTGTGGGGATGTTATGGATTTCATTATGCAATAAAATTATCATAACTATGACTCGGTTGTCGTGAATTGGGTGAACTTTTACAATAGGTTTTTAACTTAACTTTTACTTGGTACGGAACCTTCGGTGTGCGAGTCTGGCCGGTTTTTTAATGAATAGAGTTTACAGCAAGGATGGTCCTTATTGAAGAAATTATTTAAGTATGTTTATCCGATACCTAGTCACCATAGTACAAGCTTTGCTTATTTTAGGTCTAGATGATTGGTGTGATTGTATAAATCATAATTTATACATAAAAAAGAACCCCGAAAGCCGGAAAGCAGATATCTTTACCAAAAGTGATTTTGACGATTCCTTTTATTGAATAAAAATTATTGCCTGTGCGGTCCCATTAAAATTTTAAGTAAAAATTTCATGTTTAGAATAAAGAATAAGAATTTATTTGCATAAAACACGGTATATACAATGGTGACATTTAATAAAAGCTCAACAACTGTTTTGTCCAGTTAAGACGTGCAAATATTTTAAATATTATCAATTCAATTAATTAATATTCGAACATTACAATTTAACTACATTTAATTCAATATAATTATTATTATTAAATCAGTTACATTATGGTCACATTTTAAAAAAAAAATTTAGAAAACATACATGGTCAAATTAATTTATTTGTCAAAGAACTCCTTAATACTATAAGCCCTATAGTATAGGGCTTATACTTATACTTACTAGGGCGAAAACAGGAGGTAAAATCGGTGAACAGTAACGCAGCTATTCGCTTCACAGCTTTCTGCATTTCGAATTCGTATCACTGATTCGCAATTTTGTTTTTTGGCCTCATTTCTTCCAATAAAGCGGATAAATGTGTATTTGCAAAAATTCAACTAAAGCGGCGTTCGCTAGTAGGTATTTAGGCTGTCATTTGTATAATACACCAGCACCAGTCTTTTCCGATTTATGAACAATTTTTCAATAGCCAGATAACATTTAAGTGTCGAATAAGTTTGACATATTATTATTGACAGTTTTCGTATGGAAAATGTGTCAAAACGTCGATTTTATTCGTCAGATAAAAGTTATCTGGCGTTTAAAAAAATCGGCTCTAAGGGGCGATTTTTCAAACGCCAGATAACGTTTATCTGAAGAATAAAATTGACAGATTTGACAGATTTTATATACAACAACTGTCAACCTGTCAAAGTAATTTTTTAGATACAAGTTATCTGGCTATTGAAAAATCGGCCCTAAGTCAAAGAAATCCTTAGATAGCTATATCATTAAAAAATTTAGCTAAATCACTTTGGGTTCAAGCCGAGAATTGACACCTTTTCTCTAGGCATTCACGCGGAGTTCAACTTCGTCCTCCATTATGCAATGCTAGTATAAATATTAGTAAAAAACGGAGAAGTGCGAGTCGGATTCGCCCACCGAGGGTTCTGAATAAATTTTTAGGTACATACTAAAAATAGTTCAGGAATAAAGTGTCGCAGTTTAATTACAAATTAATTACAAAATTGAATTACAAATGTGTAGTTTTCAGATTTTTCTCTGTAGGTAGGTACTTGTAGCATAAGACAATATTACTTGCTAAATTTCATAGATTTAGCTCAACAAAAAGTGCCCTATTTGATTCTCTTGAGAGTGTCGAAATATACCTTCGTTTTATTGCGGTATAAAAAATCGTTTTTTTTTTGCGTTAACTTAGAAGATTAATATTTTCACAGCTTCAAGGGACTGTACATTTAAATATATGGTTTTAATTTCAACTCGATATCTCCATGCGTTTCTGAGATAAACGGTCTTGACAGACAGACAACAAAGTGATCTTATAAGGGTTCCGCATTTTCCTAATACGGTACGGAACCCTAAAAATGGGAAAACTGCCATATTTTAGTTACGCCGTGGCATTGCCACTCGCCTGGCACTCTGAGTCCTCGTCAGCCACTCGTTCGCTACTCACGCGGCTCGGAGTGGCCATTAAAGTTTTGATGTAGCTTAGCTACACGATAACTATTTGGATATCCATATAATTGTATTTTGTAATTTTGTGGGTTTGCATTTGATAGTCTCATTTCATTTAAACTAAGTTTGTTTGGATGTAGGAGTTTCTCCAAATTTCTAAACCGATTTAAATAATGTAAATGTTGCAGGAAGCCGCTGGATGCAGGCTACTTCTAATCAACCAATCTGTAAGTGATTGGGGTAGGCCTGTGTTCAGCTGTGGACGTCTTATGGCTGAAATTATGAATTTTTATTCGCTGTGTACGCGATGACGGCGCCCCTAGTGACCACAATTATTGTGGACTAAGATCTCTCAAATTATGGCAACTGGATGGTTTGAGAATGATTTTCGGGTTGTTTTTGTTCGAAATTAGATGAAAATATCTAAGAAGTTTGTAAATATTATAATAAGTGATTTTCTTACTTGAAATAAATGTTAATTAAAATATAAATGTGAAAATACGTACGGGATTTAAATCAATACAACATGATATAACTTTCCAACCACAAACCTTGCAAAAAGGGACAGAATTAGTATTAGCACAGCATGTGAGAGACGTTAAAGAGCTTAGAACCAACGGACAAAGCTACATAATAAGGGCTGTAATCATAAGATAAACGTCTGTGACACAAACCCCCTACAAACTTTTTTCTTTGTACAGCAGCTATCCATTTATTTCTATGCTCCAATTTCCATCTTGATGTTGGAAACGAATAAAACATGCACGAACGTTTTTTACCGTTGTTTCTACACTTTTAACACAACACATACTGTGACCCAAATCGCGAATTTTAACGTTTTTACTTTAAAATACTTAATTTCGTAAGTATGGAATTCTATGGAATATAGCAATTTGACACATGACAGTCCAGAGTTATTTCACATTTCTGCCAAATAGCCTGCTGCGATCGATTTGTTGTCCCCACCCACTTTGCACATAGCGAATAATGGCTACTTTCTGTCCTAAAAAATATATATATTATTCGAGAGATAGATGTCAATATAGATGGCGCTGACTAATGTACTTGTATAAGCAGCTTATCGATGCTTTATTGTATCGTGATAATAGCGACAATGAATCGAGGTTACATAATCAATGATACATACCAAAGCATCTTAACTGTTATATGTCTCGCATAAAACTAACATGATATTTATCGAGAGGGCTCAACGGTCACTTCTAAAAGTATTGACATTCAATAAAATAAGCTATGGGACATTAAAACTCTATGAAGATTGTAACCTATTAACGGTAAGACAATTGTACATCCTGAGCTGTGTCCTCAAGATCCACAAAACTCTTATTCCGGATCCTAAAATCTTTAATAAACGTAATCCACGCTCTGTTGTTGCCTATCCAAATGTTAGAACTAAATTTGCTCGAATGCAATACAACACTCAATCGGCTATTCTATATAATAGAATCAATCGAAATACTAATATCTATACTAAACCCTATTTTGAATGTAACAAAACAGTGACTTCTTGTTTAAAATTACTCAGTTATGATGACACAGAATCTTTACTTAATATCAAAGAGTAAGCTAACTGATATCGATTATATAAGTATTTTATGTTTATTTTACCTTAATATTCTTATTTAAGATCATTTAAGTCAACATATCTGCAGATTTTGGACCTTCCTTTCCCGAATCAAACTAAACAGTACATATTTTAAAAAAATTTCACTGTCACTTACTCCATAGGAAAAATTACCCACATTATCTCTTATATTATATTTATTTACATGTACCCACTACCTACTTGGTCACAGAGCTAATGTATAACGTTATTGTTTTTGTTTTTATGTAAACATTATTTGTAATGTTATGTGTAAACAAGTGTACCTAACTATAAGTAAAAATTAAATTAAATATGTATCCAACTTAGCTGCAAACAAGTGCCATTTATTGTAAATACATATAGAAGAGCAGTCTCATCCCAACAAGTTTAAAAATAACTTAAAGGGACGAGACTCACACCTTAGTTATGTGACTTGTTCTATGAATAAATAATTTTGAATTTTGAATTTGAATTGAACTGTGACGACGTTTTATCTGTGATTGTATCGTTACATACATTTACTGTGAAAATTCGTCGTGGAGTGATTATCTCAATATTATACTAATTAGCGATTTGAGTTCGCACTAACCCAAATTTAATTGGCATCGTGATTTGATTACATTTAACAGTAAGGTTTAGTCATTGGGCCCGCGTGATAGAGTATGTCCCAAGCAACCTCATAATTGAGGTGAAGTCTCGAAGCGCTAGTAGGGCCCAAAAAATAAGGAGACATGTTCCGCCCCATATGGGCCAATAATGTTATTATTGATGTTCATATGTGGCAGTTTTCTGTCCTAAACTGAATACATGATTTTTGACTTTGACTTTGAAGCCTGTGCCCTACCAGTAGGCTTTTTTTTACATTCTGTGATTGATGTTCCTTTTCGACAAAAACACATTTTACTACAAGCTTCACATTTTTTTTTGCTGTGAAACAGCTTTAATTGTGAACCAATTAGGTATATGTACTTTCAATACCTAATATAGTTTACAATAAAGAGTATTCTAACTAACCTACATTTTGCGAATTTCTTCCAACCCTGTGCCTTACAGAAAAACAATACATTAACTGTGGTACATTAAATATTCGACCGCATTCTTAATGTGAATTTATTTGTTTGTTTCCAGAATTGCAGTGGAGTCGCCGCAGTGACAGTGTAATGTAATGTTCAGTAAATAAACAAAAGTTTAGTGATAGTCGTCAGTGTTGAAATAATTTTAAAAAAATAGTGCGTCAAACTATAAAAGTGTTCGTCAGATTGTCCAATAATTGCCTAATAATCTAAAAAAACAAACCACAAAATTAATGACAACATAAAAAGACAAACCATATCAAAATCAGTACAAGTGTGCAAAGTCGTTCAGTTAAAGATTGCATAATAAATGTTTAAGCTCCCCAAATCCAGTGCAAAACAGTAATTCAGTGAAATCCAATGCAAATGTGCATAACTCGCAACATAAAAAATAGACTCCCGGGCTTTCGGTGACAGTAGTGTCGATACACTAAACCAGTGCGGTCAGTGCGGATGTCATTGTTATCAGTGTCAATAGTGTCGGGACACTGAAAATCAGTGCGGTCAGTGCGGATGTCACTGTAACCAGTGTCAGTGGATTCGGTGCCAGAGTAGTGATGTGCCAGTAGTGTCGGGATTGATGGTGTTGCCACTGTCAATGTGGGCGGGCGGCCCGGGAGGCCGGCAGGTCAATGACATCGCCGGTACTGGCTGTGCTGTTTTTGGCACTTGGTAAGTAGTTGAGAAAATCCGTACTCCGTATTTTTCAATGCACTAACAAAAAATTGTTTTCTCTTGTTTGTAGTGAATATAAAAGTAAACCTAATGAAACTAAGAAATCATCTATAATAGTGTGGTGTAGATTTAGTCCGTCTCAATATTAAATAAAGGTGAATTAATATGCTCAGAACAACGAACAACTTTTGCTATGTAGCAAAAATTTTAAAAATCAAATGTTTCATACAATCTCTTCTCTTCTTTATCTATACGGTCAATCCCGGTTGCGTCCAAAGCCAACCAACGGAACCCAGGGTCCGTTTTCCTTGATTTAATGTTTCATACAAACTAACCGACCGATTCCAACCGGCTAATCTGGAAATCTTTAGTAGAGGCCTATGGTCAGCAGTCGATTTCCTATGGCTGAAATGATGATGATGATGATACAAACTAATCCTTTACTTGATGATAATGTATGAATCAATATTTCGACGTTGACTTCATGGTAAAATTTATTTGCATTGATAAACACACATTCGCGTCTATACCTATATATAAGGTGCTTCATAAATATCTGCAACGGCTGAAATGGGTAAAATTATTGCCTATAGATTACGATAGTGAAGGAATTACGTACTCCGGATCAGTAATTAATTATTTGCGAAAAGACAGTAAATAAATGGTTACTTGCTTCAATTTGCATAACACACTTCGTCATCCGCCTTTGACACTGCACGGGAGCGGTATAATGTGAAACGTTAGCATTTTTGGACAAATGTGGACGGTTTGAGACAGAATAAAGCCTAATCTTTATATAATATAATTTTTTTAATAAAAAAATTCATGATGTTCTGGTCATAAAATTTCTTTACTATCGTAATCTATATAAGCAATACTTTTACCCATTTCAGCCGTTGCAGATATTTATGAAGCACCTTATATATATAATACCAGCTGACCCAGCGAACTTTGTTCCGCCAATTCATTTGACAGGTACGAACAGTTTGTATAGGAAAATAAAATAGTTGTTTTACTACTTTCCTTGCAATTTTTTATATTTTCTTACCTTTTAAACCTTCCCTGAACTTCAAGATCAAGATTAGCCAAATCGGTTCAGCCATTCTCGAGTTTTAGCGAGACAAACGAACAGCAATTCATTTTTATATTTATTGAAGATATATAAAAATGAATCTCTGTTTCCCTTGGTCATCGCATCACGCGTGAACGGATAGAACAATTTTGCTCATTATTTTTTTGTTGTGTTATTTATTGTCAGGAGAAGGTTCTTTTCAAAGAAAATTATTTATGAATAAACTGAAGACCATGCGAACGAAGACGCGGGCAACAGCTAGTTAATAATAAATCTACAACCCGTATAATAACCTATAAGCCAAATACTTAATACCCAATTATATGGCTAATTAATACAGTATTAATTATTAGTGTATTTTTCAATGCGTTTGTTTAGAAAATAAGTCGGTTCTACCTCCCTAGCAAGAGCACCAAAACACGATATGATATGATAAGATATAGCGATATATTGTAAAAATAAGATAGATATAGCCGCCATGTTAAATTGCCGTGCCGGTGACGTCACATATTATGATCGCTGTTTCGATTAAAATTCAAAATGGCGGCTATATCCATCATATTTTTACAGTATCATATCATGTTTTGGTGGTCATGCTAGGGGGGCTGAGCCTCAGACATGTGTATGTTATCAATATAATTTAATAAGTGAAGGATAAAGGAAACTTTAGCAACGGTCCAACCATTATACTTCCCGCCATATTTCCTTATATCAACGAAAATATCATATTAACAATATTGTAAATACCTCTTTATGGTCCTTTGATTCCTGACCCAAACATAATTGCTTGCATAATATAACGATAGCATTTTCTATATTTTGTTTCGTAAAATGGACCCTGTGGTCGCTATTTAATAATGGATCTTAAACCTGCTGTAATAGAGACCATGCACGTTGGCTTATCTGTAATGGGTATGAGTATATTACTATCAAAACATCTAACGTTAATCCTAACTTATTGGGATATCGGTTTGACCTAAATAGAGGAATATCAGTTTTGAGCTCGGTAGAGTGTAATATATTTTTGTTTCACTTAATATTTAGTGATGCTTCGGAGGATTAAATTATTAATTCTTATTTAAAAGCCACTTTTGGACACTATTAACTATGCGACTAACACCAAAATCGCAAACGTTTTTACTTTCCCAATCTAAATGACCGATCAGCTGTTATGATTTGTCCTCATCAGTCATCGGAGTAGGTTGATTGATTTGGGGTTAATGATCTCAATGTGCCGTGTGGGGACGGCCGTAAAGAATACACTTCCCCACCGCCAACAGGAGGCGTGTCGTAAGAGGCGACTTATTCCTGTAGCACGAGACGGGCAGCAGCGTCTGAATGCGAAATCTTATAAAAAACTGCGCTCGCCAACCCGCCTGCCAAGCGTGGTGAGTATTGGCAATCCCCCCCAATGAAAGTCATTGGGGGAGGCCTATGTTCAGCAGTGGACGTTCTGTGGCTGTAATGATAATGATCTCAAACATTGATGTTAATAAGGACTTGCCTCCGGGTTTCCGGAATTTCTTAGTATCAGTTTTAAAAAAAAGGCATACCCATATTATGCTAGCACTACCAAAGTACATCAAATCAATCTACCTACTCCGATCGCTGGTCCTCATACAAATTTAAAAAAAAAATTGATTTCGATGTTGTCCCGTAAAAGATGTTGTATTTGAGCACAAGTATCATGGGACGTTTTTTAAAAAAAAAATTAAGGATTTTTTTACGATTTTTTCAGTTTTTTAATAATCTTATACGATTTTTTTGCGATTTTGTTTACAAATTGGAATATTATCGCTTCAAGATAAGATAAAATAATCATTTATTGTATTCGACTACCTAGCCGAGAGGCGGGCATACCGGACTTGGTGTCGCTATCTCTGAGGTTCCCGGTTCGATTTCCAGTCGGTCAATGTAGAAAAATTACTTTTCTGTATTGTCTCGGGTCTGGGTGTTGTGGTACCGTCGTTGTTTCTGATTTCTGTAACACGTGCTTAAGCTACTTATCATAGGAACAGAGCAATGTATGTGATGTTGTCCAATATTTATTTATTTATATTTATTGTCGAAAATGTGTTATATTGTTATTACACGCATATTAAATATAGAACCATCAATTTGCTCATTGCAAAAACTAATCTAAATATTTTTTACGTAAAGACATTATTTTTATCTAATCCCAAATTATGCAGAGCTTGTACTATGGCGATTGGCAACTACCCTATAACAGATAAACATACTTATACGGATGTAACGAAAAGGTGAAATAAAACTTTAAGGGGTTATTCTACGGCTAAATTACATCAACTTTTTGTATGGGACCAACATCGAAATCGAATCGGTGCCAGTCAATGAGAGACCAATGTTTTCGTTTGCACCGACTCCAAAAGTAACTGATTATAATAAATTATACTTGTTTGAAAACCCCATCTTACTCATCATACCCGGTCTTAACCTATGTCCTGGTCCGAAGTAATTTTGAAACATGTCACTGGAACTTCGGATTCCTATTTTGTGGATTCCACCTTTTTTCATAGAACCATCCCTTATAACCTGGGTCCAGATCTCCGCCCCTACAGAAACGGGTTAGGGGCATTGCACATTAGCGTTTATTGAGCAGTGAACTACTTGAATTAATAAAGTTAGTGTGGTAGTATGCTCTGGCTTTTAAAGGATTCCACGTTTTCCGTCCACTACCTTAAGCTTAACTGGTTCGGTTAAACAGGGTGTTAAAAAAACAACAAGCCCAATTTTAAGGGGTAGTTTAGTGTCGAGTCTAGAATAAAAAATAAATATGACGTCGACTGCTGCAAACATAGGCCTTCCCAATGACTTCCAGATTGAACTGGTAAAAGTTGTAGGAAGCCAGTAGATGCAGGCAGATTTACATACCTATTTAATTTTTTTTAGTAAAAAACAGTGTAAAAACATATTTTTTCGATGAGAAACGACAACTGTGTCATTGTGCCGCAACAAGCGTTAGAATAATAATTTTGACAGGTTGTTTTTAATTACTACTGAAACATTCTTAATGGAAAAAATGTTTCATTTATACTGGACTCGTTCATTGAAAAATTTTTTTTTGGAATTTTTCGGTAGTTATTCTAAACTCAATTCTAAACCACTCTTTAAAATTTGGCTAGTACTTTATAAAACAACCTGTATTACTATAGCTGGATCAGTAAGATAAAAATATGATCTTCAGTGTTAGGTACCTTTTTTAAATTTATTAGTCCAAGACAGATTTCCATTTTATAGCTAGATACAGTTAAATCTATCAAAACTAACGCAGACTAGACGAATACTAGGTACATACCTACATCTATTCTACAGTAGCGCGTCAAACGCTAGTATGTTGCGGCCCTTATGTGGAGCTGACGTGGCGCTTTGTAGAGTTCTCTTCATGTCCGCTATCGATAATTGTCCGAGAAAATCCGCCATTTTCGCAACACACTCAATAAAAGGTAGGCGTACTTAGGTGCGTAAAGTCAACAAGAAAAGTGGAACCTTTTTTTTACAAAATTGTACCGACAATTAGGATGACGTAATTTTTTTTTCGTTGTCTATCAGGTAAATTACCAAAAAGTATTGAACAGGTTTTTTTTTACATAGTCAAAATATTACAGAGATATATTGATTTAAATTGTCGTATGACGTCACGGTTAGGTACAATTTTTATTTAGAAGTGACGCCACTAGCCCACTCTCCCGACAAAACAAAAAATAAGTGTCCATTCTTTTTTGAAAATCTAACTGACGGACTACATAGTATTATATTTTCTTTACCCAATCGTCATTCCTATTATTGTTTGGCTTACTGCTATAGTTTGGTGAATTCGGCTATCGTTCTTCAAAATTCCTCTACCTTCCAATTCTATATCGCCGTCTGAACACCTTTCTTCTGGGCACGAACAGCCTTGGCCAACCTGGAAGGCGCTAAACTGTCTTTGTACAGAGGTTGGCCGCTGTAGACAAAATTTTGTAAGTTGGGGGGGGGGGGGGGGTATACAAATTTAACGAACAGCAGAGTAAATGTGATTGTGGTGCGGATCCAGGCTCTTGTTGGACTACCTGTATATAAGTTAAAAATTCACATTTACAAAATCCGAAAAAAGGATATTATAAAGTAGACGATTATTTAAACGACAAGAGTGCATGGACTTAACCTGCTTAGCTCACACTTACTAACTAACTTGTAACTGTATTTCCTGTAAAATAGGCTGACAAAGGTTTCTGACTTTGGTGCGCAGTTTCTTCTCATCACCAGCAGATAAAATAAACATTATCTAGAACCTCATAATAGAATAATTTTAATTCCTTGTTCCAAGACGATAACAATAGTAAGAAAAGTAGCAAAGCACTTGTGTTACAGAAATCAGGAACAACGACGCGGTATCACAACACCCAGACCCGTGACAATATAGTTTTTTTTTTTTTTTACATAACCGACAATCGAGATGGCGCCAAAATCCGGTCGGCGTACTCACCCCTCGACTACAAAGGTCGTCCAAAATCAATAAAATAATAACTATAAGTACTTATAAAGTAAACCTATGGATATAAACCCAATCACTGTAAAGCACATAAGTCGTCATAGTAGTCACATTCTCGTATCTTCCAAAGACCGCAGTGTTCATCAATCATCCCGCTCAACCGGGGCTAGTGATGCCAAAATATCGATAAATTCACCATTTACTAGAAATTCTGAGTATCGATATTAAGTATTGCTACTGTTAAATGCATAAAAATGTTTGTTTTGAATGAAATAACAAAATATTTTATAATAAGTATAAAATATTTTTTTATAATAAAATTAGTGATGATGATGATAATCTCCGTAACCAAGATGCGAGCATACCGGACTTGGTGTCGCTATATCTGAGGTTCCGGGTTCGATTACCGATCGGTTAATGTGGAAAAATAACTTTTCTATGTATATTGTCTCGGGTCTGGATAACACAAGTGCTTAAGCTACTTATCATAGGATCAGAGCAATGCACGTGATGTTGTCCAATGTTGCCCAATAATGTAAACAGAATATGTAGACTATAAGTATGCTGAGACTATAAATATACTGTAGGTACATAATTTTTATCTATGATCAGCATAAATAATTGAAATATCATTATTATGAAATAAATATCCTTAGGTGGCTGCCAGCTACCAGAATTTTTTTTGGCAGTGTCGACTTAGCATACCCCAACGTGAATTTTCCTTAATTAACTCAACCGAGAATCAAACACACTTATCCTTGCGTGGTTTGCCTTGAGCACAATTTTCGCGATCGGGACGTTTAAATCAATAATCACCACACTAAAGTTCCAAACGCATTATCGCTGCACTGCGCGGCACTGCGGCGGTGCGGCAACATATTATTTATATGAGTTTGTAATGAGCAAGACGCACTTGAGCGGCACGGCAGTGGCAATTGCTACATACGAAATTACTTGCAGGGTCGCGCCGCGTCGCGCAGTGCAGCGCTAATGCGTTTGGACCTTTAGACTTATCAATAATATCGAAACTATCGATAGTAGCCTATTAAGAGACATCACTATCCGGGGCTCGAGATTTTGTTTACAAGTCATTTGGTGCGACCGACTTTGTATTGGCAACGAAATAACGATGTTACGGAAGAAATATTGTGTTTTCATTTCGGATACAACTTCAGTTACATTCTCCTTTGAACCATTTTTTGTACATTATGTCAGGTGCTTATAATTTCCGTAGTCGCTGAGCGGAAATTGTAAGCAAAATAATTAAATATTCATTTATTTCGTTACGGATATAATGCAATGTAAGGCTTGGTACAATTACATTTTCATTTATTTAAAATAATTATTAGACAACATCATATAAGTACAATTTTTTTCTGTAACCTCCCTTTGCGTACCGCTTCAGTAGTTATTTCGATTTTACCACCCTACTCTTTTTAAAATTATCAGTTAGGAAATTACCAGTACGTCTTTTATAGGCTGCAAGTCCTAAGTCATCTTTTAAAATACGCGACATGGTTCTAGGTGCTATCTTCATCTTCCGAGATAAAATATTTTGTTTTCGGACAGGATTTCTTCAAATTCTTTCCCTTGCTGCTTTGACCACATTTGTCGTACGAACACTACGTGGACGGCCAGATCTTTTTCTGTCACAAACGGAGGAGCTCTTATTGTACCTATTACTATTAATTTTCATTAAAATTAGTTAGCCCGGTACACAAACATTTTACTAATACCAAGCGTATGGAGAGTTTTAAAAATTGCATTTGGCTCCGTACCTACTTTGTGTAATGCAATCACAGCGATTCGGTTCTCTTCATCACCCCACTCCTTTTTAATATCGCAAAACACAGTTTCCAAATTAAAAAGTAATATTTTGTTTATTTTTAATTGTAACAGTATTTATGGCCAGACTAAGTACATTGCTCTGATCATATGACAAGTAGTTTAAGCACTTGTGTTACAGAAATCAGTAACAACGACGGTACCCAACACCCAGAACTGAGACAATATAAAAAAACTTATTTTCCTACATTGACCGACCGGGAATTGAACGAAAAGGTTTAGTATGCTCGCCTCTCGGCTACGGAGGTCGGCAGAACATATTTTGTTTCATAATATCTATACATAACTCATTGGAGACACAACCATTGGAGAGATCTATTTAAAGCGACTTCAAAGGGAAGATTTTTTTTAATGTGTGTTTACGATCATTCGTTCATCAACAGCCCATTATAGTTCACTGCTGGACTTTGAGCCTCCTCCACATTTTGCCATTATCTCCACGCTTGGCAGGCGGGTTGGAGATCGCAGTTTTAAAGTTGATGTTTAACAGAGAGCGCTGCTGCTCGTCCTCTGTTCAATGTGTAGTCCCTAAGTCGCCTCTTACGACACCCACGGGATGAGTAGGAGTGGTGACATATGTATTCTACTCTGCCGTCACCACACGGCCGTTGATGATTGACGATCATTCGTTACCATTACCACGTTAACCGATTTTGATAATTATTTTTGTTTGAATAGCTTATACTTCAAAGATGTATATATAATTTTCGGAAAAAAATCACCTTTTATGTCAGAAAAATAGGGGTTGTTACTTTTCTTTAGGATTTATAAAAAAAAACGACTTCAAAATACTAAAAAGCTAAAAATAATATCAACACAAGTACCTAATCAGTTCATAATTAACTAGTATCTATTACATTTTTTGTAAGTTTGTGACATTCAGATGACAATACAATAGTTTGACATTATCGTGCTGATCTGATGATGGAGTCAGGAGGTGGATAATAGAATACAAAACCTTTTGGTTTGTGCTTATTCGTTTTGACAAGTCTAATACAAATTAAAGTGTATGTTATAGTTTTTTAAGCTATAATATTAAGAGTCGGTGCCAGCCGATGAGAGTTCGAATGATTTCGTCCACACCAACTTCAAAAGTTTTTTCTTCAACTTTTTTTAGCTTTTTAGTTTTTTGGAGTCAGTTCATTTATTTTTTTGTTCTCACATATATTGTTTAAACTTACCTAAACCACATAATATATAACCCAAACTTTAGTTAAGGGTTCTAAAGGTGGGTTCTGACCATGTGGACGTCCTATGGCTGAAACGATGATGATGATGACGAAAAATGCTCTTTGATGAGAGTAACTTTTATTTTATTTATTTCTGTTTACTGAACATTCATAGCATCAAAAAAGCGTAAAGTATTTTCATATTCCAACCTAACGATTTCAGAAAGGATAAAGCTGTAAAATGCAAATATTTGTTAGTGAGGGCTTCCAATAAAAAAAGGATGGACAAAGTTTCCAGTTGGATAAATTGAAAACCATTTCAAACATTGTTTGTTTTAAAAAAAAACTACTACGTGAGCATCTGAACTTATGCAGACTTGGGTTCCGTATTTCATTAGACGGGATCACGGGATCAAAGCGTAAGGACCAACTCCTTTTTTGAAGTCGGTTAAAAAGGACAAATGAAAGCGATGAAAATAAACTAAAGGTGGACTCTGATCGTCGTTACAGGGCGTAATGTAATATTTGCAGCAAGCATGTTTTGTGTGTCAAAAAATAATAAAAAATAATTTGTTTTCACAATTACACCAATTATCTAACCCCAAACTAAGCAAAGTACAACTAAAGTTGTACGATTATAAACACCCATGACTTAGGCGCTTGTTTTCATCACACAAACATTAACCCCTCCGGGGTTCGAACCCGCAACTGCTGGCTTTATAGTCCGGAGCGCGAACTACTATATCAGACGGTCGTACTGTATCAACGGAATAGAATAGAATGGAATGTGTTTATTTGATACAAAAGAAAATACATAATGGTACTGACACACATGCTCATTAGTGGCACGAAAGCATGCCACTAGGTACTTAGTGGCCATGACCATGTGTGAACGCGCATTGCCAGTAATAAACATGCTTAATTTGAGTATGCTCATAAATAAGCATGCTTATTATTAGCAAATGTGAACAGTGACATGAGCATGCCAGTAATAAGCATGCTTTAAGCATGCTCTTTTTTGAGCATATCTGTCAGTTAACACAAAAGAAAAAAAAACATAGAGTATTGAGTGTCGAAACAGTTCCCGTTCAGCATTTGTCGTGACAGTATCACGACGCTGATTTTCGGTGGAGATCCCGATGCTAGGCGCACAGCGAGTGACACAAAGGCAAGGATGTTGATTCATGTATTTCTTAAGCCTGAAAAAGTCCAAATACTTACTATACAAGGTATAATTAAATAACGCAAAACCTCATGTCATCAATAAAAAACAGCAATTGATAGATGCGACCAGCTGACTTTCTTTTTTTTAAAGTTTTGAGAATTAGATGTTGGTTTAAAAAGTTGTTGTATTTAAGCAACGGAATCAGCCCAAAAGAGATCTTGCGTTATTTCAATTACACCCAGAATGAAAACTTATCAAAGATTTGATGGTGAATTGGTAGTTTTTGATCACATTTTCTGTAGAATCACCGAAAGATCGCGACTAGGCAAGCGCAACATAATGGCGCCCTCCGGCAAGGCGCTGGCAGCGGATACAAAAGAATAGGTGCGGATCGGGCGCAAAGGCGTGCATTCGAAGATGCCTATATCCTGAAGTAGCCTGAAATAGGCTGATTATGATGAATTAAACAGCCAGTCTGCAAATAGGTTATAGTAATTGTGGTTTTTAAAAAGCAAATATCCTCCTTAGCTGAGCTTAGCTGAGTGTCGCTATCTCTGAGGTCCGGTCGATTCCCAGTCGTTTAATGTAGAAAATTAACATTTCTATATTTTCTCGGGTCTGGGTGTTGTGGTACAGTCGTTGTTTCTGATTTCTATATAATACAAGTGCTTTGGCTACTTGGCTTAGCTACCATAGGATTAAAGCAATTTATGTGATGTTGTCCAATATTTATTTATTTAATTTGAATTGTTCAAAATTCCAAATTCCAATACATTTAACGTTTTGTAACTAGAATAAAGTTATTTTGCGGTATGAAATTTAAATTGCACGTAGTAATCCGAACAAAACGTTGCAAATGGCAGCCGATGTGGCTAGAGAACTAAATTCTGGGCTTACATTTATGTTCCTGCATGCTGCATTAATAAGTAGTTTTTTGTAGGTATTTTTTTAGTTACCATTTTCTAAGAAATAAATTTGATGTGATTTGATTTGATTTAGTTAGGTAAATGGGAACCGAGAGTAGCTGGGGTTATATGAAACTCATCTTACTTCTCACTAATATTATAAATGTGGAAGTTAAGATGGATGGATGTTTGTTACTTAATCACGCCAGAACGGCTGAACGGATCTAAATTATTTTTTATAAACGTATTCATGCATGCTTATCCGTTATCTAGTCGCTATAATATAAGCTTTGCTTAGTTTGGGGGTTTGCTTAGCTTTGCTTTGCTTAGTTAGATAATTGGTGTGTTTGTGGACACAATTTATTACTATTTGTTTTTACATCTATACTTAAATATATAAAACAAAGTCGGGTTAGTAACACCATTTATAAGTCGAGAACGGCTGAACCGATTTTTATGATCTTCGTTGGATTCGTCTCCGCCCCGAATAGCAGAATAACTATAAAAACATGGGAAAAATCACAAAAAAAAATTTTGTGAGGAGGCGATACGAAGTTCGTCGGGACAGTTAGTTATTTTAAAATCAGAAATAACATACTCTCCTACAAATATTACCAGCTGATCCGACTAATCTGATATCTGAATACTGCTAAATTTAAGCACCAACACAAAACAAACAAATAATAACGTTATTTATTTATAACCAAAAGTCAAATAATAAACATTATACTCCAAGCCAGTCAGTCTATCGAGTTTTGAACAAACTTGTCCCTGTAAGAGCCAACCCTTGTCACAGATCAGTTTTGACAACAAAGCCCTTGTAAAATAGCTTTCAGTGATGGAAACTTAGACCTAACTAACTTCTCATCTAAAACTAAATTTAGGTATAGTCATTATTAATACCAGATAGCCACAATAGAGATTTACAAACGTCTGATATTCAGCCAAAAGCCAACCTTACCGCAATAGACGAGCTGATTGCCGTAGTGGAACAGTGTTTCGCATTGATTAAGTTTCCCGGGTTCGATTCCCAGTTTGGGCCAGTTTAGAAAATGAACTTTTCTTAATTGGCTTGCGACTGGGTGTACTGGGAATGCCATTGGCAAAATTAATTGTATGTTGTAACGCTAAGATGTTGCTCTCCTACTTCAAGACAATAATTCACTCTCAATACCTACATACCAGTAAAAAGAGCCAAAGACGCAAATGGTTTGACGACATCAAAGATTGGACGGGCCTTTGCTACCGCGAAATCAAGGACTTAGCCAGCGACCGCCCACGATTTCACACACTGTTCTCCAAACTTCGTTAGAAGATGGCACTCAATGATGATGATACCTGAATATGAGTTAGTCACTTAAACCAAACACCAAAACCGAGTTTTAAAGTTAACCGCTAAGCGGTTAACTTTAAAACTCGAAACGGCACAACTAACTCAAGTTAGTTGTGCCGTTTACGGTAACCCGTATACATTTCGGGTTAACCTATATAATATCGCTGGTTAATCGAAAAATATGAGTTAAAAAATGTAGTAGATTGTATGATCGGAATCAATTCCTATACGGTTGGGTTAACAAGTGTAAACGTCAGGGTTTCTGCTGAATCGTTAAAACTTTAACCGATTAAACCCTTTAGTGCTATGAAAAGGGCTAAGTTCGGTGTTTTCTTGCTGAAATGAGAGAATGAGAAATGAGGAGATCCGTAAGCTCAATGGATTAGCAAGCTGAAGTGGCAGTGGGCAGGGCACATAGCACGTAGAACTGACGGCCGATGGGACAGAAAGGTTCTAGAATCCACGTACCGGCAAGCGCAACGTCAGATATCCACTCATAAGGTGGACAGTCAACCTGGTAAAGGTCTGAGAAAGCCGCTGGATGCAGGCCCCATTTAACCGGCCAATCTGAAAGTCAATAGGGGAAGCCTATGTTCAGCAGTGGGCGTCCTGTGGCTGAAGGGATAATGAAGCCCCCTAGAAGGGTAATATTTTCGGTCCTAGCTTAGAACACAATACGGTAGGGATCCTAACTTTTCGGCCTCAATAACATAAATCAAGATGACGAAACCCTCCTGATCCGGCACTGTTTTCTTCTGCTGCCTTTTTGATATTTCGGTCAATCACCTTTATGTTTACTAAAACAAAAGAAGATGATCTTAAAAGATTTGCATGCCGTAACAGTCAGTAAGGAAAAGGAGACACTAAGAAATACGTACCTGGATCGTAACAGTATTTGTCTAGTTGATTGTCCTATTAAATCCTACGAATATTATAAATGAGCCGCGTGGGGACGGCCGTAAAGAATACACTTCCTCACTGCCAACAGGAGGCGTGTCGTAAGAGGCAACTAATTCCTGTAGCACAAGACAAGCAGCAGCGTCTGCGTGCGAAATGTAATAAAAAACTGCGCTCGCCAACCCGCCTGCCAAGCGTAGCGAGTATCGGCAATTTCCCCCGATGAAAGTCATTGGGGGAGGTCTGTGTACAGCAGCGGACGTCTATGGCTGATTTCAGCCATCAGCATCATTTGATGAACATTATAAATGCGAAAGTTTGTGCGGATGTATGGATCTGTGTGATGATTGTGATCTTTCACGCAAAAACCACTGAACGGATTTTCATAAAATTTGGCATACTGATAGACCATGGTCTGTATTCACACATAGGATACTTTTTATCAAGGTAAAGTCAACGCAGACGAAGTCGAAAAGCTAGTCATCATCATCATAATCATTTCAGCAATAGGACGTACACTGCTTAACATAGGCCTCCCCCATTGACTTCCAGATTGGCCGGTTGGAAGCGGCCTGCATCCAGCGTCTTCCTGCGACCCTTACCAGGTCGTCTGACCACCTTGTGAGTGGACGTCCTACGCTGCGCTTGCCGGTACGCGGCCTCCATTCTAGAACCTTTCTTCCCCATCGGCCGTCAGTTCTACGTGCTATGTGCCCTGCCCACTGCCACTTCAGCTTGCTAATCCGTTGGGCTATGTCAGCGACTTTTGTTCGTTTACGGATCTCCTCATTTCTGATTCGATCTCGCAAGGAAACACCAAGCATAGCCCTTTCCATAGCACGCTGTGCGACCTTGAGCTTTCTTATGAGGCCCATAGTGATAGGCCACGTTTCAGTTCCATATGTCATCACTGGTAACACACACTGGTTGTAGACTTTCGTCTTAAGGCACAGGTATTTTGGACGAGAAGACGTGGTGTAGTTTCCCGAATACTGCCCAGCCGAGTTGGATTCGACGATTGACCTCCTTCTCAAAATTGGATCTACCCAACTGGATAACTTGTCCTAAGTAGACATATTTTTCAACAATTTCGAGAGTAGAGCTCCCAACGGATAACGAGTAGGGCGCAACATGGGCATCCGACATGAGGAAAGGCTAGTAAATAAAATAAATAACTTTTTGCTGTATACAAACTATAGTTTAAAACTATAGTTTAAAACTATAGTTTCAAAATACAGATATTTATATCCTTTTTTAATATAAGTATGATATACGAGTACGTACACTGCCATTTTCTAAGAACAGTTTTCATTTTACGCCCTTGTAACTTTATGATGCAATTTTGTGAGCACGACGCGCCATTTTTGTTGCTTTGCGTTAACACGAAACATGTTTAAAGTTAAAAAGTATACGTACGTATTACGTACTGTCTCAAAACCCTACCCTTCTTCTCGCGAATGAGTTTGCGAAGCCTTCGGAATCATGCTATAGCGGAATGAATAATCATCCTACAGTAACACAAATATATATATGTAATTTATAACGTATAAAAAATATCCAGTGTAAACTAGATCAATATCTTAGTGCACCTTTGAGCTAGTTCCGTTTAACCAATAAAGCTTCGTTAAGTCACAAATATAGAACAAAATTTTACATTATATAATAATAATTAATATTTTGTAAGAATTTACAGAATTCGTCAGCCCTCCCCGATCAAAAGCTATCAGTCTTAAATTGTCTTTTGCCCACCTATGCCCGTTTCTTATTGTAGGGTTTAGGGCGCAAGGATTGTTTTGACGTCGAAGATGTAAAAATGAAACGCTAGAATGTTTACAAAATCGAATCCACATTTATTTAAAATGACCTTACATGAATGTAATATACAAGCTCGCAACTAGTGACTATCGCAGGTAATACAACCGACCAATCAGACAACAAAAATTTTACAAGGTCAACAATGTCTTATTGCTAAGTACAATGTATCTTAATACAAATTATTTATCACTAGTTGGTTAGGTACACATGAAATCATTTTACACTTTTAATCACTCCAGTTTATCACAAAACACGTTCTGCCGTCTACACCTATTTTAGGCACCGTGTGTTCCGCCACACACCCCAGTGGTCTGTCGTCGTCTTCTGTCCATCTTTTTATATGGAGTAGCCAAGACTGACTGCCTTGCATGCCTTGACGTACAACCGCATAGGAGTTTCTGTTTCGGTCATCTTGTGGGATTCGAACCCACTATATCTTTCGCAATTAGGGCGACTACACTTTTGACTGAGCTACGGACCAAATTAGTTACTTATGTCTTCGAATTTCTTAACCTGATTCTTTCAGCAAATTAGGTAAGGCAGCGTCGTTCCAAATTCAAATTATTTTATTTGCAGTAAATAGGGTATCATTGTTACACAATTTTGTGGGTGTTATTAACTCATTAGTAGGCACATTATATAATAATGTATAATTATATATCCATCTACGGTTTGGGTTAGATAATACTACCATTTTTACTAACGCAAAACTAAAATACAGTGTTGTTTTGAACATCCACAAACACAAATTGTAACTTCTTTGTATGGTGTACAATAAAGAGTATCTATCTATCTATCCCCTAAATTTAAGGAGGCAAATGAGTTCATCAAAACAAACTACTTTCACTATGGGTCCAACAACAAAATCATTTAAAAAATTGCCGCTCAATACAATTCATCATCGAGGTAGAGTTAGTATGTATGGAGAAATGATAAAAAAATGCGATTTCGAATGTTAACCCCATAGAAGAATAAATTTGGCGAATGACTAAAACTACACCATGAATAAAATTCGGCCATTTGGTCTATAAAATTATATCAATTACAAATAAAACCACTAAATTTATATCAATTTACATTTAACCCATACTAAAAGCACACAACAGTGAACTACGGGTATTACACCTTATCTACACAGACTGTCATACTCAGTCTTTTTATGTCACATCCGACAATTCTTTGACGCCGAAAATTGATATTTCCGCTCGTCGTAGCCATTATTTTCCCCTGATATACAGGGTGTTAGGTAGACGAGAGATATACTTCTACAGGTTGTTCATCTCATGAACATAACGTCCTTATTTAGTAGATAACTTTAAACTTGGGGGATGAATAAGTGCTTAACTTCAGCTATTTTTCTATAAAACTTCGAAACCACAATAAAATACACTTATGTTACGTATGGAAAAGTATTTTTTATTTATTTTGATGTTGATCTTATAATATTAAGGCTAAGACTATCTATCTAGTCTTAGTGCAAAATTACAGACTTAGGTGACCTTAATACCTTTTATGAAATGATTTTAAACATTTTACAAAAACTTATAACATATTTTGACTCTAAAATAACCTAAAAAAATACTTTTCCATATAAATTGTAACAGCTGATAGGTCACTTTGTATAAAGAAGTGTTTTTTTAAAGATTTTGAATATTTTGATGTTTGTCTCATAGAAAATGTGATTGAAAATTCATCGCGGATAGTAATTGATATAAACTAACATCATTTTTGGAACTTACTAAGCTTAAAAAGTTAAAGAGTAGTCTCTCGGGAGTACCTACTAGAAATCCTACAAGAGAAGCAGGATGTAAATCTGATATATTCTGACCTCCTTTGTGACATCGGAGTCATTTCATTTCAGCTCGAAATCTAATATTTCTAGCGCCTACTTTGCGACCTTAGGAAAGATTTAAGACTAATATGTATTAGTGTTAAATCTTTCCTAAGGTCATATAGAACATATAGAACAACCTTTAGTTTATATATTTGCAAATGGTTTAACCATTTTTCATAAAAGCATTTTTAATTTATGTAGTTATAAATCCTGTAAGTGTTTACCTTGTCAACTTCAAATAACAAAATCTTACAGGTACAATGGGCTAGTTTCCTAAAATATAATTAGTTGGAACAGAAAATATTGGACACTTATTTTTTCTTTTCTCAATCAAATAAAAAAGGGTAAGGTAAAAGTTCCGCGTAACGTCACGCCTTGCGACACTTTTTAGCAAGGCGTGACGTCACGTGCAAACTTTAATGCGCTTTATCTTCGTCATTTTTTGTTTAATTGACCAAAGATAAAATATGGGTCTAATATTTTATAATAATCTAACTGACGAACTAAATAGAATAGTATTTTTTTGACCCAGGAAACTAGCCTATTTTGAAAATGTATCATGTACAGTCAAAGGCAGGTCAACCTACTCAAAAAGTTAAAGGTCATTGAACCGATATTCAACTTTAAGTCCGACACGTAGAGATCAATATCAATTGAGAAAATTTGACGTTTCGTGGTAGGTTCACGTGCTGTTACTGTACAAGATTAGAACAATATTATGACAATAACTTAAAAAATATAGTTTGTATTTTTTTGCGAATAATGGCTAATTAGTTAGGCTAGTTTACTTCGGACTTTTGTTTAAAATTAACCTTATATAGTATACTTTACATCTTTAATTAATTCGAAATATGCAATTCTATGTGCCATCCAATAAGGTTCATCGTTTCAGCGATAGGATGTCAACTGCTGAACACAGGCCTCCCTCAATGACCTATCATTGGGGGGCATTGCCAATACTTGCCACGCTTGGCAGGTGGGTTGGCGTGCTGTTTTTATTAGACGCTAGTACCCGTCTCGTACTACAGGAATTAGTCGCCTCTTACGACACGCCTCCTGTTGGCGGCGGGGAAGTGTATTCTTTACGGCCGTCCTCACACGGCACTATATCCTATAAGGTTATTAGACCCAAAAGCGTTATAGAAACTCATCCTATGATATTCTAATTAGACAACGCCCGAGCGCGCGCTTCATAGTAACGGCGCGATTTTGTGTAAATGGCTCTTAAGTACTTTTACATAAATACTAAAGACTTTTTCCTTACAAAAACACTTACAAAGGTAGCAATCAATGGTGACTTATTACGCAGTACTTCGATCTCCGGTCGACGTAGATAAGGGAATGAACTTTCCGGGTTAGTTCCGCTTTGGATTCACTGAAAGATGTTCTCTGTCTATTCAGATTGTTCAGAGTAAGGCAGAATTATTATTCAATGGCCCTAATATTTGTGCTCGATCAACTGACTACCTAGACCAAATGTTCCCAAACTAAGCTAAACTAAATATAAATCTTAGGAAACCTGTAGTAATAATTAGGGACGATAACTTCGAAGATGTTGTCAAATCTTTTTATCTATTTTGACGATTCGATCCATCTAGGATGGACTCTAAATTTGACAAATAGATAACACGATAAATCTAACTTTAACTAACTAACTCCATCTAAACTTTGGGAAACCACGACCTAGATTCACCTCACAATTTATTTATCCACTTACCTCCGTAGCCGAGAGGCAAGTACCTATGCCTGACTTGGCGTCGCCATCTCTGAGGTCCCAGGTTCGATTCCCGATCGGATCAATGTAGAAATTAGTTTTCTATGTTGTATCGGGTCTGGGTGTTGAGCTACCGTCGTTGTTTCTGATTTATATAACATAAGTGCTTACGTACTTACCTTAGAATCCACATTGCTGTGCCTATCAAGGTGCATATGAATATGGAGTTATATACTTACCTATGTTATGTATTTAGCATTTAAGTCATGTGCAATGCAATAAATAAATGAATAAATGAATATTTTGTAGAAATATGCCCATAACTCTGTTGAATATCGCATATTGCGATCATATAACATAACAACACTTTCATACCGTTGATCTTTTTTGTTCGAGTAAACAGTTATTTAAGAAAGGCATTTTGGGTGTGATAGGAAAAATAAATAAATAAATATTAATACTAGACATACATATACACACACATACACACACACACACACACACACACACACACACACACACACACACACACACACACACACACACACACACACACACACACACACACACACACACAAATACACACACACACACACACACACACACCAATACACACACATAATATGCACATTGTTGATTGTATGGTGTAAGTTCACTAAATCCAATACTGGCTGTCAGCTTTGTCACCAAGAAAATGTATTCTGTACTTAAGAGCTGTGGATTTTGTAAAAAATAAAATAAACAAAACTAACTTTTCTATATTGTATCGGGTCTGGGTGTTGTGGTACCATCGTTGTTTCTGATTTCTTGTGTTTCTTTCTGCTTTGTTGACAAGTGCTTTAGCTACTTTCCTTAGGATCAGAGCAATGAATGTGATGTTCAATATTCATAATTATAAATTTTATTTTATTACTCTGTATTAAACTCGTAAAATATCAAGCGATTGCGTGAGTCTGCGTAACTATAAAATGTATAATGTGTCTTTTGCAGGGCTAAGAAGTTAATAACTTCTAAAGTGGCCTGCCTGCCTGGTAATTGTTGAAATTTGTTACATTTGAACACCAGATTAAACCCCTAAGAGTTCATTAGTGTTTGAAAATAACCCTTTAAATTTAAAAGAACAAAAACGACACATTTTTGTTAAGTATGTTTCATTGTTTTTTTTACAATTTGATTGTGTACGTTTACTGTTTATTTTTATTATTTCCTAACAGTTTTTCTGTTTTTGATATTTTTTCTATGTTTATTTGTTAAGTGCCGTTGTGATGTCCTTTAACAAATAAAGCACAAAAGCAATGTCACAAACACAGTCATGATAGCCATAAAGAGTACGTATTTTGTATTATAAAAATGTACAAACAGATTTATAAATGTCAAGAAAGTTATTTCATTATCAACGAGCAATAGTATTAAAATGAAGTTGGATTTTAACAGTACGTCTGTCCACTCTGATATCGTCTAGGTACCTACATACGTCCAGTGCTCACTGTATTCCACGAGTTGGTTTTATTGAATGCTCAATGCCGAATGCTCCAAACCCTTACGCAGGCATAATCTGTTTTCTGGACTGATTTTAATAAAACACCGCAGCCCTGGCACCACGCCAGACGACGCAGCTGTGTGCATTAATAAAAAGCGGCCAAGTTCAACTATGCCACAAAGCAGTAAGGTTCCGTATGCTTTTGAATAGATAGAAATAAATACTTTTTCTTCTTTCTTTTTCTTTCATTTATTTAAATAAATATGCGCCAAACATCACATTAATAATTGTTATAGTCTCGATCGAAGTAAAGATACTGACAGACATGATTATGAAAAGCATGCTGTTAAGGCCGTACCCAGAACCCACCAAAACTAACTTTTTAGCAGCCTTCTACTCCTAATTTAAATAAAAATAAAATGAAACTACATAACAAGAATCTTTGATGTTTTATCTTTAAAATCATCGTTCCAAATTTCTATTTATTATATTTTATATTTACGAAAACTGGCCTTTAAACTACGTCTATAAAAACGTATTTTATGCATCTCCTCCGTATGTAATCCTTATCTTAATTTTTGGCTTTGAGTAATCGATTGAAAATTTTAAACACTTAAAATTGACTGATTTTTTTAAAATTTAATAAATAATAAATAAATATTGGACAACATCACATACATTGCTCTGATCCTGTGGTAAGTAGCCAAAGCACTTGTGTTACAGAAATCAGAAACAACGACGGTACCACAACACCCAAACCCGAGGCAATATAGAAAAGTTATTTTTCTACATTGACCCGATCGTAAATCGAACCCGGAACCTCAGAGATAGCGACACCAAGTCCGGTATGCTCGCCTCTCGTCTACGGAGGTCGTCAAGTCGAGTCGTCGTGAATTGGTCCATTAATGATAATTTCTGACAATAATTCATGATTTACCAACTACTTTTTATCTGGCGTGCCGTACGAGATAGTAAGAAAAATCATGCTGAAGGTCATTTGCTCGGGGAACCGCCTTAAGTATGCTTAATACTAAGATGGTCAGCAACTAGCAATAAACATGCTAGTTTTGCATTAAGATTAAAGCATTCATCATTATTATCATTATCTTTATCATTACCTCGACCTACACGTAACCTTTAATCACTCATAGTGACAAATCCCGGAAAGTGACATCATTTAGTTGCTTCCTTCCAATACCCATCAATCACAACATGGATACATGCTATATTTTTCCCGAAAAAAATATTTTTTACCTTACTTTTGTACCTTACTTGTCATTATGTTTTAATATTTAATTTATCTTAGTCAATTTTTTTATTATTTATTTTATAATTTTATTATATATATACAAAACAAACGTACCGTTGGCAGGCTTAATGCCTAAGGCATTCGCTGCCAGTAAACCATGTTGCGATTTTTAATAATAAAATTTAATATTATAGTTTAAAAACTATAAAATACACTTTTAAATTAATTTGTTAGACTTGTAAAAACAAAGCAATAAGCCTAAACACAAAGATTTTACGTGTCCCCATAGAAGAGTTCTTCTTTATACTGTCTGGTTTCACCGTTAGATCAGGTAAATTTGTTTTATTGTCATCTGGATGTTATATACCTACCTACTTACAAAGTTTTAAATCAATAATGAGTAGATGAATTGACTTCCCTGCCTGCCAAGCATGAGCACTAAAACTCGATATGATATGATATGATATAGCAAAATATCGACACCAACTGTAAAAATATGATAGATATAGCCGCCATGTTGAATCGCCGGCACATATTAAGATCACAGTTTTGATAAAAATCCAAAATGGCGGCTAAATCTATCATATTTTTAAAGTTGGTGTCGATAAATCGCTATATCATATCATATCATATCGTGTTTTGGCAGACATGCTAGGGGGGCAGATTTGATTACATGACTAGTTACAAGTCTAATAAAAGCTAATAAAAGTCTGTAAAAAACTTTATTAAAATGAATGAGTAAATGTTTTCAATTAAATGTCTATTTCTATTTATATTTTTGATTCTAATTAAAAGCAATCGAATGATCCCTTTTGAAACTTATTACTTCAATAAAATATATTTTATGAATACGTACCTTAGTATGCTGCCCTTTGGCAGCATTTTATTTCGCTACGGATCCCTAACAGCTTCCACCAATAACAAAACTAGACCTTTGCGGCAAAACAAATCCTGCTGACACAAGAAAATATTTTGGTTACCTTAATAGAAGTAAGGTATTTCACCGAAGGACTCGGGGTTTTAATGGTGCGCCTTTTCTTTTAGTTTCAGTCAGATCTTAAAATTCTGCACAATGATTTCGGGGAGTGGAATTTATTTTTGCTAGGAAAAGAGTTTTTCTTTAGTTTTTGAATAGATTTATTAGCTTCACTTGTAAAAAGAGAATGAATCTTTAAAAGGAGAATGTTATTTTTGGTTCAAAATAATAAAATTGTTACCCCAAGTTTGCCACGTGATTCGTTTGATCGAATAAATCTGTCCCGCAAAAATTTAGGTGTTAGCTAACATTAGTCTTTATTATTAACAAAGATTGATTAAGAAATGATTATTACTTAGAAAACAAAGATAAATAAATGCACTAGATTACAAATTATTGGTTTCAATCAACAGCTTTTCTCTGTATTCAGCATTTTCCAGAAAACTGAGCTATAGTTAATATATTTTTTTAGAAAAATACGCTTTACCCCTCGACCACTAGAATAGTAATCATGTCATGTCACAATCATGTGTCCGATCCGTAAAAATTGACGACACCATGGATTTAGCAAAGAGTGCTAAATCCATGGTGTCGTCAATTTTTATTGCCAGACAAATAATTTTTGATTGATTTTGATAAGTTTTTACACATTTCTTTTCAAACGCCAGATAACTTTTTTTCTTTTTTTATGGACTGGCTCTATAAGCAGCAGTGATTCTGCCAATGTCTAGTAATTCTTGCTAAAGTGTTCACAATAAATAACAGGTGTTTAGTTTTTATTGCTTTTCTTCGATTTAATTAAGGCTACTCTTCCTGTAGAAGCAGGTTTCAGGACACTATCGGGTCTAAAGCAAGTTGTCTTGAGACAAGTCACTTGACACTCAATGCGGCGTTGAATACAATGATATTTCAATAGTTTCAAATCTTTATCACTTCACCAAACATTATAGAACACAAACGACGCCAAACTTGCACTCTAAAGCCCTTTAGGTGATAAATAAAAACGATTAAAATAGATCGACCATGCTGTTCGTTCGACTACCCCCCACCGAATATCCCCAGATAACTTTAATCCGACGAATAAAATTGACGTTTGACACATTTTCTATACGAAAACTATCAACATGTCAAACTATTCGACAAGATTCGGTGGAGGGTGGGTAGTCGAACGACAAGGATGGTCATTGGTCAATCTATTTTAATGGTTTTTATTTATACAATGCTAGTTTGGTGTAGTTTGTGTTTTAATGTTTTGTGAAATAATAAGATCTGGAATCGCATTGAGTGTCAAGTGACTTGTCTCAAGACAACTTGCTTTAGACCCGATAGTGTCCTGAAACCTGCTTCTACGGGAAGAGTAGCCTCCACTGAATCCAAGAAACCAATAAAAACTTAACACCCGTTTATTTATTGGTTGACTTTGCCCCCACTCTGCTTTACTTGACGTCAAACGCCTTCTGCTATTGAAAAATCCTCCGTCCACTCCCGTCAGCCTGCCAGCCAGACCGCGTCCCATTCTTGTATGGAAACCATTCCAAAATTGGCCATAATCGATGTTAGTGTTTTCAAACTTGGTTCGAGTATATATTAGCCAAGGAATTTACAAGTACACTACTTATAAATTCCTTGATATTTGCCTACACCACTCGAGTTTCAGTCAGCTAAAATCGATATATGCTCAATTCGGAACAAGAAAAGAAGAGTCGACCGGAAGCGATACCGGTAGAGGTGTCTTTCATGTGTCATACTCATTAGGCCCCTGAAGTGGCCAAACCAAATGTATGTCAAAACGATGTCAAAAAAAACTTCCGCTACAATGCCTCATTTGACAATGCCTTAATTACTATGTTCTGGTCCAGAGGGCGCTAGATACGTAACTTTTTATTAGCAGTCCGACGAACAGAGGCCGTTAGCGCAGAATGAGCGATGAATAAATTAGTGCTGCCCCGGGCCGTGCCCCCAGGGACCTGCTCCAGACGCTAGGGATGTGCCTGTGGTGCGGGATTTCCGAGGGATTTTAGGGAAATATTTGTAACTAGCTGTTGCCTGCGACTTTGCTCGCGTGGTTTTCAGTTATTTCATAAAGGATTTATTAGTAATAATACGAAGCAAGTATTGGAAAACTTAAAGTAGAAGATGCATGAAATCGGTAAAGCCGTTCTCAAGTTATGGCATAACCAAGAGAAATAAGGATTCATTTATTTAAATACTCATACAGATATGCACGGTGTCCGATGATCCGATGTCGATGTCCGATGATCATACAGAATTCCAGCAAATGAAATCAAGCAAAAGTCTTTGAATTTTGCTAAACATTAATTAAGAAATCAGCAATTTCTTCACCAGTTAATTGTCAGAAATAAAATGATGTATTAAAATATTACTCTTTGCAAGTTAATAAACTTTTTTTTTTGTAAGTCGTCTAAATAGTTTAGACGTTCCATCCCTAGCTAAGCTGTCTTCATTCAAGCATCAACATAAAGCGCTGAAAGCAAGCGGCTTATTTGATCCTAGCGCTGGGAAGAGCCGCTTTTTTATGCATCTGCCTGTAATACTGCAGCGAATTTTTTTAACACCAATGAGACGAGACAGTCACGTTTGATAAATAAACATCAAACATACAGGGTGACCCGCGACGGGTATACTATCGATTAGACCCCCATGTATGTTAAGCACAATAGAATAACTCTCGCGATGTTTATTGTATTTTTTATTCGTTGCATATTAATAAAGAAAAAAAAGACTAAACGGCTAGTGCTATGGTAGTATTTTTGTAACTAATGTAGTCTAAAAATATACCTTTCCAAGTAAAATACATATAAACTTAACATAAAACAAATTGGGAATTAAAAAATCAAATCCCGTCTGCAAAAAAGACAATTTAAAAGTAGTTTCAAAAGTTTTTTTATTTTCATTTTAGTGTTCCATCACACTTCTAATTATTATTCCTAATTAATATTAAACATATAAATTAATGTTTTTGTAAGTAATCCCTTTTATTTTATTTTTTTATTCGTTAGGCTTGGTAATTTTTATTTTCTATTTCGCGCCAAAAATCCGCCATTTGTTTTTCAAACACCTGTCTAACGACACTTGGATTAAGATTATTATAACGAAACCTTAACCGTCGAAATGCATCCAATCGTTTGGAAGATACGAGGTAATAAAGAAATCTATAAACAAAAATACATACCTACATAGAAGATGCACGCGAAAAAAAAACACTATCCTAATACTAAGCCACCGACCAGCTGACGTCATCAGTTTTTATAATGCAGTGAATTTTTTTTTTTTTTTTTTATTCAGGAAATCAACGGCGATACATTGCATTTTAAAAATTAAACAGTTTCTTAAAATATACAGCTAATTATAGATTTCCACAGATTAATTAAGAAAGTAGTAAACCGAAGGTAGTAAAATTTAGGATTTGTCATCAGGACATGTAAAAACTTTAATAATGAACACACCTTTAAGATCATATATTATGCGTATGTTCGTAGCACCCTGGAATATGCCAGCCCGATCTGGTCTCCACAATACGCCATATATAGGGATCGTTTAGAATGTGTTCAGAAACGATTTATAAAACAAATAACTTATCGTCTTTCATATTGGTAGCAGTTGCTCCATAAAATTTAAAAAGACATAAGTATTAAACTAAACTTTTAAAAGCAAAACAAAAACAAGAAATAACATAAACAATATGAAAGACGATAAGTTATTTGTTTTATAAATCGTTTCTGAATACGTTCTAAACGATCCCTATATATGGCGTATTGTGGAGACCAGATCGGGCTGGCATATTCCAGGGTGCTACGAACATACGCATAATATATGATCTTAAAGGTGTGTTCATTATTAAAGTTTTTACATGTCCTGATGACAAATCCTAAATTTTGAAAAGCTTTGTTAATAATTTTGTAAATATGTTCGGATAGCAGCATTTTCTCATCAAAAAACACGCCTAGATCTTTAACTATTGATGACCTACGTATTGGGGTACCATTAAAATTATAAGAAAAGATAATAGGGTTAGGTTTACGCGTAAAGCTGATACATTCACATTTATCAATATTCAATGTTATTTTATTTTTAGAATAATAGTGGAACAGGGCATCTAAATCATTTTGAATTAACGTGCAGTCATGATCACTTTGAATTTTGAGTAATATTTTCTTGTCGTCAGCAATCGTTTAGACTACAATGTTGGTCTTAATGAAAAAGTTGTTGTTTTAATTTAAAAGTTGTTTTAAAAATAACCCATATACATACCCGTATACATTCGACACATTCATCTCAGGAACATATTATAGAGAAACAAAACTTAACTATTCTTAATAAAAAAAACCCATTAATAGAACTTAAGTCATAATGGCGTCTTACTTCTGAAATTAGCAAGGTCGGAGTTAACATTTTTACTGGCGATTATCATAAAAACTTTGTTAGTAACTAACTTTGACCCATTAAACGTTTTTAGGAAACCTAATTACGTTATTATCATTAATAATAATGTTTATTTTTAAGCACCACTTTTTTATAATAAATACAGGTGATTCATTTACCAGTGTAAATATTTTTACATCGGCTGATCGGTCTGTTAGTATCGCAATTATTCAAGATGTTAAAAAAGTACGAGACAAATTTTAAGGGCTAATTTGTCGACACGATTACGCATAAGCGACACTAATTCGCCTTAAACGCAACGGATACTGGGTCCGATTACCGGTTCGAATCAGTTCGGAAAACGATATTTTCTAAATTGGCTTCGTGTCTGGGTGTGCTGAGAGACGCCCCTAGCAAAATATATTGTCTGGTATTTGTAACACATGGATGTATTCCTCACTTCGAGACCATAACCATTGGTGTGGTATAAGGTGTAAATTAACGCATTAAATTACCTTCTGATTCTACTTCTCAAATACGTACAGCAAATTTTTCGATGGGGCCAACATCGAAATCGCAAAAGCTAAGAGTCTTTGAGCAAATTCGTGGACAGACAGACTGACGGACGGACGGACATGGCGAAACTATAAGGGTTATGAATAGAATGATATATATAATCATTTCATAAAGGACCTAGATAATGTAACGTAACCTAACTAACTTGTTTTCTCTTGTCTTTTCTCAAGATGAACTCAAGATTCTAGTCGCAGAACTAGCAGGGTTATATATATTTGACTAAGAGCAGATTTTTCAATAGCTAACTTTTTTTAAAAATATATAATTTTTAAGTGAAGAATAAGTTTGACATGTGATCAGTTTTCCTATAGAAAATGTGAATGGGAATGTTTTGTTATAAGATCGCGCCTTTAATTATGTAACACGTGGCAAGAACAAAATGACTACCTAATAGGCTAGTTGTCTGGATCAAAAAAATATTATTCTATTTAGTCCGTCAGTTAGATTATTAAAAAATATTGGACCCATATTTTGTCTTTTGTCAATCTAACAAAAAATGAGAAAGATAAAGCGCATCAAAATTTGGGAATGGGAGCACGTTGCTAAAGTGTCGCAAGGTGTGACGTTACGCGGTACTTTAACGGGCTATATCTTCATCATTTTTTGTTTGATTGAGAAAAGTAAAAATACGTGTCCAATATTTTCTGTTAATCCAACTGATTTTTTAAAGAAACTAGCATAATGTATTAATGCGATGCCACCGCAACGTGAATAGATCATTAGCTGAAATGTAACCAGCTATTTTTTTAAAAACTATCGAGTGACTACTTGTTTGTGATAGTTAATTTGTGTGCTTATTAACGTAGTGAAATAAAAATATTTTACTTTACTTACTTACTTTACTTCCGTTTTGACTACGGAACCCTGAAAATCAAAAGCCTTACATGAAAGTTACACTATAAACGCAAAACTTGTAAAGCAAACATCAAAAAGATGGCGGAAAAGTTTGTGAGCGATCTCTTAAGTTACCTCAAACTAGCGTGTGGATAAATGAGGAGCATTACATAAACTGCTATCTCGGCGCTTTCCACAGGGTGTAATATATGGGGAGTGTTCCAGGTTATTTGTGTATGGTACAGTTGTCGGGGAAAAAAGCATTTTTTAACGCAGGAGTAATGCCACACGCATACCTACCGCTTCAGGGATAGCAATTGTTTTTATTGGACTCCTCAAGTTCCTCCTCCTCAAATTTCTCAACAAGGTTTACCCATTTAAAAACTTACGGTGTACCATGCATCGTTACTCGACGAGACATTTTCATGTAGGTCGGTCTATTGATATGCCGGGCCGCAAACATAGGTATGAGGCGATCTTGTACACACGGTATCACCCCAACTGTAAAGCTGTGTAAAGCAAGCATTAACCAAAAATATTAAAATTTAGGAATGTTTAATTTTTATTTATTTATTGGACAACATCACATACATTGCTCTGATCCTATGGTAAGTAGCTTAAGCACTTGTGTTACCGAAATCAGAAACAACGACGGTACCACAACACCCAGACAATATAAAAAAGTTATTTTTTTACATTGACCGACCGAGAATCGAGCTTGGGACCTCAGAGATAGCGACACCAAGTACGGTATGCTCGCTTCTCGGCTACGGAGGTCGTCGAGTTCAAGTTCGTTTTGACACAAGTTCGTTTTGACTTGAAAACAAGTTAGCCCGACTTTTAGTCGAACCCTTGCAAGGCTAATTATCATACGTAGTAGTAGGGATGATCATGACATGTCATGACAAATCGGGTGATCTATAATTAAAATAAACCTAGAATCTTAACTAAGATTGTAGCCTATACTTAATTACTAAAACATCTTTAACTTATAGAATACCAAACGCTTGTATGCGACCGCATAACAATATATTTATAGTATCTCGTTTTGATGGTCTAAGAGGTAAAAAAATCTCGGAAACTTTATCCAGATGTTAATTCAAATATATAAAAATATAACCTGTATTTCGGCTGCTGACTGTACAAAACAGCTGCGCATAAAAAGTTTAGGGAAAACCTCGAAAAATATGACTGAGTGGCTAAAATGAGGTGTAAAGTTGTAAAGCGGTTGTTACGCGATTTTCTCGGGAAAGGTTAATTTTGCCTTTTTACACGACTGCCTATTAAAAAAAGGAGTGAATGTTTTCAGAGTTCGCGTATGTATGGTTACGTTTCTTCATTCCAATGTTATTCTCTAACCAATTTAGATTTATGTAGTATTTTGGTCCACTTACATATCTTAGGATTAGCGAATTTAATCCAGAACTATCCACTACGCGTTATTTAACATCATTATATACAAGGCCGTCTTTTACCTACTGGGGGCCCCTATGACTTTATCAGTTATTGGTTGGTGATCTAGAATGTCCTAGAGGGGCCCCCTATCTATCGGGGGGCCCTGGGCATGTGCCCAGAGTGCCCAGTGGGAAAGACGGGCCTGATTCTATAGCTGTCAGTTTGTATGACGTTGACGGAGACAGCCAATCTTATTATGCGTCTGTTTGCGTCTGCCATCTCAAGTCCAATTGCACTAAATAATTCACATCGATATTTATCAAGAAATTCAACAATTACTATACGCAATGGCATTAATCGTTCAAACCATTATCATAATTTCATCCATTGACTTCGAGGTTGGATGGTTGGAAGCGGCATGCATTCAATTTAATCTTTCAAATTTATCATTACATCTTTACTTTACGTTTCTATGCCAGATAATAATGTGTTTTAAATCATTTTTCCTTTGTTTCAGTATCCTCCACCTATGGCACAACAATCAAGCATACAGCTGATTATGACACCCACGCAAACATGCAGACAAGCGCACTAGCAAGCAAGCCCACCTACGAAGTCACTAAAGACATTATTAGCATGGAAACCTCTTGGACCAATGTACATAATAGGATAAGTAGACAAAAAGAAATAAGTAAAAACAAAGATGGAAATGAATTTGTAAATAAATACGATGAGATTTACACAGAAAATGAAGAATTTCTTAGTTTAGGTAAGAAACTGAGTTTGAAAACGACAGATGATAAGATGGGTGGTGTAAGACAATTTCCTGAAAGCACCTTAAGGTACAGTAAGAAAACTAAAAGGTATGATGGTGCTGGCAAATATTCTAAAGGGAAGAGAAGAGTGAAGAGGGAAGACGACCCATGTGAGCCCTTTCGATTTAGAAATCCAGAGCAGACACAAATCACTCACCCTAAAAATAAAAATAGTACCGACATGTATGCAAGTGGCGTGAATTGCAATACAACTATTTATGGTAAGTACCTAATCATCATCATCATCATCATCATTTCAGCCATAGGACGTCCACTGCTAAACAAAGGCCTCCCCGAAAAGGGGGGGATTGCCAATACTCGCCACGCTTGGCAGGCGGGTTGGCGAGCGCAGTTTTTTATATTATTTTGCACGCAGACGCTGCTGTCCGTCTCGTGCTACTGGAATTAGTCACCTCTTACGACACGCCTCCTTTTGGCGGTGTTAAAGTGTATTCTTTACGGCCGTCCCCACATGGTACTACCTAATATTCAATCCAAAATATCGTATAGACAGTCGAGCGGAAAAATACAGGGTAATTCATTCGCGAATTTTTTTAAACCGTGACCGTGTAAGCTTAAAACATTAAAAGCGTGCGGTTTTTATGTGGCCTATTTTTTAAATTTAGGAAGAAATCAAAATACTGCCTTATGTCTCCTAAAATCTCAGCCAAACGTAACACAAGGACAAATATTTATCTTAAAAACTTTTTTTTTTCCATTAAAACCGGGAAATCTGTTTGAATTTCAACCTTTAACTCTCAGAATGCCAGTTCGATTTTGACATTTTAGTTATTTCTTCTCAGTCAAGTAACTTGAAGTAATGGGTGGATCTTGATCATTATTTGAAAATCACACCTAACGACTTCAATGAAAATTGTAATAGTGTAATAGTGTTTTTTTTATTGGTGAAGTACTTACGTAAATTTCGGGAAGAAGCCTCAGTCAGAACACCTTTAGTTAATTGTTTGTGACATTTTATTGGTGATTATGACTTATTTGCGACGCGTGTGAAAAGTGCGGGGAAGGAAAATAAAAAAGGAAGCGTTCTCTAAAGCCTAAGACATTCAAGTGTCTGTGGACTTAGAGAGTTAATTTGCAGATAAAAGTAGTTTTTGTCATGCACACACTGTCATTTGTCAATAACCAAACAGTGCGCAACGTTAAGAAATTTCTCCCTGTCCAATTTAATCCCCACTTCGAAGGACATCCTGTGATACATAACATGATGATTTTCAAAGTGATGATGCTAATAATGATAGTGATGTTAATGACGGATGACTGTTTCATTTCTTTTCAGGTCCAGATGGAACGGTAATAGAATTGACATTTGTCGATATGTTCCATATAGAAGACCATCCTGACTGTATCTATGACTATTTGGAAGTAAGTATTATTTAGTAATAGAGGATGTTGTTTCTTTTTTCTTTTTCTTTTATTAGCCATTTCTGTCCCACTGCTGGGCAAAGACCTCCCCCAAACCTCTCCACTTATCCCTGTCGGTGGTTAGTGCCTGCCAAAATTGGAGAAAATTGTTTAAGTCATCGCGCCATCGCTTTCGAGGTCTACCTCTCGAACGATGTCCGTCAGTAGGCAGCCAGTGCGTGACGACTTTTGTCTAAACTAATGAAACTAATGCCAAATCATAAAGGTATAAGTCCGATATAGACTGCAGACTGCAACTGTAGGCCGCACTGCGGCGAGCGGCTGTAGTCGGCCGCAGTGTTGCCTGCAGTCTCATTTCAAACGAGTCTACACTGTAGTCAGGACTTCTGGCAGTATTTGGAAAATTGCCCCAGTCGTTTCCAAAATGCGTGTAAATGCTGTGCAGTTCGGCCCAAGACTGGTGCAGCTGTGGCCTGCAGTTGATGCGCGCAGCGGCCGATAGCTTCAGTATCGCCGCGGTTGGAATAGATTTATTAGAGTCTAGAATTCTAAAAACGCATTTGGGTTCTACTGATCTTAGAGAAAGCCTTGGGACAAAGTTTATTTTTTATGTACAATGTACATGTGTGTATAGATTCATAGAAACCAGTAGTTTGCAGTCTGCGTTCCCTATACCTTAATAGTGTCATATGGTTTATCGGTTGTCAATTTGCTATCAAACGATTTAAGTCTATTTAGGACGTTAGTGTCGTTAAGATTAATAGATTCAATAGCGTTCAATAAAATCTATAAAACATACCTAGTTTTTATGTGTTAGACACGTTAAAACGAATCAAATGAGAATACTGGCTACTAGCCATTGATGAGTTTTACTATACACCTCCTGGCTCCATGAGATCAGATTAGCATGAGGGCATCAAATTATTTTATAAGAAAAAAAAAAACAATTTTAGAAAAACACTCTTGCTTCTTTCTTTTTATTTATCCAACTGTCCATATTCACAATGCTTAAAATCGATAGGACAACAATTAGAAATAGGTGAAAAACGTCTTCCAAGATTTGATAACAAAGATTTAGTTCTATGTGAAGGTAATAAGGTGTATTTAAACGACGACCCTTAGTAATAGTTTATGAACGCATTTTACCTACTTTAACATGGCTACTGACTTGACATGCGTGTCAATGATCTCACAACTAGAGACGCTCAAGACCGCGCGAAGTGGAGGAGTAAATCAAGGAAAGCGGACCCTGGGATCCGAAGCAATGCTTTGGACGCAACCGGGATGAAGAAGAAGAACATGGCTACCAACTAGCTCTGGCTATCAGCCGAAATACTTGCCTAGCTAGTCTTTAGTGATGTTGTAAAGATTTTAGGGCTCTTTCAACTAACAATAAGACGTTTTAACTGTCCAGTTTTGCCGAAACGCTCACTGACTTTAGATAGTTGCAATCTTTTTAGCGTTCCGTACCCAAGGGTAAAAACGTGACCCTATTACTAAGACTCCGCTGTCCGTCTGTCTGTCTGTCTGTCACCAGGCTGTATCTCATGAACCGTGATAGCTAGACAGTTGAAATTTTCATAGATGATGTATTTTTGTTGCCGCTTTAACAACAAAAAAACAATAAAATATTTAATATATAAACAGGGTGTAACAAAAAGGTGAAATAAAACTTTAAGGGGTTATTCGACGGCTAAATTACATCAACTTTTTCTATGGGACCAACATCCAAATCGCAAAAAAAAAACACTTTCCCATACTAAAACGCGACCAGCTGGCATCAGTTTGTATGGAAACGTCAATTTTTTTTTTTGAGATTTTGATGTTGGTCCCATAGAAAAAGTTGATGTAATTTAGCCGTAGAAAAACCCCTTAAAGTTTTATTTCACCTTTTTGTTACACACTGTATACAAGACAAACGTGTTTTTTTGCTCGATATTAATAATAGCAACAGGTAAACACACAGACAGTTGTATATTCACTTTAAAAATAAATAGTTAAATTAACGTTAAATAAATATTTAAGGCGGGCTCCCATTTTTGTTCTAAACGTGTTTTTTTGCCGTTTTATGCTCGATATTACCTAATAACACAAAGACTACAGGTGAAACAAAAAAAAGGTTACAATATAATGTCTATGTTGAATAGATCATTGTCTATTCAACATGAGACATTATATTGTAACATTGTACCATTGTACGGAACCCTTCGTGCGCAAATCCAACTCATACTTGGCCGGTTTTTTCTAAACCTGTTGTAATTTTCTGGCATCAATTTATTTCAGATTCGAGATGGTGAGAAAGGATACTCAGACGAGATAGAAACTCTGTGTGGCCACCAGTTTCCTCGGCAGATAGTGACAACGGGCCCGTATGCCTGGCTGAAGTTTGTGTCTGACGATACCATAGAATATGAAGGGTTCAGGATAAATATCGCTTTTAGACAGGAGCCCAAAAGCCGTAAGTATTCGTTTTTTAATTATAATTTACTAGCTTTTGCCCGCGACTTTGTATGCGTTTACCTTACCTGGATAAAAAATATCTTAGGTGTTAATACAGGTCTATAAGTATGCCAAATTTCATCAAAATCCATTTAGTAGTTTTTGCGTGAAAGAGGAACAAAGATCCATACATCCTCACAAACTTTTGCATTAGTCGGATATACTGAACTCGTAAATCTCTACTATATACTCGATATAATTAATATTCATTTTGACCAACGTAGATCATAGTGTCTGTTCTCACTTTCTCAAACACGGAGGTATCCCAAAGCCTTAGAAAGTGAAATAATAATTAATAAATTGTTTTCACAATCACACTAATTATCTAGCCCCAAACTAAGAAAAGCTTGTACTATGGCAAAGATAACGGATAAACATACTTAGATACCCCTAAAAACATCTCTGATTTAAGTACAAATGATCATGCTTATCACACAAGCATTTGTCTTTTGCGAGATTGGAACCTGCAATTGCTGGCTTTGAAGTCCGGAGAGCGAACCACTATATCTGACGGTCACTTTGGAAAGCTATTTTGCAATTTACTTACATTTTGGTATCACCAACTCATCATTATACTTCAACAATTAATAGTAAAACATGAGAGTGAGAGAGAAACATGAAGAGCACAGGCCTTCCCTCAACTATGAGGTGGTTTGGGCCATACCCCACCAAGCATACGTATACCAGCGTGGATTGGTAGAGGGTTGTTGTAAGGCCAGTGACTAAACCTTACTGTCAGATGTGATTAAGCCTTAAGGCCTCTGACTAGGTTTTACGACTATCTTGATACTAGTATCAAGCGATATTAGCCTAGATAATTATCATCCCCGTGCTTGTGTTAAAATATGTCACTAAATATGGTCGAAATGGTCACCCATCCACTCACAACCAAGGTAATCATTGCTAAAGCGCTGCCGCCAATGATCTACAAGCACCTTTGTCAATTATCATGTATTTATTTTATAAAAAGTAACATTACAAACGATAATTTGTACGTGTTGTATGGAGAGAAATTCTGTCAAGTCAATTTCAGTATAATTTTTCCCTTTAATAATAATTACACAATCGTTCCTAAATGTAAAACTCGACAAGATTTCCGATTACCGGGAGCAAAGGTTTTAAACGTACTCATTTATTCATGAAATAGAAGCGTGTAGTAGGTAATGATACTGGAATTCAGAATAATTTCATCTCAAAATAATGGAAATTACTTCTCGGGTCAATTTCAACAAGTCCATTTTTTTTGTCATTACGGTGAACTTTTTTATTTATAACTTTTTTTGAAATAAAACCATGTAGTATTGTTATTTATGATATTGTTATGATTAATCTTTACTCGACATCAAATTGAGTTCATATACTTGGGAGATATAGTACTTTAAAATTTTGGTGTCACCGAAATTAAAGAATAGTTCACCGAAATGAAACTTCTCATCACCGAAATGAAAAACGCGAGTCACCGCAATGAAATTACTTATGCAGTCACCGAAAAAAACTAAACTGTTACCACGCAACGCACCTAAAATGCTGCTATCCTAGTTCCATAATTACTTACCTACGTTTTGAAGAGTGCTATCACACAGTACAGGTTATCCTTTTCTGACTATACTATAATGGTATTGAAAGTATTAATTAAAATGTACCATACATGGATATCAACTTATTTAAACTTAAATTCATTTAGGAACGTGTGAGAATAAAACAACAAAAATAACAAACATATTGTAATAATCAACCATAAAAACTGAAAAGATAAAAACAATATCAACACATAAGTACCTAATCAGTTACTTTTGGAGTCGGTGCTATCCGATGAGAGTTTGAATGTTTTCGTTTGCACCGACTCCAAAAGTAACTGATTAGGTACTTATGTGTTGATATTATTTTTATCTTTTCAGTTTTTTGAAGTCGGTTTACTTTTTTTATACAATTTACTTATTTCATCTATTTTTAGTGATACATACAGTGATAATCCTCAACAATACGAATCTTTTCAGCGCAAACATAAGTTAACGGCTGAACACCGATTTCATCCCTTATTTACCCACCTTAGAGGTGAAAATTTTCCAACAAATTTTCAATATACCATTTTTAAAGTATAAGCTATTTGATAAAGAAATAATCATCAAAATCGGTTCACAAATGCCGAAGATATTGGGCAACATAAGTACAAAAATCAGTTGGCACGGATGGAGTTCATGCAAAGTTTGATGATTTTCTTATAGATTCCATCATCAGAACTTGATCAAATTTATATGGGACCATTCCGAAAGTATTCCCTTTCGAACAAAAAAAGAAGTATCGAAATCGGTTAACCTGGTAACGAATGATCGCTGAACATACAAAAATAAATAAATAAAAAAAACAAAGATACTGACGAATTGAGAACCTCCTCCTTTTTTGAAGTCGGTTAAAAATATACAGGTTGCACCCTTTCCATGTTCAAAGGGTCCAAACTCTACTGCCTGCTGACTATCCGCGCAGGATTGCATTCTGCAGAATCATGTTAAATAAAATAAGGGAGGACCTGCAATTTTTCAATAAAATGTTGTGAACGGATGATTCCTCATGCCGGAAAGATGGATATCTCAACATCCACAATCTACATAGCTAGCAAGTAGAAAACCCACATTTGATGAGGGAAGATCGGTCCCAAGTTCAATTTAAAGTTAACTTGTGGACTGGGATTATTGGCGGACAGGTGATCGGGCTATATGAACATCCAGCTACACTGAATAGTGAAATTTACCTTAATTTTTTACAAAATGATTTACCCGGCATGCTAGGAGATATCAGTTTAGAAGTGAGGCGGAGAATGTGGCTTAAAAATGATGGGTGCCCAGCTCACTACGCAATAGTAGTAAGAAATTATTTGAATCAACACTACCCACAGAGGTGGATAGGCCGGCTCGGCCCTATTTTATGGCCACCCAGATCGCCGAATCTAAATCCCTTGATTTTTTTTTATTGCGGATGTCTGAAAGACCTTGTCTACGCGAGACCAGTATCCTCAATAACCGAGTTGCGGACTCGCATACAAAATGCAGCTGCATACATAAAAACGTCTGGTTACGCGAGCCGCATCAAACATCTATATATATAAAAGAAGAAACTGACTGACTGACTGACTGACTGACTGACATATCAACGCACAGCCCAAACCGCTGGTGCTAGAGATTCCAAATTTGGCATGTAGGTTTCTTATAAGGTCTAGGGGTGCACTAAGAAAGGGTTTTTCAAAATTCACCCTCTAAAGGGGTGAAATGGGGGCCCAAAGTTTGTATGGGGAAACAAGATTAGTAAGACTCTTTTATTCAAAACTTCACAGGAGTGAGTTCTCCTTACGATAAATGAGTAAACATGTTTCAGATTTTTTGAAAAGTCAACTCCTAAAAAGGGGAAGGGGGCTGACAAAGTCTGAAAATCAACATGGGTATTGTTTCTATGGTTTATCGGGTCGCTGATTACGAAAACAACAACGATTTTAAAATGTAACGTTGCGGACGTGAAATTCCATCTCCCTTGTTGGGATGCGATGGGGTTGAAATGTCTATCAATATGGGTGTAGATTTTATGGTTTTTTGGAACTTTGATTTTAAAATGAATATTGTGAACATGAAAATTCTTGAAATTATTTGTGCCAAATTGCAATCCAATTGGGCCAGTAATTTCGGAGCTAATCGGTTGTAACAGACGGACTGACAGACAGCCATACGTGATCCCAACACAAAGGTTCTATTTTTGCATTTGATGTATACCCGCGTTATCCTAAAATTGATAAATCGCTATATTATATCATATCATATCGTGTTTTGATAGTCATGCTAAAAATATTGTCTAGGAGTTTTGTAGTTTTTTAAATTACTGAGTTTGACATTCATACTTCACTTAAAATCAAATCTAACGCGAGCGAAGCCGCGGGCAAAAGCTAGTTCTTTTATAAAAAGATGCCGGGCGTGTATCAGAGCGCAAGGACGCCAATTCGAACATTTATTGTAATTTTAATAAAAAATTAATAAAAACCAGACATGAAGTTTAAGAGATACAGAAAACATAAGCTTATTATACCTTTTCGGAAAATATAATAACTAAGAATTTTTTTAAGTTAATGGGCACGATGAGCGCCATACATTTTTTTAACATGGTAGTTGACCAAACATGAGGAAAAATAATTTTATGTTTTTTTTTTGGAACATTGTTTTTTTGAAGCACTTCGTGATTAGCTAGCTCAATTTTAACCATTGTTATTGATAGCTAAACTATTCTTTTAGAAATAAAAAAAAACTGAATTAGAAAAAGTCCGTATTTGTAAAAATGGCACATTAAAAACTAACCGAAAGTGCATTTAAAAAAAAAACTAACTCAATTATCTTGAAAACCGAGATATTTTTACTAAAGTCAAAATTTGAGATTAGAGAGGTCTTGACGAAACCTATCGACAGTTAAAGGTTTATCCATTGTTTCTGGGACACCCTGTATATCTTTACAACTTCTTCAGATTCTTATTTTAAAAGATTTTAATTATTAGTTTTGATAACACAAAGATACTGTAATATACGGGTGTAACGAAAAGGTGAAATAAAACTCTAAGGGGTTATTCTACGGCTAAATTACATCTACTTTTTCTATGGGACCAACATCGAAATCGCAAAAAAAAAAAACACTTTCCCATACTAAAACGCGACCAGCTGGCATCAGTTTGTATGAAAACGTCAATTTTTTTTTTGAGATTTTGATGTTGGTCCCATAGAAAAAGTTGATGTAATTTAGCCGTAGAATAACCCCTTAAAGTTTTATTTCACCTTTTCGTTACACACTGTATAATGTAAAATAAAACAAACGTAATCTCTTGTTATTTGTCTTCACAAAATCTTATTGTGTATTAGTCATTAATAAATCAGGTAGCACAAAAATCTATCTTTTGGATGGGGACACGACTCTAGGATATTAGGATATTTCGGAAACCGATCACTGAATCGAAAAATGGTCTTCACAACCTCGCAATATATTTGAAAGACCCATCCAACGATACCCCAAACGATGGGGTAGACTAAAAATAAATAATTCATCCCTTCTTTACGTGTAGGGGAGATACCCTAGAATTTTTGTTTTCAAGATATTATTGTACCATTCTGTCGGCGTGTTTAATGTTTATACTCGTGCAAAATTACAGCTTCCTAGTACAAACAGTATCTGTGCTAGGCCGTGGACTGACAGACGGACATGGCGAAAGTATAAGGGTTCCTTTTGTACCATTTTGGTACGGAACCTAAAAAAGCACGTGTTCAATATTTTTGAATTACGTTTAAAGTGGACTAATTATCACAATTTAGTCAAATAGCCTATTGCCCACGCGAGCAACAACTGAGATTATTCTTTTAACTAGTAGCTACATTTTAGTCCCGAAAACAAATATATTCCTTGTGCAACTAAAATGTAACAAAAGAAATTATGGTCTGTTTTTCACCGAAGTGAAATAATTTGTCACCGGAATGAAAAAAAAAAACACCGAGATGAAGATAAAAATCATCGAAATGAACAACTTCTCACCGAAATGAAAAAAAATCACCGAAATGATATTTTTTCTCATTTCGGTGTCAATTTAGGTCACCGAATTCACCGGAATGAGATCACCGTCATGAAAAACAGCCAATAGAAGTTAACACTACAAGCACAGTATTTATGATAGAAATAAATTGATACTACCTACTTGATCGGGCGACATTAAGTAAAAGTACATATATTTAATAAACATATCGGATCATTGGGTCACAACTTTTATCCACTCAAGTGAATGAAAAAAAAAGCGGTCCCAAGTCACCGGAACCCACTACTTACGTTTTTGGTGGGAACACCAGACAAGCAACACGCGTCCTCTCACATCAAGCGCTTAGGCGTCCCTGGTGCGCAAGTTTACTGCGCAGTAGCGAGAAGCTAGTGTTGTTGGATGCCTAGATATTCGCGTACAACGAAAATTCACCGCGGTGAAAAATCTAATTTGGACACGTGAATTTGTACTTACCATTCATTAAATACAACAGATTTTGTAATGAAGTTTCCGCAATAAAGTACAGCCACTATTTAGGATTTAAATAAAAAAAAGGAAATCCCTAAAAAATCAACTGTTTTTATTATATGATTAAAAGTATACTGAAAAACAAATTGTGCCGCTTCACCGGTATGAAAAACTTAGGTGTTTATATATTTTTTTTCCTTATTAGCGACAATCATAATGGAAAAATATTTGTAGGCTGCTGTAGGAGACAACCTTTTTTATCTAAAAAAAAATATTACAAGTTAAAAGTGCCATCCTGCACTAGCAGTTTCAGCCATGCCGTTTACGATTTGGTGCTGGGAAAATCACCCTCTCAAGGTATTCAATTCGTTTTTTGGGGTAAGAACGCATTCCACAAGTTAAGTTTTTGCGCAATACGGGGGCGAAGCGAAGGTGCGCTAGGCTGCTAGACACGTGCCAGGCATCTGTGATCCCATACATTTGACTGACATCCATTCATCATCATAATTTCAGCCATAGGATGTCCACTGCGGAACATAGGCCTCCCCCATTGACTACCAGATTGGCCGGTTGAAAGCGGCCTGCATCCAGCGTCTTCCTGCGACCTTTACCAAGTCGTCTGTCTACCTTGTGAATGGACGTCCTACGCTGCGCTTGCCGGTACACGGCCTCCATTCTGAACCTTTCTGCCCCACCTGCCGTCAGTTCTACGTGCTTTGTGCCCCGCCCACTGCCACTCAGCTTGCCAAGCCGTTGGGCTAAGTCAGCCTTTGTTCTTTCACATCCATTCATTGGCGACCTTGCCACGCGGCCTGATCATAAGAATACCTACAATAAAAATATGTTTTCAGACAAAGTTCCGAAGGAATGCTACAATGAGCCTATAATAGGAAAGCACGGGCACATAGGAATAGACAAAATAAAAACTTCCTGTCTAGAAGAGAGCAAAGGGCAGGCTTTGGACGTGTTATGGACAATAAATGCTCCTGAAAATACTAAGGTAAGATCCAAAATGGCATTAGAATAACTATCAATAGTTTTATTGTGCACAATCATTTTCAACCATGTTGTTGAATGAATGTATAAAAGTTTATTTGGCGCAATCACAAATATTTTATTGTGTATTAAAAACGTTCAAGTATGAAATAAACAGAGCTGATTTTCAGCAAACACTTTAAATAATAAATGGCCAGTTATTAAATAAACAAACCATTCAGTAAAAAAAGTCTTATTCGATTTTTAAAACGTGTTTTTCCAATTACTAATAGGTAACCCATTTTAGAAATGTTTACTTGCTTTATTGATATTTCCTTAGTAAAATAATGATATGATAATAATTGATGTTTGATGATGATGATGATGATAAAGTCCTGATGATAAAGTTCCAAAAAATATATTTTAATTAGTGATAAATTTAATTACCTAAGTAATCATCTTTTTTCCTTTAGATCTACCTCAACTTCACAGCCTACGAGCTTGAACACCCAAATGAGTGCGAAGAAAACGTGATACAAGTTTTTGGATCAGTACTGGAGTATAATGCTAAGTATGTATGATATTTTAATACGAATGTAGTATTAATTCAACTGTGATCTACCTGAAAGTGGTCGCTTCTAGCGATGACACCACCTAAACTGTGCAGCTTCAAACAAAATTTTTAAATCATATCTAACTTGATGTGATTTGAAACTTTAGAAAATTTGGTAACATAAAAAAGTGTTCTAGTATAAATCATTTATTTGGATATAACTAGCATGTAACTTGAAAACAACATCTAAAAAATCACCTTCTAGATCCTAAGCGAGGGCACAAACGTGGTCACTTTTGTGTCTTGTGTCAGACACAACCTACCGATGCATATTTGATTTCTATAGAACAAGTATGAAAGCATCCACTCTGCGCATACGTAAACATTTCTTGTATCCAGTTGCTTCCACTTAACACATACTCATGACGATCAATAAGTGCTCGGTGTCGGCAACTGTAAACTAAAAGTGTCCACGTTTGCGCAGCGCCTTAATCTCTTGAGCTAATAATCTTCAATTTTTGTTACTCCCTAAGGTTAGCACACTATTGCGGTTCCGTAGCCAACTCGGTGACCAGCAATGGAAACGAGATGTACATTCGGTACTTCGCGTCTATAACAGCGAGGCAGTCGAAGAAGACCACTTTTAATGCCACCTTCACTGCCTTCAGGAGTTTGGACCCTAGCAAGGAAGGTAAGTTTGTATCTGCTATAGCGCAGAACATTTCGAAAAAAATCTAAACAGTTTTTTCACAACTTAACATTAAAAGAAAGAAAAAAGATTCCGATGGAAAAAACGGAGAAATATATAAATAGTAAATAGATAAAAATAGTTGTTTTATAAATATTTTTTTAAATATACAAAAAAACAGGTTAATAAAACAGGTGTTATTGACATGTATGAAGTATTTAGTACAAAAATATCTATTTATTGTAATAGTTAATAGTGATTTAACTTAGTTTATTTCAATTTACACGTCCGTTACCGATTACAAAATTTGATTAATAGTATGAAAATACTTAGCAATTAAAATGCCAAACATTTACATTTAGCACAGTGCCGTATATTAAATCTTCAACGCGCACTTGACATTAGAAAGATACACTTGCCATTTCAAGCACAAAGTCATTACATAAATTTGTTATTTATAGAGAAATGTGACACAGAAGAGGAATTTGATTGTGAAGATAACACTTGCATCGCTGCAGAGTTGAAGTGTGATGACATCGCCCACTGCAGGCTCAAAGCTGACGAAGACAAGGAGTTGTGCAAGGTAACCTAAAACTAAATAAATTTAAGCCATATCAACCAAAATCAACCTGAAAACCTCCTCAGATTACTAGAGCCTCCAATCATCTAGAAATGTCCTTAGCTGATTATAAGCTTCTTCAAAGCTGTGCTACAGCCATCATCATCATCATCAGCGTTTGGAATGCCACTCTGGACGTAGGCCACTCTCATAGTACGCTACAGCGAGCGGCTGTAGGCCTTTTACATCCAGCGGATTCACATTTCACTAGGCCGTAAATCCGCCGTTACAGCTCATTATTTCAGCCATAGGACGTCAATTGCTCAATAGTGGCCTTCCCAGTGACTTCCAGATTAGTCGGCTGAAAGCGGCCTGCAACCTTTACCAGATCGTCACCATCTTATGGGTAAACGTATACAGCTCACGGTCCTCTATTCTTTGCGACTCATCTTTCCCATCGACGGAATTCAGAGCATCAAGAGGTCAATTTAGTTCGTATATCCCAAGCAGTCACATGAGACCTTGTAACAATAAAAATTCTACTGTATCATATCTGTATCATTTCGCTGGGCTGAATGGAGAGTCTATGTTAGCAAATTCGTGGACATCACTCAAGATTTTTTTTGCTTTTTGTTACCAGTTGGAGGCTACATCAATGATCAGCCAGCCCCACATCATGGTGATTTTGGTCATCTTCTGTCTCATTCTCTCCGGGATGAGCTTCATCTTCCTTTTCAAGTGCATCAGAAAGTTGTACCAGGACCACAAGATTATAAAGGTAAGAAATAATGCTATCTTTGTATTATTGGTATCTGTATTTATAGTTCGAATATTTCATGACATGATTTCGTTATTTCGTTTGGGAAAAACAACATTACGAAACACAATTATTACAAGATAAGCGTTTTCTGTTTTTATACAGAAAAATATCGGATATCATACCGTCTAAACAACACACACACAATGTAAAAAAATATGCTTACCTTTATTATATTTGCAATGTCTGCTAAGGAAGACTTATTTACCTAATTTCATAAACCATCTAGTTGTACCTACATATTATTTATTTACCTAAATTGTTTTTGCTTATCTGCACTATCAATTTTTTTCTACTAAGATTCTTCAACACCAAATTTCGTCCCGTTTTTTTAATGTAAAAGATTTAATTAGAAAATCAAAACCTCGTGTACCTTTAATTGTTTCACAAAGTGTTTGAACCATATATAAAATAAAACCAAACCCTATAACTCTTCAATTTTAATTTCAAACTTCTGCTTCAAAAAGGTATGCTTTGTCTTTTAAAAAAGATTTTGTGCAGCTAAAATTAAATTCACATCGAGGTTTAGTTTAGAATTTATTTTCCCTGAGAACATTTTTAAAACTTGCATACAATCTGGGCTATTGAAACGCTTTTATACCAAGTAGCTAAGTACCTTTCCCGGCTTTGTACTGGTAGTACTAAGTATCTTCGGTTATCAATTAAACATTGTGTCCCGTAAAGCCTGAGTAACCTTGTCACCATGCATTCAAAACAAAATTTCAAACAATTTTTGTTCTAAGACTTTGAATATTTGCATATTTGGTAATTTTGTATAGAGAATCGAATAAATATTATGCAAATGTTCTAAATCATAGAACAAAATTGAGAACTAGTTGACGTAGTCATTACGGGACTTACTGTATAATATACAATTCTTCCTCGTGCATCAATCAATCCATTGGTGAAAACCATAGATATATTCTATACAGTAGTTTTGGAGATAAATACAGACAGAATGCAAACAAATGTGGCGAAGAACTCTAATTTATATATTTTTTTTATCTTTAATCTTAAGATGTTTTATTTTAATTTATAAAACATCAAAAGAGTATCTTTTGTTAAAATCATCATCATCATCATTTCAGCCATAGGACGTCCACTGCTGAACATATTTGTTAAAATAATGTTAATTTTTTTGTACCTAAAATATCATGTTTCTGAGTATTTCACTAGAAAATAATAATCAAAGTCTAAACACGTCTGCAATTTTGTAAAAAAAATTATTATTCGAGATTGCTTAAATAATGTACCTATTTCTTGCATCAAGATAATTAAAAGACCATAAACAGGGTGAAAGTATAATCGAGGAAACCGCATTCATAAAATGTTTGGCCCATAAATGTGATCAATCTATAATATCGTTGAAATTGTGAAAAATACTCTGATGCTCCTGAAATGGTCGTCGAGTTATTGTAAATTTTGTATGGAAAAAAAACATTTACTTTCACTTTCTATTGATGCCAGAGTAAGGTTGTTCGTATTAATTACAAGTAATTACAAACATTTGGAAAAATTACATAATATGCTAAAGAATTTATGTCATCATCATTTCAGCCATAGGACGTCCACTGCTGAACATAGGCCTCCCCCATTGACCTCCAGAATTTATGTACTTCTTGGAAAATATTTTATTACGAAGTCAGAAAAATAGTTAAACTGTATCACTGAAGCAAGTGTAATCTTGAAAATGAGCTAAATAAATACCAATATTTCTTTTTACAGACATGACTAAGGCAAAATCAGTCATATTTTTCTTTAATCTTGTACGATATTTTCATTAAAAAGAACTCGATTTACTCAGTATATGTGGAAAAGCGTAGTAGCTTGCTTCCTCCATAATATCTAATAGAAAGCAATTTATTCAAATAACGTACTTAAACGACAGAATCAGAGAGCTAAAGCAAATTAGAGTCCTCAAGCCATAACTGGGTTTGTGCCTCAAGATAGTGTGTTGGGTTGTTTGTTATTCCTAGTTAATATAAACAAATTACTCTAAAATAGTCCCTCAAAAATGATTTTACATTCCTGAAAGATATTGAAATAATTAGATTTGTATAAACTCCAATAACTACCAAAATTGTCTGTGGTGCAAATTTTGAATCTCTTGCAATATCAGGAAAATGCAATATATTGGATGGCTATGCGAAGCCTTTGGAATAGTTTAAATTGAGTTTTTAATAAACGAATTTGATACGTGTTATTTCAAAAGCTTGACTGACTTCGGATAAAAGACTGCAAACTGAGATGTTTTTAGATAAAAATAGTGTTCTGTGCGTTATAGCGTAAAATAGTTATTTAATGATTGATTTTTGATTTTGACCTAATTTACGGAACAGATTAGCTGACCAGCCAATGGCACTACGGCGAAGAGAAAAAACATCGCGGCACTACATTATCAGTCGTCGCGGTCACCCATCCATTACCTGCCTAGGTTATTGTCATTTATGATTTAATCATTTTCTGTGCATTATAGACGTATCAAGTTTAAAATAACCGTTCCCTGCTGGACATATGCCTCTCTGAATGTCCTTCTGCGGTCGGAAATGATTCAGGCTCCGTGTTTGCATACAGCGCCCTGCAATCTTTTAACTCCAGACTACATTTTAACTCCAGAATATTCTAGAAGTTTGGGAAAAAGTCAGATTTTATTCGTCAATATCTTCCCCAGGAACACATAAGACAATCCTGCGAGGATCGTCTAGACAACTTGGTAGGCAGCCGACTGACCCTCGACGCGAAGAGACTTCAGAGTGACAACGAGCCTCGCGCCAGTTTGGAGAGGGAAAATCATACCAATGAGATGGTGAAACGGCAGAGGAGCTTTTCGAAGCATAAGGTTTGTGGCACAGAAAAAATAATAGTTGTTCATGGGTAATCATAAGTTAAGCTTTATACAAAGGGCGATAGAGCAACACACACATAGACATCGCTCACGGTCACGAATTCTCGGATTACGCTGAAACAGTTCGAACCAGAGCGTTCTGAGATTTTGTGTTCCCTATTTCTATAAATATAGAGCTTAATTTGCTAACAATCAACAGAAATTTGTTCGAAATGATATCAACCGAAAATTGTAAATCCATAATTCTGGCGTCAGTCATGACTGATAGACTGGACCCGAACGAATACTAATTGCGTAGCCATACACTAATATGGAACCAATTTAGAGACAAATTCCTACAGTTCGGAGTTCAATTACTATTGGCCTGCACAGTAACAGGAACTGTTAACGATTATGTAGGGGAGACCAGGGATAGATGACTATAGGGGTAGGCTAGGTAGGTAAAAAACTAGACTTATTTTACAGTGTTGGGTTATTTAACTAAACGCAAAAAATGCAATACCGTGTCCGGCGACTGAGCGAAGATAGGAAATAGTTTTTTTTCACCCAGTTGAATAATGAAACTTTCAAAAAGGTATTTTTTCCGTTAGTGAATTTACCCATATAGTCAACAAACCCTGTATCCCCAATGTTTAAATGCGAATAAAAATAAACACAAAAACACTTCGGATGATCTCATTATATCTAAATAATAAATCACCAGGAAAAAGACTTGGTGTTCTTCCGTAAGCTTGTGAAATATAAAAACTGTTTTCGTCGCTATACGAGTATAAAAACATCATGCGTCAAGGAAAATACTTCTACTTTTAGATGGCAACAATGTAGCTTTTTGCTGTAAGCTTAATTTAGCCTAACGATTTTCCGTCATATTCAATAGACGGCACTAATTGGTAGCGGTTGCAATGAGTGAGGCGCGCTACAACTTACTAGGGTTGCCACTGACGAGAAAAGTCACATTGAAGCTTTATTTTGTTTATTACCCAACTGCGCCAGAAGTTTTTATATAAAAAATTAACAAATAAAGTAAATGGCAGAGTCAAACTTTCTTGTTGAAGAAAATCAATCAAAGGCTCACTAATACTTTGGATTCGTGCAACGTCTATAAATTAATATCATAGTAACTTCTGAGTACTTAAGCTCTTGTGTGAGTACTGCTTTATTTTGAAATTAATAAATACAGAAATTTGTTTTATAATTAGTAATAATGATTTCTTAATCATTATTAGTTTAGTGAAAGAGTCTAGAGAAGACCTTTGCCTATCAGTGAAATTGATGAAAAAATATTAGCACTGAATACTCAGACAAAGTGCCAATATTTTCTACCACTTAGTAAACTTTACTCTTAAATGTGGCAATGAATATAATTTTTAGTTAACAAGATAATTCAAACATCAATAATTAATCATTAAATAGAGTGGCTCTTCAACATCAGATAAATAGAAAAGATCTGCATGAAATATGATTAAAGATTTTTTTATGAAAGAAGAAAAATATTTTGAAAAAGTACAATTTGACAACCCTACCGTATCCAATGAATTTGGATGACATGGAAAAAGTGTAATTGGTTGGAAACTAAGAGTCCTTTACGACACGTCCTTTATTATATGCGATGGTGCCTGTACTAAAGCTTTTTCTGACTTTTGATCGTACTGAAAGACGATTGCTATTTTACATTTAGCTCGTTATTATATTACGAAATTTAGTTCCTACACGAATATCGATAGAATCGTGAACCGTTTCTAAGCGACAAACAAAACACCAAGTATTATAGTGTCAAAGTAAGGAATTGAAATCCTTAGTTATGTATCAGACAACGATTTTGTGCCAAAGGCGTCACTTGGTATAATCAGACTCTAGCTAGTTTAAAAAGTAAGTTTTTTTTAATAAAGCTACCAGTCCACCAGAGCGGACCAAGGTAGCAGAGCGGAGCGAACAGAAAATATTGGACATGTATTTTTTCTTTTCAAACAAAAAAATATGAAGATATTAGAGTCAGATATGTAGTTCCGCGTAACTTCACGTCTTGCGACACTTTAAGGAGTGAAATCACGTGCTCCCATTCCCAAACTTTGATGCGCTTTATCTTCGTAATTTTTAGTTTGATTGACAAAAGACAAAATATGGGTCCAATATTTTTTGATAATCAAACTGACAGACTAAAAAAAAAAATTTTTTTTGACCCAGGAAACTAGCCTATTGAGCGCTCAGAGTTATTAGTATTTATTTTTTACGTTAACTATTTATAATACTAGTTTATTATCAAGGATATTTTTTTAAGATTGTAAACGAGAGTAAATTTAAGTATGGTAGGCTTCTGTAACTGAGGTGTGTCACAATTTTTTTGAATCCATGTTTTACTTTAATTAATAAGAAAGTTTTATGTTCTTGTTATGCTGCAGAATGCCAGCGATGCAAGGATTTATTCCTAACATCATTAGCCGAGTCGTAGACCCATTTGTCTCATTAATTATTTTTCTGCTAAGTTTATTAAGACGTGAAAAATTGCATGAATGCATAAATTGTTGTTCTTATTTTTGTTTTTAATTGTTGTTAAATAAAGAGTTATATTATATTATTATATTAAATGGATTCATGACACATGCTGGAAAACGCTTTTGGCAATTAATTGACAATTTAAACAAGGATTTTAATTCGTTACTTCAAGATCATGACAACGGTATGTTGTCAAGAGCATTTATTTATTTATACACGTACAGATGTTTTATTAACTCCATTTCACAATTTGTTTTTTTTTTGTTAAATCGTGACATAAGCCCTTATTTCTATATGATATTTCCTTCTCTAATACCAATTCACATCAACAGCTTTCTTTTCAGCCCAGTAGCATTGACTCAGACTTTGTCCCCGAAGTCCCCATGGACCCAGAGGATGAACCATGGAGAAGAAGCGTTGAACAAGTCCCGGTGGTCACTGAGAAGGTCAGGATAGAGCACAACGGCAAAACGAGACGCAGTGATACGAGTAAAAAGGAGGAATCTATGCGCAAGAGTCTGAGGGAGAGCGACGAAGGCAAAGAGAGGAAAGAGATAAGAGATGTGTCGGTGGGTGCGCCTGATACGAAAGAGTCGAGCTGTCAGACGAGGGAGAGCCTGTTTCAGACAGAGCCGGCACCTAGTTCTGATGGTAAGTGTTTTCAAGGAGTTTTAAAACACGTAAGATTCTTGATGACGGCTATGTTTTGTGGTTCGCGCTTCGGACTACAAAAATCGCCGTCGCGGATTTGAATCCTATAAGGGGTAATTGTGTGATGTGCACGAACATATATCTCTCCCTTAGTCTTAGATGTCATATTTTAGAATATCTATTATTTTATCGCTATATCACAAGCTATGCTTGGTTTGGAGTTAGATATTTAGATGATTATTGAAACAATTAATTTAATTTTTGATTGAGAAACGTTGAATTTAAGTTAAAATTGAAGGAATAAGAAGAGATCCCGTAATATTCCGTTTAAGTAAATAAATTCTTACAACAGTCACACCAATGATCTAGCCACAAATCACATGAGTAGAAAAAGCTCATGTCCCCAAACTAAGCAAATATTGTACAATAGCGACTATTTAACGGATAGACAAACTTAAGTACATTTATTAACATTCTAGACGTAGTTACAAATATTCGTGCTCATTACACAAACATTTGCCCCTTGCGGAACTCGAACCCGCAACCGGCCGGCCGAAGTGCAAATCTCTAGCTAGACCGTCTTAGAGTTTTGCGCGTTATCTATACATATAAAATCTTAATAAATCTTTAATACAGGTTACTGTTCTGTTTTGCTACGTGGAATACATGGCTTAAATGGAATAATACGAGTAGGTTAGTTGAATGTGGCTTCGTAACCAATAGGTTTTATTGTCTAAAAGTATTTATTTGACTGTTGCTTAATGGTTTATTAAAAATGAAGAACCAGAAAAAGACAAACATTTATTTATGAAGAGATACATTTAGCCATTTGTAAGTTTAATTTTCTACCCTTTGATTTCATCATCCGATCAGCACATGGAATCAAATTATTGTATTTTTATCAAAATGTAGTATTTTTATGCAAAGTTTCAAATTGGTACGTCGTTGGATATAGGAAGAAGACTTCCAAGATTTAGTTTACTAATGAAGCTAAATAAATTAAGACCGTCTGTTGTAGTGGTTTGCTCTCTAGGCTACAAAGCCAGCGGTTGCGAGTTCAAATTCCGCAAGGGGCAAATGTTTGTGTGATGAGCACGCGCATTTGTATCTAAGTCATGGATGTTAATAAAAGTATTTAAGTATGTTTATCCGTTATCTAGTCGCCATAGTACAAGCTTTGATTACTTTGTTGATTGTGAAAACAATTAGTTTATTAGGTACTTATTAAAGTTAATTTTTAAAGACACCTATTAAATTACATAAAAAGAATATGGTATGCAACTTATGTGATATTTTAAAATACCAGTTAACTTCTCCCTTTGGTAAATAAAACGTTCTTATTTTCTTATTCTTATGTTACAGTACTTCACTTGGAATCCTTATAACGATATCAAAATACAAAGGACTCGGCTTTGTGCCCAGGTTTTATAGTAAAAAGTAACATCAAAGTTAAAAAACAGTGGTTGTCAAACTTTCTCTCTAAGCGTACCTTTTACTACGCGTCACACTAGTGTGTGTCTATTCCATCTGAAACCTGCCTCAAAGTGTATTACAGTCAAAACTTTTTGCCGGTCAAAACTAGTTATGGTTTATGGAATCAGTCAAACTCCTTATTGCTTTGTAAATTATTTTCACAATCACACCAATTCTAGTTATCAAAATCTAGCCCTCTAGCCCCAAACTAAGCAAAGCTTGTATTATGGCGATTAGATAACAGATCATCATCATCATTTCAGCTAAAGGACGACCACTTCTGAACATAGGCCTCCTCATAGTTGTCTTTTACGACACGCCAACAGGAGTAGTATCGTGAAATATCGGATAAACATACTTAAATACATTTATAAACATTCATGACTTAGGTGCAAATGCTTGTGCTTATCACACAAATATTTGTCCCTTGCGGAATTCGAATCCGCAACCGCTGTCTTTGTAGTCAGGAGCGCGAATTACTATACCAGACGGTCGTCAATATTAGAAGTAATTTAATAGTTAAAAATATGACTCTAGCGCTTCTTATGCCTCGGCACCTGTCGCTTAACTTGTTTTGCGCGCGCGATAATAGCTGTTAAAATAACATTAGATAAGAGGTAGAAAATGCCCAAAAAAACTAATTAAAAATCGGTCCAACCGTTTGCGTAGCGTAGTTACCTCTGAGCCTGTGTGGCTCACACAAGACATAATAACATCCTGCCCTTTTTCGTTGGGGGTTAAAAAGGTTGGCAACCACTGGCCCACAGCATTGTTATTCAAAATTATTATTATGGGAGTAGTTTCACGAAGGCAGTATCTGTTTTAAAACTTTGTATGAGCACTGTTTTTGTGAAAACATTCATGAAAGCGATATTAACAAACCAAAGTGCTTTGTGTTTCAAAGAGGATCTAGTTTGGATTAGTTTTTATTTGAGATGGTAAATTATATACATCCTGCCCCCCTAGCATGGCCACCAAAACACGTTATGATATGATATAGCGATATATCGACACCAACTGTAAAAATCTGATAGATATAGCCGCCATTTTGATTTTTTATCGAAACAGCGATCATAATATGTGACGTCACCGGCACGGCAATTCAACATGGCGGCTATATCTATCATATTTTCACAGTTGGTGTCGTTATATCGCTAAATCATATCATATCATACCGTGTTTTGGTGCTCATGCAAGAGAGGCTGGCTCTATTATCAGATCAGCTCGAGGGAATCCAATTATGATTTTGTCAGCTGTCAGTGATTTGATTATTATTTTTTTTATATTGGGCAACAACTCATAAATATATTTACACTAAACAATATGTTGGTAAATATTCGTTCATTTAACAAATCATTAACAATTTAATTAGTTTCACATGTAACTAACTGACGACCTCCGTAGCCGAGAGGCGAGCATACCGAATAGAATAGAATAGAATAAAATAGAATAAAACTTTATTGCAATAAATGTGGTACATTATGATGGAACAAACGTTTGGCATCTCACATCTAGCCTAAAACAATTGGCATGCAATATAGAGAGAGGCAACAAGAATTTAAAACAATAATTAGAATAACAATAAAATAAGATAATTACAAAATAAATAAAAAATAAAAATAAAAAAACAAAAAGGATATCATCATTATTCTATTAATAACATTAAAATTGTAGGCATTATTATTATAAATTCATTAATTAATTAGAGTTTGATTTTATATTGAATAAATTCATTTACACTGTAGAAACAATTATCACATAAAAGATTATATAAACAATATTCAAATTCCTTAATTGGTAGATATTTCATAGCATCTGGTAGCTTATTGAATAATTTAATAGACATAACGTAACATTTCCCTGACGACCCTTCGTAAAAGACCGCGGCAGCACTAGACGATTAGGATACCTGGTCGAGAATTTACAGAGTTCACTCTTTTTTCTGAAAAAATCTAAATGTTTTTTAGTGAAAACTTGGTGTCGCTATCTTTGAGGTCCCGGGTTTGATTTTCGGTCGGGTCAATAATATAGGAAACGAATTATTACATGTTTAGTCAGGTCTGGGTGATGTGGTACCGTCGTTGTTTCTGTTTTTTTTTAATCTGGGACCTTATCAAGGCTAGGGTCAAAGCTTTTTTCCTATCGCGTTAATGTTATTGTGGCTACATGTTCCGGTTCGCGTATATAGTTGTATTTATTTATGTATGTTTATGAACGTATATTATACCTATATTTATTTATTAACTAGCTGTTACCCGTGACTTCGTCTGCGTGGTCTTTAGGGGTATGAAAAATAGATGTTGGCCGATTCTCAGACCTACTCAATATGCTCACAAAATTTCATGAGAATCGGTCAAGCCGTTTCGGAGGAGTACGGGAACGAACATTGTGACACGAGAATTTTATATATAAGATAATTGATTTTCTATTTTTATGTATTATATATAAGTATTTATTTATTTTCATTTCTCATTCTTTGTCTTACGCACTCTTTTACTCTCGCACTACGTTACCCCATTGTATTACAACTTAATTTCCTCTGCTCTAAGGTCTGGAAGAGATTGCGTTTGGCGATAAAACCGCCTGATTGTACATAACTGTGTCTTGTTGGTGCCTTTAATGTTTTTGTGCAATAAAGTGTCTCTATCTATCTTATAATATAATACAAAGATATTAGTTCCTTACTTCTAGACTATATTTTAAATCAGCTGTTGGTATTGATTAGTCCATCGCAAGGTTTGTTGCTAATCTTACCAAAGGCCAGAATACCAAAGTTAAGGGTGACATAGCGGATAGTTGGGTCTGACCGACTTAACAGTCCTACGTAAGGTGGAGTCTTTATCTTAATTTCAACTATTATATAGTTTGTGTTAGTTACAGATTAGGAAATTCTTAGGGCCTCTTTCACCACTTGCTGATAAGTTCCAGATAACCTATCTGCCACTTTTTTGGCAGCTAATTGTATGGGTTATCTGTAAAACAAGTGTTATTATCCGGTTATAGTTATAGTTATCCGGAACTTATCAGCAAGTGGTGAAAGTATTTAGTCTAAATCAGACATAAAAATTCAAATGGTTTGTTTATCAGCTTGTCATCAAATAATAATATAGGTATTGACAGCTAAGCCTCGCAGCGAATATACTAAGGACGCCGCTGGCGTTATTATTAAAATTAGACGAGTTTTGTTTCTATGTACCAATATGCTTACACAAACAAAACTAGGTCACCAGACCTAAATAACAGAATAAAGGTATACATTAAACAGGATGTTATAAAAAGTACATACAACATTTCAGGGTGGTTCAACGGTTATAAATGTATTTTAAAATAATTGTAAAAAGTTAAATAAAAATCAACCAGAGACGAGTGTTGTATACAGAAAAATCAATTGTCCATCCATTGTAATTATTTGAGTATTATGTAGAAAAAAATCCTTTACGAAAAATATTGAATACATCAATCTAACCCTCGTCACGGCATTTCTGTATACTAGATCCGTTTCTAATAAAACAGAAAAAAAAACTGTTTTCAATAATTGATTTTTTTAAATATTATTCCTGAATCCTAGACTCGGATTTAAATTATGAAATTTGACTCGTATGCTAATTTTTTTAACATCCTGTTTACATAATACATCAGTGCTTAAGTAAAGTATAGGTAAGTATAGCATAACTTTAATGTACAAAGTAACGTGTAACGTGAACTTGTGATTCTGAATTAATTAAGCTTTAATTATCTTCTACTATTAATGACGCTACAGAATATCCTTCGATAGAACCCATCTTACGTAGGACGCTTGATAAACCGCTGTGCATTTTAGTATAACTTAAGGGCAGTGACTTTGATCCTCCGACCCTTGGGTCAAATTGACTTGGAAATTGGCCAAAGTTGTCAACTGAATACCAATCTGATTGATCTTGTACGAGTAACAGAAGTAAATCGCTATGAATTCTCTTCAGGGATATTACTTTAAATTTAGTTGATCTTGCTGTTTTTTTTTATTAATTAGCAATTGATATTTTTGTTTTTTCAGTTTTTGACATTACAATTAGAGTTATAACCCGAAACGACTATAGTAGGCGACTTACTTAGTCGCTTCATCTTACATTAAACTTATTTGCAAATAACTTACTATGTACCTAATACATTTTTGGAATTTAAGTTTGACCTATTCTGTCGTATCGGTTCGAAACTTTGTAAGTATAAATCTGGATGGCAATACAATAATTTGATGTTTCAGCTGATTTGGTGATGATGCTAGAAGGTGGAACTGGAGTAACTAAATAGCTACTACTACAACTTCGATTTAAAACTCTTTTAATTCTTTCTGACGAGTCCTTTAAGATGATACAGTACATCTCGGGATAAAGTGCAGTCCAAAAAGGGGAAAAAAAGGCCAAAAGAAAAAAAAGTCGATATTTTTTATCTTCACAACCCGTTGTGAGTTGCACTCTATCCAGGGACACACTAATGTGCTAACCAACGCCTGGTTTTGCACCTTGTTCTTAACCACGCTGTCCATTTTTTAGGTTCAGGCAGCAATGGCCCTGGTTTTTCCACCTTTGGTTACTCTGGCGCGACTATCGCTAGGCCCTCGCCCCCTGCCCAGACCAATACCTCAGAGATCACCATCGAGCTCCTGAGTCAAGTTCCGGCACACCAAACTTCAAAATCGTGTAAGTTTCAACATAGTTTCCTCTCTCTGCGTCTAGTAACATAAATAAATATTGGACAACATCACATACATTGCTCTGATCCTATGGTAAGTAGCCAAAGCAATTGTTTACAGGAATCAGAAACAACGACGGTACCACAACACCCAGATCCGAGATAATATAGAGTATTTTGGTGTTAACGTTCCCCCCAAGCCTGATTCTTAAAATTTTGGGCATAAAACTCAAGTCTCATATAAATAATTTAATATTGTTACAGACAAAAAGATGTCGGAACGCCGGCCAATGAGCGCGGAGACAACGCGGTCCGCCCCTGACGTCATCATAGTCTCCAAACCGATTCGCTGAGGGTGACCTTTGGGGCCCCCGCCGTGGGCCCCAATTCCCCCTGACACGTGGGCCTTCGAGCCCCCCCGGGAGGCGCGGACCTGCCCCGAGGGCTCCCACACCCCCCACTACTGTCTCGACCACTTCTCCAAAAGCATGTCTTTTGATAGTGACGGATACTACAGTCAATATTTTAACGAAGGACCAAAAATAATTTACGATTATTGCTTGAAAAGTGATCTTAGTTGTAAGAAGTCTAAAACACTGCCTAGGAATTTAGGTTCCTCAGTAGATTTGAAACCTAAAGTGTATCCACAGAGAAGCGTATGTTTTTATGGTATAGACGACTCTCCTTGTAAAAAACATAGCAATACTTATGTCGTCACAGCGGACATTGAACCCCACAGATAACATAAGTCTAAACTAGACGTTGACATTTTAAATTTTTAGAAGTGTTGTGATATAAATTTAATGTACCAAAGAGTTTTATGGATTCTGTGGTTTAAAAAACAGTTTTGTGAGTGTAAAAAGTTTTTATCAAAGAGGCAACACGATGTAAGATGTAACACATCGAAATAGAATAGTGTGTTTTAAGTTTTATAGTTTATTTAGTTAAATTAATACTAACTCGTAAAATTGTTTTGATTGTAGTCAAAGACTTAGTTGTTTAAAGTTAAATTTGATACTTCTATTCTAAAGTTTAAAGCTTGCTTTAGCAGCTAATAAGCCAAATTATTGTTACTAAACGTTTTGTGTGAATTAAATCTAAACTTTGTTAGTTAGTAAATTGCTGTTAATAAATTAATAATTAACGCACATCTATCAGAATTGAGATATTGTGTAAAATATTTTGCATTTAAAGTGGTTAATTTAAATTCAACAATTGAAAGTAATTAATGTTATAAATGAGGTCTTCCATAGTTATCATCAGTTTGTTTTTAATATTTGCCAGAACATCAAATTTTTTTTAGATTTCATTTTTGGTCCCATAGAAAAAGTTCTTGTATTTGAGCACTAGAGGACACCCTACAACACGTCATTTTTGTTATGTGCATTTAAAAAAAAAAAAATTGCTGTTGATTTGTTTTGTTATACAATTTAACTGGAATTCAAACTAATTTCGGATTAACTGTTTCGTGTTGTTTAATTTAATAATTTTTGGAAAAAATGTGACGTCACTCTTTCCCACAAATGTGACCAGTTGTAAGTCCAGAGATCGGAAACCGGTTATTTTGCTATGGAACCTTAACCGGAATAATAAAGGTTTTCGCTAAATTAACTATCACATTACTCCAAATACCGACTTAAGAGCTATGGCAAATTTACTTTAATGGTCAAATCTTTACAACTACTATCAAATAGTAGAAATGGGTCTTATACATTCTAAAAAATATTAACCGGTTTAGATCCTTGTTTGTAACAAAGAACGGAAAATTTGTGTGACGTAATTTATGGATCCCTCTTAGCATATCACCGTGCCCCGCCAATCGAGTCACCTACTTTTTGTTAAGCGTAGCTTTATACTGTAAGTCATTAGCAATAAGCTTTATGAAAAAATGACTTAGTGAGAAGACCTTTGGCGAAGGCTTAAAGCGCAGGCCACACTGGGAGCGAAGCGATACAATGATAAGTTCGTTTCGTTTCGCTCATGTAGCCTAATATTAATCATCATCATCATTTCAGCCATAGGACGTACACAGCTGACCTCACTAAATGACTTCCAGATCGGCCGGTTGGAAGCGGACTGCAGCCAGCGGCCTCCTGCAACCTTTACCAGACTTGCAGGTAAGTCTGGTAAAGGTTGCAGGTACGGCCTTAATTCTAGAAACTTTCTACTCTATCGGCCGTCAGTACAACGTGCTATGTGCCCTGCCCAACTTCAACTTCAGCTTGCTAATCCTATGTCAGCGACTTTTGTCCATTTACAGATCTAATTTCTGATTCGACCTCCCTCCCTTTCCATAGCACGCTCTGCAACCTTCTGCTTTCTTATGAGGCCCATAGTGAGAGGCCACGTTTCAGTTCCATACGTCAGCGATGGTAACACACACTGGTTGTAGACTTTCGTTTTTTACAATAATAACCGCGTGTTCCGAGGTAGCAAAAAAATTACTCTGACATTCTCTACGTTCGCGGTTTCGTTTACATTTATGTTTGCGCGTCTGATCGAGAAGGTAGTCGAAGTTGCTACTACTGCTGTCGTAAAAGCCGGCTAAAGCAATGTACAATTATGGGTACTAGTTACATAAAAGATGAAAGCCAAATAAGGAAAAAATGGAAAAGATGATGGATGACAAGCTCATATTATTTTGTTTTTATGATCCTTGTGACTTGACTGCTATAACATGAGTTCTGCTTGACAACATTCAAGATACTCTAGCTCGCGATCGTTACTTCAAGAAACGCTCATTTTTCTTAAAATAAACAGGTTATTCGTCACAGCGGCGCGCACGCCACTGCGTAAATACACGAATACTCGTAGATTCATTTGTGTTTGCGCACTAACTCTTTGTCGCGGGGCAAAAACAGACTCGTATTGGGTAACGTTGCAAAGCGCACACGAACGAACGCGAAACTATCTGAACTTACAATTCGAGGCAGCGCGAGTGTGGAGCCAGCTTAAAGCTCGAAAGTTCGCATCGCTGGCGTAGTTTACCTAGAAAGACGCGGTAGCGGCGGCGTAAGCGATTTCGCTTTACTCCCGGTGTGGCCGATGATTATCATGCGAATTTATCTTTTTATCATCAAATTTGGTTCGTACATTCATGTGAAGTTTGAAATTTATTTAAATGTGTTATCTAAAGACTATGTCGTTAGCTATAATTAAATTTTATGTAAAACATTTTTTCATGAAGATTGTAAAACTAAATTACCTAAAAAACAATGTTTTTTGTATAAATATATTTATAGTAAGAGACATTTGGGTTTTGATAGCTTACCTCAATTTTAGAAATAATTTCATTGTTTCTCTTATTAAATATTTTTCAAAGTATTATTTTTAATTACTACCATTACAACGATTTTTTTTAACATAATAAAAGTTAAGGTACGTCTCGATTCCGGTGATACTAACTCCACTCCCGACTGTTCTCAAAATTTGTTACCAAAAAAGCATAAGCAATGGTTTTCCCCCCTTTTTTAAATGAGCTTCTTTACAAAATACCTTTAGATCGCATTGTCAGCCAAAGTACACTCATTCACCTTAGCTTGAATGTGAATTCAAACTGCGTCCTCAGCAGTTTGGATTTCGTCAGCACTATGCTGTAAATTTTCTTAGCTTGTCGAATATTTTACACAATCTTGACATTACTTTTTAGCAAAATTATTCAATATTTATAACCGCCAACAGGAGGCGTGTCGTAAGAGGCGACTAATTCCTATAGCACAAGACGGACAGCAGCGTCTGCGTGCAAAATCTTATAGAAAACTGCGCTCGCCAACCCGCCTGCCAAACGTGGCGAGTATTGGCAATCCCCCCCAATAAAGGTGATTGGGGGAGGCCTATGTTCAGCAGTGGACGTCCTATAACTGAAATGATGATGATTCAATATTTTCTGATGATGATTCAAAACGTGTCTTTTTCAAGACACAAAAATTAAAACCTACTATGGTAATTAATCATTTAACACAAAATCATTTTTTTAACCGTTCGTTAATTTTTTAAACTGATATATTTGTAAAAAGACTTTATCATCATTTCAGCCATAAGATGCGTCCACTGCTAAATAAAGGCCTTCCCCAATGACTTAACACCGGGGGGGATTGCCGATACTCGCCACGCTTGGTAGGCGGGTTGGCGAGCGCAGTTTTTTATAAGATTTCGCACGAAGTCGCTGCTGCCCGTCTAGTGCTACAGGAATTACGTCGCCTCTTACGACGCGCCTCCTGTTGGCCGTGGAGAAGTGTATTCTTTAAGGCCGTCTCCACACGGCAAAAAGACTTGCGAAGAGTATTTACTATATTCGCCAAGTAAAGAAAACCGGACTTTAGCTGGTAGGAAACTAGGGATACAACAAATACACAATCTAAATATTTGACTACATTGATGGTATGTTTATTTGTTCATATAATATAGATAAAATTCAGTTAGTTTGATCATTTTTTGTTTGGCGGCGCCAACATCGCCAACTTAGAGGAATGGAGGTTTTATTGTGCGCATAACCTCTACCCCTTTGTTTAATTTATGTAAATAAATATATAAAAAATAAAATCGTTTTCACAATCACACCAATTATCTAGCCCTGAACTAGGCAAAGCTTGTATTATGGCGACTAGATAACGGATAAACATACTTAAATACTTTTATAAACATCCATGACTTAAGTACAAATGCTCGTGCTCATCATACAAACAATTGCACCTCGCAGTCCGAAGCACGAACCACTGTACCAGACGGTCGTCATATAAAACTGTTTCATTTCTCAACCTGTCAGTCCATGAAATCTTTAGCATACTTTTGTATACCATAAGTGTCCGCAAGTAAGAAGTCCGTCGGACATTGTTTCCATAAGTGTTCAAGCCTTGACTACTTAAGAACAGAAAACACGTAGCAACGAGTTAGTCTTATTATACCTTCATATATCTTCAGGAAGCGGTTTGTAAGAAGACTGTCCATAACTTACAATTGATTTTTATAACATTTTTCCTGTTACAAAAGACTTACAAGTTTCTGAATCAGGAGGTAAGCGTTATTTACCACCCTATATAAAAAAAGAACTGACGAAATATTCTCTCGTATAATGGAACTCCACAAAAAACTTGTTAAAATTATTTTGTTCCAATTCCAATTTCGGTTTAATGACACCGTAACTGTATTCATTTACAGAATTCTAAACAATATTAATGGCATTTGAATTATTCAGAATGTCGTTGTTAGCTAAAACATGCGGTCGGAATAGTTCAATTTAGTGTTGTGGTACAAATTCATAAATTGGTTATCGATAGACAGCGAAAAGTAGCTAAAAATTTACACTATCATTACCTATATACATTTATCAACAAGGTTTAATTAAAGAACACTAAACCTCTCAGGAGGCTAATTCTGGTGCTAAAATACAACAACTTTAACTATAGGGCAAAATTCAAAATCATAAAAGAATTAGGTACTTCTTCATACTAACAGACCGATTACGATTTATAAAAGTATCTTGTTGTTAAGACTTCAAAGTTGGTCCCACTGACAAAGTTGTTGTGAACACCAGAATCAGCCCATAGGAAGTTTATCATTATTTTCATAATACCTTGCCGATGGTCTTAAATGAGTGTCCATAGAATATAAAATTCGACACAAAAAAATATGTGGTCACCATTAACCAGCTTTAACTGAATAATTAGTTTTGTACATCACTTTCATCAAAGGGCTACACATTCTATAGGTAACATTGCATTTCTTTTTTGATTTAAACTTAATTGCACTGATTTTTAAAATCGTACAAAACAATCAGATACTTATTGTTATTCAGGCTACCTTCTGTCACGGTATTCTGTCGAAATGAAATGAATGTGGGTAAACTGTCGATACTCGATAGCCAAAGCATCGACACTGCTACAACACTATCTAACCCGTAATTACTAAGCACTCAAATTTAACTACTATTTAATGCAAGTAGAACTAATTATGTACCTATACCTTCGAGTACATAGTTTTCATATCGCGAATACCTAAACTGAAACTTTGGTAATGTATTTTTTTATATGCTGAAGATAAAGTGCGTAAACTGTCGATTTGAAGAATTTATTTAAAAAAGAATAGGACAGCACAATAATTTATTATTACGAATAATGTAACATTTTGGATAATTATAATTTATGAAATAAAATTGGATGTGACGCAATAATTATTTTTTAAAGGATTAAACGTGTATAATATAAATTGTTAAATTAATTAGTTAACTTCAAGTTTTAGTATTGTATTTTAAATGATTAAGATTCGTTTAAAATTAGATATTGATTTGTTACCAAATAAATTGTAAAGTTTATTTCAAATAGAAACATGTATAGTTGTATGCAATGGCATTGGTTCTAGTCTTAATTATTCATATAAAAGTTTGTGAAAATTTTGGTCATTTCAATAGCATGTTAAGCAGTTTTTAAAACAGCTGTTAGGTATTTTAAACTTAAATTATCTATTTTCCTTGTGTTTCCCAGACTTTTACTGATCCTAAATAAATTAAGCTCTAAAATTTTGAATTTTATCGATATAATTCACATCCTTATCGTGTTTTTTTATTCAGGACAATATTTTATTAATGTTGAATAAATTCAAAGCATTATAAAATTATACAATAGGTACACTTTAACGCATAAATTGTTTACGTTTTTTCAGTTTTTTTTTTTCATTATGAATTCTTGTTTTTGCGGTAACTACATTTTGCCGACCAATGATTCGCAAAAATGTTGCGTACTCTGTTCTAACGAAGAGACATTTAAAATCACAGAAAAAAAAGTATTTAAGTTTTTAAAATCCATTTAACAGTTAACATGTTAAAAACTCCATCGTTACACAAAAAATAGAACAGAATTTATATGATTAAAAAAAAAAGTATACACAGGCATAGTTTTTTTATGTGTCGTACACAAAGTTATTTTTGTCCGATTGAAACTGAGGTATATGGTTTTTTTCGAATATATCGCTATGATATTTAGATGGTTTGACGTTTTGTCTATTTTTAAATACTTGTAATTAAATAACCAGACATTAATAATGAAATCATTATACCAAAATAATAGAACTAGCAGAATTGATTATTACGAAGTGAACATAGGTACATTTAACTTGCATTTGGGTATTATAGATTAATATTATTGTGCAAAATAACCTTGTGTGTTTAATTTAATTGTCATTAACACGTTGAACAATCCTTTTGTTAAAATTATTATGATATTTAAATTAGACAGATAATTGCCATACTTTTCAGTATCATCAATTCATTTATTTGTGTGTGGATGACATTGTTACTGTACTTAATAATGTTTATGGCCAAACGTAAATACTGATTAAATTGACATTTACATGATTCCCGGGCATTTAGAAAAATAATATAATAACTGATCAAATAATTAAATTGTTCGGACTTTATAAATTATGCTTATCACCTATTGGGCAGGATAATAAAACGACCGCAGTACCAGTCACTTCGATCTCTCGGCTCTCGCATTTTGGTCACTTTTTTAACCTAACCTAACCAGATGAACATCCAACTTGACTCGAAATCCAATGATTTCGATATTCTTTGGGTTTGGTTAGGTTAACCAGTGACCACAACATTGCGCGAGCCGAGTGAGCGAAGCGAGCAGTGCTGCGGCAGCGGCCGGCGAAACGACAAAACCAAGCATTTAATTTCGTGTTGTGTGGTTGGTTACTTTCGTAATGCATAGTGCCATAATCGTAACTTATTTTTTATTCCCAGCTAACGTATTCCCAGTTATTACAGTAATGATGTTATACGCCTATTGTAAATTACTAATATATTATATTATTTCTATTGCATTCTGGCAATAAAAAATCTAATTAAAATCAGCAAAGTAAAATAGCTGAACCCGAAATGTGTTAAAAGAATAACAAAAGGTTATCAAGGTCAAGGTTCGATTCCAATTAGCAACTCTTTAACAAAAATAAACCAGCCTTACTATCGGCCAACCAAAAGTATGAGATTTGCAACGGCTTTAATGGATTTAGCGATAGTTAAAACAAAGTTTCAGTAAAAACAAGGTTGTTCCACATGCAATTAAAATATCTCCCTGTTAGAAAATGCAAATTTATTTCTCACTTTTTGACATCACACAACTTTAATGATTTTTTTCCTATTACCCTCAATTTCTTTAGAGGTTATACCAAAATTTCAGTGGCAGTGGAAATTACTCAGCCCTTTGAGGGAGTTTGTAACTGAAATTAAAACTTTTGAAGGCAGCCCTCGCGTTTACTGAATCGAGGGAAGTGGGGTTATAAAATAGTGATGGGACTGTGATATTCACCTGGCTCGAATATCGAAAAGTAATCTGTGAATCGTTAGAACTTTTTAACAAAAACTAACGAAAGTATTAACCTACAATAGGACTTTCCTTTGCAGGGTACATGATGCCTCACCGCAATACTTCACCACGTAAAGTTAGTAGTTACTTAAATCTAGTGCCCATTATATTTTTGTCGTATTATAAGCAAGGCAGTTGTTTCCTTGCCATATACCTACTGACAAGAGCTTAAATTATTATGCTGCCAGAAAAAAAGACAAACGTGACAAAATATCTACGTGTCTTTTTAGAATCAAGTATTTTTTTAGTGGCTAAGTTTTTGGAATGCAAAGGAAATCATCGTCATCATATAAAAATCCGCCTGTCAACACACCAATGACTGTCATAGTCTGGACAATGACTTTTTTTAGAAGCGTCTCCCAGACACGAGCAATTAAAATAAGATCAATTTATGAATCGACTTTTTATTTAAAGCAACTATGAACGCCAATCACCTCGCAATAAAAGAGGTCTGATTTGAAAAACACGGGTTTTTTTTTTGGTCAACTCTGAAAATACTCGATAAATTAGCGACATGTCATATCCCATCACTGGCTATAAAAATATCCATTGGAATCGTAAATATTTAACCTTTGCGTTTTAATCTGTGCTGGAGAGGTCTTTTTCAGTTGCTTTAATTTTATGGGTTTAAGACGATGTAATAATTTTTGAGCCCCTTACAAAGAGAACCTTTTGGTCGTGTTGTTTTTAACATAATTCATTATGAAAAGACATTATTTTACTGCGGTCGTACTGTGAGAGAACCCTTTGGAAACAGATTGGGGCGTGCAATGTAAAAACATTTATATTTATATTAATATCAATCATTTGATGACAAGTTTTTGAGCTAAATTAAGTCTAACGTTAACGCCCAAATACTGGAATGACATTCAACGTAGTTAAACATTAAAGTTAATAAAGTGCGTAAACTGTCGATTTGAAGAATTTATTTAAAAAAGAATAGGACAGCACAATAATTTATTATTACGAATAATGTAACATTTTGGATAATTATAATTTATGAAATAAAATTGGATGTGACGCAATAATTATTTTTTAAAGGATTAAACGTGTATAATATAAATTGTTAAATTAATTAGTTAACTTCAAGTTTTAGTATTGTATTTTAAATGATTAAGATTCGTTTAAAATTAGATATTGATTTGTTACCAAATAAATTGTAAAGTTTATTTCAAATAGAAACATGTATAGTTGTATGCAATGGCATTGGTTCTAGTCTTAATTATTCATATAAAAGTTTGTGAAAATTTTGGTCATTTCAATAGCATGTTAAGCAGTTTTTAAAACAGCTGTTAGGTATTTTAAACTTAAATTATCTATTTTCCTTGTGTTTCCCAGACTTTTACTGATCCTAAATAAATTAAGCTCTAAAATTTTGAATTTTATCGATATAATTCACATCCTTATCGTGTTTTTTTATTCAGGACAATATTTTATTAATGTTGAATAAATTCAAAGCATTATAAAATTATACAATAGGTACACTTTAACGCATAAATTGTTTACGTTTTTTCAGTTTTTTTTTTTCATTATGAATTCTTGTTTTTGCGGTAACTACATTTTGCCGACCAATGATTCGCAAAAATGTTGCGTACTCTGTTCTAACGAAGAGACATTTAAAATCACAGAAAAAAAAGTATTTAAGTTTTTAAAATCCATTTAACAGTTAACATGTTAAAAACTCCATCGTTACACAAAAAATAGAACAGAATTTATATGATTAAAAAAAAAAGTATACACAGGCATAGTTTTTTTATGTGTCGTACACAAAGTTATTTTTGTCCGATTGAAACTGAGGTATATGGTTTTTTTCGAATATATCGCTATGATATTTAGATGGTTTGACGTTTTGTCTATTTTTAAATACTTGTAATTAAATAACCAGACATTAATAATGAAATCATTATACCAAAATAATAGAACTAGCAGAATTGATTATTACGAAGTGAACATAGGTACATTTAACTTGCATTTGGGTATTATAGATTAATATTATTGTGCAAAATAACCTTGTGTGTTTAATTTAATTGTCATTAACACGTTGAACAATCCTTTTGTTAAAATTATTATGATATTTAAATTAGACAGATAATTGCCATACTTTTCAGTATCATCAATTCATTTATTTGTGTGTGGATGACATTGTTACTGTACTTAATAATGTTTATGGCCAAACGTAAATACTGATTAAATTGACATTTACATGATTCCCGGGCATTTAGAAAAATAATATAATAACTGATCAAATAATTAAATTGTTCGGACTTTATAAATTATGCTTATCACCTATTGGGCAGGATAATAAAACGACCGCAGTACCAGTCACTTCGATCTCTCGGCTCTCGCATTTTGGTCACTTTTTTAACCTAACCTAACCAGATGAACATCCAACTTGACTCGAAATCCAATGATTTCGATATTCTTTGGGTTTGGTTAGGTTAACCAGTGACCACAACATTGCGCGAGCCGAGTGAGCGAAGCGAGCAGTGCTGCGGCAGCGGCCGGCGAAACGACAAAACCAAGCATTTAATTTCGTGTTGTGTGGTTGGTTACTTTCGTAATGCATAGTGCCATAATCGTAACTTATTTTTTATTCCCAGCTAACGTATTCCCAGTTATTACAGTAATGATGTTATACGCCTATTGTAAATTACTAATATATTATATTATTTCTATTGCATTCTGGCAATAAAAAATCTAATTAAAATCAGCAAAGTAAAATAGCTGAACCCGAAATGTGTTAAAAGAATAACAAAAGGTTATCAAGGTCAAGGTTCGATTCCAATTAGCAACTCTTTAACAAAAATAAACCAGCCTTACTATCGGCCAACCAAAAGTATGAGATTTGCAACGGCTTTAATGGATTTAGCGATAGTTAAAACAAAGTTTCAGTAAAAACAAGGTTGTTCCACATGCAATTAAAATATCTCCCTGTTAGAAAATGCAAATTTATTTCTCACTTTTTGACATCACACAACTTTAATGATTTTTTTCCTATTACCCTCAATTTCTTTAGAGGTTATACCAAAATTTCAGTGGCAGTGGAAATTACTCAGCCCTTTGAGGGAGTTTGTAACTGAAATTAAAACTTTTGAAGGCAGCCCTCGCGTTTACTGAATCGAGGGAAGTGGGGTTATAAAATAGTGATGGGACTGTGATATTCACCTGGCTCGAATATCGAAAAGTAATCTGTGAATCGTTAGAACTTTTTAACAAAAACTAACGAAAGTATTAACCTACAATAGGACTTTCCTTTGCAGGGTACATGATGCCTCACCGCAATACTTCACCACGTAAAGTTAGTAGTTACTTAAATCTAGTGCCCATTATATTTTTGTCGTATTATAAGCAAGGCAGTTGTTTCCTTGCCATATACCTACTGACAAGAGCTTAAATTATTATGCTGCCAGAAAAAAAGACAAACGTGACAAAATATCTACGTGTCTTTTTAGAATCAAGTATTTTTTTAGTGGCTAAGTTTTTGGAATGCAAAGGAAATCATCGTCATCATATAAAAATCCGCCTGTCAACACACCAATGACTGTCATAGTCTGGACAATGACTTTTTTTAGAAGCGTCTCCCAGACACGAGCAATTAAAATAAGATCAATTTATGAATCGACTTTTTATTTAAAGCAACTATGAACGCCAATCACCTCGCAATAAAAGAGGTCTGATTTGAAAAACACGGGTTTTTTTTTTGGTCAACTCTGAAAATACTCGATAAATTAGCGACATGTCATATCCCATCACTGGCTATAAAAATATCCATTGGAATCGTAAATATTTAACCTTTGCGTTTTAATCTGTGCTGGAGAGGTCTTTTTCAGTTGCTTTAATTTTATGGGTTTAAGACGATGTAATAATTTTTGAGCCCCTTACAAAGAGAACCTTTTGGTCGTGTTGTTTTTAACATAATTCATTATGAAAAGACATTATTTTACTGCGGTCGTACTGTGAGAGAACCCTTTGGAAACAGATTGGGGCGTGCAATGTAAAAACATTTATATTTATATTAATATCAATCATTTGATGACAAGTTTTTGAGCTAAATTAAGTCTAACGTTAACGCCCAAATACTGGAATGACATTCAACGTAGTTAAACTTATATTTTTTAAATGTCTCTCCTACCTAACGTAAGTACATAACTTTGCCTGTGTAACCTTACCTGATGACAAATTATAGTAAATAGATTCTTGTAACTATAAGAGTTTTAATTTAATTTAATGCAGAAAAAAGGTGAATGTAAGTAATATAAATAAAACACAGAACATAATACATATTTTTATTTTTTCTAGTGCAAGTATTCGTTAGTTTTTTTAATAAATCGGTAAAAAATAGCCACAGAAAACGTGTGAGTTTATTTATTAAATAACTTACGTAATTAATTTTATCTATTCTTCAATACTATTATTTAATGTATTAAGTTGTCAGACGACCTGGTAAAGGTTGCAGAGAGCCGCTGGATGTAGGCCACTTCGAACCGGCCAATCTGGAAGTCACTACGGGAGGTCTATGTTCAGCAGTGGACGTCCTATGGCTGAAACGATGATGATTATTATTATCTAGATGTAGGACGAAATCTCTGAATTGATTATCCGATACCATTATTTATTAATTTTCATAATGAACCTTTCGCATGGACACAGAGTTCTTTTTATCCTAAAAAAAACCTTACGAAGGCGAAGCCGCAGGCACAAGCTAGTTTATAACAGTTTGTGAATTAAAGATTGTATGGGTGTTAAGTTTTTTATAGTTTTTATACATCATCAAAAACGTTTTGTGTAAATCAATGTCATAATATAATTAATGTGTAACTTTTTTATGATAAGAATGGTAACATTTTAAGTTTATTTTAATTGGCTTTTACTAAAATCCTAGGTAGTATTTAAAAAAAAATCTTAATTTTGTTTGTTTAATCAGCATCTTAATATCAAGGCTTTAGATGAAATTGTATATTTTAATACTCAAAGTAGTTTAATAGTGTACATAGTTTGTAAATAGCTTACTATTGTAATTTATATATTGTTAAATTTGTAATTACCGAATAAATTTTAAGGTGTTTTTAAATGATTGTTTTATTTAATAATAATAATATGTTTTTCGCAATCACATCAATTATCTAGCCCCAAACTAAGCAAAGCTTCTACTAAGGCGACTAGCTTGTACTATTTAAATATTTTAAAAGTCTGATGCATATTACTCGTAAACACCTATTTAAAATTAATATTGAACAATATCACATACATTACTCTAATCCTAAAGTAAGTGGCTAAAGCACTTGTGTTATAGAAATCAGAAACAACGACTGTAGCAGAACACTCAGACCCCAAACAACATAAACAAGTTTCTTTTCTACATCAACCCAACCGAGAATCGAACCCGGGACCGCAGAGATCACGATACCAAGTCCGGCGTACTCGCCTCTCAGCTACTGAGGTCGTCCGTAAAACCAATGCCAAGTCTGCCCCCCTAGCATGACCACCAAAACACGATAAATGATAAGATATAGCGATATATCGACGCCTACTGTAAAAATATGATAGACGTAGCCGCCATTTTGAATTTTTATCGCAACATCGATTATAATATGTGACGTCACTGGCACGGCAATTCAAATTGGCCACTATATCTATCATATTTTTACAGTTGGTGTCGATATATCGCTATATCATATCGTGATGCTCATGCTGGGAAGGCTGGATTCATAACCATTTAGCATTTGTTGTGACAGTCACGGACATAAAGTGTTGTTCTAACAAAAACAACAATTATTATCTAGTTCCAAGCTAAGTATAGTTTGTATTATGGTAACTAGATAACGGATAGACATCATCATCATCATTTCAGCCATAGGACGTCCACTGCTGAACATAGGCCTCCCCCAGTGAATTCCAGATTGGCCGGTTGGAAGCGGCCCGCATCCTGCAACCTTTACCAGGTTATCTGTCTACCTTTGTAGGTGGACGTCCTGCGCTGCGCTTGCCGGTACGTGGCCTCCATTCGAGAACCTTTCTGCCCCATCGGCCGTCAGTTCTACGTGCTATGTGCCCCGCCCACTGCCACTTCAGCTTGCTTATCCGTTGGGCTATGTCAGCAACTTTTGTTCGTTTACGAATCTCCTCATTCCTGATTCGATCTCGCAAAGAAACACCGAGCATAGCCCTTTCCATAGCACGCTGTGCAACCTTGAGCTTTCTTATGAGGCCTATAGTGAGAGGCCACGTTTCAGTTCCATATGTCATCACTGGTAACACGGATAGACATACCTAAACACATTATAATATGACATTCATGAATTAAGTACAAATGTTTTAGCTTATAACACAAACATTTGCCCTTGCGGGATTCAAACCTACGGCTACTTTGTATCCAAGCAAGCAAACCAAGCGGTTGCAGATTCGAATCCAGCTACACTAGACATTCGTCAATTTATTACAAATATTAAAAGCTATTTCGCTAAATCCCTACAGTAATTTTATCATCCTAGCCCGTTTTTCTCAATTCCCTCCATTATCGGCAATAATCCTATTTGCCTAGCTCTTAGAGTGTTCCTATTTTCTGCTGAGTTTGATTAGAGAAAACCTTTGCTTCACAGATAAAATATGTCAAAGTCTGAAGCACTTAAGGAATTTACTTTATTTAAAAAGGTATACAAGGTCGCCTTTTATAAACTGGTAAAACTTTAACAGAACTTTTAATTATTTTAGAGAAACCGGGCCCTATTATTTTCGTTCTTAAAAAAACGGACTAGTTTTCATTTTTATTATTACTAAGCAAAAAAAATAATTTTAAGAGCATCTTGTCTAGTCTGAAACGTCCCTACGTCATCGCCTCTGTCTCTCTCATTTCAATCGTGCCTCACTCTTCCCTCGGGGTGCACGTACTGGGCACGGGGTGTTTTATTTTACGTTGAAATCAAAATAGTTTTTGGCGTTTTTCTCGAAAAGTGGCTTTTAATTTTCTTTTTTTTAACAAAAATGGTTCATTTATGTTTTTGTAATTGCTCTTTAAATTTCACCAGTTTATAAAAGGCGACCTTATAGGTAGGCACACCATCAGATATTACAGTTTACCAAAAGATGCACAGTTTAGACAGCTTATCGCTAAAAGCGATCTCTTCCAGGCAACCTTTAAGCAGAGGTCAGGTAAGAAGAAAGGAGAAAGTGTTGCAAAATTTTACATACCTGATGAAAAAATATAAAAATCCAAATGGAAATAAACTTTAAACAATGTACACACAATATACATACATAACAAATTGAATAACAAAAACTAACCCTAAAAATAAAAAATATAAATATGTACAAAAATATTTACAAGTAAAAAATGTGTCCCAAATCGCTGTCCAATGATCGGGGCATGGTGCCAAGAAGGCTGGCCGCATTTCCACGCTGAATGGCCAAACTGATACGTTGACCAAGAAATGCGCCAGCCCTCCGGTCGCCCGTACAGTCAATCAGCCGCTTGGCTAACTGACTGTACAGTCGATGTGCGCTAGGTCCCCACCGCCCGAGCGTCTCGACCCCAAACGGCTCAAACATGTAGGAACTACTGAGACCTACATACTAGCGACGCTTAAGGTCCTCCGCTGATAACTATAATCTTATATATATAACAAAGTCGGGTTAGTTACACCATTTATAAGTCAAGAACGGCTGGACCGATTTTAATGATGTTTGATTTGTTAGATTTATCTCCGCCCTGAAAAGCAGAATAACCTAAAAAATTCACTGAAAAAATTAAGAGGCGGTACGAAGTTCGCCGGGACAGCTAGTATTTTATATAAAAGTGTCGTATTATAGATATCTCATCAGCTCATCGAAATAGCCATTTCTAGAGTATCTCAACAATGAAGTTCTTAACTTCCATTCCATCTTTCTTGGCAGAAATAGTTCCTGTTCTGTACAAGTTTGACCTCATGACAAAAACCTGAATCTTTAATTAAAACAATGATTTTACAAAACAAAACAAAACATTGCTAATTTTTATAAGATGTTCTCCAAAAGCCTATACTAGAGAATCGAGCACCTTGTCCAGAGACAATCTCTGCATTTCCGTCAAAAACGATGTAAAACCACCATCAATTGAACTGGAGACGTATTTTTGAATCATGCGAATTCCAATCCGAATACGAAATCGCAAGATTCGCATGAGAATTCCTAAAATCACTGTTTTTGTAAATCATTTCGTCAATTCTGTAACGAGTGGCCCTACCCACTCGTTTTACGTTTTCTACTAGTAGCAAGTATGGAAGAATGACATTGACAACAACAACAAAAAAACATTGTTTGACATTTTTTTTACATAATATAACTTTTTATATACGTTCCGTTTTAATCGGTTCACTACCGGTTTTTAAAATCAATTGATTAAAAATAGGATTTATACTTAAGCAGATTATACTATCTTTAAAAAACAACATAAAATTTTAATGTCGCTGAAAGCGCTCCTGCAGCGAAATGCAGAAACACGAAATAAAATATTATATTTCCATCTCGGTCCAATCTCGTTGTTTGGTGCTGCAATATTTCGTTTGAGTTTTATGTTCTATGAAAAGGACTTGTTGCTTGCGAAACTGCTTTATTTATCTTTTTGCGATGTCACATTTTATCCGTGTGATTTATGGATGCTAAGAGTTGAGACAAACAATTGTCAATAACTACCGTGGCAACAAATATGCGAAGTTGCATGAAATTAAAAGACAAAATTGAGACGTTGTTATAGAAACATACCTATAAGTATTACAAAGTAAGATCGCGTGTAATGGTAACCTACGTTTTTCTTTGTGAAACAAAATACAAGATTTAAATGAAATTTTGTCTTATTGCTACATGAGATCTCCAGAAAACATGGCAAAAAGACTCATCATTATTTCAGCCATAGGACGTCCACTGCTGAACATAGGCCTCCCCCAGTGACTTCCAGATTGGCCGGTTGGAAGCGGCCCGCATTCAGCGGCTTCCTGCAACCTTTACCAGTTTTCACCAACCAACCATGGTGAAACCATGGCGAAAAGATTCACAATAATAAATTAAAACCTTAACACCTAGCCCTGTTTATCAACAGTTAACTACTTATCAAATTGAATGCGTTAATTTAGACAGTAGACTTAAAATCGTCTGTTAGTAATGTAATGCTTTGTTTTGAATAACGGTTACTGAGATTGGTAAGAGTGGACTATAACTCCACTCTTACCAATCTCAGTAACCGTTATTCAAAACAGTATAACTCAGTATAGTCGCCAAATTAATTCGAGCATGTAATTTCAAAAGCTTACTACTTAATTCCAAATTGTCAAAAAATAATTAAATAAATATTATAAAAATTGCTAAAATCTACACAACATTTTGAGCATAGTATTTGATACCTATACTTCGGGAGAAAAATAAAATAAAATCATTGAAAAACAAACAGAACATATGACTTTTTTCTCTTACTTCTTTTTAACCGCTTAAGCGATTTAATTCATAGATCATAATCGCCTTAAGCCGTTAGAGGCTGATAGTACGATAGATAAATAAATAAGTAACAAAGTTTATCGATACATGTAACGTAGATATACCAGTGAAAGAGTGTAGTTTATTCTGTAAAATAAAACAACAGACTGCACAAACAGTACTCTGAGAACCGAACTCACTTATAACAAACAATACGTACATTTTATCGAAATTGAATTGTGTTTATTCGTTACTAATTAGAGTTCTCACAGAACTTTTGTTCAACAACTTTCCGTGCATATTCATGAATGCATTAAACTATTAACAATGCTCTTTAACCATCGTTAGTTAATTAAAACAATGACTCACTTCTATATTGTAGCAGCCACAGCATAATTGCATGCACAGCCAGCCCTGGGCGACGAATTTGTCATTTCATTACCCTCTGTTCTGCTCAACTGGGAACCGTCCACAGCCTAAATAAATAAGATTAGAAACAGAACATTTATCACAAAAAGTCGACACATAAGAAATAATTGAACGTACAGTAGGCCAAAAAATAGTTATTAACAAAAAAATCTCTTTCAATGCCCAAATTTTGGTCTTCTAGCATATAACACAGTGATTTTTATTCCTTACCTCGCTTGGGACCACAGAAATTGGTGTCTGGCGCATATTTACTTGTAATATTTTGACAAAAACTGCATAGCCATACAACAGCCTGCAGGTGATGTCAAAACGCGTTTTGTTAGGCTGTTATGAGTTAAGTCAATATAAAATGTCAAAGGAAAGTTGCTAGCTTTATATGCATCCATATATTTTTTTATGGCATACAGTTCCTCTATCGGACGTATTGTTGAAGCATTAGAAATGAATCTTGAATACGAACGCGTAAACAATTATGTTCTAATGCACACGATTTTCCGAATTTTTCAGTGTTGCTGTTAAAATGGAATCATATGAAAGCGGAGCGTGATTTTTAAGTATTCGCATGCGAATATTCAAATCGAAATTCGAATGCTTTAAAAATACGTTTAAAGGTCTAAAAATATTTTACTGGCGGTTCTTATTAGGCTGTGTCGTGGATAAAGCTTCGCCAAAACATGCGAGACCATGCAGGACTGGTGTATGCTATCATTGCTTTGTTTCGCTCAAAAAGCATTCTGACTGCGGTTTAATGTAATTTCTACAGTTTTCTCTTTTTAGGGGTCCGTGCCCTTTTGTTTGTCACTCTGTTGTTTGTCTGTCCATCCATATTTATGCCACAAGTTTTTATTATTTCAACGGAATGAGTTACCGACTAGAAACATCGATTACGTTTTGTATTTCTGCTATCCCTAAACTAAACCACTACATTTAAATTTAATTAAATCTGTCATGAGAATAATTAAAAAAGAAACTATTTTTTATTAAATAATATATATCTTAATATGCCTGCTACTTTTTCCTTTTTTTTAAATCTTCAAAACAAAATATGTAAGCGTTTCGGTTTGCCAACATTGACGACCTACTTGGCGTAGTGGCGCCGTAATTCCAGGGTTCGATTACTGGTTTTGGGTCAATTCAGAGAACGAATTTAAATGGTCTCAGTTCTGGTTTTGCTGGGAGACAAAAAAAAATATAGTCTCGTACCTCGTAACACAAGGATATTGATTCTTTAGGGCTGATTCGGGTGCTTAAATACAACAAATTTCGTATGGGACAATAGTGACCGAGTTTCTTGAGCTGCTTCTTTTCGGCACTAGCCAACAATGTGTCCCGTAGCAGTAAAAAAATGGGACATATGAACGAGTGGTTTAAGCTTTGCAGAAATAAATTGGTTTTATTAGACCGAAATGAACTCGCAAAAAATAACATTCCCCTGTAATCGTAACAGCTGATTGGCCTACTTCTGTAGTGTTTTTTTTGTGCGATTTCGATTTCGGTCCTCTGCAAAAGGTTAGTTACCAGAATCAACCCTAAAGAGAATTTGCGTAAATTTGGTTACACCTTGTCTTGTCACCAATAAGTAAGAAATATCGGACAATAATTGTGTCTCGCGCATGTGTTCTGTATTCAGAGATTCAGTGGCAAGGAACCCTGCGAGAGGTCTATTAAATAATAGACTGCGGGAGTTCTATTATCCTAAACAACTGCTTTGCAGTTAAAAAAACAATTGAAATATGTTCACTGAGCACTTACCCCTGAGGGTTTTCGTTTTTTGTGACTGAGTTAGCATTAAACTTAACCTGATGGTAATTTATGATAAAGTCTAAAGTGGACTTTTGGGTTGTATTAAATCCCTTTCTTCCGAGTAATTTCGACTTATTGGACATTTAAGGATAAATAAATAAATGTAAGACAACAACACATACATTGCTCTGATCTTAAGGCAAGTAAGTAGCTCAAACACTTGTGTAGCCAGATCATAAAATTGACCAATTCATGATGTAACCGATCATTTCATAAAATGGTGGTATTTCATGTCAAAGTCAAAGTCAAAGTCAAAGTCAAAAATCATTTATTCAGTTTAGGGCAGAAAACTGCCACTTATGAACGTCAATAATAACATTATTGGCCCATATGGGGCAGAACATGTCTCCTTATTTTTTGGGCCCTACTAGCGCTTCGAGACAAGACACAGACAATCTGGCAAGTGCTGAGAAGAAACGCCGGAAAAAACTCAGTCACCACTAGCTGCCACAAAAAAAAGGAAAAGAAAATAATGTATACCTGTGCGAGCAGGGCAGTATTTAATTCCAGACATTTTTGTCATTTAAATAGTCATTAACAGTATAATAACCCTTTTTCATCAAAATAATCTTAACATGCGATTTAAACTCAAACATGGGTAGTTCAACAATAGACTGTGGTAATTTGTTAAAAAAGCGAATACATTTCCCCATGAACGAATTACTCACTTTATGCAGTCTGAAATTTGAAACAGCAAGTTTATCTTTATTCCGGGTATTAAAATTATGTTTGTCACTTTTCTTAGGGAAAAGATGCAGGTTTTTGCGAATGTACATAATATTTTCATAAATGAATTGAGAGGCCACTGTAAGTATATTAATTTCCTTAAACAGTTCTTTTAATGAGTCTCGTGGTCGAAGGTTGTAAATTGCCCGTACAGCTCTCTTTTGTAGTACAAAGATAGATTCAATATCGGCTGCTGAGCCCCATAACAATATTCCGTATGACATTATACTATGAAAGTAGCTAAAATACTCTAATCTTGCCGTTCCAACATCAGTCAATTGTCTTATCTTTACCACAGCATAAGCAGCTGAACTAAGTCTTCCTGACAGTCTCAATTTGAGCACCCCATTGCAGACGGGAATCTAAAGTTATTCCCAAAAAGGTAGTGGAATTACTAGTATCCAGTCGTTCATCTTTTACAATGATATTTGTTGAGACCTGCCTTACATTTGGCATTGTAAATTTTATGCATTTCGTTTTGCTTGCATTGAGCAAAAGATTGTTGGTACTAAACCAATGCAGAACCCGCGAGAGTGCATTATTTACATCGTCAAAAGATTCTTGACCTCTTTTAATTTTAAAGATCAGTGATGTATCATCTGCAAATAATACCACCTCACATAGGTCGGTTGCAAAGTAAGGAAGGTCATTTATATAAATTAGAAATAGCAGGGGTCCTAATATTGATCCCTGCGGTACACCCATGGTAAGAGGTGCGGTACACCCATGATATGGCCAACTAAAACTAACCATGTCGTTTAAACGTCAACATTCAATGAAATGTCAATCCAAGTTTGGCCATATCATTAAACGTTAACAGTAAGTTACGTGAATTTGTTTAATATTTGTAATCTTGGTCGATAGATACATTAAATATTTTAAATAGTTAATATTTTTAAACAAAACACTTGAATAGCTAAATAACCTAACTAACCTCTCAAATTACGTTCCGAACTTCTTGATTTTCTGACGTTGCGCTCGTTATTTGAGTGACTTTTATAAAAATCGCCTAGCTTGGGGTCGTAACAATATTTCACTGCACTTTCACCTTCAATTTATACATTTTAATTCACTTTGAAATAAAATATTATTATTCATCACACAAACAAAGCACCATTAGCGCCTCTACCGGTGGTTAATGTAACGATTTTACGATATGATCACTAATGTTTGACCATTTCATGAAGTAGTCGTGCGTTTAGCTGTTTATATCGTCAAACGCTGAGTATTCATTGATCTGGTTAGACCACATCATGATGTAGGCAGCGTGCTCTGTTCTATATCATGAAATACCACCATTTTATGAAATTATCGGTCACATCATGAAATGAACAATTTTACGATCTGGCCACGACATAGAAATCAGAAACAACGAAGGTCAATAACCAGGCCTGACCTAACATAGAAAATTTTATAAGATTGGTAAGATGAGTACAGGAGGTCATTACAATGAAACAAATGAAAAATTTTAAAACTTTGTTATCAAATTGACTTCAACAAGGCAAGGAGCTGGCACGGGACAGGGACAAAAGTGGAGAACTTCGTCGCAGGCCAAGATCCACTTAAGGTCGCTGAGCTAACGAAGTAAGTACGAGTATATTGTACTTGTAATCTCGAAAAACCTTTATCAAAGGATGACTAAAACATTTTTAAGATGTAAGTGAAGCCGTAAGCACAGTTTAAAGAACTGTGGGTCAAAGCTTATGACGTAATGAATACTTATGTTTGGATGAAAAATCTTATTGGAAATATGTGTAATAAAGTGAAGCTAATAAATATAAACGACTGAAAAAATTTCATTTTTTTATTTTTAAATAATTTTAGCTGCATTGATAAATAAAGGTTTTGTTTACTTACTTTGAAAAAAAAAAACGATTCCGTCCAGTGGTGTGTCGATTTAGAATAAAAATAATAATATGCCGAATACATATAGCATGGTAGAAAGGATAAAGTAGTTGACAAGTGGTTAGCAAAAAAATTACGATCATGACTTAAACTTCGTTTTTTTGCATTTAAATGGCATGCTTTTAGGCAGATATTGTTAGTGATTTCAAAATTTTTCAAAATTGTGGTGACAGTACCAAAAATGTTTATACTATACTACGTCAAAAAAGCTACGTTCTAACTCATAAAACAAGCAAGCTAAGAGCTTTCAAAATTATAAAAAAATAGAGATAGAATTTAATAATTGCTATAGGATTTTTTTTATTAACACTTTTTGTCGATACATTTTGGTGTTGTTTCACAGCCTTACGGGACTTCACTTTATAGGAGGGTTACAACAGAAGTACAAAGCCGCAGGCGAAACAGTTTGTATTCAAGGTTTATTAATGCAAGGTAAATAGTTAGAGGTCTACCTCCTATGCAATAGTTCCAAAGTGTATGTTGTTGTAGCCGCTGATACAATGTAGCTGAGCAAATTGTTTCTAGCTAACTAAGAATTTGGTCGAACATAAGTACAGTTTTTATATAAGTGACGTAACTATTACAGGGTAGAGACGAAAATAAGAAATGACAACCTTTGAAGAACCCAGTAGAAGATTATACGAAATGACGACCTTTGACGTCCTCTGTTGCCGAGAGGCGAGCATACCGGACTTGGTGTCGCTACCTCTGAGGTCCCGGGTTCGATTCCCGGTCGGTCAATTTATAAAAATAAATTTTCTATATTGTTTCGGGTAGTGGTGTTGTGGTACTGTCGTTGTTTCTGATTTCTGTAACACAAGTTCTTAAGCTTAATCATAGGATTAGATCAATGTATGTGATGTTGTCCAATATTATTTATTAAAAAAAATTAAAGCACAGTTTTTACTAGTCTTTAAAAGCAACTTATACTATAGCAACATCAAAATCTTAGTCTAACTACATCTTATACAAATATGCGCCAGTTCTCTTCACTTCCTGATGTAATGCTCGAATCTGAACTGTTACATTACATGTGAATGTTCCCGGCAAGGTAGCGTCTTAAAATGACAGTCGCCGGGTTATCATATATCTACTAAAGCAATGCAACTTTTTGATTAAGCATCTCGGCGGTTGCCTTAAAACTGGACAATGATTAAGTACTCGTATCTACCTAACTTCATCATTAATCATCATTTCAGCCATAAGACATCCACTGTTAAACAAAGTCCTCCAAAATTTACTTCCAGATTAGCCGGTTGGAAGCGGCCGGCACCCAGCGTCTTCCTGCGATCTTTACCAGGTCGTCTATCCACCTTGTGGGTGGATGTCCTACGCTTACCGATACATGGCCTCCATCCTAAAACCTTTCTGCCCTATCGGCCGTCAGTTCTAAGTGCAATGTGCCCCGCCCACTGCCACTTTAGCTTGCTAATTGGTTGGGCTATGTCAACGACTTTGTTCAATTACGGAACTCCTCATTTCTGATTCGATCTCGCAATAAACACCGAGCATAGCCCTTTTCATAACACGCTGTGTAACCTTGAGCTTTCTGATGAGGCCCATAGTGCCACGTTTTAGCTCCATACGTCATCACTGGTAACACACACTGGAGCACATAGCACGTGGAACCGAGAGCCGACGGGGCAGAAAGGTTGTAGAATGAAGACTACCTACCAGCAATCTTAGGACGTCTATCTCACCCACAAGGTGGACTGACGACCTGGTAAAGGTTGCAGGAAGTCAATGGATGCAAGCCACTTCCAACCGGCCATTCTGGAAGTCATGGGGAAGGCCCAGTGGACGTCCTATGGCTGATATGATGATAATGATAAGTCAAGGTACATCCCAACATCAGTTTATCTTTCTACATTACTATTATTAATATTTGCATCTCTTTGAAAAGCTTTTACGATGCAATCCTTTCAAAGAACGAAAATGCTTAAAGTACGTGCAATGTATGAACGTTTTAAATAGCAGTCTACGTACGATATAAATCATGGGCGCGCTACGTCTTAAGCCTGGCTCGAGCTCATACTAGATTTTTTATTAAAACTCTTGCTAGTGGACGTGCGGCCTTGCTACGACTAGAAAAACAAGGAATTAAAAAGAGAAACCGATTTCCGAAAAAGCTGACTTACTCATTCGGTTTAGCTTACTTATAGGGATTAAGACATCACTGTCTCTATCAACATCATACAAACCGACAGCTGTTTGATGTTTAATACCGTGTTATTGGAGAGGAGAGGCTTAAGTTCGCTAATCCTGAGATTTGCAGTTGAACCTAAGGACAGCGCGCAGTTAATCATTGATCATAATACACGGATCGCTCGAGAAGTTATGGTAGACTAAACAGCTTGAAGAAGGCATTAGTAAAAGCTGTAGCATTCATTTTGAATTTCTGTAGCAGACACAAATAAACCAGTTATTGCAATATGGATTTTGAGGAAGAAACACTACTGTCCGGTTATATTATTCTGTGCTATTGTTAAAACCAACAAACGAAATATGAAAGCCCGGGCGCGACGCAAGGTGGAGGGGATACTGCGCAAGAATAGTTACCAGCTCGAGCAGTCAAGTGTATGAGTCGAGCGGTTGAATAAATAGATTGAATGATTGATTGAGCTCTTTAAACATGTTATTGTAGTCTTTAAAACTGTGTATCTACCTCTCCAAGTAAACACTCTCAAATGTACGTAAAAAATCGATGTAGGTAAAAATTATTTTTTAGAATTATTCTACAAGGAGGATAAACTATGTGTCCCGACACCAGTGTCGGAGACTTTAATGGCACTTATAAAATATGGCATTTTTAATCGACAAATTGCTGTTTGAAATCGTTTTTGCCCTTACGGTTGTAAATTGGCCGCCATTTTGATTTTTAGTTACCAAGAACAGGGCTCTCGTACTAATTCGACCACCACTAGTCGTGTTAATGTCGTATGTTCATAAAAAAGGTCTCAATTGATAGCTTAACTTGTAGACAATAATAAAACATCCAATAAGTTTTAATTATTATGAAAAAAAATAATTAAAAAATCATTTAAGACTAAAAAATTTAGATTTTTTTGTGTAATTTTTTAATAATTGGCTTTTTGTGAAAAATCTAGTGCATTAAACTGCTTATTTTTTAATTTAAAATGATAGAAGAGAATGTTTTCTTTAATAAAATACCAAATTTCTTTGCTCCCAGTGAGATAGTTTAGAAGTTATAACATTTTTAATAAGATACTTTTCATTGCTTAACTACGGGGCAGTTGAAAAAAAATGCTAAAATAGTTACAAAAGTAATTTAATATTATTACGATTTCAAACAGCAATTTGTCGATAAAAAATGACATATTTTATACCGTTAAAGTCTCCGACACTGGTGTCGGGACACATTGTATAGATAAGTATCGAAGTAGTTGACAACAAGTTATCCATAAATGATTAAAGCACTCTGTTTCTCAAATAACATACCATTGGATTAAATTACTTTTGACATTTATACTCCACCCAACTATAGTCAATGTTTTTTGTATTACATATTAGGTATACCGCGGTTCAAAGAAAACAATTTGTAAAACATTTCAGCTTTTTTAATAATTACTCGTACATGCAAAAAACTATCGCACTGGATTATTCCAGTATCATAATATATAGCCATGTCAAAACATTCCACAATTAACCTGAATTGGACGCAGTATAAATAAATTGAAACCTCTATTGAACCAAGCGAAACTAACATGGAAATTGTAGCGCTCATTGAGCCATTGTTGTTTTATTTCAATGCTTTTGTATTAGAAATAATTTAACTATTATTCCAGCTCGATTGAAAACCAACAGAAAATTTTGGTGCAAATGTAAAAAGTCGCTTTCAAAATTTTATTCATTTAAATATAAATAAATTAGTTACCATCATAAATGCGTTAATCTTGCTACTACTCAAGAATTGCTCTCAACTCATTTGATTGATTCCTTTTTCATTGTTCGTAATTGTTGTCAGAAGGTTTGTATTGAAAGGAAATTTTTAAGTTTCCCGGAATGTTTCAAATTTTAAAAATGTCGTTTGAGAGCTGATTATCAAATTTGATATAAAAACTTTACCAAACTTTGGTCCAAGACCGGCAGATGTAGGTAGGGAGGTACGAAGGTACAGATCTGAAATAGGAGTTGGTCAGGTCACTTCTGCCAGATGCATCAGAAGTGTTATTCCAACTAGAATCTTAGTTTCTATACACGGTTATTTTTAAAACACTAATAACCTGGGGGCTGAGTCTAATGCTCAAACAGATTAAGTACAATGAGCTTCTAGGGGTCATAAGTGTTTACAAAAACCTGAAGATATGTTAGGGATAAACCTCGACGACTTCCGTAGCCAAAAGGCGACTACGCTGGACTTGGCGTCGCCATCTCTGGGGTTCCGGGTTTGATTCTCGGTCGGGTCAATATAGAAAATGAACTTTTCTATGTTGTCTCGGGTCTGGATCTTGTGGTACAGTCGTTGTTTCTGATCACAAGTGCTTTACCTACTTACCTTAGGATCAGAGCAATGTTTGTGATGTTGTCCAACATTTATTCATTTATTCTTCTATGCCACAAGAGATTACAAGAGAAAGATAAGTTTATAGTTTTCTTTATCATCAGCCACCCCTAACTCTCTGTTCGATATAGGCTTCGTCCCCTTATAAAAACCACATGTCAATAAAAATTCGTCTTAGCAGAACCGCACCTGACAAAGTTAATATAAGAAGTGCATCTACCCTCAGCCGCACCTCTGACCTCGAGTGCGACAAAAAGTGGCTATCACCACACTGTTAGTCGCAGCTATCTTACAACTATTCAGCCGAGAACTGGAGTCGGCTGGATTTGAATACTTTGAGAAAAACCACGGCGTTAAAACTTGCGACAAATTCTGGGGATAAGTACTAACTTGTTGTTTAAAGGTTGAGATGAGGTATTGTGTGTTTGTGATCTGTCGCAGAACCGACGAAAAGTGGAGTAAACGGGTTCTCGAGTAGCCTTGGCAAACGTAGTGTAGGATGCCCCCCAGCCTTATGGACTGACGATCTTAGGAAGATGGCTGAATGAAAAAAGCAAGAGAGTTTTGGCGTTCTTTGGGGGGGGGGGGGAGCTTACGTCCAGCAGTGGACTGCAATAGGCTGACATGATGATGATGATGATTATTGTTTTTTATTGGAGAAACTATGTGTCGTCCTTATAATAATATGGTAGGTTTAGTTTTTTGTCCAAGATTTGACGAATGTATTAGACGACACAATTGGTGTAGTGGCATAATAATTCGTTTGAACACAAAGGGTCCCGGGTTCGATTCTCGGTTTGGGTTAGTTCAGAAAACGATCTTTCTGTTGACTTGAGTCTGGATGTGCTGGGAGACGCTTGTAGCAACATACATTGTCCGGCGCACATTTATTTATTTATTTAAATGCATCATATTGGACAAAGACCCGAGTCAAACAACCCTAAAATGATAGGATTACCTACAATTGAAAATGGTAATTCATTATAATATTAACATTTTGTAAGTTACTACAAAGCCTGCGATTGCGGGTTCGAGTCCAATGGGGCAAATGTTTGTGTGATGAGTACGAGCATTTGTACCTAAGTCATGGTTGTTTATAAATGTATTTAAGTATGTTTATCCGTAATCTTTTCGCCATAATATTAGCATGTAATGTTTATTTTAATTAGAGTATTTTCTCATGTAATAAACTTGTCAGTTACTTCATACTCCGCCACAAACTTCACTATCTGCACTACCTCAAGGTTGATTGGTAGAGAATGCTGTTTAGCATTAAGTCCGCCAATTGTACCCACCTGTGCAATAAAGTTTAAATAAATAATACAAGCTTTGCTTAGTTTGGGGTTAGATAATTTGTGAGATTGTGGAAACAATTTTTTTTTATTAAGTAGGTGTAAATATATTTTGCGCCAGGCAAAACATAGTTCCGAAGTAGGGATATAACATCCTTGTGTTACGAGGTACCAGACAGTGTATTTTGCTAGGGGCATCTCCAAGCACAGACTCGAGCCAAATTAGAAAAGATCGTTTTCTGAATTGACCCAAACCGGGAATCGAGCCCCGGGCCCTTTGCGGTCAACGCGAATTATCGCGCCACTACACCAATGGCGACCTCAATGTATGTACGTTATTGAAATGACCAAACCTGAGTTAAAATAACGCGATCTGAATTTATCAAGCGTAATCTTAAATCCAACTGTTATAAAAATGATTTATTACAAACAGTTTCTCAACTTTCCTTTTTATAAAAAAAATATCATGTTTTGTTGTTTAATTTACTCCGTGAGTTATCTAGTGTAAACTACCAGTGTGATTTAAAGTAGGTAAAACTTGAGCAACCTGGTTCAAAAGAAATCCACACACCTTATTACACCTTTCATTTATTCATTCAACAATTCACTTTTTCATTATTCGACGTTTACGTACGTTGGTTTTGCTTTTTGCTCAATTTTTACCTACTATTTAAAAACAAAAAATAAATAATTTACCCACACTCGTTTGGTAACTAAACTAGTGATTTAAAAAACAAAAAATAAGTAATTTACACACACGCGTTTGGTACTTTAATAGGGTGGCCCTGATTTTAGGAAGCGAATAAAAACAACACATTTTAATAAAACTTGTAAAATGAAGAAGCTCCCGATTCCGACTTGTATTTTATTTTGAAAGTGTTTGTCAGAAACCTCATTTTAGTACTTAGTCAAAATGGTGGAGCTAAATATAAAAGTCACTAAAACAAATCAAAATCGTATTCGACTTATAAACTTGTTTCTTCCCTTTAGTGCTATTGTCTCGTTCCTAGTCGGTAGTGCGCTGGACCATAATCGTAGATGAAGCCTATTGATAATTACATTTGGAGCGATTGCTATTTTTTCCTTTATTGATGGCTGAGTTAGTCATTTTTCTTGGGTAATCAAAAAGTCACGGTGTATAATTTTAATACAGTTCATAAAAATCCAAAATTTTAAATAGGCAGTTTCAAAATCATGGTGCCCCCAGTCCTTTTCTCAGTCTAATTGGAAGAGTGTCGCTCTACACCTGTAGTGTCGCTGCAAGTGTCTCGTCTGCGACACTAATTGCGGAACGAGTTCGCGGACAAGGGAGTGAGATTCAATTTAATTTTTTTGCGGCACTTTTAAAAGTTTGTCGTCAAATGATACGTAGCGAAGATATTTGTGAATCATCTCCATTTGTTTTTTACTTATTTATGGCGTGCATAATAATGAATTTAAAAATTATAGTTTGTAACAGGCACATTATTTATAATTAAATGAAACTGCTACCGGCTACTAGATGGCGCTGGCAGTACCTTGAATCGCTGAAAAACTTGGACACCCGACTTTTTGTGAATAGCGAATATTTGTTCATCCACTGGTTAATTATAGATGGTGTTGGCTGTAGCTTGACTCGCACAAGGACCTCGACGCCTATATTTGTATAAGTAATGAGCATGTTATCTGTGCTAACTAAGAAATTATTTTCCTTTGCACTAAGAACGTTTGGGGTCTATGGCGATATTCTTGCTTTTGACGGCGGCGCTAGACTGATGCCTGCACGCTAGTGCAACCCAGAAATCTATCATTTTTAGTGCAATCGAGATAATACATATTTGGGATCACAAAAAAGGCGCAAACATTTAAAAAAAAATCTTAAATTTTAAAAATATGTAATTGTGCCCTTTTGCATTATGACGGCAGAATTAAAAAGTCACTATATAATTTATTGTTTAGTTACATAGATTACACTACAATTTCCTAACAAAGGTTTGAAACACTACTACTACTACTGTTTTTTATTTGAACTAATCCTTTTAGTGAATTGATACAGATTGGTGAAATTGGGTCAAAAATGTACTATCAAAATACTCTTATATCAGCCCAGTTGAGTACAAGGCAAACATAAGTGCGTTCTCTTGACAATTTAATCACATTACTCGCCCGTCCCTCGCCTCACTTAAACGACTCTTACCCTCCTATTTATACAGGGTGGCATTATAGTTGTCCAAATTATTATTTTGGTAGATGCTATCTACTGTTTTAAAAAGTTAGTTCAGCAGTAAACAGTAATTTAGAAGTTATGATTTTTTTTTTCTTTAACGATGAAAAAAAACATTTAAGCTGATAAAACCTGACTTCTTGCTTCCATGACCCACTTTCATACTAAATTTCACGTCATTTAGCGAAATAGTCCTTAAACAAAAGTCAATTATGTGAGTGATTAAGCATGAACATTTTAAAACAATCATAAATAATATTATTTTTATTTGTCACCCTATATAAGACGCACACCAAGCGTGTCACTAAGATAAATGCTTGTGTATTGTGGTAAGGGTGGAAGAAAATTCTACGTCTACGTCTTGAGGAAAGTGTAAATAAAACTCCTGAATTTAATACTTAGACAGAACATACTTATTATTAGAAATTTTTCCTGAATTTAATTTTACACAATTTATAACGATGACGACCTTAGTGTATTAATTCGTGCTCTGGGTTCAATTCGATTTGTGTCGTAAAGAATACACTTCCCCACCGCCAACAGGAGGCGTGTCGTAAGAGGCGACTAATCCCTGTAGCACAAGACGGGCAGTAGCGTCTTCGTGTGAAATCTTATAAAAAACTGCACTCGCCAACCCGCCTCCCAAGCGTGGCGAGAATTAGCAATCCCCCCGAAGATATGGGTCAGTCATTGGGGTAGGCCTTTATTCAGCAATGGACGTCCTATGAATGAAATGATGATGAATACTAAGCCAGCGGTCGCGGGTTCGGATCCCGGAAGAGGCATTTGTATGATGATCTCGAACATTTGTACATGAGTCATTGTTGTCATATAATGTATTTAAGTACATATTATTATGTCCTGATAACGAATACTTAGTTTAGGACTAGATAGGTAATTGGTATCATTGTTGGAACAATTGACACAAAAAAGCAAAAAAGTGTAAGTCAAACTCGGGCGTCGAATTCCTTATCCTTATAGTATTTTTTATTCAGTTTGGGACTTAGCGCCCGTTTTCACTTGACTGGGTCGGTAAAATACGTATTCATTGTGAATTTATTAATATATTTTAAGCAATTGCCATCACACTTTCTTAACTCTTTAAGAGTGCGTATAAATCTGACGATTGTACTGCGAATCCGCTCGAGGTGGATTTTTGAACAAAGAATTAGAACTGCCATATACCTAACTGATCCTATGGTCAGTAGCCAAAGCACTTATGTTACAGAAATCAGAAACAACGACAGTACCACAATATCCAGACTCGAGAAAATGTAGAAAAGTAATTTTCTTCATTGAGCGACCGTAAATTGAACCCGGGACCTCAGAGATAGCGACACCAAGTCCGTATGCTTGCCTCTGGGCTACGGGTTACAGGTTAATTTTAATATATGTATTGCAAGAATGGTTGTGAACTTTAAAACGAACCCACTATACTTGTCAGATGACAACTTGCAAACGGCGCGCGCGCAGTTGCCGATGCGTTCGCTAGGTCTGTTCGCACCCTCACACTAGTGAACCAGACAACTTTAGATCATGGCTTCACATCAATGTGCACGTTTTCTCAAAAATGTTTCCTCACTGCCAAACAAGCGGTATATAGGGTGACCCTTAATTTAAGGAAAACCATGTTATTATATATTCTATGCATCAGTAAACAACTATTGCTCTATCTTTTTTTTTCTATACAAATTTGGTAATTTTGTTTACGAAGAAAGTCATAGAGCAAAAGTAGTTCATCGTGATGTATAGATGTTTACAAGGTTCTCCTTCAGTTATGGGACACCCTGTATAAGTGGTTGCCAGAGGTGGCAGTGTGTTGCATGTCCATTAAAATTTATAACAGGCTTCCGGAGTATTTAAAGAATTTACCTTTGTTGATTTTCAAGAGACAACTGCATGCCTGGCTCATGGAAATGTGTTTCTATTCACTTCAGGAGTACTTTGCAAATTATTGATATTTGTTCTTGGCCTATTGCTGTGAATTGTTTAATTTGTATTAATTAATGTGTCTTTTTTTTTTTACTAATTTTTATGATCATAGAATGAACAAATTGAAATTTTATAAAATTTGTGACATTTGTTTAAATTTTTGTAATGAATTATTTTTTATTATGATATTTGCATGGTTAAGCATGAGGACACCTTTTAATATTATAACAGCTTGTAATAACCATGTTTTAGCAAATAAATGATTTGATTTGATTTACTTGCGCTGTTTCTTCTCGGAATTAGCCCACAAATTGTCCTGCAGCAGCGGTAGGGAAAAAATAAGACGGGTAGATACAGCGGTCATACCCAGTTACTAAAACAATTTTTTGTCGCGTATCACCGTCATTTTTAGGGTTCCGTAGCAAAATAGCAAAAAACGGAACACGTAGATTCGTCATGGTCTGTCTGTCTGTCCGTCCGTATGTCACAGCCACTTTTTTCTGTAACTATAAGAACTATACTGTTGAAACTTAGTAAGTAGATGTATTCTGTAAACCGCATTAAGATTTTCACACAAAAATTGAAAAAAAAGCAATACATTTTGAGGGTTCCCCATACTTAGAACTGAAACTCAAATTTTTAAACCCATACGTGTGGGTTATCTATGGATAGGTCTTCAAAAATCATATTGAGGTTTCTAATGTCATTCTTTTCTAAACTGAATAGTTTGCGCGAGAGACACTTCCAAAGTGGTAAAATGTGTCGTCGTTTTAAAAATACTCGAAATCTAGGAATCTTATTCCCCCTGAGACGTGCATTAGTGTGAGATCAAAAGAGCAGACATCAAAAATGAATCCGACGGCAGTTATTCAGAAGTTAAAATTTATTCGAAAGGTTTTCACGTGAATAATTTCTAATTATTTTGCAATTAAATCTTATTAAAATTAGAACTCATTCTTAGCATATAATTGATTGGTTAAGGATATTTTACTGAGTATTACGAAAAATATCAACAGACTGTATTTTTGGATTGCTTAGTTTTTTTTAGAAATGCAAACTCAGTACCGGACCTTTTTATGCTTAACTAAAAACGACTATTTATTTATTTGATTCTATTTAATATCTTTATTGCAAGTCACATGGACGCAAGTCGTTAACCATAAGGGCTAGAGTACATGTGATGCTCCGGAAGATTAACAATTATTATAATTATATTACCTAAACTATCTTACACATTATTAAAACGGTATTTTAACCCGTTAACATCCAAGCGGTCTCACGGTCTCATGAGACCGCATAACAATAGAATTTCTATTGTGTCTCATTTACATATGCTTGATCAGTTAAATTTAAACACACCTCTAAAAGAAATATAAATAATATTTTAAATAAGAGTGATTACAACCCTTTGCGTGCTACCTATTTTAAATTATTAAATTTGTGAATTCATTATTATTACATCCTCGAAGAATTCTCAAATGCTAGCTTTTTATGATCAAACTCTATTACACAGGTAAAGAACAATAGGCTAGTTTCCTGGGTCAAAAAAATATTATTCTATTTAGTCCGTCATTAGAATATCAAAAAATATTGGACCCATATTTTGTCTTTTGTAAATCAAACAAAAAATGACGAAGATAAAGCACATCAAAGTCTGGGAGTGACGTCACGTCTTGCTAAAAAGTGACGCAAGGCGTGACGTTACGCGGAACTTTAACGGGCTATATCTTCATCATTTTATGTTTGATTGAGAAAAGAAAAAATACGTGTCCAATATATTCTGTTTATCCAACTGACGGACTAATTAGATTTTTTTAGGAAACTAGCCCATTGCCAAAACAACTAATCTTAATGTATATTTGATGTACAGTCAACGGAAGGTCTACCTACCCAAAAAGTTAAAGGTCATTAAACCGATTTTTAACTTTAAGTCCGACTTACTGCCGCACTCAGAGACGCCAATTAACAATTAAGTGTTGATTTTTGTTAATTCAATAATTATCTTTATCGTATCGACTTTTGCATCAATGGTTTTCCTTAAGTAACCATTAAGGTTAAGTGACGTCTCTGATTAGAGATCAATATCAATTAAGGAAATTTTGTCGTTTTGTGGCAGTTTGACGAGCTGTTATCTGTACCGTAAATCGAAAACCTTAACAGAAGATTTGTCTGTTTCATCTTGTAAACAAGTTATGTATTAAAATTCATTTATAAAAATATATTTGTACGGTGAGACAGGGAACGTGAAAAATTGCACTTAAACTTCCAAAGGGCTTATACATTATACTAGGGCTTATAATGTATAAGCCCTTTGGAAGTTTAAGTGCAATTTATATATATATATATATATTTAAATATCTATCATTATAGCTTGTTGCATTTTCTTGTGAAGTTTTTCAACGAAAACTCATACAACACTATTCAATTTCATAATGCCAGGGACAGACGGAATAACATAATAAAATGACAACGAAAGTTGAGCAATAGTTCTGCACTGGACACGCTTTGAATTCGAGTAGGTAGTATTTTGTTGTTAGTTTATTTAAAGTATTATTTTCCGTTCTTAAACTGAATAAAATTATTACAACTACAGAAAACATCGTAACAAAAATGGCCGAAAAGTATTTTGTCATTAGTTTTAAGATTACTTATTCTATTTAAAAATATCTAGAAAGTGACACACCACATGATGATGATAGGTTAGAACAAACATTAGAAATCTGAACCTAATATTACATTTTTGGTATAAATTAGACTCAAATTAGTAAATTAGTAACTAAAATTATTTATTACGAGATAAAAATCCCTGAGGAATGGACACAGACAGCAGAGTGATAGCAATAAAGTGTTGCCTGCTGATGATGATGAATTCCCCTTTCTTTAATGGTTGTCCTCTACCTAAAGGTTGTCTGGAAGAGATCTCTATTAGCGATAAGACCGCCTAAATTGTACATCTTTCTGTAAAAATCATGTATTGTGTATTTTACTTGTATGGTGTGCAATAAAGAGTATCTATCTATCTATCTATGAAGCATAAAAAAAATTGTAACGTAGTTTTTAATAAAGGTTTATTTATAATATCGTTTATAATGAGCCTTATTATATCCTACTGCTTAAATCTCACCTAAAATACCACGGATATAACGATTTTCCCGAATCGAAACTGATATAGTTCAATAAAGGTTCGATTCTCATAGCTCACCTTTTGCGAAATAAATTGATTTCTTACGAGTCTTCCTAGCGACGCGATGGAAACTGCCAATACGGTAGATTTATGAGTGGAAAATATCAAATAGTTCTAACATGCTATTTATTACTAGAGCAGGTACAGTCCGGAGAAAAACTCTTAAAGGATATTGAGGATCCAACCTATGGTCTGGTTTCCTTGTCTAAGGGCTAGTCTGGCCGTAAATACTGTTACAATTAAAAATAAACAAAATATTAAATTTGGAATCTGTCATTTTTATACGATTGTTCATTGAGTTTTCTTATTTTGGCGCCAATACATTGTACTATATTTTGCGATATTAAAATGGAGTGGGGTGATAAAGAGAACCGAATCGCTGTGATTGCATTACACAAAGTAGGTATGGAGCCAAATACAATTTTTAAAACTCTCCATACGCTTGGTATTAGTGCAATGTTTATGTACCGGGCTATTGGGTATAATGCGACCTCCTGTTCGTGACAGAAAAAGATCGTTCCGTCCACGTAGTGTTCGTACGAAAAAGGTGGTCAAAGCAGTAAGGGAAAGAATTCGAAGAAATTCTGCCCGGAAGCAAAAGATTTTGTCTCGGGAGATAAAGATGGCACCTAGAACCATGTCGCGTATTTTAAAAGATGACTTAGACTTGCAGCCTATAAAAGACGTACTGGTCATTTCTTACCTGATAATTAAAAAAAGAATAGGGTGGTAAAATCGAAACAAGTACTGCAAGGGAGGTAAAAAAAATTTTTGTTTACGAATGAGTTTTTTTTTACAATTGAGCAACATTTTAACAAACAAAATGACCGTATTTATGCTTAAAGCTTTAAGGAAGCTTCTCAATTCGTCGACAGGGTGCAACGTGGGTATTATCCGACTTCAGTGATGGTTTTGTGGGGTATTAGCTATGAAGGAGTGACTGAGCCATACTTTTGTGAAAAAGGTATCAAAACATCGGCACAAGTGTATCAAGATACCATTCTTGAGAAGGTAGTAAAGCCCTTTTTAACACCATGTTTAATAACTAAGAATGGTCCTTCCAGCAAGACTGGCCGTCGTCTAGTCCCGATCTTAATTATGATTTATAGTCAGTTTTAGAGAGTACGGCTTGCTCTAAACGCCATGATAATTTGGAGTCCCTAAAACAATCCGTACGATTGGCAGTAAAGAATTTTCCCATGGAAAGAGTGCGTGCTTCTATTGATAATCGATAATAACTGGCCTCAACGTTAAAAGGTCTGTGTTGCAGCCAATGGAGACCACTTCAAGTAAGCTTTTTGTATTTTAAATTGTTTTATATTTATGTATTAAACTAACACACTGCAAAAGTAATAAATGTTATTTGCAATAGATTTTTTTTGTCTATATACTCTATTCTTGCTTTTTATTTTAAAATCGAAGAGTTTTTTTATTAAATGTTTTATGTCCCAACACTTTAAGCTACAGGTGCTATTCGGGGAATAATATTTATTATTATATTTTATTCCTCGAATAGCACCTGTTAAAAATATTGGTACACAGGAATACCGCAGGTGCTATTAAATTTAGCTCAGGTGCTATTCAGACGGGTGCTATAACAGGGATACTTCAATGTAAGAGGTAACTACACTTACCGCATTTAGGATCATGGTCAAGCGTGCACCGACCAGAGACGGGACAGGGCGCTAGAAAGGACCTTGAGTAAGAATTTTGTACAGACAGCAGCTCGTTAACCTACCACAAAACGTCAAATTTTCTCAATTAATATTGATCTCTACGTGTCGGACTTAATGTTGAAAATCGTTTCAATGACCTTTAACTTTTTGGGTAGTTTGACTTGCCGTAGACTGTACCTACTTGTGCAACCGAGAAAGTGAGTTGTGCTCAAAAAATTTATGTACAGTCAGCATCAAAAAAAGCTGATCAAAAACTAACTTCGAAAGTACACTAAATTGATTTATTTAATTGATCTTAGTAAATTCAACAAAAGCCTTAGTCAATATTAACTTGTTTGATTCGACATTTGTTTATGTCTACTTAAAGTTGATCGAATCATCAAAAAAGTTACTAAATGATAGATTCAACAATTGTACTTGTTAGAATTAATAAACTCACTTATTTGTTTAGTTCAATCACAGATAAAGTTATTGTTATAACTGTTCAGCTTTTATTGATTTAAGTATTGTCATAGTAGTTAGTTATTTTATTCAAATAAGAGAAAATCGATCTTAGTTGGCTGATATTTTTTTGTTTGTACCGACTCTTCTAAATGTCACAATAACCTGACTTCTTTATTACACTTTTGTGATTTTGTCAGACTTTGTGATATATTTTCCAAAACAGTTCTTCTGGAAAATTCAGATACTAAATTAAGTCCACCTTTTGTATGATTTTTAATCTGTGCAATAAAGTCTAAATAAATAAATAAGCTACTATTGATGTTGTTTTTTGGTTTTGGTTGGTATTTTGCATTTATTTTAAAAACATGTACTTGCTTAAATTCGGAGTCAACAAAACGATTGATTTGTCAATTTAGGAAACAAACTTTACTAAATTGGCTCGCCTCTGTGTGTGCCGGGAGACACCTCCGGCAAAAAAGTAGCGGTCTGGTAACAAAGATTTAAATGTTCTTTAAAATGTATAAATTACGTTTTAATTTAATAAAGTATATGCAGTACCCTGGTAAATATATATTTTTAATAAAAAATAGTAAGTGGGCCATGTAGGTGAGGTGTCCAACAATGAGCCAGTAGTACACATTGAGCCAACGCTGTATTTTGAATTTGCGACGTTGCCCAACCGTGCTATCGGCAAAAATACGCTCCAATATAGTGTATACGGGGGAGCGCGGGGGGGGGGGGGGGGCCGCACTCCCCCGTCGACGGTTAGCTCGCGCCAGAAGCGCACGTGTGGTGACGTGTTTAACAGTTTTCGACACCAAAACATCAAAAAAGGTAAGTTTTGTGTTATTTAATTATAAGATTAAACGAACTTACCTTAAGTGAAGTTCAATCTTAATTATACGCAGCTGATTGTTTGAGATATATATACGAGTAGTACCGATGTTCTACAACAGCGTCGGGTCACAATGTTTTAAAGCTGGAAAAGAAAAAACATTTATCCCTGCAAATGGCAACATTTGTTGGTAATGTCATTACGTTTAAAGACAGCCTTATGAGCAACCCTGTAGTATACTGGGATAAGACAAAGTATTAGTGGGTGGGTTTTTGGGACTGTTATATCTCAAACAATCAGCTGCGTATAATTAAGATTGAACTTCACTTAAGGTAAGTTCGTTTAATCTTATAATTATACTTGCTGATTGTTTGAGATATATATACGAGTAGATGTTTGAAGTTCGGTTGCGAATAAGTTGCTTATTAGTTTAGAAAATGCAATAAACATTTTGAAAACTAAGTACAATCCGGAGACGTTTGATGGCAAATCAAAACGAAAAGGTACTTATATTTAATCATATCTTTTAAGTTTAGTGCTAAGGCTGAGTAACTAATGAATTCACGTAGAATGTCTGGAATTCTGAATGCGTCAAGAGTAAAATTACGTTCCATTTAGGTCTCACATAATATACTGCACAAGCCAGGCCACAAAATAATAACTAGTCTATTACAATAGTGTTACATCACACTTGTTTTTTTTTTGTGTTTTTTTTTTTGTAAATATATTTTTTTTTTTTTTTTTTTTTTTTTTTTATTATCTGATTATAACAACAATGTCCATTGTTAGCCAATTCCATAATTGAGTGATTAAACATCGAAAACAATTGGTCCTGAAGACCGGTTGTAAGACAAATATGTTGTTATAAGTACTATAAATACTTATTTCAATAAAGTGTTCTAACAAAAAAAACAAATAAAAAGATTAAAATGAATATAACGAAAGGAGAGAATCTTATTAAAAAAAAATATGCAGGTGCGCAATCATAATATCTTAGCGTATGATTACAATTAATATTTTTACTAAAGGTGGCAATAATGATTAAAAATATTTATACTTTAAATGATAAAAGTCTTTGACTGCCACAAACTAGACACAATAGAAAATCTATTGTTTGCGGCTCCGCGTAGCGCTCAACGTGTTAACAATCAATTATTATATTCTTTTATTTTTTATCTCAGCTAAGGCCGGTAATCTATAGAATCAGTACGGGAAATTCCAAGTAACTGACCTATGTAATTAAGTTGGCATATTTGTTATTGTTGAGGGTTCATCCTGTAAAAAGTTTTTTTTTTATTTTTTTTTTTTATTGGTTAAAACATCAATCGTTATGCATTATGCAACTTTTAATCTAGTCACTTAATGAATGGGTGACCGTGGTCAAACAACTTCAAGTTTAATCACTTTAGTCACTTATTGGATCAACCTCAGGTTTGGTCACTAAATGGATGGGTGACCGGGGTTCTAGAAACCTCAATTTTGGTCACAGATGTACGGATGACCATAGTTAAGATACATCCTTATAGCTATAATGTTAATATTATGGAAATAATATTGCATAATTTGGTTGAAAATATCGATTGAATTCAATACGGTAGCTTATGCTTTATATTTAGCAAGATAGAGCGTATAATCGTATCATAAAACCAAATATTTTGTCAGTTGATAATATTGTAAACTAACAGAAAAAAAAGTTCTTTAACACACAGTTATAGCTTTATTTGAATGCAGCAATGTAGGCATAATTTTAATGAATGTAACATTAAGTTATATGTGAAAGAATGTGTTAGTTTTTTTTTTTATTTTTTTTTTATTTGCTATGGTAGAAAATATTATTGAATACGATAAATGTATTTATCAGTTCGACATCTGTTATAACTCTATATTGCCCATCTCTTATTTTTATTGACTGTTATTGGGCAGTCAACGGGTTAAGTGTTTACCAACAGGGAATGGTTCTATCTGAGACATGTTTCTACATGTACAGGTTAATTATGGTATCTACTAAAATGTCTGGTTACTAGGCTTTGTTTTTGGAATTTACTTCCATATTTTTTATTTATACCTAATTGATTTAAATTAAGTTTTCTACATGAATTAATTATTTGAAGTACAATTATTCTTAATGTATTATTTTCCATCACACATTATTGTCAAGATTGTCATCTTCTTTAGTAATTAGTAATTACAAGAATACTTTGTTCAGAAATTTAGTTTTAATATGTCATATTTAAGGAAATTCAAGCCCTGGCATTATGTAATTTTTATCAGGACGACAGGTATTAGACTGTTCCTGTTTTAGTGACTTAAATGAAATAAAAGTAATCTCTAAGATTATATTTAAGGTGATATACCAATTATTACATATGTAGGGGTACCTACTATGTTCTTATTGTGAATTTATCTATTCTTAATTTTGAGAAATGTCTGTCTTAATGGTAATTTAAAAGGGATATTTCAATTTTAAGAAATTGAATAGGTATAATGACTTTGTTAGATTATGATCAGAACTTGTGATTAGAAGCAGTTCCTTAGCATGTGATAGGGGTCACAGCGTTATTTTATTTTATTATCATAAATATATAAAAAACAAAAGATCTATTGAAATTACTAAATTAGTATTAGGTAAATGATCATCACATAGCCTTTATGTTAATTCAACGGTTATAGAAGTCTACCTTAATAAGGTTTTATTACATAAATTTTTTATAGTCCTCAATTCATCATAACAAGATATTCAGAAGAAGGTCAGCCAAAGAAAAGATGGTTCCACACATATAGCTTAGGCTCGACTGGAAAAAGACTCAGCACAAAAGGCTTATTAAATTATAAATAAATAGTTATATACATATTACTAATCTTACAGACTTTTGTCCATCTTATACTTATTTCATATTTTCATATCGTTATGATGGAGGACTAAACAAATCAAGCGTTCCCAATAGTTTTGAAATGTATCTTATTTTAAATAATGGTACTTATGTAAGTACATATTTATAAATAGGCATTCTTAGTACATTACATTGTTTACCACAATGAAGTAAAGGAAAGGAATCTGGAATATCTAGGTTATTATTTAATTAAATAATGTAAGCCTAATATTTTAAGGGTTTTTATGGTACTTCCATAACACCTTTACTTTTCAATTTGTTTGTGGCATTAACTTTGGATTAGGGTTAATAAATTGTAACCTTAAGGATTTCTATGCAAAAATTCTTTGACATAAAGTATAAGCTGATAAGATGGCATCTGATTTGTCACAAGCTGGATTTTTTAAACGTTGTCTTGTCAAAATCCTTGTTTCACTGCAATTTTGCAGGACTATTTATTTCTTCCAAGAATTGCATAAGTGCAATAATACCTTTAAATACTAATTAATTAGTAAAAGATTGGGTTAGTTATATAATTTCTTGATTAATTTCAGTAGTGCAACTTCATTATCTGACTATGGTAAAAACCAAGAAAGGGTTATTTTGGAGTTTTGAACCAAACAATGGATTCATTAGCGCAATGGCTAAGACTTTATAATAGAGATTTGTGATTAATAAGATGGCCAGTAAAGTAATCCATAGCTTTGATAAGTAAGTATCTGTATCTCTATTGTAACCTTCTTTCTTGAGGTAAAGGGCTTTTCACAATAATTCCGGTTTGAATTTTCTATCTCCATCCAATCCCTTAGGAACTAGTTAAAACCATCTTTGTTTATTTGTAATAGTATTTATCAGATATTAGCACTATTGTCTGACAATAATAATATTATAGTGTTGTGTTGATTTTGTACAATTGGTTTTACAATTTTATATAGTATTGTTTCATACTGTCATCATATCAGCTTACAGTGCAAGATTTCAAATAATTTGTTTGATTTTTCATTTGTTATTTATGTAATATAACACTAATTGCATAGCAATAGGTTAGTTAATATAACAAGTGAGCCTGCTTGTTTGTCCATAATTTCTTTTTATTCTCTTAGTATATTAGCGCTTGTTTAATAATGAGTGAGCCTGCCCATTTCTATATACTGTCTATTCGCTTAGTAACAGTAGGACTTGGTGTTTAAAAATGAGTGATCCTGCTATTTGTCCATACTAATTGTTGTCTCATGATAGTAGCGCTAGTTGATTGAAATTGAGTGAGTATGCTTGTCTGTCCATACTATTCTATCCACTTGGTGGTAGCGTTAGACATCTAATATTTTTGTGTACTTGTTCAAATTTAATTTTCATGGTATTGCAACATATACTGTCATACTGTCTTCCCGCTTTGTGAAAGCGCTTAATGTCAGGTTATTAGTGCACCGGCTCAGTTTTTAGTTTTCCTGGTATTGCAACATACTGTCTATCCGCACTGTGATAGCGCTAGATGGCAATTAATTGGTGCACTGGATCAAATTCCATTTTCATGGTATAGCAACATACTGTCTATCCGATAAGTGATAGAGCTAGATGTCAAATAATGGGGCATTGGCTCAATTTTCATGGTATTGTCTATTGCCCATTATGTATATACTACCCAGTCGTTTGAAGTTTATTTCAGTAGGTAATTTGTAGTTTTCTCAACACCCAGCCATTGCGTTTCCACTTCAATTTCATTGATATAGACTGAAGCCTGAGGAGGCTGCTTTAATATTTTCTTCATACTTGTGTCATGGTTTCTTCATCTTGCTGTTTTCTAAATTTCTTAAGTTTTCCTTATTTTCATAAATTGTATATTTACTAGGTATCTTCAGTTTTGGGGCGAACTGGAGCTAAAACTTGATAGCTCTGTATTTCATTCTCAACTTCTATTAAGTTTTTTAGAAGAAAAAGTAACAAGATTATAATTTAAAAATGACTTTTAGGTAAGATTCTATCAATCAATTATACGTTAGGTACCTAAGTAATTCCTTCATAGGAGAATATCTATAATTCACAAAAGGAAGTAAAGTATTTGATTGTACATACCTGTAACTGGAACTAATGAATATATAAGTTGATTCCATTAATATAGCGTTAAAAAACAAACCATAACCGCGCCTGATTATGGCGCTCATCCCTTGTTGATTTTTGGCTGAAATTCACTATAAACCTTATTGTAAACACAATCCACATAGAGAACTGTATAATAGCATACTAAACACTAACTTTTAAGCTACAAATAGAGTAAATAATAGTTATTTTACACATTTTATTGCAAGGACTACGTGCCCGCGCTGTCACAAACAATCGTAATGACATTACCAACAAATGTTGCCATTTGCAGGGATAAATGTTTTTTCTTTTCCAGCTTTAAAACATTGTGACCCGACGCTGTTGTAGAACATCGGTACTACTCGTATATATATCTCAAACAATCAGCAAGTATAATTTTGCTAGCTTTTTATCACTTATTATAACACATGAAATTAATTCATTTTGGAGAATGGCTACTTGGCTATAATTGCCGAATATCAATTTGCCGCCATGTTGTTCTGTTATTATTTTATATAACCTAAAACCTCTAAAATGGAAGTTGGTTCACAATGAGCCACAAAGAGAAAGATATTAAATTCCTACTACCTAAGCCCAAAATAATCGGAAGCAGTCGTCGGCAAGCAACATTTACATTCCCAGTAAATCTCTACTTTCCACTTTATTTTTTTTTAACGACCTCATCTTATAAATAAGTATAAAAGTTTCTACACTAATTTGTTATGTGATTGTTACTTAAAATTGTGATACGAGTATGTTGTCATTTCTGATGTTTAGAAGTTTTTTTTTTTTAGTTTCAATAAGACTAAGTCTATATTTTGTTTCTATATTATATGTTTAGAAGAAGTTGTTTTTTTTTAGTTCCTATCGGACTTATGTGTTAGTCCGAATTATGGAAGACTGATAATGTTATTTGAGACTGATTGTTATCTAGATCTCTTAGAGTTTATATGTAGGTAGAGTTTAGGTACAGAATTGTTAATTTGTATTCTGGTTATAATAGATACGAAATAATAACAATAAAATTTATATGCTAGTGTGTTTCCATTTAAAATTACGATGTTCGAGACTGATTTTTGCGTTTATAACAGAATATTAAGTAAAATATAACATTGGCTTGAGAAATCAAAGTAAAAATATTTTTTTTACATCATAAACATATTGTTTTATTTACCTTCCTATCGTTATACTGCATGACTTTACAGCCAGATATGTTATTTGAATAAAATTAATTTAATGGTTCACTGTGTACACGGCCGGTTCATTGTAGACCTAACGCTGGTTCACTGTATACCGGTGTTGGTACACAGTTAACCATTTCTTGGTTTTGCTTGGAAATCAAAAAACATATTTTTCGTTGGATTTTAGACTATAATTTTAACGCCAAATTAAAGCTTGATAACCAGGGTATGATCACACAAAATTATGTTGAGATACATTCACATAAATCCGACTTATGAAGTAACAAATTTTTGGTGGTTCATTGTTGGACACCTCACCCTACAGTCAACAGCAGATCAACCTACCCAAAAAGTTAAAGGTGATTAAACTGATTTTCAACTTTAAGTCCGAAACGTAGAGATTGATATCAATTGAAAAAATCTGACGTTTTGTGGTAGGTTCACGGGCTGTTGTCTGTACATAAGATGTGTTCTAAAAAATGGACTAGCTAGAGTCGTCATGCACTAGTTGCCTACTGAAGGTCGTCGTCCAAAAAATATACCTAGAAAACGATGGGGTGATGACTTGGACAATTTTCTTAAATATTGGCAAGCATCAACCGCCAACAAGAATAAGTAGAAAGTTTTTTTAAATATATTGGACAACATTACATACATTGCCCCGATCATAATAAGTAGCTTAAGCACTTGTGTTCAAGATCACCACCAGGAACAAGATTTCAATGTAAATAATTATATATGTTTACTTGGTTTCGACAACAGATGGCGCTGTACTCTGTTAGTTCGCGGTATAGGTTGATTTTTTTATAACTATATACCTTTTGTGAATAGGTTGCTTAAACACCTCAGCTATAATAAATGACTATTTAACAAAATAGCTGGTTTATTTGCATGACACCCTACTAGCGTGTACAACTTGAGACAACACAGAAAAGTTATTTTTCTAAATGTAGAAAAGGTAGGAAATGTAGAACCTGGGACATCAAAGATAACGACACCAAGTCCGGTATGCTCGCCTCTTTGCTACGGAGGTCGTTAAGGGATGCCATTAACATTTTATTAAAAAATAGTAGGCCATTGGCTTATATGTACATTATATGGGGCGGGCCATGTACATGTACATGTCGTGACGCACTGGCAGCCTACAGACTGACAGACGTCGTCCGAGAAATATGACTGTAATGACTTGGAAAATATTCTTAAATATTGGCAAGTATCAAACATCAACAAGAATGAGTAGTAAGGTTTGGAGAAGGCCTTTGCCCAGCAGTGGGATAGGAACGGCTATTTAAGCCATGTAAATATAAAAATACCCTTCAATACGTGGAAGATCGAAACTCCTCTTGTGTAAGTATTTGCCAAACCTGTTATTCACTGCTTAAATTGTTAGATATTTGCAAACACACACAGGGTTCTGTTGTCTTATGAACGACCTCATAGAGGGTAGGCTTATGTACATAATAGTAGCGAGACAAAGATATAAAACGCTCCTAGAAGCACTCAAATGGCGTTATTTTTGGAGCTCAGTACCAAGTATTAAAAAAATCGGCCACGTGTGTTGGACTTGCACACCGAGGTTTAGTACCATACATCCTTGTAGGGTTAAAAATACTCCGTCGTACCAATTAATAAAATATACTGCGACAAGCGGGTAAACACAATAATATTGCGATTCCTTCGTACTTCTCAGGTATTGTGGTGAGCGCATCATTCGTTAGCTGCGCATAGCGTTGTCTATTCGTAAATAAAAAATCATATTGTATTAATTTTATTATTAAAAATGTATTTTGTTGAGATAATTTTTTTCGTTAATATCATTATAATATGGTATAGAATCACCTCTGTAAGTACTGCTCAGATTGAAATCTACACCTGTATATCTATGAAGTCCGGGTAAAAGCTACATCGCCAGAATCTTTTCGTAGTTTATAGTGAGAAAATAAAAGCGAAAAAGGGTTGTGTTTTAGTGCCAAAGTTGATTTTGACATAAAATTTTACTGTGATATTTTATGGAGGCCAGACCAGACATAAAGAAATTATTGTGATTATAGTATCAAACATAGAAAAACTGACTGAAAATGTTTTTATACTTTTGGCTAAAACGTTATGATGTTAATGTGAGAAGAATTAATATTTGTGGAACGTGAAAATACAGACTAGCCTATTTATATTGGTCTGAAAGTTTTTTTAGGGAGTGTGAATCGTAACAACTCAAAAAAGGGTTTGAAGTTATGTTTTACTTAATTTGTAAAACTATATTTACTTAAACACAAATAAATTTTTCTGGCTACTTTCTACATAACTATTTTACTTCTATAAGAAGATAAAAATCGTTAAGCGTAAGACACACAGAGAGCGTGCACGGGACGGCGACGGGTCACGACGGGAGTACGGCGGGTCTATTAACATAGGATTAAATGGGCGCCCACACACGGCCGGCGTGCGCGGCGAGCCGTCCTGCTCACGCCCGCTGTCGGTGGGTGCCCATTTAAACGTATGTTATTAGACCCGCCGTACTACCGACCCGACCCGTCGCGCACGTTCTCTGTGTGTGTTACGCTTTAGTTAGTGAAATAGTTATCGTAAATTCGAAACTACTAAATTTTAATGAACTAATATTCTGTTGCAAACATGTTCATACGACGCCATATGCTATAAATAATCTGATTTGTCAACCTATTTATTATTATGTTATATTACGCATTGATAGCTTAGATGATCAAGTACACTTGCGTCGAATTTTAATTGCAGATTAACCACGTTGACATAAGTTTAAAGTTTAACACTTCCATTTAATCGTAGTTTAAACTTACTCATAGTGCCAAAAGCAAACAAGTATAAAGTACTCATTTTTTACTCATCAAGCATACGTAAACACACAGACAGACAGACACAATAGAAATTCCATTGTTATGCGGTCTCATGAGACCGCTTGGATGTTAACGGATAGTTACTGACTTATTCTGCTTTTTTTATAGAAATAGAAATTGTCTATGAAATATCAAGCCGTGTGCATATGCCACACTAGTGTCAGTAACAAAGTCGGATATAGTATTTTTTAAAATTAAATGCAGCGCATCAAAACAAAGTTTCGTATGGGATTTCGGATGCCATTTCCAGTAGAACTATATAGAGTTCTCTGTTTCCCCACAACACAGGAGGCGCTATTGTCTCCGAGGCTCCTCGAGGCTTTTCTGCAGGTGGCTCACACGCGGAATAAACTAGTTCAAACCAGTTTCAACCGACTATATCATGTTTGCCACACGAACAGTTGAAGGGCGAAAGGAAAATTTTGGTGCAAATGTTATTCCAAAGAGTTTTTCTTACTATTTTAAATTATAAATACTTACTCCCATGATAAGTAGCTTAAGCACTTGTTTTACAGAAATCAGAAACAACATCGGTACAACAACACCCAGACCCGAGACAATATAGAAAAGTTATTTTTCTACATTGACCGACCAGGAATCTAACTCGAGACCTCAGAGATAGCGACACCAAGTCCAAGGTAATCTTTTTTTATGCGCAAACTAGCTTCTGTCCGCGACTCCATTTGTTATTGTTAAGCATCCTATTCAAGCGATTCCATATTTCAACCGCCACCCTGTGTAAAGAAGGTAACTATATATCAATTCCACTAACATAACTTTTTATTCGTTGCTTTATGCTTCTCATCATCATCATCATCATCATAACAGCCACCGGTCGTCCACTGATGAACATAGGCCTCCCCCAATGACATCTATCATTAAGGGGATTGCCAATACTCACCACGCTTGGCAGGCGGGTTGGTGAGCGCAGTTTTTTATAGGATTTCGCACGCAGATGCTGCTGCCCGTCTCGTGCTACAGGAATTAGTCGCCTTTTACAACACGCCTCCTGTTCGCGGTGAGGAACTGTTCTTTACGGCCGTCCGTTTATGCTTCTGGTGGTAACTAATTTATACTACATGCTGTAATTCATCAACAAATTTTCTATTTTTCCTCAACCATACAAAATAATCTTAAAGTAATAACAGCTAAGGATTTATCGATTATATCGTTTGCTAAGGGAGTTTACAGACTGATCGCTTTTTTACTGCTTATTCTTGCGTTTTTGCAATTTAATTAGATGTATAATTCTAAAAAACTAATTCTAAACTTAAACTATCTATGGGTTTATACCTTACAAATTGTTACAATCATAATCATTTATTCCTCGCCATTTACAAAATTGCATAATTAAATAGAAATTATAAAGAAAGACAACATAAAAACAACAATTTAAATTTTGTGCATGCTTGGTAGAGATGATGAAGCTATATTTTTATTATTTAGCCACTTTTAAAATTTATTTAAAAGTAGCAAAATTATTACAAAAGGTATCTATAGAACATTCAAACAGACATTGATGTTAAAAACAATTATACGGAATTTATTTGTGTTAAAAGTAGTTAAAAGTGAACTGTAATTATTTTTTAAATTTTGTTAGAGAGCCTTACATTTTAGTGAATTAAATAGATTGATTGACATAGTATCCATAGCAAATTTTAAAGCATTTAAGTAACTATAAATATTTTTTTAATTAAGTATCAAATTGTTTGTAAAAAAAGCCTCTCAGCTAGGCTGGCATCCGCAGAATACTAGTGATCGCGACGTGCTCTCTGCCGTCACGGCCTTATACTGAGCGGATACCATTTTGGTACTTGTTGATATGTTTAATGTAAATGGTTTTTCAAGGTGAACCGACGACCAGAAAGTGTTAGTGAATTGTGTTGTGACTAGAAATAATGCGAAACTTCTTGGATTTCATCAGATTTATGGAGGTTAGTTTTAGTAATTATCATAATAATAGATCAAGTAAAAAATCTCGAAATCGAAATTTTTGTGTTTTTTTAGGAAATTGAAACTTTTTTTATGACATATTTTAGCGTATTTCATCCTCTTTCTAAAAATGTATCATACATGGGTTTTTTTTTTTAAATGTAGGTATTCTTAAAATCTAGATTTTTTAAGAACATAGGTATGTCATTTGCGCATATCGAAAAAATAAAAAATTGACGTAGGACGGGGTAAAGGTTGCAGGAAGACGCTGGATGCAGGCCGTATTATTTTACTCTTTGCAGGCCGCTTTCAACCGGCAATCTGGAAGTCAATGGGGGAGGCCTAAGTTCAGCAGTGGACGTCCTATGGCTGAAACGATGAAATTGTTTTTTGTTTAGTACCAAATAAATGTTTTTCTATTCTATTCTATTCTTTATTGCACTTTATTTTTAGTGTGTAATTTTTTTTTGTTGTTTGAATATTGTTTAAGTTATCTGTTTAGGCCCAAAATGAGATCACATCACAGAGTGACTCGCTATTAGGCCTTATGTACGAAACGTCGAAGTGTGCCAGTAAAGTGTGCAAGTGCCCTAATGTAACCTGTCTGTTACACGCGCCGCAATAACGCCAATCTGTAAGGCTCTTACCCTAAGGGCTGTAACATTGGTTTTGGCCACGGGGTAATTAAAATTAGATTAGGCGAATTAATTCGGTCCCGAAGTAATTAAAAATGAAATTGCTCGATTACGTAAGACACTTTTTTATTAATTTCCCAAGGAAATAGCTAATGAATTATTAATTAATTGGATGAACATCGGTAATTTTAATCTGATTAAAATACAGGGTGGTGAATTCGCGTAATCCCATGTTCGTAGACAACTTTGACGCAGTTTATTTAGGGTTCCACAATTAAATGGTAAATAACGAAACCTTTATTGTTTCATCAAGTCCTTTTGCCTGGTTATCTGTCGGTATTTCACAGTTATGTCGACGACCCAGTTGGTGTAGTAGCGAAGATAGACCTCAACCCTAATCATGTGGATACCAGATAGCCCCAAACAAGGAATGCATGACTAAAATTAGAGGTTTTATGTATAACGGACATCACCACATACATTGATCTGATCCTGTGGTAAGTAGCCAAAGCACTTGTGTTACAGAAATCAGAAACAACGACGGTACCACAACACCCAGAACCGAAACAATATAGAAAAGTTATTTTTCTCGATTGAACGACTAGGAATCGAACCCGGGACCTCAGAAATAGCGACACCAAGTACAGTATGCTCGCCTCTCGACTAAGGAGGTCGTAGCGCGTTGATACGCCTTGAAGGCAGAGGGTCCCAAGTTCAATTCTTGGTTCAGGTCCTTTTAGAAATCAAATTATTCTATTTTGGTTTGGGTCTGGGTGCGCTGAAAGATATCCCTGAAAATAATTAACTGTCTGGTACCTTGGAACTTAGATATTAATTCCTTACTTATAAAAAAATTTTTGGATTAACTCTTTTCTCTTTTCCATGATTCTCGCTGGCATGAGATCTGTGTATAATTATATTATATATATTATGTATGTATATACAGTATATAGCTATCTATGTATGTATCTAGTATGTACAACTGTATACATTCATCTAGTTTGTTTTAGTTTTGTATGATTTAATTTAACACAAATTGTTTTTTTGTTGCACCGCCTATACCATCTCTGTATGGCCCCATGATTGACCGGTATAGAATGCTTTTGGCAATAGGTTCGCAATTTGTACATTTTTTTTAAATGTCTGTGCAATAAAGTTTAAATAAATAAAAAATAAATAGAACCATGACAAATGGTGCGTTGCTAGGCATTAGGTATATCTGTTTATTTTATTACTATTTCGGTATCATTAGCCGTTTACGATAGACAACCTGTTGCCCGCGACTTCGTTCGAGTGGTTTTTACCGCGAACGAAGTCGCAGGCAACAGCTAGTGCTCCATATATTTTTTCACATTCAAAAATGTTTGCCAACTATAGTGACAGTTATCCTGCATCCCTCGGGAACCGTAGGTACATTATTACAGGATAAAAATTATCCTATCTTTTTTCCCAGTCTCATATCTATTTCTTTGCCAAATTTCATCTAGATCCTTTCAGCCGTTCTCGAAGCCGTATCGAATAACAAACATAAATTTATCCACACTTTCGCATTTATATATTAAATAGATTGATAGAGGTTTAATAAAGTATTGATGTTGTCATTTTTGTAATCATTGGAGTTTTTCGCGACTTTAATGTACATACAACGGCAGGTCAACCTACCAAAAAAGTTAAAGGTCATTAAACCGATTTTCAACTTTACGTCCAACGCGTAGAGATCAATATCAATTGCAAAAAAAAATACGATTTGTGGTAGGTTGACGTGCTTGTTGTCTGTACATAGTGATGTTTCTAATTTTAATAACACAAGTTCTTTTGCCACTTACTTACCTTAGGATCAGAGCAATGTATGTTGTTTTCCAATACACAAATTCTTTATCCTATGGAATAAGTTAAAAGAGACCTTTTAGATTGACATTAATACTTTTCAACCGACTTCAAAAAACGAGGAGGTTCTCAATTCGACTGTATGTTTTTTTTTTTTTTTTTTTGTATATTTGTTACGCGATTACTCCGCCAATTATGAATCGATTTTAATGATTCTTTTTTTGTTTGGTAGATCATACTCCAGAGGTGGTCCCATATAAATTTTATCGAAATTGATTTAGAACTTTTTGAGAAAATCAACAAATATATACCCAGATAGTATTTTGGTTGTGGTTCTTGTTACCTATCTTCGTCAAATATGAGCCGATTTTGATGATTTTTGTTTTATTGAATAGCTTATACTTCAAAGATAATATGCTAAAAGTTTACAAAATAAAAATCACCCCTAAGGGTAGGAAAATAGGGGATGAAATCGGTGTTCAGCAGTTAGATTAGGATTTATCACTAAAAATTGATGAAATAAGTAAATTTTATTAAAAAAAATAAAACCGACTTCAAAACACTAAAATGCTAAAAATAATCCTAACACTTAAGTACCTAATCAGTTACTTTTGGAGTCGGTGCAAACAAAAACATTGAATCTCTCATCGGCTGGCACCGACTCCAAAAGTAACTGATTAGGTACTTAAGTGTTAGGATTATTTTTAGCATTTTAGTGTTTTGAAGTCGGTTTTATTTTTTTTAATAAAATTTACTTATTTAATTTATTTTTACCAAGGTTTTTTTTTCTTTTAATGTGTTAACAATATTTACATGCCAGTTTCTGGTGGAATGTGCGGACATTTTATATCTATGTAACAACTTGTAGACCACTTTTCATGTAAATTACCGGTTTGATTTGATTACTTAGTGTTGTAAGCTGAACATCTGATAACAGCTGATAATTACGTAACCGTACGTGCCGTGTGGGGACGGCCGTAAAGAATACAGTTCCCCACCGCCAACAGGAGGCGTGTTGCAAAACGCAACTAATTCCTGTAGCACGAGACGGGCAGCCATCTGCGTGCGAAATCCTATAAAAAACTGCACTCACCAACCCGCCTGCCAAGTGTGGTGAGTATTAGCAATCCCCCCTAATGATAGAAGTCATTGGGGGAGGCCTATGTTCAGCAGTGGACGACCGATGGCTGTTTTGATGAATATGATGATGAATTACGTAACACTCAATCAAATAGGTACCTAAACATTTGACTAGGTACTTTCTTCTAACATCTTGTAACATAGTTTCCCCATTTGACATCTAAGTCTTCCAAAAAGTAAAGCTCCCATTAAACCTGCACTTTACATGCGCGTCATAGCTAATGAAAATAGTGGGATGTGCCCGCGCCGGGAATTTCCCACAGGATTGCCGTATCCAGGCCGGGAAGATTTCCAACTTGATGTTATGTATCGGGAGACGTTTTGCCGATACCTTATGCCATAGTAAATAAAGGATGAAGTTTGGGAATCGATAAAGTTCACGAGAAACTATTAGAAGACTTTGTTGAACTACCTACCCGTTTAGACATTCAAAATTAGCATAAAATATCTTTTCTCAAAGGTTCGAAAGAATCAATTGATACTTTATTGATTAAAATCTCCACTGAGATCTTGATTAAGAATTATTTAGACCTAACAACACATAAAGATATAATAGAGGTGATTATACTATAGTAAAGTGGCACAAAAGGCCCATATCGTTCGTTCGAACTTATAACCTAACGAATTAAAAATACCGTCTACTTCTATCAAACCTTTGCTAATTTATGAACAATTGAAAACAGTCGTGTTTTTTTACCCAGCTAGTTTCAGATGTTCACATTTTGTCAAAGGACTGACACAACTGAACGGTTATTATTTTTTAGGTAAATACGTTAAAACAAACGAAAAATTTTGATCTAATTATGCATGGCGTCATCCTCTCTGCCCACAATACCTATCTTATTTTTGTGCCCTACAGGGTCTATAATGATCTGTTTTATGTATCTATTTATAACACCTCTGTAACATTATAGAATGCAATAAATATATTTAATTGAATTGAATAGACCTTCTGTGCCTTGACTTTTACCTACTGATTGTAGAAGGATTTAAGCCTCCATTTTTATCCTGTCCTCTAACAGGCAATATCTTACGTCCCTTAAAACGTTAGCACGATGCTATCAGTGTGTCCGCAATGTGGGGTGGCCCTATTAATTAACATTAATCGAATAAGGGACGTAGGTAGGGATAAATTACTTTATTACTTTATTTGGCTGATACGATATTTTTTGTGACAGTACAGTCGGATCACAATTACGTACCTTGTATAAAAATTAATTAATTTAACGCTTGAGCTAAAATTTTAATCTAGATAAGATTCTGTCTCCTATTCCTAGTCAGGGCTCGATTGACCGTGATCCGGGATGCAGAAAGTCTTATATGTATAGCGATTGCCATCATCATTATCGTCATAAATTCAGCCATAGGGCGCCCACTGCCGCCAGACTGGTCGGATGGAAGCGGCCTGCATCCAGCGGCTTCAACCTTTACCAGGTCGTCGGCCCACCTTGTTGGTGGACGGTCTTCGCATTCTAGAACCTTTCTGCCCCATCGGCCGTCAGTTCTACGTGCTATGTGCCCCGCCCACTGCCACTTTAGGTTGCTAATCCGTCAGGCTATATCAACGACTTTTGCTGATTTGAGCCCTTATTTAAGATCCCTAATAGTGAGAGGCCAAGTTCCTGATCCATATGTCACGCACACCCTGGTTGTAGTCTTTTGTCTTTAGGCAATGAGGTACTTTACCGGAAAATAAACAGCATAGATAAAAAAAATCTTAGGGAAGATGAAGGCTTTCCGAAGATCCAATAAGCTTAGTGGCACTTTGATTCGCTTTGGACGCAAAGAGTTCGTCCTGGTCGCGTCAATTCATGAAAATAACTTTTTTCATCGTCTCTGGTATGGGTGTCCTGGGAGACTTCTTAATACAAGGATGTTACTCTCTTTCTAATTTTTCTATTATTATTTAATTATCGATAATAATATTGTAATGATCATTCGGCAACTGTTAAACAGATGGCGCTTGGGGTAACATTTTCTAGGTTAGTGAGACCCGACTCTGTGCAAGTAAATAATGAAAGAAACGGACTTTAGAGCTATTTGCTACAGCGTTTACTCCGGATAAGTTTAGCACGAAATAAATCATGGCAAATGAGTAATGATTTAGAAATTATTACTTAGTGAATTTTGTGTCTAAGTACGCAAGTTACCAGGTAAGTTCTGTTTAATTGTGAACCTACTTTCTTGGGCTTTCAAAGTAGCGTTGATCTAGAAACGTATTTTTTTTTATTATTTAAAACTTTATTGCACAAACTTAATAAAAGTGTACAAAAGGTGGACTTAATGCTAAAAGCATTATCTGCCAGTCAACCTATAGGTCATACAGAAAGCTTGCAAGAAGGAGCGGTAAACAAACAAGAAGAAAAAAACATTAAGTAAGTATATGATGCAACAAATAAATTAAGGTACCTATATATATTTAACATTAAAATATATTGTATATAAATATAGACCTATTGATTAAGATACATAAATAAAAATAAAAAACTTTGATATAATACATAAAATACTTATAACAAATAAATTACATACATATACAGAGTGTAACAAAAAGGTGAAATAAAACTTTAAGGGGTTATTCTACGGCTAAATTACATCAACTTTTTCTATGGGACCAACATCGAATTCGCAAAAAAAAAAAACACTTTCCCATACTAAAACGCGACCAGCTGGCATCAGTTTGTATGGAAGCGTCAATTTTTTTTTTGAGATTTCGATGTTGGTCCCATAGCAAAAGTTGATGTAATTTTGCCGTAGAATAACCCCTTAAAGTTTTATTTCACCTTTTCGTTACACCCTGTATATATACATATACTATATTATGCAATTAATCTATTAAGAATTTGCGAACTTTGTTTTTCAATGAGACTTTTGACTCTGACTTTTTAATGTCGAGGGGAAGTGAGTTCCACAGTCGTATCGCCCTCAGAGCGAAAGATTTAGAGACGAAAGAAGAACGATGAGCAGGGGTACCCAGCCGTAAATTGTCTGAGGAACGGAGAGAGCGGTCCTGAGATTGACTTAGGTATGAAAACATGTACAAAAACGTACCGTTTGTTCACAGCTTATGGCAACGCCCTTATAAGACTGAAGTTTTAGATGTAAGTTTCTTATATTAACCACTCTTGGACTAGACAATTTAAAAAAAACGTCCAGTCCTCCTCAGATTGAACGTCATAGTGAGATCTGCATTCACCGACCTATTAGATCATACTTTTAGACCATAGTTTACTCAATTAAATATCTTTAGACACAAAGTTTGCAATGATCGAGTCGCACTCACACATTTGGTATATTTAAGGAATTGTCATCATTAGTATTTAGAGTACTTGTCCATATAAATAAATGTGCATGTAATCTGCATTTCATTTATCTCTCGCGAACGGACCCTTGATAAGAATCCAAGTCATTACAATATTATTTATGAACCCGTTTAAGGATTCGTCCTCAAGCAGGGAAAAACAGAGGTTAGAGTTTTCTAAATGGCTTTTTCTTTAGTATGAGCCATACATATTTTTAAATAAATAAATACGTCGTAAAGGGGTCATCATTTTGAATATTATACTAACTATATGTACTAACTATAACTATAACTCACTGTTTTCACGATACTTGTCCAATAAGTGTGAAATACAGTATCGGATCACCACAAAAATCGACAGCCAACTGGTTTGTTGCAAATCCTAGAATATATTCAGAATATCGGATTTTGAATTTCAGATTCGGAACATAAAATTTACACAAGATATTGCCGTTACAGTGAAACGAATAAATCGGGTTTGGAGATTGAGTGAGGCGGGAGATTTACAAGTTACACCTTTTGCTTTCTAGGGTTCTTTATACATGTAACTCAAAATACGCAAAACCTCGAGCTGATTCATCACCATAAATAAAAACCAATAAAACCAATTTATTTCTGCAAATAGGCCTAAATTAGGCTCCTTTTCACGTCTCAATTTTTTTTTTACCCTATCACTGCTTCGGGACAATTGTGGGCTAGCGCCGAGAAAAAGCATCATCATCATTACGGCCATAGGACGTCCACTGCTGAAAAAAGGCCTCCCCCAATGACTTATATCATTGGGGGATTACCAATATTCGCCACGCTTTGCAGGCGGGTTGGCAAGCGCAGTTTTTTTAGAGAATTTCGCCCGCAAGCGCTGTATTTGAGCTCAAAATCAGCTCCTAAAGCGCAACTCACACAGAAGGTGTAAGCGGCGACCGCGGCCCGCGCGCGCCGGCCGTATGTCATTTAAACGTGTGTTATTAGACCCGCCGTACTCTCGACCCGTCTCCTCGCCATCCCCCTCACCCGCGTTATTTTATAACCACCTTGTATAATAATAAAATTATTATACTGAACTTGGTCTTTTTTTGTCTACATTGGCTTTTTACTCTTTATTTTAGAAATGGTTAAGGGTTATGCTCTGTTGCTTGCATTGGCATTAACAGATTTAGAAGATGGAACCTTACAAAATGACAAGAACCACACAAATGTCAATCACCCACGAAAAACACTGGCTCGTTCTTCGATTGGTTTTATGCCTTGTTTTGGGTTTATTTTACACAACGCTGCGCAGAGATGCCATAGCGTTGGGTAATACAGTAGGGTCACATGGTCACATTCAGCTAGCCTAAAATTTAAAAAACAACACTGCCGTTAACTAAAGCAAACTAAAAAATCAGTCGCGTTATAATTTTTATAATTTATTTAATACTTTTGATTAACAATTTGGCATCGAAAAGTACATTTAAGTATTTAGGTAAGGTGTGTATATTTTTGTATTAACCATTCAAAACCCTTTATATTGATACCCCACTTTGTTTTTCTTTATCCCGTATATTAATTTATTACATAACATACTGATTTTATTATAACATCACTTAGCCTACGTCACTCGGAAAAACTTAAAGATTCTAGCAATACCTCATACATAACAACCGGTTAAGGCGTTTAGTCGTGAACACATGAACCCTAAAAATATTAACTTCTTTTTGGGCAGTCGTGTATGCATCAGGAGCTAGTTTTTAATTCGACTGCGATTACTTTGCGATCGCCACGTAAGGTAGTATTTTATTAGTTAATTTCCTTACCCTTTTTAAGGTAGTGGGTGAAATTGCCGCCAACAAACTTTGAACTTTAATCCCTTGTCTTAAGGTCAAATACTTCTGAGCCTAAAAAAAGTTTAAATGCTTATTCCAATGCTCAAATACAATAACTCTTACTATGAGACTAACATCACAATATTTTAAAAAAACTTTAAAATTTCAGCTCTTTCAATATCGAGAGCCAAAAAAAACATCGTTTGTCCTTTTTTGAAATTTTGATGTTGGTTCAAAAAAATTTACTTATTTGACTCCTGCTCACTTTTAGGGCTCCAAAACCAAAGAAGATACATCATATGTTATAGAGGTATATAATACTAAATGCCCCGCCCACTGCCCACCGCTACTTTAAGTTGCTAATCCGTCGGGCTATGTCAGCGACTTTTGTTCGTTTACGGATCTGCTCATTTCTGATTCGACTGACGGCCGATGAGGTGAAAGGTTCTAGAATGGAGGCCACGTACCTGCAAGCGCAGAATAAGATGTCCACCCACAAGGTAGACATACGGCCTGGTAAGGTTGCAGGAAGGCGCTGGATCCAGGCTGCTTCCAACCGGCCAATCCGGAAGTCATTGGGGGAGGCCTATGTTCAGCAGTGGACATCCTATGGCTGAAATAATGATGATTAATATGAGTATTAATAAGTACAAAATACACCTTCGGCATCTTATTTCATTGTGAAGATACTTTACCCTTTTATCTTTTCACTTGAACGACTGTCTGTCTGGAGTACATTCGTCTTTAAATGTCAATTGGTTTCGGTTGAAAAAACATTGTTGCCAACCGACTACGGAAAATCAAAAAAGAGAATGTCTCTATTCGGCGTACTTATTAAATTAATGTTTCTTTTGTTATATCTCATAAGGCTTGCGTCGACCAGTGAGCTATCGAGGAGACAGAAACTAGCTTTCAGCACACCCAGACCCAAGTCAATAAGAAAAAATCTAAATGAACCAGAACGGAAAATCGGACCTTTGCATGTCGAAGACCGTCTGGTGTAGTGGTTCGCGCTCCGGACTACAAATCCAGCAATTGCGTGTTCGAATCCCGCAAGGGACAAATGATTGTGTGATAAGAACAAGCGTTTGTACCTAAGCCATATGGATGTTTATAATAAATACTAGCTGACCCAGCAAACGTTGTTTTGTTATATAAATAATTTATCGACCGGGGGATGAATAATGATTAAATTACTAAAATGGCTATTAAAAAATAGGGGTTGGTGATAAAAGGGTAAAAATTTAGGGTTGTATGTATTTTTAAATGCGACATAATAAAAAAATAAAGAAATTTAAAAAATGTCTAAAAATTAAAGAAAAATGTTAAGGGTGGACAACCCTTATCACTAAGGGGTATGAAAAATAGATGTTGGCCGATTCTCAGACTTACTCAATATGCTCACAAAATTTCATGAGAATCGGTCAAGCCGTTTCGGAGGAGTACGGGAACGAACATTGTGACACGAGAATTTTATATATAAGATAAATATATACCTCTATACACGGTTATTTGTAAAACATCAACAACCACCTAGGGGCTAATTCTGGTGCACAAATAGAACAACTTTTTCAATGGGACCAACATTAAAATAAATAAATAAAAAACACTTCTCCAGTCAGCTGGTGGCGACTTAGTATGAGGAAGTGATTTTTTTTTTTGCAATTTATTAATAGTTTTATTTTGAGTACCAGAATCAGCCCACCAACCAGCACCAGAATTGTTAATGTTTTACAAATAACCCTGTATAATAAATATCCGTTACCTAATCGCCATAATACAAGCTTTGCTTAGTTAAGGGCTAGATAATTGGTGTGATTGGAAAAGCTATTATATTTTATTTAACGCTCCACTACGCCACTCAAATTGTCGAAATAGGTAAATACATTAAATGTAGATATGTAGGTAATGCAAATATATGTAACGCATCATCCAATATGTAATATCTATTTAAGTAAAAGATATGACGTCACTACATCTAAAGGGTTCACCCTAACGACGTCACCGAGATATAATGTACCCGGCACTATCCATTATCTTTGATACAATATGTACACAATAACACCAGATACAGTAGTTTCACTTCCTAAATAAAAGCGCAATAAGTGGTTTCGTGAAAAAAATCTTACCAAACAGATGTACTTAGTATTTAATTTATTTTTTGGAATTTTTGGAAGTCACAACAATGCTGACACATGCTTGATGACCAAGAATACACAAATTTAAATACTTGTGGCAAAAATCACGAACTTAGTCGCTCCGCTTATAAAATTCTAATAAGCTATAACTAGATACAGAGTGATTGTATTTTGTGTATTTGTCAGCAAAATAAACAATAAAGTGAAGTAATCGGCGTTTGATTTCAACCCAAAACAATGTTTGCAGTTTATTTTCTATTAAAATTTTAATTTTGAGTCGTGATTTTAAGTTTTACAACAGTTACGTGAATTAATAATTTTCTTTTAAATTTTAATCTCTTGTAAAATGCTTAGCGATGTAACAAAACCCTCTTTCTTCTTATCTGTCCTCTACCTGAAGGTTGTCTGGAGGAGATCGCTTTTAGCGATAAGACCGCCTAAATTGTGCATCTTTCTGTAAACACAAATTGTAACTTCTGTATATGGTGTACAATAAAGAGTACCTATCTATCTATCTACAACCAACTTACTGTAAAAATTCACAGTCTTCAAAAACAGTGTCAAGTTCTACATTTAATCACATACCTATACTATTGTAAACCAATAAAATAATTAGAGATTAAAGCGATCAAAGAGTAATATACCTATACTAGCTGTTGCCCGCAACTTCGTCTGCGTGGTCTTTAGGGGTATGAAAAATAGATGTTGGCCGATTCTCAGACCTACTCAATATGCTCACAAAATTTCATAAGAATCGGTCAAGCCGTTTCGGAGGAGTACGGGAACGAACATTGTGACACGAGAATTTTATATATAAGATTACTCTTTGTTCGACCTACTCATGCCTACTCTATGCTATTGAAGTGAGACTACTACATCTAACTATGTTACGTTATTTAAATCTCCGAAGCCGACGTCGTATTTAACTTGAGTTTAATCTGGAGACTCTGGCTCTCATCCAGAAGGTTATGGTAAGACGATTATAAGGGTCATTGCATCGTAGATATCAGCGAGCGAAGGTTCAAATATTTTTCAAGTGACAAAAAAATGAATACTGACTGAGCGACTTACTAGTTACATGTAGCTACTTACCCTTTTTAAAGTTTTTACTTTAAATAAACTAAAGTAATATAGGTTTCATATTTAACCAATACTAGTTCACTTGAAGTGTAAGTTCACTTGATTTTTCCGATCTCTGCATACAGGGTGGCCAGAAAAGTGACGTCCAAAATTTTTTTTAGGTGCCTCGTGTGAAAATCTTAACTCGAAAACTACGAAAAATCGTAAAACATACATAAAGGTGATGCAGATACCTCTCAACATGAGGCACCTAAAAAAAAACACTTCCATCTAGGTACTTGGAATGTAAAGTATACAATTAGTGCTCAGTTTGCTGAATTTTATTATTCTTAAAATATTTTTTTTTCAAATCATCATTAACATCATATTTGATAGTATACATACGAGTACTTACCTACTGTTAGTGTCAAAAGTATTTAAAAACAGTTTAAAATCGTGTTTGCGATGTATAATAGTCACAGGCTCTACCTTCAGCCATAATAAATCTCTCACTCAGAATGTCTAATACAAAATATCTGTGTAAAAGTAAGTGGACAGTGACTGATATACCTATATTTTGCTTGGCCTCTGAATCTTACTAGAATCTTCTCAGTCATCATTCTCCCCGAAAATCTATTAAGAATTCTAACTGGATCGATCGATAAGTACGATCTTGCAAATTCGTCCTCAAATTGGAATTCTAACGATTCAATAATACGTCTTCATAACTAAAATCTCAGAAAATGTATTTGGTAGGAACCGATTTACCCATAGAATCCCCATGAATTGCTTTAATACTGTTATTATTTAAGTCTTCCAATATTTTTAATAGACCCATTTTATAATATTATTGCAAGATTATGCTTAGCGTCACATGATTTCATTTGGAGCTCAATAGTCGTCAAGTATGATGATTGTAATAAGATCACGATTTAATAATATTTAACTTATATCTTTTTTTTTGTTTTTTTTTACTCAAATGTTACCTAATCGCAAATAATTAAAAAAAAATGAATTTGAATTTGAAATATGCCAACCCTAATACCAATTTTCTACTACCGTCCTTGCTACTTATAAAGTTCTATAACTTTTAAACCGTAATAGTAGCTGGTTGTTTTTTATTAGTGTTGATAAGTGGATATCTAGAGAATAATAAAAAATATAAAAAATCTAAGTGCTAACTTAAAAATAAAAACGTGTCTATCAGGCAAGGAGGTAAAAATGCTTGCAGTGTTTCCTCGCTGAATAGCTAAAGTAAGCTTTTGAGCGAGAAACGAGCCAGCATTTTCATTTTCCGAAATTGAAATTAATTTTGGTGCTATTTTACCGATATGTAGGTAATTTTTGTGAGAGGTCAGAATGGATTACCATTTACTAATAACTTTTACTTGAGTAAACACTACCAAAGTGCTGCCTTAACTGAGCTACAAGCACCTCAGGAATAATTTTGCTAATATCAACATCAACAGCCTCCTAGGGGCTGATTCTGGTGCTTATATACAACAACTTTTTCTATGGGACTAACAAAAATCTCAAACAAAATCACTTCCCCATCTAAGCCGCCACCAGCTGACATCAGTTTGTATGGAGAAGTGATATTTTTTTAAAGATTTCAATGTTGGTCCCATAGCAAAAGTTGTTGTATTTGAGTACCAGAATCAGCCCCTAATAGGTCGTTGATGTTTTACAAATAACCCTGTATAATCCAAAGAGGGGAAACAAAGAATGAAATAATGAAATACCGTTTGGGGAATTTTACAATTTGCTGTCAAACTCGCGGGAAACCACTATTAGACATGAAAAAGACATTAGGTATACAAACGGATACAGACAGATAAAATACACAGTTCAGTGAATTGCAGTGCATTTGTGTCACGTGCCCTGGTTGACGGTATTATGTGGGATTGGTTTAATTCTTAGTAGGAAGCGATTGGAATGTTTTTTTTTTTGTTACAAAAATAATATTCTCGCCTCACAAATAGTCCAACTGCTGCAATTTTTGATCCATAGTCTCCTGGTAGTTTTTTTTTTAATTTTATTTTATTTTATAATAAGGCATCGCCACAGAGAATAAACTAAAAAGCATACATAAAACAAGCAACAACAGTACAGTGTTAAGTCTGTGCTACGATTACAGCCGAGCATAACATTTACTAACAAAAAGAAACAATAATCAAAGTATACAATTAATATTTTACCTTTTCAGTATAAACTCGCTTATACGAATAGAGAGTTTGACCGAAAAGGTCAAGGAACAGGAGACGTATTTTTGAATCATGCGAATTCCAAATACGAAATCGCAAGATTCGCATACGAATTCCTAAAATCACTATTTTTGAAATTCATTCTGTGAATTCTGCAACCCACACGTTTTTCGTTTTCTACTAGTAGAAAGTACAGAAGAATGACATTGACAAGTAAATATAGTATGTTTAACAGAAATTTGGCATAATAACTTTTTATTTACGTTCCGTTTTAAGCGTTTTACTACCGGTTTTTTAAATCAATGAGTTTTTGCATTCTTAATATTTTCTGCGTAAAACGAAAATAGTGATATCACTATTTTCCAATTGTTGTCCAACATTTTAAGATAATAGCAACAATTATTTCGAATAAAACAAAAAATTCGTAAAATCGTGAGCAATAGAAACGAATTTCATACACGAATTGTTTTCGTGTTCGAATTCGAGATTCATTTCTAATGCTTCAAACATTCAGACCGGGTATTGAATGTGAAGTTATTACGAGTAAACAAGGAAGATAGCTTTTGAGATCTTACTTACACTACCAAAATAACGAGAAATGGATTAACAATTCACTCGAGTTTCATTTAGAATTCATTATTTTAAATAATAATTGTGTAATAAAAAAATGTTTTAGCCTTAATTCATGAGATGGTAATCTATGGTAATTATGGATGGTAATTGCAATACCCACATAATAAAGAGGAATTAAGATAAATAGATAGATACTCTTTATTGCACACCATACAAGTAAAATACACATGATTTTTACAGAAAGATGTACAATTTAGGCGGTCTTATCGATAATAGCGATAAGACCGCCAGACAACCTTTAAGCACATACCTTGCTTGGGGGTGCTTGTGGCTCGGTGGATGCAGCGCTTTGGTAGTGGTTACCAAAGTTAAGCCACCTAAGCCGCGGTTGTGATTTGATGGGTGACCATTTCAACCATATTTAGTGACATTTATGACAAGCACCTCCGTGCTTCGGAAGGCACGATAAAATTTGTCCAACAATAAGGATCTCCACTCGCCTTCTCTGCGCCACCTCTCGCCAACCATCGACGTGAAGCTCGCGCAGGTCCTTCGCAATCTCGTCTCCCCAGCGGTATCTGGGACGACCGATAAGTCGTCGGCCATTCGGTCGTCTTAAGTACGCTTTCTTCACTGCCGATCCTCTCCCATTCTTTCCACGTGGCCGAGAAAGCGAACCCTGTGAGCTTTTATTTCGCCGATGATATTCATTTATTTATTTTATAGTCAGGGTACGCTTTGGCCATGATTCTAGATGCGATAAGTATTGTTATTACATGGTTTAGAAGTAATTAACATCCTAGTATTGTACGTACCAGTTAATAAATCTTGCTGGTGCATTTATTAGCACAACAAGGCACGTGGCAATTTCGAAAAAACAAAAGGTGTATGTAGTCGAACCGGGAATTAAAGACCCTTTGCATTCAAGGCGAATTACCAGGCCACTACGCCCATCAGATTGTTATGAAGGTAACAGTAGCATCTAGCTAAGAAAACGGTTAAAAGAACCAAATTAGTGACTTTGTACCACACATCAACTTTTCGCTAGAGCTCTTTACTAAGAGCCTATTACTTGCGTTGCTCGCAATGGCTGCAGTTTATCATTTAAAACATGCAGTCGAATTTACGTCGTTACCCTATAATAACCAGCCATTTTTAAAGCCGTAGTCGAAAGCACTTACGTAGTGCAAATAGATACAGTAGAATCACTGCCCCACGAAAAAACAAATATCTCTTGCAATGTCATTTAAAAATGAAATTTAGTTTTAATTTTATCGCCCGTCATTTTATGGATTGCTATATCCAGAAGGTGAGAAGTATAGCAAAACCACTAAAGGGATGATTCTGGTGCTCAAAAAAACATAGGTATAGTCAACAGCAGGTAACCTGATCCAAAAATTTCAAGGCCATTGAACTAATTTTTAACTTTAATCCGACACGTAGAAATCAATATCAATTGAGTAAAGGAGATGGAAACGTTTCCATACAAATTTGGGCCCTGGATGTAATATGATGAAAATGGTGTAAATGAATAGATTAATACTTGGCAAACCTTGACTGAAAATTCTGCAGTTTTTGTCAATCTCAGAGCCGATTAATTAAGGGTTTAGTAAAAGTAAGGTTATGTAATAAACAGCTGATATCTGAAATACAAAAGATATTTTAACGTTACCTATACAGCTATTTACATTTAGGCCACAAACTAGACGACAACAACTGGTTAGATAAGGTATACTTACAGACTGAGGGGCAAGCCATTGTTGAAATACATGCAAAGTAGTTTCATCGTTTAGGGGTCGTCTGCCTAGTGCGTACAGTGACTAATCGCTGTTACACAGTTTACACAGAGATCCATTATCTTCTGTATCCAGTCCATGCCGGTAGTAAAATCCAAATTAAAAAATCTAAGTTAGACGTATAAGCAAGATCTTCCGTGCCCAGAATGAAAGCATTGCAGGGTCGTTCAGGTTAAGCAGGGTCAGAATTAGTGAAACAAAGCCGTGGTCGATGAAAAACCAAAAGATAATATGAAATCACACAAACAAAACGCACACGCAGAAACATAAAATACGAATCGTCAAGTGATCTTAATCTTCTTATTTATTTGACACGCCAGCTGTCAGTATCAGTGCACAGAATAAATATACAGTATCGGTTTTATTTAGGTAATCGATTAATAATCGAAATCTTTTTTTTTTTTATTTGATTAATCATTTTTTTATAAGCTAAAACAGCTTAATATATTTATTTTAATGAAAATAATATTTAGTAATTGCCTAGTACAGACCAAAAGTATTTCTTTTTTATCAATTGTGTAATATTATTCGCTTAAATCGATATTATTTTAATCGATTTTGTAGTGATTGCATAAAAATCTTGTTTTTCTTATTGCTCAGTTTCCAGGAGGAGAAATGGGCAGATTTTTTGTATATTAGGATGAAAAATATGACCATTTTTTTAAACCATACTTCAACTACTTACATTAATGGCTTAGAAATCCCCGTCTCCTTTGACGTTTTGTGATAGGTTGTTGTCTGTACCCATACCTAACCGCCGATCACCTGTCATCATTTGTAAGGTTTTGCGGTATTTCAATCACTTTGTTTAAAGCCGAGAAGACTGAAAGTAATGCAGGCAGGCAGCATACTAGATTGAAGCAGATTTAAAATCAGCACTGACCGGAGTTCCATACAAACTTTCATGTCTAATATTTTCGAATAGATAAAATAGTGCAAGTTTTGACAATTCAACTAACCCCGATCTACCCTACACGACGTGAAAAAAACATCAACTGCCTTCAGTTGTTTATTTCCTTACTAGCATTAAATATTCTAATAATTTAAGTATTTAAGTATGTTTATCCGTTATCTAGTCGCCATAATACAAGCTTTGCTTAGTTTGGGGCTAGATAATAGGTGTGATTGTGAAAACAATTTATTTATTTAATAAAACTTGATAGTATTAGGAGTTACGTTAGTTTGAAAGTAAGTAAGTTTTTTAGTTTTTTTTTTTGTGGGTGAACCTACTGTGCATCGACTTTATTGTGGTTTCAAAAAAAGCACTGAATAATTGTTAAAGCTTTTTATCACGTCGGCTGATTCATCAATATTTTATTTTGCTTCTCGGGGAAAATTTAATTAATAAATGGTTTCAAATTTATTTTTAATTTTTAATTCTTAATTAATAATAACATCGAGATTCTGCGTTACATTGCAGTTTAAAACTAATAGCATTTTTTTTTAAACATAAGTTTGATAACCCCCTTAGCTGAGAAGCAAGCACGCCGGACTTGGCATCGCCATCTCTAGATCCTGGGTTCGATTCCCGGCCGGGTTAATCTAGAAAATGAGTTTTTTATGTTGTCTTGGGTCTGTGTGTTTTAGTACCCTCGTTATTTCTAATTTTGGTAACACAAGTGCTTCGGCGTAACCTTAGGATCAGAGCAACGTATGTGATGTTGTTCAATATTTATAATTATTTATAGTATAAAGGTAGTAGCCCCTCAGAAAACAATTTGTTAACCTGCCTACTGATGGAAAGAAACAGCGCAACAAATTCAGTTAAACGTCATGCTAAAGAAGACGCAGTAATTCATGCAATCATAATCCATTTATACATTGTTTTTATACTTTAGGTTTCATAATAACCTACAGACCACAGTCATCTAATCACCACGACTCATGCAATAATGTCGACACTTTAAGGATTAAAGATTAAATAATATGACGTTTAAATTCCCGAGATTTCAATGGTGTTAAATAAATTAAGCTAGTAAACTCGTTTATAAATATCAGACGAGAGATGTTAGAATACATTTCAAGAGCTGTAACCAAGATATGACAGGCCAATATTTACCCTTAATTAGCTCCATAGACCTTTGAACCCTACAAACTAGGACAGGCTAAACTCACAACTAAAAGTGTAGTCCCAAAACACTACCCTGATGAGCACCAAAAATCCCACAATATTGTTCCAAGGCAGTGGTAGGGAATAAAAGGACGTGTTAAATAGCTCAAGTCTATTTGCAAGCAGAAATATATTCATATTCATATTCATTTATTCACTTTATAATGTAAACCAATAGCAGTACAGTTAATAGGCATAAAAAGATGGTAATAAAATAGTTACATTATAACCTCTATGAGGCATTCGTGAATACAATTATTTGATAAAATTAATCTTGACAATATTATCATTCCATTTACAATTATTAAACAATATTTATTATTTATGCTCCTAAATTATAATAACTATGTTTTGTTTATATAATAAATTGGTTCTATTAGTTTTAAAGAATCCAACCTCACAATTATGGGTGTTGCATCACAAATCATGTGTAAGTCCCATTACACAATGCATTTCATCTAAGCACGTTTGTTTACCACATATTTTAATTATAGCGACAACTGGCAGACTGCCAGCGCGCCAGGGTGGGCAAATTTTAATTTAATTTAAAATAAACAATGCTCTCACTTAAGATTAAAAGCATAAATTCTGCTAACACTACGAGAATGTGTATGTTATTTTGAACAGGTAGATAAGTTCAGTAGTAAGTATAAGGACGGACATTTGGTTCATATGGACGACCTCCGTGATTGCGGTGTTTATACACAATACTGCTACTATCACTGCCTAATATACAGGTTGCTCCCTTACAATGAGACATAGTGCAAAAATATTCTAAAGGTAGGTAGAAGTCTTCTTAAGATTTAACATAACGTTTTTTGAGAGATTAGATCCATGTTGGCTACATAAAATATTGATTGTTAATTTTATTGTTGATAACGGTGCCATTTCTGGCTCGGACAAGTAATCATTGCTTCTTCTCCGCGATTCTGTTACTCCGTAAGGTTACATTAATGCATTACATCGCACTGACCTCCTTAAAGTTTTTTCTGTTGTTTCTACTATAATACAGAACTTAATCACAAGGCATCAAGTAGCTGGTTGGTAGAGCTATCTTATGAATACCGGTTCGTGATTAGTAAACTTGGAATAAGATTCAACATTTTAGACGTAGGTCGTCTGCTGAACATAGACCTCCCCAATGACTTCCAGATTGGCTAGTTGGAAGCGGCCTGCATCCAGTGGCTGTCTGCAACCTTTACCAGGTCGTCTCTCCTTCTTGTGGGTGGACGTCCTACGCTGCGCTTGCCGGTACGTGGCCTTCATTCCAAAACCTTTCTGCCGCATCAGCCTTTAGTTTTACGTGCTACGTGCCCTGCCTATAACCACGTTTGTTTGTATAATGATATTAAGCAACAAACAACAAGTTTCAATGACGTTGGTTAGCTACGTCTAACACAACCGTGTACGTGTAAGGACAATCACACTGCACTGAATTTGACGTTTGTCTGTTTTTAAAGGACCTAGACGAAGTTAATAGCAGATACAAATATCGCAAAAGAGTGTAAGCGGGAGCTTCAAGTCATGACGGACTAAGCTTCAGCTTCTTGATGGCAGTAGAGCTAGAAGGTTTAAAAGGCGCTATGGAGTCTTATTAATCTAGCCGATCCTTGCTTTTCCTGCCGTGGCTGAAGTCGATTTGCATGCACAGCCATGAAAGATTGTGCCTCACAGAAGCTACCTTACAGGAGCAGATACTGCTTATATATACCGTCTGAAATAAACTATCAAGACTTTTATTTGGTAGTAATTGGTAGTAGTACTATTGCTTTCTTTACTGAGGGAGAGTTACAACACGTCTCACCTATTCTTACGGTTGGTAAATCCGACGTTCGACGATCATTTTTATTTTAAAATTAGTTTTTCATCCTGTTTTTATTTATTTTATTGTACGCCAAGAAGGCAGGACACGGTTAGTTCTAAGATAAACCCTTGTAAGACCAATGTACACCTGTGCTCTACAATAAAGATTTATGATTATGGTTGGTGTACAAATATCAAGAAGTTATACTATTGATATTAAAGTTAAAATAAGCCTCAATTCTACCTCAACAATACAATACACAAGGCATGTTTGTCCCTATCTGCAAGACGCGAAACTTATTCAATATTCAATATAATTGTGCTCCATCTTCGATGCCAATTGGGAATGTTTGCTAGTTTCAAATCTAGGGCTGGCAACCTTTTTAAAAAAGATAATGTTTCCGTCGTATTGACATTCAGTTGTATTTAATTTCAGAAAATAGGACTGTATTTACACTCCTTCTTTTGAAACCAACGGCTGCTTTGGGACAAACTTAGTAAAGGTTAATAGTTGCAACATTTAGGAAATTCCTTTTGATTTTACACCCTGAATTATACAATTGAATCATCAATGGAAATCATCATCTTGAACCCTTAGGTATTGTAGTCTCATGATCGTCGTCATATTTATTTACGTATGTATTTTGCCTATGTAATCTATGTATGATAGTATTTAGTTTATGTATATCGTTATTTACTGTATGTAGTTTATGCTTTTAAAAATAATTCACACGGCCCTTTCATTTGGAATTTGTATCGCCTATATCGCACCGCCCACAAAACGTCTCTGTTCAGCCTAATGGTCGACTGGTAGAAAATGCCTCATGGCATTAAGTCCACCTTTTGTATGATTTTTAATCTGTACAATAAAGTCTAAATAAATAAATTATTTAATGGTTATAATTCGAATACTGAAAGACTAATAACATCAGGGGGATCCAATGCGTGGAATTGTGTTCGATTTACCTACCTATTTATACAGGGCGTTCCAAAAATGGTATCAAACAGATGCCTAAGTGCTAAACCATTAATATTGTGGTGATGCTCTATCCGATTAAACACGGGATTGTTTGTAGTATTCTAGTTTTTTTTGTGGTATTTGTTATGCCTTGAATAAGACATTATTGGTCACACACAGGGCCATGAATTATGTGATATACAAAGTTACATTTTAAAGGGGTGCCACTCCTAATGATTTGCCATCTTTAGGAGTGGCTCAGAATCAGTAACTTAATCAAATTATGCAAAGAACAAAAAAAAAACATTTAATTATTCCTATCCGCTGTTAAAAATCGTACGCGTGGATAATTTCTCATTCATGAAAAAATTGCACTGTATGTGCACTGCATAAGGTCTTTGTAGGCTCGATGTACCTACGCCTCTGATGAATGACCGCACGGCTTTTGTAATCTGACTTTATTTTCGTATATTTTAAAGTAATTTTTTTTCGTAACATACGATTATTAAAAATAATAACGATTAGACGCTTCTTTATCTTATTCCCTAGATCTTCTTTTTTAATTTGGCACCCCTTTGCAATGTAACCCTGTATATACAGCTCTACAGTCACAAAAACTAGTTATGGGTGGATCTAAAAGTATTGAGCCGTAAAAAAGCAATCCCATAGTGGAAGGTCACTATGGGAGGCCAATGTTCTGCAGTGTACGTCGTATGATGAACTGAAATAATGATTATGATGATGATGAAGTGGGTGTATTTGTAGCGACATCTATCTCGCCACATACGAACTAATCTGACGTATCCTACATCCCGATATTAAAGTTATCGGAGCGATTGAACCATATATACAAGAACCCGACAAACAACCGTCGGGCAGTTGCCCACCAGACACAACTCCCGTCTGGTCGGAGGATCCTCCCTTTTCAATGGGGGATGAGGAACTTTACACCCTGTTCCTCTCACCCCCCAAACTGGTGACCCCGACGTGATCTTTTATGCAATATTATTATTATTATTTGCAATGCAATATTATTATTATTTGCAATGCAATATTATTATTATTATTTTTATGCGATATTTATACGTCAAGTAAAGCTAGGATAAAATAATGCTAATTACATTATTACTTTCAAAACAATCTTTTGACACCCCTATTGTAATCTCATGTAGACTTCGTGTCTGAAACTATTTGAAACATCTCAACTTGTACCCAGTTCGTTCTGCTGGTGATTTTGAAATGGTACAGTCCACTCCAATTATACGTGTTCTTTTTAATTACCTAAAAATTAAGGATTTATTTAAGGCTGTGTAAAAAAACGGCATGTTAAAAGTTTTTTTTTTCATAAATCTATTTTATGCACTTGATGAATCCCAAAAAATTGCAATATCTACTTATTTCATCATTCTTATTGACCGTCATGATGACACAATGTGCGGTGTAGAGCACCTTCTGTACTGTCCGCAAAAAAATAGGAATAATCAATGTTATCATTTATTTATGTGACATTAAAAATTAATAACAATAATTGTGCGTTTATTTCGACAAAAACGTTATTATACGACAAGGAGTCAACTTCGACCGATTAAAATTTAAAAAAAAAGAAAGCGCAGAAAATTACATACCCTATAAACGCTATCTGTGAATGATTGCAATCATAACCTTTAATATTTGCTTTCCATATTTAACCTTCTATTTGCCTACCGTTTCAACCGGGTTACACCGACCGTGAAGCTGACTGGAACAGCGACGTGTTCACTCCTTATGAGAGGTAGATTCTTTACCCCCTCATAATAATATGGTCAAAAAGTAGATAATTGGTCAAAAAATAAAAGATAAAGTAGGTAGGTACCTAAACCGATCGTGATAATCCCGGTTCGGTAGGTATGCAATGCGAAAGTGTAAAATTATTTGACGATCTCCGTAGCTGAGAGACGAGATTACCGCACTTGGTGTAGCTATCTCTGAGGTCCAGGCTTCGATTCCAGGTCACTCAATTTAGAAAAATATATATTCTATATTGTCTCGGGTCTGGGTGTTCTGTACCGTCGTTGTTTCTGATTTCTGTATAACAAGTGCTTTGGCTACTCAGAGTAATATGCATGTGATGTTGTCCAATATTTATTATTATTTATAATTATCATAAACAAATTGCACGGCTTAAAATAAACCGTATATAGTCGAGTATGACTGTACCCAGGTTCCCGTTGGGAAGATTCCGGGTAAAATTGTAGGGAACTCGCAAGTTAGTTAAAAGCCGAAACTTAGTAAATCGGGAGAATCAATGAGCAATAGGTTTGGAATGGGCAAACTAAAACTAGATTTGCTGGAACTATTGTGTAGTAGGAGAAACTTTAAACTTTATGTTCTAAGAAAGAAATCTGAAAGTGAATTCATACTTTAAAACATATCAATAGCTGCCTTTTGGTTTAGTGACTAGTCAGACACGGATTCGAATCCCGCAAGGGGCAGTTGTGTGGTAAGCACGAGCATTTGAGAGAGATAGAGACCGAGATATATACATAATATCATCATGTCATCCTATTGCAGACTAGGTACTGCTAGACTCCCAATTTTTTTTCTTTTCCCAGCATTTTTCATTCATCCACTGCCAGCCACCTTCCTAAGGTCGTCGGCCTATCGAGCTGGGGGGCGACACTACGTTATACACTACGTTTATCAAGACGTGGTCTCCATGCAAAAACCTGTTTACTCCACCTTTCATCGGCCCATTGCCACTATAGCTTGCTACATTACTGTGATCTGCTGCCGGTTAACCTGGTTCAAGATTTCATTCGGATACATAATATACAAGGTGTAAAACAAACCTTGTTCGATCCTAAAGGGAGTGATTCTGGTGCCCAAAAACAACAACTTTTACTATGAGGAAAACATCGAAATCGCAAAAAAATGACTTTCTCATACTAAACCGCCGACCAGTCAACGTCAGTTTGCATACATGGTGATAGGTAAAATGATACATTCCTCTCAGGATGTGATAAAGGAGCAAAATTGCAACAGCTTTTGTTAATAAACCAAGGGCAAAATAAGAAAAAAAAAACTTCTACATACTAACTACAAGATCAGTTGTTAAGATTTGTATGGGAATATGTTTTTTTTTAATTTTACATTTAAATTTTTAATTTTTTACATTTCGCCATTAGTTTATTAGGTAAAGTTGTTGCAATTTAGCTCCTCTTTCACCCCCTGAGAGAAAGTTATCGTTTTACCAATCACCCCGTATAGAAGTTTTATTTTTCTATTAAAATATATAATGCAGAAGCTGGTATGTCCTTAGGGCTCCGCCTATATTCTTTAAAGTCCTAGATAATGTTACATTCCCTTTTGAATATCATGTTTTCTTCCAATTTGGAAACGATACAAAGTTCAAAGTAAGCATAGTATCCAAGAATACGAAAAGTATCGTTTGAAAACGTGAGTGCGCACCGGTATAGTGCAAGTACATTTAGTAGGTCCTATTTCCAACCGTCAGACTCCAAAAAACTGGAAAGCTGAATATAATATTCAAATCAAATCAAATTTATTTATTGTGAATCACAGGTACAGAGAGGTGGCAATATAATAATGAGGTTAGAAGAACTGTGTCCCGCCGCATGGGCATACAATAATAGGTATTAATGAATTGAATTAAATTAAATGTCAGATCAATTTCAGAACTATTTTACGTTATTAATAAATAAACATTATAAAATACCTGTCTTAATTAATAAATCGGAATGTCATTTAAATAGTGCAATCTGTCATGAAATCACTAATTTTGTAGTAGCATTTCTCTATTAGAAAGTCGTAAAGTTTTCGTTTAAAATATGTCAGGTAATCAGTGCTCCGAATGGATTCTGGAATTTTGTTAAAAATACGAGACGCGTTGCAAAAGATGCTTTGGTGAAATAAAGCTGTCCTACTGGCTATTGTACATAGTTTATGTTGATGCCGAGCCCGCGTTTTATATTCAAAAAAATATTCAATATTCAAAACATAAATACCTAATAAGTTATTTTGGAATCGGTGCAAGCGAAAACATAAAATCTCTTATCGGCTGTTACCGACTCATCAAAGTCGGTAACGAATGAATGCTGAACATACATGAAAAAGAAAGATTCCGACGAATTGAGAACCTCCTCCTTTTTTGGAGTCGGTTAAAAATTAGCTGACCCTCCAGTTTGCAAAGGGACTTGTTAAACAAGTGTTTCTTACACAATACATACTTAACTACTCCAAAACTGGCCAAAGGTCGATGGGGCAGAAAAGTTTTGAAATGGAGGCCACGTACCGGCAAGCGCAGCGTAAGACGTACACCCACAAGTTGGACAGACGACCTGGTAAAAGGTTGCAGGAAGCCGCTGGATGCAGGCCGCTTCCAACCAGCCAATCTGGAAATCACTAGGGGAGGCCTATGTTCAGCAGTGGACGTCCTGTGGCTGAAGTGATGATAACGATGATGATGATGTACTTATTTACCAATTAAATGGGTTTTCTTTTATACATACATATTCAAACTTCTGAAGTTTGCTTAATAATATCAGTAAGTTAAAGACTTTTATGTTTAAACGATGAAGCAAAATCAAACCATTTGAAAAAAAACAGGTTAAGAGATCCTCGTAATTATGTACAAGCACGTCAACCTACGACAAAACGTAAAATTTTCTCAATTGATATTTCTACATGTCGGACTTAAAGTTGAAAATCGGTTCAATGATCTTTAACTTTTTGGGTAGATTGACCTGCCATTGACTGTACCTTTTTATTTATAGTTAAGGTGGTGCTTATTTTTGAAATTTTTAATCGGCTACCGATTATAAAGGATGTCTCTGGAAGCATGGACCATATCGAACAGGCATATAGCGGGAGTCACTCCCGACCTTTTTGTCTCTGTGAATCTGTTTCCATTTTCATAAAAAGTTATGTTTTTTTTTTTCATAATTCCGCATCTTCCTACAAAGAAGCAACCCTACCAACAACATTCTAAAATTTGTTTAGCTGTTTTCTTTGATATAATTTTTTTGAATTTTTATTAATGTTTAAGTGCCCGGAAGAGGGCCTATATACTGAATAAATGAGTATGAGTATTTGTTTCAGCTGTATTAGCATACACATTAATGGGTCCATATAGGGTTGCATAAATCAAAGAGGCATATTTTAAGGCTGCATAACGTTTCTTCGTTTCGCGTAACGTTTATACAAAATAAATCATTAGGCATACTTTATTTCCCATATTAGCCCAGGTTATTTTTAGCCGTCTTTGCTCCACGTAATCTTCCGATTTATTCTTCTGGCTCCAGCTAAGCTCTGATTGGCTACCGCTTCAGACCCTAAACGTACTGCATCATATTTTTGTTGTGAACACCGGTCTGCAAATTTACCCAAAATGGATACATTTCCCTATTCAAGATACGGAAGTAGTGTGAGCTAGTTTCAGTTGCCTTGAAACGCGAGACAGGGCCGCACTCGAAAAATGAAAAAACAAAAAAAAAAACTTTACCCATTGATTGATATCATCGATATCTCAAATTGTCAGATGTTCAATATTTTGTAAATTATTTATGTTCTTTGTGCTTAGGTAAATGGGACTTATTTTAGTATAATAAGTAAGTGATGTAACCAAGCTTATTCCTACAAAGCAGTTAATTAAGGTTAGTAACAAGTTGCAGAATCTAAGCAGTACAATTAAGCAGTTAACAAATAAATTAGGACCTGAAATTTTTTATTTTATTTTATTTTTTATTTTTTATTAAATTTAATGCCCATTGATGCATGCATTTGAGTTTAGCCTATAGGTTTTTGATTATATTTTGCTAACTAACCAAGAAAAATACGTAATGCATGAACATAAATCAATATTACAAACGTAATTTATTTATGTAATAAGGATATACCAATATGTAGTTGGCTGGTAAAGAATGCTTTTGGCATTAAGTCCACCTGTTGTACACTTTTAAGTTGGTGCAATAAAGTTCTAAATAAATACAAAGACACATATTAAATAAATTGTAATAATAAATCAATTGTTTTCACAATCACACTATCTAGCCGCAAACTAAGCATAGCTTGTACTATGGCGACTAGATAACGGATAAACATACTTAAGTAGATACTTTTTAATAACATCCATGACTTAGTTACAAAATATGCTCATCTATGCTTATGATCATCACACAAACATTTGCCCCTTGCGGGATTCGAACTCGCAACCGCCGGCTTTGTAGTCCGAAACGCGAACCACTACACCAGACGGTCGTCAAAGTACTCAAAAAGGTCTTAGTTTTAAATATGTTTGCCAATTAAAGGTAATATATAATATTTAATTATTAGCTTTACAAAATTAAATTTTGTATTAAATCTGATAAAAACTTTATACTATTGTATCGCGCTGAATACGCTCCTGGCTTGTTCAACTAGTTTCGCGAATATAGTTTCAGTTGGTCCGTCGGCAGTGTACTCGTAGTTGGTCCAGCGAGTTGGACTGTGTTTGAGGGGCTTTATTATAAAGCACATTCAGAACGCTGCGGCACCGCTTTTTTATATACAATACTAGCTTCCGCCCGCGGCTCCACCCGCGTGGAGTTTGGTCTGTGACTGTAATTTTGTCTTTATCAACGATTAAATAATGCATTATTGTAGAACAAATGTTATCATAAAAAATATTATAGTAAATAACACAAGTGGATCAGAGTAATATATGTGATATTGTCCAATTTTATTTTTATTTTTTACCCGTTTTGGGCTTGGCCCTACATGTAAGCTATGTGCTAACATGTAGGCTTTATCGGCTTTATAGTCATAATCAAACACCATATAATATTCACAGTTAATCATCAAGAGTGGGATGCTTGTAGCTCAGTGCCGGCTGCGCTTTGGTGCTGATTACCAAAGTAAGCCACCTAAGCCACGATTGTGAATAGATGGGTGACCATTACAACCATATTTAGTGATATTTATCACAAGCATCTCCGTGCTTCGGAAGGCACGTTAAAAGTTGGTCCCTAGCCGGGATATAGCTTGATACTAGCCGTGAAGCCTAGTTTTATTTTATCTAAATTCAGTTAGAGGCCTTAGGGCGGCTTAATAACATCTGACAGTAAGGTTTAGTCACTGGCCTTACAATATGGCTCAAATCACCTCATAATTGAGGTGAAGCCTGTGCCCTGCAGAGGGACGTATATATAAGCATACTTTAATCATCAGGGGAAACCAGCTTGGCCCAATCACGCCTGCTAGTATGGGGCTCGACACGTACGAGTCTGAGGCTTCGCTAAGCGAAGCCTCACACTCGGCCGGGTCGCGGAAACCGCTAGCGGGGCGGGCCTAGGCTGTGCGCCTTTAGCGCACGCCACAACTGCCCGGTTTAAGCTAAAGAATGCCTTCTTCAAAGGCACTCAGCGATAGGTCCGTCGAAAAAAAAAACAGGGGATACCAGCTTTCAGTTGACTGGATGAAGACGTAACCAAAAGGGTCATAACGTAACACCCTGTATAATCAAAGTGCTGCCTGACCCCAAATACCTAGTTTAAAAAGTGGCTGTGACGGACGGACAGATAGACAGACAGACATGACGAATCCGTAAGGGTTGCGTTTTTTGCCATTTGGCTGCGGAACCCTAAAAACCAACAATAGTGGGTGATAATAAAGCCCCAGGACAAATGCAATGAGAATGAATTGAACTGAACTGTTGAATATGGATGTCTCTGTGAGGCCAATTCTGAAACTGACAAAACAGATTTTTCGCACATAGTTTGAAATGTTATTGAATACCAAAACCGTTACTTTCCATTTCGATACTAACTTTTCGACACGTCTAAGACAGCACACGCTTTAACATCAGCAATGTGTTACTCAGAATGTTTTTTTTTTGTTTAAAAGAACAAGTTACTTTGACAGCTTATATCTAATTTTCTTAAAACTCCCTTGCAAGGATAAGGATAAGGAGCCGGTGCAAAGAAAAGGTGCTATGCGGAGATGTGATCCGCGTAGCCACATCTTCTGCATTGAAGAGTCTCACCATCCTTAGTGCACTGGTTTGACCCTTAGAACAAGGGAAAGCCCAGCACAAGCCAGAGACATGAATTGGCACATAGTAAAATCCAGATGGTAGCTGATATCGCGCCGCTAAGACGCCGAGAGAACACTGCACGTATTTTAAGAGGTATGCTTGTCGGGAAGCAGCAGGAAAGTCTCTTTACTGCCACATAATCATCTACGTGTACCGAGACAGGCAGAAAGCATTAAACCTAGGATAAGGGCTTCGACTTTATCCTTGAAAATGTGATAGGACTCAAATTGTACAGGTAAAGTTAAGAATTCAATAGACGAACAGAATGAATAATGGAGGATTGTGAACATAGCTTAGAAGAATAGAAGGAGAAAGCAAGTTAGAATTTTTTATTCGTTTTTTTTTTGCACTGCTGTATGAGCTTAGTAAGGAGCTTGTGATAGCACTTATGCACTTAGACTGTATTACACACATTATTCTGTCCATACAGTCATAAAATTAATAAAATCACTTGGTGTATGTAGAGATCTCAAGTTGATCCGACTCGCACTTGGCCAAGTTTTTTATAGAACAGTTAGATAATCTGTTTACACGTCAACAATACCCCGTGATGGAATACTGCGAACGGAATATTCATGAGAACCGGAAAATACCGGTCCAATCCAGTTATTTCCAGTTCCGATCGTCGTTTGTTCCTAGTTTTTATTCTACATCGTTTTTTACGACAAAATCGGCTTATTTTGCATGAATACTTACTTTGAAGCTTTCATATCTACAATATCAACGAGTACTCAGCAACTTTTCAAAGTTCAAACATTGGCCACAATACTTAGTAAGTAGTACCTACTTTAAAAAAGTCTTACCTACAGCGACTTGTAACAGCGCTTATGTACTTATTGATACAGTTTCTTCCTTTAAAAGGTAACTGACCGGCGTAACATGGGGTGTATTGTAACATGTTACAATTGTTACAAAGCGAGCATTCGTACAGTCAGTAAATTAGTTTTGAAAGTTCTTTGTATACCACTTGTACATAACGAATAAATGTAACGTTTCTTAAAAAGAAACAAATTAGTAAATTGTTGTTTCCGGCAATTTTTAGCTGTTTTTCTTTTTATTAAAATGAGTGAATCTAATGAAGAAATTAGTTATATACACAAGCAGAAAAAAAATTGGTACGTTTATGGACCTAGAAGTACCTGTAAAAGTAGCATAAAATTGGTTTTTGTGTTTTCAATCTGGGAATTTTGATGTCAAATGCACCTTGCTCTGGTTGCCCTATTACGGAAAAAATTACGCCATTTTTTAAAATGTGGAGCAAGATCGGCATATCAGTAGTTACAACATATCTGAAGAATTGGGAATATACCACAAAACAGTTTTGATCTATTTAAAAAGGCTTAATAATTGGTACCCCACGAGCTCATTGAAAAAAACCTAATGAGCCGTGTACTCATTTGCGATTATTTATCGAGACGTAATAAAACCGAACCGTTATTGAATGATAAATGATTTTGAGTAATGAAAAGTGGATCACGTACGACAAAAACGCTCGAAAAAGGTCGTGGTCAAAGTTCGGTCAGGCTTCACAAACCCGGGTTAACTCGCAATAAGGTGAGGTGTGTATAGTGGGATTGTAAGGGTATCATTCACTATGAGCTTTTATCGACGGGCAGAAAAAACGATTTGGATCTCTACTGCCAACAACTCTACTGACAAACTAATGTTTCTATGAAAAAGTCGTAGTGTGTATCCGACCTTAGGTTAGGTTAGGTTTTTTTTTTTTAATTCGCCCATTTCTTGGAACTGTCGTTGAAGTTCCATTTTATTCTTTTGTAATTTTTTCTTTTCTTGTTATTACTTTTCTTTTTTTTTCTATTTTTTTTTTTTTTTTAATTTTTTTTATTAGTTAGGTTAGTTATTTAGTTAGTTAGGTTAGGTTAGGTTGTATTTCATGAATCGACAACCCTATAAGCACAAAATTGTTCAAAACAAAATTGTTACTTCAAAATTGAAAAACAAAAACAAGGCAGAAGTTGTAAATTACACACTCATAAATATCAAGTAAAGGCAGTTGTCACCAACCTGCGGCATTTTTTCGCACTTCATGCTCACGTAGAAATATGTTTGTTTATGTTACCGCTGGTGTAAAGTTTTAGGAATCTTATGAAATTTCTAAAATATTTTAGCAATATTCTGTGACTGTAAATGATAAGTGTTTTTAAATGAAGTTGCTTAACGATAACGAGTTCTATTTAAAATTTAACTAATTTATTCTACAAATAGAACATATAATATATACTAGGGTCACGCTGTAGAGCCTAATCAATAAAATGTGTCGCTTACAAAGGACTAGAGTTTTGAGTATTTATTCCTTTAACTATCATTTTTATTTATTTAAAATAAAATAATGATTTCTACAATCACACGAATTATCTAACCCCAAACTAAGCAAAGCAATGGGAAAATGTTTGTGTAATGAGCACGAGCATTTGTACCTCAGTCATGGATGTTTATATTATAGTATAAGTATTGTTTATCCGTTATCTAGTCGCTATAATACAAGCTTTGCTTATTTAGGGGCTATATAATTAATTGGTGTGATTGTGAAAACAATTCATTATTTACTAGCTATCCCGGCGAACTTCATTCATACCACCTCTTCATACATTACTTTTGTGAATTTTGATAGTTATTCTGCTATTCGGGGTAGAGACAAATTTAACAAATCAAAGACCATAAAAATCGGTCCAGCCGTTCCTGACTTATAAACGATGTAAGGAACCCGACTCTGTTTTAATTAAATAGATTATGAGATATATAAATAGATTTTATTTTATATTATGATTTAATTAATTATCATTGATCACATGTTATTATTGATTGTATTATTTAGTTTCTATTTTTGCTAATTTAATGATATTTACAATTGGTTTTATTTCATTTATTATACTTTTTTTATTGTGTTCTTTTTTGTTCTTGTTCAATTTTATTCTGTTAATGTTTATCGGATCATTGATCGGATCAGATGATGCGGTGTTCAAGGCTCCCGCAGAATACCAGTGACGTGGCCTATCACGACTAATGCTGAGCGGGAGACCTTTTTGGAACCGATAATTCTGATAACTTGTATTTTCAACCGACTTCAAAAAAGGAGGAGGTTCTCAATTCGACTGTATGTTTTTTTTTTGTATGTATGTTACGCGATTACTCCGCCAATTATGAATCGATTTTAATGATTCTTTTTTGTTTGGTAGATCATACTTCAGAGGTGGTCCCATATAAATTTTATCGAAATTGATTTAGAACTTTTTGAGAAAATGAACAAATATATACCCAGATAGTATTTTGGTTGTGGTTCTTGTTACCTATCTTCGACAAATATGAGCCGATTCTGATGATTTTTGTTTTATTGAATAGTTTATACTTCAAAGATGCTATGATAAAAGTTTGCAAAATAAAAATCACCCCTAAGGGTAGGAAAATAGGGGATGAAATCGGTGTTCAGCAGTTAGATTAGGATTTATCACTAAAAATAGATGAAATAAGTAAATTTATTTAAAAAAATAAAACCGACTTCAAAACACTAAAATACTAAAAATAATCTCCAAAAGTAACTGATTAGGTACTTAAGTGTTAGGATTATTTTTAGCATTTTAGTGTTTTGAAGTCAGTTTTATTTTTGTAATATAAATGGTTTCTGGTGCCAAATAAAATGCTACTAACTTAATTACTTACTTACTTACTATTATAATTTAAAACACTGTCATGTTAGTAACTTACAAACAACAATTTAATGTAGAATCAAAAGGCAATTTCAGAAATGTTATCTTATGTTTTCAGGTGGCTTCCACAAACGCTTATTTCATAGTTTACTAGCAGCATAAATATTTTAAAAGCAATCCGCGTATGATTGATGGCGCATCGGCAGTGATTCGCAACATTTTGTGCAAAATCGCGCTTTTTGTGCGGCGAGCAATTTTCTCGCTTTGTTTGCGTATTTTGGGCAATTTAACCCGTTCAATGCTAGTTAAAAGTCTTTTAGGGGAAGAGCACAACTGTGAATAAATTGTTTTTTTTTACGACCGATAATAAGTTATTATAAGTTATCGCCGTTGCGTGTTTGCTTGTCTATCTGGCTTATGTCTGTGTGTCTGTCCAACTCAGACAAAGTTTTATTAATAAAAAAAAAATTTTTCTCGGTTTGTTCTGAGCTAAAGATTAGTCAATCTAAAGATTTTTCCTCAGCATTTTTGCTCTTTGATTAAGGTATCCTAGGTATCTCACGGATTAAGGGATCTCTCTCATAATAGACTTTAAATTAGGTAGGTATATTCTTTTAAAAACCTTGACACAAAACCTTGTTTTTTGTTTGGCTTGATTCTGAAAAAGTAAGGTTAGCATGTTATGATTATGTGAAATGTTACAATGCAAAAAAAAAATGGTATAGTATGATCCATTTCTGGAAAATATAAAAAAATATATTGTCTAGTTAACTAAAAGACTAAATCAAACTTAATTTAAATATTTTTTTTTACATTTGATACCTTAATTATGTGTCAACAATGGTAACAAACATTACTAATTTGTTTCCATTTTTTTTTTGTCATCAAAGAAAATAGGAAATATGTGCACAAAAAAAAGAGAACCTTGAAAAAGATGTAGTTTTAAAGATATATTTGAAACGTATTTAATTATTTCTGGTTTCATGATAACGATAGTACCTGACACTTAAATATCTATAGGAATTATATTAATGACATTTCATTTTATTTTTTAAATAAGTTGTAATAGTTATGTAACAGCCTTTAAATATCAACAAAGAAACCAACCTCCTTTAATCTCTTAAGGCGAGTAGTGCTAAACTAGTCTTTTTTTTTTCTTGTCTTTTATAACTCAATTATTTATAACAAAATAAGATAGAAAAAAAAAACCTGCTACTAACCTGGGAGCTAATTATTTAACACAAATCAATTGTATTTTAACGTTTCGTTAATTTTATACAATAATATATATTTTTTTATAAAACCATGTCAAGATTGTGGACAAGCAAAAAAACGGACTTTACAAATGCTGGTAACATAATCGCTTTTATCGTCGAGTAGTCAATCAATCAATATATAGCTTGCTATATTTCATACTGAGTCCATAAATAGCTGCCTAAATTATACACTTTGAATTTTCGTTGGCTTTGCAGCTGCAAAAGTCACATTGACGACCGTCTGGTGTAGTGGTTCGCGCTACAAAGCCAGCGGTTGCGCGTTCGAATCCTGTAAGGGGCAAATGTTTGTTTGATGAGCATGAGCATTGTATTTAAGTTATGGATGTATATAAATGTATTTAAGTATGTTTATACGTTATCTAGTCTCCATAGTACAAGTTTTGCTTAGTTTGTGGCTAGATAATTGGTGTGATTGTGAAAACAGTTTATTAATATAATTTATTCTCATAATCAAATACAGTGTCCTTTTCAATGGAACCAACATTGAAATCGCAAAAAAAAGTTTAATAATATAATTTATTCTCCTAATCAAATACAGTGTCCTTTTCAATGGAACCAACATTGAAATCGCAAAAAAAAACACTTCCTCCACCAGCCAGCTGTCATCTTGTATAGAGAAGTTCTTTTTTTATATTGATGTTGATCCCACAAAATAAGTTAGTAATAAATTTTTCTTAAGCAGGGAAACAAACACAGGAAGTCTGATATTTGCGGCTCAAAAACCAACAAAAGTTTATTGTGTAAACCTAAACCTAGTATGGTATAACAATAAAATGATTGAGTATTATAACAGTTGTTTCCGACTATCATCGCCTTAAAAAGCGATTAAAAGCAGAAGAATACGCAACTAAAACGTTCTAAGCCATAGATTCTTGGAAACAGAAATTAATTTTATGTCCGTTTCAAGAAAGTTTTCACAAAAGGTTAACAACAGCTGGCGCTTTTACTAAAGAAAATTGTTTGCAAAGAATCCTGTTTTGAACGATGCAGATAATAAATTACGTTTCGATGCTGAAGTTTTGGGAGGAATTTTAAGTTTGACAAATGGTGGGTTTTGACAATGTTTTACAGTATAATGACCACAAACTAAAGTTTCTGAACACAAACAATTTCATTTCACACTGCCCCTACAGTCTTCTTGACATAGCGATATCTTCAATTGACAGCATGTTAAGGCGAGTATAGTCCAAATGTAAACTAGTATGTGTTTTCAAAAGCCTACTACTTAAACCCAGTTTGTCAGAAAAATATTTAAAAATATGCTAAAAATTGTTAAAAGCTACACAAAATTCTAAGCATAGCATATTTTTCTAGTACTTATGTTTCAGGAAAAAAAATGAAATCTTTGATAAAACCAACAAAAAAGATGCTATTCTCTTTCTTCTTTTTAACCGCCTGACCGATTTAATTTGTTAATACGTCGATTGATAGGCCATCATAATAGCTACAGACATACGATTTTTTATTCGAATAATAGGCTAGTTTCCTGAGTCAAAAAAGATTGTTCTATTTAGTACGTCATTTAGATTATCAAAAAATACTGGACCCATATTTTGTCTTTTGTCAATCAAACAAAATAATACGAAGATAAAGCGCATCAAAGTGAGCACTCGACGTCACGCCTTGCTATAAAGTGTCGCAAGGCGTGACGTTAATCGGAACTTTAACGGGCTATATCTTCCTAATTTTTTGTTTGATTGAGAAAAGAAAAAATACGTGTTCAATATTTTCTGTTAGTCCAACTGACGGACTAATTAATTTTTTTTAGGAAACTAGCCCATTGTGTCCATGCGAAAAGTATTATTTTCCTTAATTTTCGCTACCTAAAGACGCAGCAACTGTCGTAACAGCCACGTTTCATTGCGCGCTGTTATGAACCGTATAGTAATAATTTTTCGGGCGATAATCGTACTAAGTTTCGTAGTTGCTAATTTAAGGGCACTACTCGCCTTAATACTCATTAGGCTTTGAAAATGACACAGCAACAAATCAGTTAATTTTTACCGTAAAAACCAGTAACGTTTTGACAAAACTAAATAACATTAAAATAGATACCAAATGTTTGTTTTTTTTTCACTTGACAAATTCGGAAAGTCCTAAGGGTATTGTTAATTGTTAATCTATACAACGTGTTAATGAAATAACGCAAAACTTCTTAGGAGCTGATTCTGCTGCCCAAACAACAATTTTTTTATGGGCCCAACATCGACTTTAAAAAAAAAGTTTCTAAACAAACAAACTGATGTCAACCGGTCGCAGTTTAGTGTGGGAAAGTGTTGATGTTGATGTTGGTCTCATAGAAAAAGTTATTGTATTTGAGCACAGAATCAGCTCTTAAGAGGTTTTGCGTTATTACATTAACACGTTTTAAATAAAACAAAGTCGGGTTAGTAACACCATTTATAAGTCAAGAACGGCTGGGCAAATTTTTGTGATTTTTAATTTGTTGGATTTGTCTGTGTCCCGAATAGCAGAATAACTATAAAACACTGGAACTATTCACCAAAAAAAAATTAAGAGGCGGTACGAAGTTCGCTGGGTAGTTGTTAATATAATACCTAATATCAATATCAAATACCCTCATAAAATTATCGTTATTTATGGAGATATGTCGTTAAGTAGTCGTTAAAATATGTCGTCATCAATATTTGCTGTCATTTCAAATATTCCTGTACTAAGTGATTTACTTTATATCTGTGCAAACTTTATGTTCAGATTTTAGGGAATTCGTTCCCTAGGGAGCTTGAAAAAGGGGGAAAGTTCCAACGTATCATATCTCATTCATGTTCAGGTGTAATATAAGGCATCGAGCATATACCTACCCCATAGAGCAGTAATGAGTAGTGAAGAGTGGACAGGTAGAGGAAGACCTAAGAAGAGATACCTAGATGGATTGTGTGAGGGGTGATACTCCACTTTCGATTCGATGCTGTAGAAAACGATCTTTTCAGTATTATCTCGGGTCTGGATGTTGTGGTGCCGTTGTTGTTTATGCTACTTACCTTAGGATCAGAGTAATGCATGTGAAGTCTATTTTATATTTATTTGAGCAGAAGTCTGATTATTGCGGCCCCGAAATCAACGAAAATTCAGTATAGTTGTAATGTACTAGTTAAAGCCGTTAACATCAAATTAAACCAGCTGTATAACCCAGTGTTTATCAGCTACCCCGTGACGCGTCCCACGCTCTGGCCCAGCGCGTAACTCGGATGGTCCGGCAGCGACCTAACCTCCTCCTCAATTTTGACATTTCAAGGTCGTGTCTACGTCGGAAACTCGTTTTATTTTACCGCTAGGAGAATAATAACGACAGACTGGTTCGTTTTTGGTCTGTTTAGAACCGGAAAAAGGAACTGGGTAGTGCTAACACCAAACATTTTTTTTTTATCAAACGTGAGTAGTCATCGCGGCCATTTTGCGCGTGGGGTTGCTTAGCAATTAATTATAATAAATAAAAAATAAAATAAAATCATTTATTTCAGGACATAGTCCCATATTCTCAACCATTACATAAATAGATACATTATCAAAACACTCAAGTCAAATCATTACCATTAAATAATAATCAAAATTAAAATTATTTTGTTTACGATTTAAAAATAAATTAAACTAAAATTAAATATTTTGCAACACAAATAAAAAATAATAATAATAAATTAGACATAAATAATATTATGTTTTGTGATAAATTGTCAGTGATTTGAAGCAAACAAATAAGTGAAATAGAAAGCTAAAGTGTTAGTAAATTGTGGTGTGGCTAGAAATCATGCGAAACTTCTCGGATTTCATCATATTTATTTAAGTTAGTTTTAGTAATAATCATAATAATCGATCAAGATAAAAATCACGAAATCGAAATTTGTGTTTATTTAGGAAAATGATTTTTTTTAATTACATATTTACTGCTTAGCATGCAATAACCAGTCAAATATTTTTTTTTAAATCTAGGTATTTATAAAATCTAGAATTTTTGAGATCATACGACGTGTTTCGTACACGTTAGGGTTCTAATAAGGACGTGTCACGGGTAAAGGCTTTGTATCCAGAATTACCAGTTAAACTCTAATTACCTATAGTAATTAACGCACACATTAAATAGAGCCCAATTCTCTAAGAGCGGGCCGAAAAAAGGTTCGAAGAGACTAAAAATTATTAAAGGATTTTATTATCATGTAATTACAAAAACAGCTGAACATAGCCTCCCTCGATGACTTTCATTGGGGGGTTTGCCAATACTCGCCACTTGTACTTGGCAGGCGGCTTGGCGAGCGCAGTTTTTTATAAGATTTCGCACGCAGACGCTGCTGCCCGTCTCGTGCTACAGGAATTATTCGCCTCTTACGACACGCCTCCTGTTGGCGGTGGGGAAGTATATTCTTTACGGCCGTCCCCACACGGCACAATTTATTTTGCTAACTCCAAACTAATCAAAGCTTACTAGCGACTAGATAACGAATGAAAATACGTATGTCTTAGGTACAAAAGCTCGTGCTCATCACACAAATGAATTACAATTTAGCTGTCTCATTTTAACTAATAGTTAAATATTTGGATATAAGAAGATATTGATCCGACCACGCTGACTTTACTAACTATGGTTTTGCGAAGATCACGCGAATGAAGTCGCAGGCAACACTTAGTATATCAAATCAAAGTCAAAGTCAAAAAATATTTATTTAGTTTAGGACAGAAAATTGCTACTTATGAACGTTAATATTTATTATTATAGTAGATACAATCATATCTACTGCCCAGTAAAACAATTGCATTAAGCGTTGAAAGCCAAACCGTTACTTTTTAAATAACACACATACCGATCACGGATGTCCGCTGAAGCGTTGAAAATACAAAAACGCAGATTGCACGCGAATGTAACACTTTTTCAAGTCACGGAAGCGCTTCCATTCCATTTTATTTTACTTATCGGGTTTTTGTCATATTAATTTTGAATAACGATACATTTTTACGGATTGAAATTCGAAATAAAAGGTAACTCAAACACATTTATGCCACAGATGAAAATACATCATTCAAATATTAAGTAAATGTAACAAGGTAAATTGTCACGTTTCCGTCGATCATTGTCCCAAATGGAAAATGATTTTGATATTTTTTGTAATATAAGATATTTTGGAATCGGTCTTGTATTGCTTTTCTTAAATGTAAGTAATCTTGAATTGTAATAACTTTAGTTATTTTTTATTCAATTCGTACATCTGTTAATTGCGAACTTATAATTATGAGAAACGATTCATATACCTTAATGCAATCAAACAGTTGTCATTTTCTCTATTATATATTTAATGTTGTTGTATTTATATTCTGTTGGAACTAAATATCGATAAAAATCGACTCAAATTAGTACTATTAGGTATTCTGTGCTTCAACTGACCTGGGTAAGGTTTCATGAGAAGTCGATCTATAACGATACGATTAGCGAAGACAATAATCTATTTTCCAATTAATAGATATCAAAAAAGAAATGTTCAGCTCTATACATAGTTATTAATTTATTTATTAATAAATAATGGGCAACATCACATACTTACATTGCTCTGATCCTGTAATAAGTAGCTTAAGTACTTGTGTTACAGAAATCAGAAACAACGACGGTACCGTAACACCCAGACCCGAGACAATATAGAAAAGTTATTTTTCTACATTGACCGACCGGGAATCGAACCCGGGACCTCAGATATAGCGACACCAACAACGGTATACTCGCCTCTCGGCTACGGATGTCGTCGAAGTTATTTTATCAAGTCTCATCGAATTGATCATGATCAGAACTAAGCTTACAAATGGTGGCTAATTAGCCAGTATCCGATGATGGAGTAGGAAGGTGGTCCTAGAAATAGGTTTTATTAAACAACGACCTCCGTAGCCGAGAGGCAAGCACGCCGGACTTTGCGTCGCAATCTTCAAGTTCGGGGGTTCAATTCTCGGTCGGGTCGATGTAGGAAACGAACTTTTCTATGTTATCTCGGGTCTTCGTGTTGTGGCTTTAGCTACTTACCTTAGGATCATAGTAAGGTATGTGATGTTGTCCAATATTCTAAGAAAGGTTTTGATAGGCCTTATGATACTATATTTTAAAATTGTTCATGTTAAAATATAGAGATATAAATAAATATATTCGCAATTTGCATTTCAAGTCAACATGTTTTATTTATATGATAGATAAGTTTGTTAAAACACTTACAGAAATACAATGCAGCAACTCTCAACACACCCAGACTGGAGCCGATTTAAGAAAGTTTATTTTTCATTGGTTCGGACCGGGAAACGATCCCGGACATACCCGGACTGGTCTGGGGGTGCGGGGAACACAGGTTGAGAAATTAGGATAACTGTTCCCGATTAGGTCATTAAATAGAGACTATAAGTTATATGATACGATTTGATATATGTTATATTGGACAACATCACATACATTGCTCTGATCCTGTGGTAAGTAGCCAAAGCACTTGTTACAGGAATCAGAAAAAACGACGGTACCACAACACCCAGGTTTTTCTACATTGACCCGACCAGGAATCGAAGCCAGAACCTCAGAGATAGCGACACCAAGTCTGGTATGCTGCCTCTAGGCTACGGAGGTCGTCAGTTAATAAGTTGACCGGCCACAGCTGTCGTAGAGCCGATAAAAGGTGGAGTAAACCGGTTCTCGAGTGGAGACCGCACCTTACGCAACCTAGTGTAAAACGCCTACCAGCTCGATGGACCGACGACCTTAGGAAGATGGCTGGCAGTGGCTGGAAGAAAAAAGCGGGAAATCGTGCTACTTTGGCACTCTTAGGGGGAGTCTTACGTCCAGTAGAAGACTACAGCAGGCTGGCATGATGATGATGATGATGATGATGATGAACACACTAATTGTCATCTTCTTCTTCTTTGTCGGTAACACTCTTGTCAGAGTGGTCGTGGTCATCACTTCAGGTGTAGGTGGCAAGCATCACAACACGTCGCCACTCTTCTCTGATTGCCGCCTTCCTTGTGCATTCATGTAGTGATGATGAGTCATTTACTACCGCTTTTATCTGGTCAGTCCATCTTATAGGCGATCTTCCTCGTGGCCTGGTACCCTCAACCTTTCCCTGGACCACAAGTCGCTCAATAGCCACCTCCCCTCGGCGGCATATGTGACCAAAAAAGGGTGAGGATATGAGACTGTACCAAAGATGACAAACGCTGCTTGATGCCGAGTTCTCGAAGACTCGTTGGTACGGAAATCAGTCCACGATACTCCGAGCATTCTTCTCCAGCACCACATCTCTAGGGCTAATCTAATTGTCATAGTATCGTAATATTGGACAACATCACATACATTGCTCTGATCCTGTGGTAAGTAGCCAAAGCACTTGTGTTACAGAAATCAGAAACAACGACGGTACCACAACACCCAGACCCGAGGCAATATAGAAAAGTTATTTTTCTACATTGACCCGAATTAATAATAATAATAATGGTAATAAGAAATTAAAATTTTGGTTTTACCAATGATGAATTATACCAGAGGCGTTTTCTTGTACTCCCAGACCTAAAACAATTTAGAAAAGGTCGTTTTCTTAACTGACCTGAACTGGTAACCGAACCCGGCGAATGCCACTACGCGAATCGTCATGATAATATATTGTTGTGATACTGTAATACCCTTGCGATGCCCCTAATCTGTCATTGTCAGCCCAAAAGGTCCTAGGAAGGTCTGTTTCATTCAGTACCATGACTTGACATTATGAATATACAGAAATCACAAATGGATATTACTTGCACGATTGTATACCTTATGCGAAGAAAACAGGACCACAATAACATTTTAAAAGCCATTTAGCCTTTTCCAGGTCACTTTATAATCATTTCAGCCACAGTCCATTGCTGAACATAGGCTGTCGTGTGGGAACGGCCGGAAAGAATACATTTTCCCACCGCCAGCAGGAGGCGTGTCGTAAGAAGCGACTAATGACTAATTCCTGTAGCACGAGATGGGCAGCAGCGTCTGCGTGCAAAACATTATTTAAAAAAAACTGCGCTCGCCAACCTGCCTGTATTGGCAATAGCCCCCCCCCCCCCCCCCCCTCCCTAATGAATGGCACTTTACTTTATACAAAGCAAAATAGAGAAAAAAAATCGGAAGGCTGACATCACCACCATGTGGGATACATAGCCAGAAAGTGAGAGAGTGAGAGAAAGTTAGAGACGTCCATTTCAGCAATACGATTAGTATTTAGTTATACTCACAGTTTAATAAACATAAAACTTGTAATCAACTTAAAATGGACACCGCGTTTAACAACCGAATTGACCGACTTAACATTTTTAGACAGATTTTACTACACTACCCATAAAACATATTTGCGATACAAAATAGGGATTGGCCAGAATTAGGGTTGTCAACCGACGTATCGAAAAATTTACCGACCGACCGACTGAAGTCTGGTTTTATGGTTTTGTGGTTCGCGACCCGGAGTACAGAACGCCTGGTTCTGTACTGGCTGCTGGTTCGAATCCCGAACTTTAATATGGGTTTATTCGTGCTACTCCTTAAACAGGATGATAAAAAATTTAAAAAGTAAATTGAAAACCTAAAACAAAAATTAAAAACTAATGTTTAACTACTAACTGTCTAAATCATCAATTCCACTCTTATCACACACATTGTAGATTTGAAACAAAAAAAAATACGTACATTTTTTTTCTGTAATTTATACTACTCTGAACTACCCTCTAAATTTTGACTTGTACTTTATTAAATATCCTTTATACTTTTTAATTTGTGTACGTAATTTTGGTAGGTACCGGTAACTGGATAGAGTAGCCGCTATTCCTACTTGATTTTTGTAATAACCTTAATATTTTTTTGGGCAATAAAGTGTCTCTATTCTGTATATCTATTCTCATGGCAATATACCTGACTGAACGACACGATTGACGTAGTGGCGTGGCCTTGAACGCAAATGGTTTGGGGTTCGATGCCCGGTTCGAGTGTTTTTAAAAAACGAACTATTCTAAAGTGGTTTGGTTGTTTGTGAGCTAGAAGACGCCGCTGGCGAGATTTATCCTCTGTTTGTTATTCTCTTATTTGCTATACCCTTGCAGGACGTCACATGTATTTTTTAAAATCTCACACCGCAAAATTGTAATATGACATGCAATAAACGTTTGAATTTGAATTTGATTCATATTATATCTGTGTTGACAACCCTAGTAGGTAAGCATAGGTTCGCTCAGCTTATAACGAGTTAATGTCGTGTTTTACGAGCTCGTGGCGTTAGCGTTATTGCGATCCGAATACTGCCCGTTCATCACACTTTGGGTAAACATTTTGCAGCGACCTCCATTTCGGGTATTGGAAAATATTAGTAAAATTATAAAAATTCGAAATGACTTATACTTTTTAAAATTTTGGTGCTCGCTTCCCACACTGTGGTGTGTCACACTAATGCTTTTTATAGAAAACTGGATTTCAGCCAGCCAGCTTTGGATGGACGCGTTTTCTTTTTCACTATCCGAATGCACACACCTTTCCCCGAGTGTGAGTGAGTCGTACAAACTAGTCAGTTAGTATGTATGGGCATTATTCACGTCTCGTGAGTACATTAGGTTAAACATACGTAAGTATCGCTCGTATAAGAGATGCGTTGCAAAGTCGTGCATTACCGGGCGTTAAATAACGCCAGCTTTAAACTGCTATTTGCAATTAGCAGCGAATGAAATTTTACTGGCCTTAGATAAATCGTGATAACATCTGCATTTAATAAGATGCACACTCTGATATGGATATACAGCCTGGTCACACTGCTCTTTCCACTATCGGTGATTTCGCAACTGCATCGCTAGGCGAATCGATCGAATTGACTCACTAGCATCCGCGACCGGCGACTTGGCTCCTGCGTCGCGTTTTGCGACTTTTTAAGGCGAGTTCAGTCGTCAAATGTAAACTATCATGTGGTTTCAAAAGCTTACTACTTAAGCCTAAATTGCCAAAAACAAAAATAGGCTAAGAGATGTCAAAACCTTAACAAAAATTTGAGCATATCATTTGTTTCTAGTACTTTTATACTTCAAAAGTAACAAAATATAGAAATCATTGAAATAAACAAACAAAAAGCATACTAATCCTGTCTCTTTTTTTTACTGCGTGAACTTAATATTGATGGGTCAACTTAATAGCTATAATACAATTACAATTTTCGCTACCTAAAGACGAAGCGATTGTGGTACCAGCCAAGTTTCATTGCGCGCTGTTATGAACCGTATTTTAATTAATTTTCGTGCGATAATTGTACCAACACGCGTTAAGTAGCTAATTTAGGGGCAGTACTCGCCTTAAATGAGGATGAGTAACAGTAGCAGTTTTATTTAACACAGGCTATAAATGATCTAGATCTCTTGTCTAAGATTATAAAGGTACGTTCCAAATGTACTATTAGACTTGCCGCCTTGAATGAGCTAGTTTCCTAAAAAAATCTAATTCGTCCGTCAGTTGGATTAACAGAAAATATTGGACACGTATTTTTTCTTTTCTCAATTAAACAAAAAATTATGAAGATATAGCTCGTTAAAGTTCTGCGTAACGTCACGCCTTGCGACACTTTACTTATAGCAAGGCGTGACGTTATGTGCACACTTTGATGCGCTTTATCTTCGTAACCTTTTGTTTGATGACGAAAGACGAAATATGGGTTCAATATTTTTTGATAATCTAACTGACAGACTAAATAAAATAATATTTTTTTGACCCAGGAAACTAGCCTATTATGGTCAAGCGTACCCCGACTAAGAAGGATCATCACCATTTCAGCCATAGGACGTCTACTGCTAAACATAGACCTCCCCCAGTGACTTCCAAATTGACCGGTAAGAAGCGGCCTGCATTCAGAAACTTCCTGCACCTTTACCAGGTCGTTTGTCCACCTTGTGGGTGGGTGTCCTACCCAGCGCTTGCTACTTACGTGGCCTCCATTTCAGAACCTTTCTGCCCCATTGGCCGTCAGTTATACGTGCTACGTGGCCCGCCCCCTAGGAAAGATGGCTGTTGGAATAAACCTTACTCAAACTACATGATACGTTACACACTCAAGGCTTCTGTACAAAAATTCATCCCTTTTAGTAAATGAATATATTGTCAAATCATGTTGGTAGGTTTGTTTCTTGACAATTCATCAGTTGCTCAGAACTTTGGCGTAGTTCCAATCTTGCTACAACCATAGCTTAAAATATTTCAGCCAGTTCTCTGTTTATCATGAGACATGGTACTTTAACGTAATACTTAGTACAGTAGTGTTTTTGTATAAATAAATGTAGATGTTCCATATCAATTATTGTTGCTCCTAGTAAAATTGGTTGTATACTAGCAACTTGATAACGTAGTTTTATGGACTGTCCTATTACTTTTTTACACCTTTTATATAGATGTTATATAGATTGCACAGCATTTTGGCAAAATACATATAGATCTCCCACGAGGTGGACAGACAACCTGGTAAAGGTTGCAGCAAGCCGCTGGATGGATGAAAAGAATATGACGGCTCGGAAATACACCGGCCCGCATTTGACGTATCTCCGTGTGACGTATATCCCCTCTACAAGCCTTTATAAGGCGATGCGCAGTACAACGAAGCTCATTCTACGACTGTTCGTGATAGAAGCAACTTGCTCTGTAAAATCTATGCCCGTTTCCATGTTAATTGTGATTCTATTAGTTATTATTCTGTGTATGTGAACAAATCAGTTTAACTATTGTGATTGTGAATAAATCAGTTAAATCGACTAACTGAGTTTGCTTTATTCTGTGGAACAATGGATAACCTATCTTCGGTAGAGAATAGCCCTGACGATGCTGCCGGACAGATGGGGCGATCCAGATATAATCTAACAAATATAATAGAATAAAACTTCATTGCAATAAATGTGTTACATTATGATGGAACAAACGTTTGCCATCTCACATCTAGCCTAAAATAATTGGCATGCAATATAGAGAGAGGCTTTTAAAACAAGAATAACAAAATAATAATATGAAATATTAGAATCTGCTGTCAATTATACCAGATTGATAGATCCACTGATTCATCCAGTCATCAATACTCATTTCTAGCTTCCACCCTTGTCCTGGCTGTTTAATCTTAGTTGTGGTAAGACGCTAACTAATATTAAATGTGACCTTTTACATAAAGCTGTTGTTCCATTTCCGGCACAGTGTTGGAAAGAGAAAATTATTTATTTCCCGAGTCAAGGGCACCATTACACTCCATTACGACACTGTGTGATATCACCGAAAAATTGTTATGTGACACTACATCCTTATTAGGAGATTTCCGAAACTCCCTACTGACTATGTATACAGGGTTCCATTGCAAAGGGGTGCCAAATTCAAAATATAAGATCTAGGGAACAATATAAAGAAAAGTATCTTAATCGTTATTATTGTAATAATCGTATGTTACGAAATAAAAATCTTTTAAAATATCCGAAAATAACGTTAAAAGAGAGACTACCAAAGCCGCGCGGTAATTCATCAGAGGCGTAGGTATTTATCCTATTATAAATTCTGTGAGTGCGATAAAAATAATTAATTAAAAAATAAAAACTTGTTCTTGGCATAGTTCGTTTAAGTTACTGATTCTGAGCCACTCCTAAAAATTTGGCACCCCTATGCAATGTAACCCTGTAGTATTGTTTATTCAAGGTAGTTATCTCAAAAACAATCGATAACCTTGTAACTGTCAATAAACTTTAACACGGCTAACATAATGCTTTGTGAAATAAATAAATACTAAATTAAAAAACATCCCCATTTGTAGAAATGGCATGACATTAATTTTATTTAAAAAAAAACAACTTCAAATCACTAAAAAGCTAAAAATAAAAATAGCACAAATGCCCACTTACCCACTTATGAAGTCGGTGCAACGAAAACATTCAAACTCTGATTAGCTGGCACCGTAATGTGTTATTATTTTATATATTATCTTATCTTAGGCATAAAAATTATCCACATTTTTTAATAGTATCTTTGAAGTATGAATTATTAAATAAAAAAGATATGTATATACATTTTTCGAAGATATTAATGTGGGAAATAAAAGACTTCTAACTTAGACTAAAGAAAAAAATTTTGGAAGCCGTGATATTCTTACTAATAATCTATAAATACTTACAAGGTTAAATATTGTTTTTGAGACACCCTATATAAGGTTACATATTAAACGAGAGAAACACTTTAACAGATGTTCTTATACCTTCTCATAGGTAACCTATCTTACTTTCGGAACTCTTTTGTTCGAATTTCAATAGTAAAACGGTATAACGAAGTTTTGATTACCAGGTAGTTTTTTTAACATAATATTGTAAATTATAAATTTATTTTACCGATGTTTCATTTTCCAAAAAACTAATACCCGATTATCAAAACCATTTTTTTTTCGATTTACCATTGTTTTACTTACAAAATTTTTATTTCTAACTGATTAGTAAATACTGCGTAAGTATATAGTAAGATTAAATTGGTTAGGTTAGGTTAGAACAGTGACCACACACAGCGCGAAGGCGAGCGAACGGAGCGAGCGCAGCCAGCGTAGTGAGCGTGCCGCGGTAGCGGCCGCCGAGCGCTTAAAAACTAAGGATAAGGATGAAGGATTAATTACTATAACTTGGAAGCATTATTCTGGGAACTAAATCATCTAACATTAATAGCTTTGGATGTTGAGTAAGATTTCAACACATATAGAATTTAAAAAATACACAATCGAAAATCGGAATATCAGCAATATGTCAATTAAAATATGACAAAACAAATTTATTAGGATTTAAAATAGGTAACCCTTATCATACCATACCCTGCCAAAGTCATCATCATCTTCCGGTCAATACCGGTTGCGTCCAAAGCCATCGCTTCGGAGCCCAGGGTCCGCTTGCTTGTTTTTCTCCTACACTTTACCTGAGCTCCTTTATTAATTTTGACTAAACCTGCACCTTGTGTTAGAAAACAAGGTATTAGAAATGACACTAAGTTATAATGTAAATAAGTTTATTAATGTTAGACCATTCAATTATATTATTTAGGCGTACACTAACAGATTTTTAACCTAAACGCAATTATCAGATTAACAATTTACTTAATTTTCAGTATTAATTACATTACTTCGATATAATTATTTTTACTACCTTGATAATAAAAGTAATTATACCGAAGAGCAGCACTTTCACAATAACAACATAAATCTTACTTAACTTTCCAGTGGTGTTGACTTCACGATTTCACAGTACGATCTGCCTCACCAATGGCCACGCAGCGGCTTATAAAGCACTGTACAAACAACTCGCCGGAAGTGAGGCATAACTAAAATTAATATTAAATACATTTTGCAATTGCATATGAAAATGCTAAAATCATTGTTTATTACTTAATAAGTCCTAAAATTGTCTATTTTTTTATTAACAACAGAATATTGTATAAGGCATATTATTTGCAAAAATTATATCAACCGGAAGTCTTCATTTTAATTGTGAGATTTTATAGTTTTGAATTTGAACAATATTAATATACTTTAATTTTATTGTGTTTGAATTCAATAACATTAGGTGTTTTTAACTAACATATGATTTAATTATGATTTGCTACTTTAAAATTAGTTATCAATGAATTGATTATTTGTCGGAAGTTCTATTTAAATCACAATAAATTATATCAAAAAACCCTTACAATAATTTAATAAAGCGAATACTTGTAGATCTTGTTTATTAAATAGAATAGCTTCTATTCGATTTTGTATTTCTGTAGCGACATCTATCTCGCTACATACGAACTAAAACTGACGTATCCTACATCGCGATATTAAAGTTATCGGAGCGATTGAATAATATATGCAAGAACCAGACACAACACTCGTCTGGTCGGAGGATCCTCCCATTTCAATGGTGGATGAGGAACAGTTCCTCTAAACCAATAAAAACCAATAACCAATAAACCAATAAAACCAATTTATTTCTGTAAATAGGCCTAAATTAAGCTCTTCTACACGTCCCAGTATATTTTTTTACCCTACCACTGCTTCGGGACAATATTGTGGGCTAGTGCCGAGAAGAAGCAGCGCAAGAAACTCGGTCACTATTGTCAGCCTCTTTTTAAATAGTGTGTTTACATTACAAGATAAAATGAACCTGTGCGAGCACGGCAGTATTTAATTCCATACATTTTTATCATTTAAATAGTCATTTACAGTGTAATAACCTTTTTTCATTAAAATCATCTTGACATGCGATTTAAATTCATACATAGGCAGTTCAGCAATAGACTGTGGTAATTTGTTAAAAAAGCGAATACATTTTCCCATAAACGAATTACCCACTTTATGCAGTCTGAAATTTGGAACGGCAAGTTTATCTTTATTCCGGGTATTAATATTATGCATGTCACTCTTTTTAGGAAATAGATGCAGGTTTTTGCGAATATACATGATATTTTCATAAATGAATTGAGAAGCCACTGTTAGTATATTAATTTCCTTGAACAGTTCCTTCAACGAGTCTCGGGGTCTGAGGTCGTAAATTGCCCGTACAGCTCTCTTTTGTAGCACAAAAATAGATTCAATATCTGCTGCTGAGCCCCATAATAATATTCCATATGGCATTATACTGTGAAAATAGCTAAAGTACACCAATCTTGCCGTTCCAACATCAGTCAACTGTCTTATCTTTCTCACGGCATAAGCAGCTGAACTAAGTCTTCCCGATAGAGTCTCAATATGAGATCACCCCATCTCACCCCTTAATTCCCGTAGGATGATTATTTATTGCTCTTTATCTTAATTCTAAAGTCGATGAAGTCGCGGGCAGACCCCAGTATTGAATTAGGATGGCTCTGATGACTCTTCAATAAAGACAAACTCATAATTAACTTGAAAACAAATTAATGCATATAAGTTAAATTAATTACGCGGGAGTTTTAATTAAATAATTATATTATTTAGAAGACCCCAGTATGAGTCCCTTGTGGAAACAAATTTTCGTCTTGGTTTTAGCTTTGAAGATTAAACTGACACATACTTAATTTTAATATTACATTCTGAACCCGGATTAGCATACCTAATTCATTTGCGTATATACAGCGTGTACAAAAGAATAGGACACTCCCTAAAACCACGTGATCGCTGATCATTTACAACAACTTTATCTATTGGAGCGAAATTGGAAAAAAAATATTAGATGCTCCATACAAACTAGCGCTCTAGCTCGATGATAATATATGGAGCATCTAACAAAAACATACGATTTTGATGTTACTCCCATAGTAAAAGTTGTTGTATATGATTTATCACGTGGTTTTAAGGAATGTCCTATTCTTATATACAGCCTGTATATAAAGTATGTTATTACAGAAAAGGAACGACCTCGTTTAGCCGAGGGGCGAGTACGCCTGATTTGGCTCTCTGAGCTCCCGGATTCGATTCTCGGTCGGGTCAATGTAGAAAAGTATCCGTCAATCAAATATTTACTTACACCAGTAAACATGGCAGCAATTGGGGTACCAAGTTACCAACCAATAAGTGTTACCAGGCATTCGAAACTTCTGGGAATGTTGTCTAGATTATTTATTTATTTATTTATATTTATTATTTAATAAAGTATATTAAATAATGTATAGTTATATTTATAATTAGTAAATAGTAATATTAAACTGTGAATTTTCATTAGTTCTAAAGCCGCAAAAATCACATTCTCCTGACTAAAAATAACAACATTTTCACTCTAAAACATACAGGACACCATGTATATCTTTGAGATAAAACAACCATGTTACATATTCTATACATTATGGTATATCACTTTTAATATAAATTATAATTGTAAATTTGCATGAAAATTTATCGACTTGCCATACATAATTACATTTGATATAAATAAAATATACACAGTTATGTCAAAAATGTAACTACTATACTGTGGCCAAAAACATGCATCACTGGCTAGATTTTACGACCAGATAGACTAGGAGTAATAAATAGAATGAGGGAGATAATAGGTTTCACAAAAAAAAGTACCTACTAATTTTCAACCGACTTCAAAAAAGGAGGAGGTTCTCAATTCGACTGTATGTTTTTTTTTGTATGTTTGTTACGCGATTACTCCGCCAATTATGAATCGATTTTAATGATTCTTTTGTTTGGTAGATCATACTTCAGAGGTGGTCCCATATAAATTTTATCGAAATTGATTTAGAACTTTTTGAGAAAATCAACAAATATATACCCAGATAGTATTTTGGTTGTGGTTCTTGTTACCTATCTTCGACAAATATGAGCCGATTTTGATGATTTTTGTTTTATTGAATAGCTTATACTTCAAAGATAATATGCTAAAAGTTTACAAAATAAAAATCACCCCTAAGGGTAGGAAAATAGGGGATGAAATCGGTGTTCAGCAGTTAGATTAGGATTTATCACTAAAAATTGATGAAATAAGTAAATTTTATAAAAAAAAATAAAACCGACTTCAAAACACTAAAATGCTAAAAATAATCCTAACACTTAAGTACCTAATCAGTTACTTTTGGAGTCGGTGCAAACAAAAACATTGAATCTCTCATCGGCTGGCACCGACTCCAAAAGTAACTGATTAGGTACTTAAGTGTTAGGATTATTTTTAGCATTTTAGTGTTTTGAAGTCGGTTTTATTTTTTTTAATAAAATTTACTTATAACATATTTGGTTTGATATTTGGATTAGGGTTAAGAACATTAGAATCTAAGCCTTTACAGCCTTGTGATAAATCGTTGTAGGAGCGTTTAAAACAGTATAATGCTTTTTTAGCTCGGCAATACCTTTTACTGTTTTAAAAGCTAAAAAAGTAACAAAATACTGCTTTATTACCGTATTTGGAGCCATGAAACTTAAAAAAAAGTGTAACGTAAAATAAAACTTTACTTTTCTAAAATACTGTTCATTTTATCTCTTCGACCTTAGTAATACTTCGACTTATTACGATTTTTAAAATGATTCTTAATATCAGTAAATTAATTTGTATCCCAAAAATAGTGGTGTCGAATATGGAGGCCCTATTTCTGAACCCGGAACCGTTTATTGGTATTTTATAGGTTATAACGCAGCCTAACGTGTCATTCTGTACTACAATGACTGGTGTTATTACTTATATTACCTGTTTCGAATGACTCATAGGCGGTATTGATGTTGACAGTAAAATTTTACGGTCATGAGCGTATGTGTCAGACTGTACTAACAGTAAAATGTATCATCTACTATTATTTTAGTAGGCAGGCGCAGTAAAACATGTCTAGTAGGCAAAGCATCTGTCTCGATTGATGTCGTAGATTTAGAGTATAAATTGTAAATAATTTAATTTAGTTAGCATCCTGCAACCCTGTATTGTTCTTATACGATTGTAGGTACACATTTTTTATAACCCATTTAATGATCCCATCGCTAAGCGAAGTTTTTTCACAAATTTTTACTTCGTTTCGTTTAGAATTGGACTAGCGTCAAAGTCGTCAGCGGTAATAGTTTTTCAGTTCATCAAATACTTAGTATGGAAATTGAAAAAGTACTTTGCCTTAAATTAATTACCAAACCTGTCTTTAACTGTCCCCAACCTGTCAGAACCCTTTGATAATAAATTCCTTAGTTATAGGAGAAACCTAACACCCTGCAGGTGAAGCTCGGTTATCAAATAAATTTTAAAGTCTGTGCAATGGAACTGTACAATCTAATGAATTCTTTGTTCCGCAATCAAATAAGAGCCTTGGCGAAAAGATACTGTAGTCGATTTCAAGGACACGCACAAAGCACTTTTCTTTAACAATTAGTAGTTAGAAGTTCTCTCTTCCTAAGTTACTGTCTTCTCATATATTTACAACCTGGGAGTTTTCAAAGTAGAAAACTTCTTTCTTAATAAGAGTGCTTCACCACCAACTACGTCGCTTAAAAAAAGACATACTTAATACCCTCTAGTCCACGCGAACGAAGTCAAGGGCACAGCCAGGATTTATCATTTTTGTTTAGATGTTTATTTAAAAAATTAAAAGAATTTGATTCGTAACTTGTATCATGTTGTTTGCATCAACAAAAACAAAAACATCCAATACATTTTGATTATGAAAATATATTATTTAGATATTGATATCGGAATTCCGATATTCAGAGTTACGTAAATCAAAAACCAGTATCGGAATTGAAACCATTTGATATTTATATGCCCTAATCAACTTTCTTTGAGTTTCGCACCCATAAAGCAAAACGAAAAAACCTGTTGCAGTCAATCTGCTGTCTGTCTGTCCATTTGTATATCAGGTGTTTTAAGGGCAGTGGATCAAGAGTGGTTTATGTCCAGGGGCGTGCATTGGTTTCAGATAGGGGTAGGCTGGGTACATACACATTTCAAGCCAGTGAACAACGAATGCCTAAACCGTAATTCTTATTGAGCGTTTAAATAAATGCTAGATACATTTATTTCTGGTATCACTGAAATTAAATTTAATCCTGTATTTTGTTTACTTATATCTACGTCACAGTAAGGACCGCGTCTTAATGCTTTTTAAATATAAATTGTACTCGTCCACATCTCGCGGTTTAGGAAATGTAAATACTAAATAAAAAACACAATAAAATTGACATGTTCACGTAACAAGCGCCATCTTGGTAATTAGATTGGAATAAGTTAATAAATTGGTGGATTTTGCTAAAGCAGGGTAATGATTAGTTATGTGAAAAACTCAATAGATGGAGCTTTAAAAAATAAAATGATAAAAACTTTAATTTTACCTTTAGGATTTTCAACTAAATTATAAAGAGGTACTTCGAAATTCACATGGTATTGCATTGTTTAATAAATGATAATTTCTTACCCAGATGTCGATTTCTTTTTGCAAAATGGTGAATGGGGTCGTTGATTTATTTTACCACAACAAATATCAAAACAATGAATGGAATTAAAACAAGTCATTAATCTGATATCCGTAATGGCTATGTACGAAAAATCTGTTGATAATGTCTTGTTTTTGCAACTAACACAAATCCACATTTGATTGTCTTCGGATTGGCGCGTAATTTATTTAACCTAGAATTCGCATTAATACTTCACTTCGCAGTTTTTCCATTGAATAACACACAACCACACAACACTTAACCCCGAAAACAAAGATAGCACTCAAAACAGGTGTAAAGATCAGTAATACTATAATCTGATTTATCAAAACTCGCGAGATGACAGCCGCCGGCGGCAAACTATGAAACTAATGGAAAAAATTGCTGACGCAAACTTTGTATCAAAACAATGTCCTGCATTACCTTTCAAAGAACTGTAACCCTTTTTTATTATTTTCAAACGTTTCTATAAATATAATTACGATTTTATCATTTTAAATATTCATTTCAATATCTTGCACTGTCAAGTTTTAATAAAATACGACATATTTAAAGTGCAAATGATCGAAGTAGGCGAGCCTATATCCGGTTTATGCTGCTAATAAGGAATGTTCCTTCCGTCCGATTGTCATGTATGAAAAGGGTGTAATCTTTAATTTAGGCGACTTTCATTTTTTTTTAAATTCAGTTTGTTCACATATAAGCAGCGAGTATCTAAGTGTGAGTGAAAATTGAGTAAGTTTGCGTGATACAGTAGGCGATCTCGCGGCAGCCTACATTGGTTAAATTGCACAGGAACGATCTAAGTTGCGCGCTTTAGTAAGGAATAAGTATAAGTAGACGACAAAATGGTTACAGAATATTTATTGTTTATTGTTGAATACGTAAATAATAATTATGTTTAGCTGTTCTGTCGGTTTTTATGAAGGTAGGCTCTGCATAACAGCCTATATGGGATGCACGCCCCTGTTTATGTCCATCCGTATTTCAGGTATTCTATCGCCAGTGAATCAAGAGTGATTCATTATAATACTAGTAAGAATGCCATTCTCGCAATTAATGGCATAGCTTAACGTTTCAGTGCTTAATCTTTCATAGATTCATACTGCCATCGTCCAGTACTAAGCACTCATCTTAGGTCATAAATCTTGCCTTGCCATCGCGGCCAATAGCAATGGATTTATGATCGCAAACATGCATATATGTTGTATATATTAGAGGCATGCTACGGGTATGTAGTGAAATATAGGGGAATTTCGGCATTTGATCAAATGACTTATTAAACTCCTTACAATTGGCCACTAACTCTACAAGGAAATTGTTTTAACCTCGTAAGTCCTGTGTTTTATAAACAGATGTATTTCTGACATCCTTATGTATTACATAGAGTACATGTACTAAGATTATTGGTTCAGACCGAGACGGAAAGTTTTACGATTCTGTGATTTTGGATACTTGGGACGTGTAAAGGAATACATTAATTTTTATAAGTGTTTGGATGCAAATTCTTGACCCACAGATGTGAGGCTAGACTCCGACGACTGAGCTACCACCGCGGTCTTCCTGCGCCACGATATGAAAAGTCAAATTTCCCAGTCTCCCCGTAACATACGAGTGCAACATAGAAGTTCATTGGCTCTGTGCCAAACGTGTGCATTTTTTACGATGTGCTGCATCGGTGGGGGGTGGGGCTGGAATGATGCTGACATTTAGGGTTCCCTACAAGATTTTAAGTCTAAGCCCTTAATCTTCGAGACAAAAATATAACCGCTATGTATTTTTTGTGTAATTTAAGAAATGAAGTGGACTGCATGGAATAGCCAGACAAAGGTGACAGAGTATATTTCGCAGTTTCTTCTCATCACCAGCCCATATGTAGTCCTGAAGCGTTGTTATTGCAAAACTATATTTTGGGACGTGTATAAGTGCCCGGAAGAGGGCCTATATACTGAATAAATGAGTATTATGCCGCTCGCGCGCCTCTTGCAAGCCTTGCAAGAGTCAAGACTAAAGAGCGGCGCGAGCAGTGTTCGGCGTGCTTTCGCAGCACATTTGCTGGATCTGTATACGGACTTACATGTCTGGTGATTGATTGGAACGGTTACCGATCAATCATCGAATCTCAGCTGCCACTGACAAGCCGATCATTCGATTATCTGCTAAACTGAACTAACGAAAACCTTTGCCATTTATAAAATTGGCTACAAACATAACCATGTTAAAATTAAACCTTTGAACTGGTGCTACTGGTCGAAACGACGGGCAAACAATAAGTTATAGACACATAAATAAAAACTATTGTTACAGATTCATACTTAGATTCTTTCTGGTAGTTTTTATCAGGCATACTTTTCATGACTTTTTGTACGTATCTTTTAAATTCACTCTTCTTTTTGTCTGTCGGTTAATATAGTTGTCACTGATCCTGATCCTGCCACAAATTTCCCTGATTTCCCGTGAATTCTTCCTTTTTTTTTTTTTTTTTTTTTTTTTTTTTTTTTTTCCTTAGCTATCGATAACAACTATGTATTGAGGTTTTATATGAAATACAAAACAATGCAAACTGCAAATAAAACTATATTCATTAATATCATGCAAATTGCAAAACACCTATATATACTTAGTAACAAAGAGTCCCATGGTCCAATTTATTTTATTTTATTTATTCAGTACACAAAACAGAAATACAACAGTTACAAGACAATTAAAAAATATGTATATATATAACATGAAACAATGATAGGCTGTAGTTCCACAGACATGTGTACATAGCATGTTATAAGAAAAAGATCGAGATTTGTCAATCGTCGTCTAGTTACCCTGCCTACCCCGCAGAAAGGTTCTGGAATGGAGGTCACGTACCGGCAAGCATAGCGTAGGACGTCCACCTACAAGGTGGACAGACGACCTGGTAAAGGTTGCAGGAAGCCGCTGGATGCGGGCCGGCCAATCGGCCAATCTGGAAGTCACTGGGGGAGGTCTATGTTCAACAGTAAACGTCCTATGGCTGAAATAAGAAGAAAAAGTAACGGAGATCTGATGGTAATCCAATATTTTGCTATCTAGTGTTGTGGACACATATTCTAGTGTTGTGGACACATATTATTTGTGTTATGTAATAGAACCAAATAAATGATATTAGAGATTTTGTACATTTCACCGTTTGGGTTCCTTGATAAAAATATAAATAAATAAATCCCGTATCTAGGATTATGGAATCCCAACTAGAAACGTCACAAAGCGCTAAAGGGCAAAATAAATAATCGTCATCATCATCATTTTAGCCATAGGACGTCCACTGCTGAACACAGCCTCCCCCAATGATCTCCGTTACTTTTTCTTCTTATTTCAGTCATAGGACGTTTACTGCTGCACATAGACCTCCCCCAGTGACTTCCAGATTAGCCGGTTGAAAGCGTAATTCTCTCTATCCTTTTCTATCCGCTGCCAACAGTTCTGCGTATATCAATTGGGATGTTGACAGCATTCATAAATAATTCCGAAACACTTTTTTTAAATAACACCTTATTTTATAATTTTTTTCAGTCATAATTTTTAATTGTTTGTAGAAATAGATTTTTGATTGCTTTAAAACGAATAAATAGATAGTCAGTTGAGTTTGGTAAACAGTGACGTCACTGTTCTCTATTGCCATACAGATTCTAAAGAGTTGAGTACGTTTTGACAGCTCATAAAAAGTATGTCAGTTAATAGGTAGTGTCTATTTCGTGAATAACTAAACGAAATATTTTTGTACGGAACTCGACATCACGAGACACGTTAGTTTGAATGGGTTTTATGTGTTACGATAATCGTGCTCCCTACAAGTTTTTACTACTGTGTGTTATTGCTAAGAATACATTGCTTGGTAGAGCGTGCTAAATGTTATATGAATGAGATGGTTGTCGTATTTCGATGCCAGTTTTTGGGAATAGTCGCTTTTAAAATTGCTAGCGAGCTTTTGCGAGAGTATAATGCGCGGCGTCTCTTAGTAAAATAAAATAAATAAATAAATTGTTCCCACAATTACACCAATTAGCTAGCCCCAAACTAACTAAAACAAACTAAGCAAAGCTTGTACTATGGCGACTAGATAACGGATAAACATACTTAAATACTTTATAAACATCCATGATTTAGGTACAAATGCTCGCGCTCATCACACAGACATTTGCCTTTAGCGGGATTTGAACCCGCAACCGCTGGCTTTGTAGTCCGGAGCGCGAACCACTACACCAGACGGTCGTCGATTGTTAATGTTGCTTGTGTCTTCAACTGACGACTTTTAGTTTCCAGTTACCGACACCGAACACCTTGATCGTCATGAGTATGTGTTAAGTGGATGCAACTGGACACAAAAAATATTTACGTATGCGCAGGGAGTGGATGGTTACATACTGGTTCTATAGAAATCAAATATTCATCGGTAGCTTGTATCTGACCCAAAACAAAGTGTCCACGTTTGCTAAGTTTAAGCCTAAATCTGTCATTTGTAAAAAAAAATAGTCAAGTGCGTGTCGGATCACTGTCAAAGTAGGCTTCCGTAGATGTAAAACAGGTAGCAAATACCGCATATTGTGGGAATATGCGGTATTTGCTACCTGTTTTATATAATTAAAACCATTCAAGTAATATTCTTCTCTGAGTACATAATAATATGACAACTCCGTAACTAGCAAGCTGTGAAAGTTTTCCTATTTACTTCATTATATGTCTTAACTATCGTCGTGATTTTCTTTTCACATCAACCAATACGCTGGCAGAGGGCAGTTAATCCATAATCACAAACAAATATCCCATTTTATTTATTTGCATTTAAATTTATTAAATATCCAAATAACTTCTTTATTGGCCCTCGACATCATTTTCTTTATTTCATTTCGGAGAATGCCAATACAATTCAATTCATTAAGTCAACAGGACGTGCGTACATTGTAATATAAAAGAAATGAGAGAATACGCCTTACACATCCTTTCTTTCTGTCGTTCGACGTGCGTCTGTTTTTGTGGTGCGGGACAAAATAACTGGGCACATATTTTATTTTATTTTGAAACATTTCCGATTTATCTTTTTTTTTAATACAAACCTTGTCAATTACAAGAGAACATGTTCATCATGATATCTAGAATATGGTGGTTCAAGGTTGTTCAACAAGATTGTTCTTTACCCTGTATATTTAGGCACACAAAACAGATAATAATTAAAGGTATATTACTAAATAGGTATTGTAACAATCTAAATTATATATTATACCTTGCATGCACAGAAACATTGAAATATGATTTATAGGGTTCCGTACCCAATAGGTAAAAACGGGGCCCTATCACTAAGACTCCACTGTCCGTCTGTCTGTCTGTCACCAGGCTGTATCTCATGAACCATGATAGCTAAACAGTTGAAATTTTTAAAGATGATGTATTTCTGTTGTCGCTATACCAACAAATACTAAAAACAGAATAAAATGTATATTTAAGTTGGGCTCCAATACAACAAACGTGATTTTTTGCAGTTTTTAGCTCGTTAGATGACGGCTACGTAGACGCTTGAAATATTCACAGATTATTACAGATAATAGTACAGAACCCTCCGTGTGCAAGTCTGACTCGCACTTGTCCGGTTTTTTTTAAACATATTTATTTAAGATGACCAATGAAACTAACACTAATAAGAATAATAAAAAAAGAATATTCAAAAACCACACATAGTTACATTTAAAGAAAAGGTGAAAATACAATGTTATTTTTAAATCAGTTTTTCAGAAATAATACGAGTAAGGTACACAGTAGATCGTATATATACTTAGGTAGGCCTCGTCTTAATTTATAGGCGCATAAAATTGCTTTCATTTTGACCAGACTGCTTTCGTAAGAGAAGTCCATGAGTGTAATGTATCAATCATGTTTTGTAATTTAAAACTCTTTTAAACACAATGTTAGGGCCTAGCCTTGAACTCATAAAGCAGTAGTTCGACCGTGTTTTTAGTTTCACGTTAAAACAACACTAATAGGGTATTACTTAGAGTTAATACATGTCATGTGTCATGTACAATACCACATGTCAGTTTGTGGATATGATGTTTTAGTAAGAATAAGAAAAAGACTATATTAATTTGTCTCAAAGCAGATTACAGATACAACAGAATAGTTTGAAGCTTTTTTTTTTTTAAATTTATTTAATCTTTATTGCACATACATTTAAAAAAAAGTTGTACAAATGGCGGACTTAATGCCAAAAGCATTCTCTACCAGTCAACCATGAGGCCATACAGAGATGGTATAGGCGGTGCAACAAAAAACAAATTGCTTAATATTGTAAGAAAAAATGGTCTATGACTCAGTGATTGCAGGAGACACGCTAACTCTGTTATGTATTAAATATGTAAGGAATTTTATTTACTATGAGAAAAATAGAAGTATAAAATCTATGAGGCTTAATAATTATTTAATTAATAAAATAGATTATAATAATGAGTTGGTTAAATAATTTTAAACACATTTGAAATCAATCGATACAACTCATTCGTTTGAGTTGTATCGATTGATTTCAAATGTGTTTAAAATTATTTAGCGTTTTGATATCCATTGTTCTAATTTTAATAAGCTTAAAATCAAATAATATATTTCCATTATCTCTCTGTTCGTTGGCAGTGTGGTATAGTGTTGCCAATTTTGAGTTGATAAGTCTATCGATGATTGGCTTACTAACATAAATATCACAATATACTCATATTTCTTGTTTGTGTTTCTTTGCGAGATCGAATCATGAATGAGGAGGTTTGAAAACGAACAAAAGTCGCTGACATAGCCCAACGGATTAGCAAGCTAAAGTGGCAGTGGACGAGGCACACAGCACGTAGAACTGACGGCCGATGGGGCAGAAAGGTTCTGGAATGGAAGCCACGTACCAGCAAGCGCAGCGTAGGACGTCCACCTACAAGGTTGACAGACGACCTGGTAAAGGTTGCAGAATGCCGCTGGATGCGGGCCGCTTCCAACCGGCCAATCTGGAAGTCACTGAGGGAAGGCCTATATTCAGCAGTGGACGTCCTTTGGCTGAAATGATAATGTTGATGATGAATATACTTATATATTGACAACACAAAGTACTTTCAGTCATCACTATACAACAAATATAAACTTTATTACAAATAAAATAACAATATTATATAACCTATATATAAACATGGATGAAAATCTAAAAGTAAAGTAAAGTACCTATACTTCCCACTGCAGGGCAAGACCTCAACTATAAGGTATTTTGGGCCATACTTCACCACACGGGCCCAGCACGGATTAGTGGAGGGATGATCTGTTGTAAGGTTGTCTTAGCTGTCAGATGTTAATAGCCGGCCTAATTCCTCAGACTAGGCTTCATGATTACTTTTAACCAAGCGATATAACTTTTAACGTGCCTTCCAAAGCACGGAGATGCTAGTGTCACTAAATATGGCTGCCGCTATTAAGCTACAAGCACCTCTGAATACAATTGGTTCTACATTAATTTGCTCTTCACACAAATATTGTCCACGTGTGAGACTAAAGGTAGCTTTTCGAGCTACGCTGCAGACAGCAGCTGCATTAGTAGGTGCAGCACCGCCTGTGGTTGGTTACTACCTTTAGCTGCAGAAGATGATAGCTGAATGACACTTATGGTTTTCATGTATTTTCATGAAATACGTATCGAGCTACACACCAGGCTGTAAGTGCAGTACAGAAGCTGTATTTTGAAGCGTTCCTTTAAACTCACATTAAAATAGATCTTTTAAACTCACAACCTTTAGATTTGTTTTCAAATTTTCTAACAGCAAGAAGACTATCCTTCTCATGAATTGCAACTTTCAGTATAACTAAACTTATATTAGGGTCAATTTCAACAAGTCCATTTTTTTTGTCATTACGGTGAACTTTTTTATTTATAACTTTTTTTGAATAAAAACCATGTAGTATTGTTATTTATGATATTGTTATGATTAATCTTTACTCGACATCAAATTGAGTTCATATACTTAGGAGATATAGTACTTTAAAATTTTGGTGTCACCGAAATTAAAGAATAGTTCACCGAAATGAAACTTCTCATCACCGAATTGAAAAACGCGAGTCACCGCAATGAAATTACTTATGCAGTCACCGAAAAAAACTAAACTGTTACCACGCAACGCACCTAAAATGCTGCTATCCTAGTTCCATAATTACTTACCTACGTTTTGAAGAGTGCTATCACACAGTACAGGTTATCCTTTTCTGACTATACTATAATGGTATTGAAAGTATTAATTAAAATGTACCATAGATGGATATTAACTTATTTAAACTTAAATTCATTTAGGAACGTGTGAGAATAAAACAACAAAAATAACAAATATATTGTAATAATCAACCATAAAAACTGAAAAGATAAAAATAATATCAACACATAAGTACCTAATCAGTTACTTTTGGAGTCGGTGCTATCCGATGAGAGTTTGAATGTTTTCGTTTGCACCGACTCCAAAAGTAACTGATTAGGTACTTATGTGTTGATATTATTTTTATCTTTTCAGTTTTTTGAAGTCGGTTTACTTTTTTTTATAAAATTTACTTATTTCATCTATTTTTAGTGATACATACAGTGATAATCCTCAACAGTACGACAGTATAGTAACAACAATACGAATCTTTTCAGTGCAAACATAAGTTAACGGCTGAACACCGATTTCATCCCTTATTTACCCACCTTAGAGGTGAAAATTTTCCAAAAAATTTTTAATATACCATCTTTAAAGTATAAGCTATTCGATAAAGAAAGAATCATCAAAATCGGTTCACAAATACCGAAGATATTGGGCAACATAGGTACAAAAATCAGCTGGCACGGATGGAGTTCATGCAAAGTTTGATGATTTTCTTATAGATCCCATCATCAGAACTTGATCAAATTTATATGGGACCATTCCAAAAGTATTCCCTTTCGAACAAAAAAAGAAGTATCGAAATCGGTTAACCTGGTAACGAATGATCGCTGAACATACATAAAAAAATAAATAAAAAAAAACAAAGATACTGACGAATTGAGAACCTCCTCCTTTTTTGAAGTCGGTTAAAAATATACAGGTTGCACCCTTTCCATGTTCAAAGGGTCCAAACTCTACAGCCTGCTGACTATCCGCGCAGGATTGCATTCTGCAGAATCATGTTAAATAAAATAAGGGAGGACCTGCAATTTTTCAATAAAATGTTGTGAACGGATGATTCCTCATGCCGGAAAGATGGATATCTCAACATCCACAATCTACATAGCTAGCAAGTAGAAATCCCACATTTGATGAGGGAAGACCGGTCCCAAGTTCAATTTAAAGTTAACCTGTGGACTGGGATTATTGGCGGACAGGTGATCGGGCTATATGAACATCCAGCTACACTGAATAGTGAAAATTACCTTAATTTTTTACAAAATGATTTACCCGGCATGCTAGGAGATATCAGTTTAGAAGTGAGGCGGAGAATGTGGCTTAAAAATGATGGGTGCCCAGCTCACTACGCAATAGTAGTAAGAAATTATTTGAATCAACACTACCCACAGAGGTGGATAGGCCGGCTCGGCCCTATTTTATGGCCACCCAGATCGCCGGATCTAAATCCCTTGATTTTTTTTTATTGCGGATGTCTGAAAGACCTTGTCTACGCGAGACCAGTATCCTCAATAACAGAGTTGCGGACTCGCATATAAAATGCAGCTGCATACATAAAAACGTCTGGTTACGCGAGCCGCATCAAACATCTATATATATAAAAGAAGAAACTGACTGACTGACTGACTGACTGACTGACATATCAACGCACAGCCCAAACCGCTGGTGCTAGAGATTCCAAATTTGGCATGTAGGTTTCTTATAAGGTCTAGGGGTGCACTAAGAAAGGGTTTTTCAAAATTCACCCTCTAAAGGGGTGAAATGGGGGCCCAAAGTTTGTATGGGGAAACAAGATTAGTCAGACTCTTTTATTCAAAACTTCACAGGAGTGAGTTCTCCTTACGATAAATGAGTAAACATGTTTCAGATTTTTTGAAAAGTCAACTCCTAAAAAGGGGAAGGGGGCTGACAAAGTCTGAAAAACAACATGGGTATGGTTTCTATGGTTTATCGGGTCGCTGATTACGAAAACAACAACAATTTTAAAATGTAACGTTTTTTTTCAGATTTTGATGTTGGTCCCATAGAAAAAGTTGATGTAATTTAGCCGTAGAATAACCCCTTAAAGTTTTATTTCACCTTTTCGTTACACACTGTATAATGTAAAATAAAACAAACGTAATCTCTTGTTATTTGTCTTCACAAAATCTTATTGTGTATTAGTCATTAATAAATCAGGTAGCACAAAAATCTATCTTTTGGATGGGGACACGACTCTAGCAAAAATATTTCGGAATTTAAACAACAAAGGTTAATATTTCGGAAACCGATCACTGAATCGAAAAATGGTCTTCACAACCTCGCAATATATTTGAAAGACCCATCCAACGATACCCCAAACGATGGGGCAGACTAAAAATAAATAATTCATCCCTTCTTTACGTGTAGGGGAGATACCCTAGAATTTTTGTTTTCAAGATATTATTGTACCATTCTGTCGGCGTGTTTAATGTTTATACTCGTGCAAAATTACAGCTTCCTAGTACAAACAGTATCTGTGCTAGGCCGTGGACTGACAGACGGACATGGCGAAAGTATAAGGGTTCCTTTTGTACCATTTTGGTACGGAACCTAAAAAAGCACGTGTTCAATATTTTTGAATTACGTTTAAAGTGGACTAATTATCATAATTTAGTCAAATAGCCTATATCCCACGCGAGCAACAACTGAGATTATTCTTTTAACTAGTAGCTACATTTTAGTCCCCAAAACAAATATATTCCTTGTGCAACTAAAATGTAACAAAATAAATTATGGTCTGTTTTTCACAGAAGTGAAATAATTTGTCACCGGAATGAAAAAAAAAAACACCGAGATGAAGATAAAAATCATCGAAATGAACAACTTCTCACCGAAATGAAAAAAAATCACCGAAATGATATTTTTTCTCATTTCGGTGTCAATTTAGGTCACCGAATTCACCGGAATGAGATCACCGTCATGAAAAACAGCCAATAGAAGTTAACACCACAAGCATAGTATTTATGATAGAAATAAATTGATACTACCTACTTGATCGGGCGACATTAAGTAAAAGTACATATATTTAATAAACATATCGGATCATTGGATCACAACTTTTATCCACTCACGTGAATGAAAAAAAAAGCGGTCCCAAGTCACCGGAACCCACTACTTACGTTTTTGGTGGGAACACCAGACAAGCAACACGCGTCCTCTCATATCAAGCCCTTAGGCGTCCCTGGTGCGCAAGTTTACTGCGCAGTAGCGAGAAGCTAGTGTTGTTGGATGCCTAGATATTCGCGTACAACGAAAATTCACCGCGGTGAAAAATCTAATTTGGACACGTGAATTTGTACTTACCATTCATTAAATACAACAGATTTTGTAATGAAGTTTCCGCAATAAAGTACTGCCACTATTTAGGATTTAAATAAAAAAAAGGAAATCCCTAAAAAATCAACTGTTTTTATTATATGATTAAAAGTATACTGAAAAACAAATTGTGCCGCTTCACCGGTATGAAAAACTTAGGTGTTTATATATTTTTTTTCCTTATTAGCGACAATCATAATGGAAAAATATTTGTAGGCTGCTGTAGGAGACAACATTTTTCATCTAAAAAAAAATATTACAAGTTAAAAGTGCCATCCTGCACTAGCAGTTTCAGCCATGCCGTTTACGATTTGGTGCTGGGAAAATCACCCATTATCGATAACTGTCGATAGTGTAACATTACTAATGTCGAACCGCAAAAGCGATTAATCAGCTTAGTAAATTAGTTAGTATTTTAGCACCTATCATCTGAGAGCTGGCATAAAGTTGATTTATTCAATTCAATTATATTATTAAGTCTTTTAAGGAATGTGATAAGATTATTAATAATAGGGGATTGGAAAGCCATTTTGGTTTATAATATACAGATTATATAATTCAATACAGAATATAATCAATAAATAATAAATTGTTTCTACAATCACACCAATTATATAGCCCCAAATTAAGCAAAGCTTGTACTATGGCGACTAGATATAACGGATAAACATACTTAAATACATTTATAAACATCCAAGACTTAGGTACAAATGCTCGTGTTCATCACACAAACATTTGCCCCTTGCGGGATTCGAACCCGCAACCGCTGGCTTTGTAGTCCGGAGCGCGAACCACTACACCAGACGGTCGTGTTATGATTGCAATTATGGAACATACGAAATAAATAAAAACTTGAACTATTAATTCAAGTCTCTATGACAAGACGACGCAGTATATTATTAAGAATACAATTAAAGCTTATGATGTATTTATATACTACAGTTTTATATGTAAATACATATGAATAAAGCTACATTTACTCGTTTTCTTTTTGATTTCAACTAACTTTAACCAACGATGCTATATATAATGTAAAAGGATGCATTTGTGGACGGACAAGAATGCCTCAGTCGAACTATGTTAGAGACTTGGAGTTACACAATTGTATGGAGTTTTTGCCAGCATGCATGACAGACAGCGCCTTAAATGTCATAGAAATGGTGAAAATGTTAGATGTTGCCACTTGTCCTAAAATATCAAGAGCATATAAATATTTTTATGACATCAAAAAAAAAAAGTTAATAATGCTATTTAAAAAAAAATAACATGTCACTGGGGCGGTTTAACTTATATCCTCAATTTATGGGAAATCAAAAGGAGCACGTTGTATAATAACTGTGTTCAAGATACGACAGTGTTCCGAATAAATTTATTTTTAATTAAAGATGTGCATCTGGCTGACACGCACTCCAGAATTTTGGAAGTTTAGTACTTCAATAATTGCAATTAGCATCAACAGCGCGCATTACGCGCGGAATTTCAGTCACATAAAATGGATTCCTGCCAGTAATGTTATACGGTTGGTCGCTTACTAGTGTTGCATGACATTCGATAAAATATAATCCATACTAATATTATAAAAGAAAAATTAACTGTGTCTGTCTGTTACGTTTTCATGCCTAAACCGCTAAACTAATATTGATGAAATTTAGTATAGAGATTGATTGATTGATTGATCAGAGATTGACCTTGGAAAAGGACATAGGCTACTTTTTTTGTCGTGAAAGCTAAACCGATTTTAATGAAATTGTGTACAGAAAAAAGCTACCTAGGGGAGAACATCGGCTTACTATTTTTATTCCACCTTCTAAGCGAGTAAAATTGCGTGTGATAAACCGTATTCCAGGCGAGCAAAGCCGCGGGCATAGCTAGTAATCAATATGCGCCAAATGACACATCAGTCGCCACGGTCTCGAAGTAAGGAACAACACCCTAGATACGAAGTATCAGACAATTTATTTGCCAGAGCCGTCTCCCAGATAATTTAGCTTAACGATAGTTGACTAAAATTCAAACAACTACTAATAGCTAAATGCGCAACAAGCTTTGCGACTGGTTTGACTTTAGATTAGTTGTCTCGTTTCTTAAGGCGACGGGTAAGGCAAGTGACCTTGAGCATTAAGTGTCGACTAATGCGACTTCTATTACTAAAAAACATCCATCCGTTGCGCTCCAGTGCAAATAGATTATCATTGCGAGTAAAATATCAGCACATGGAAAAGTAGGCGCTAAGAGTAAAATCCAATAAAAAACCTTATAATTCTTAATTGGTTGACTAGTTGAAAGCTAAACAAAAACGACGTTTAAAATATAGATGTGTACAAGCTCGCGATATTAGCGGTAGGTACTTTGAATTTTTTTTTTAGTGTATAAGAAATAATAACTAGTATTTAGGTACATCAGGAAAAACTTCAACATATAAGTTACAGGATATATTGATTTCCACATCCTATATCCAATAGTTTCACCAGAAAACTTGTCCAAAACACTTACGTGTAAAACACTTACAAAACTTTTACGTGTATTCTCCTTACCTAGCGCCTTAATAATTAGATGTCTAGTTTGCTAACTGGACAGTAGGTACAGTTTATATAGAGTAATATCTATACTATTTGAGATCTTATGTTACAGTATTTTGTTTTTTTTTAACTTAGAATTTAAGCAGTGAGTATAGTGGGTTCGTTCGTGGGTTCTAGCCAATCTGATTGTGCCACGTCCGTGACGACGTTACGATATTCGCTAGAAAAAGATATTTTTCAGCAGCTCAGCAGAAGGGGTTGTAGGCAAAATAAGATTCCATTGAAACAAAAATTGAAATTTGACAAACATGCCTTTGCAATATACAAATACCATTAACTAGCATGAAATATCGAATACATTTAATGTAAAAATATTTTTGAGAATTTTCAGTTTTATATTTTAAAAAAAAATATACGTAAACAGCGAAAATAGAACAGTAAAATTCTTGATCTTTTTCTTTGCAAATTTTTACCAACTCTATTAATACAACCCTATAAAATGTACCTACCTATTTACCATTTTAATGAAAAAATTGAGATCTTTATAATGATATAAAGAAAACTAAGTAGAAATATAAAAGCAATTTCGTAATCTAGATGAAAATACGTACCCCCAAAACTTACATAAATTTTAGAGTCGATGTAAAAATATCACAGATTTAATATGGCATTTGACCGTGTTTCAAAGTCATTTGTCATTCGTTTAAAGTAATTAAAATTATAAACTTAAGATGATACAGGTCCAGTTTTCGTTTATGACAGGATTTTCTACCGGATATCGTCACGGGCTCAGTAGTAAGATCCCGAAAAGTTATTGGGCACTGGCACTATAGTACCCAGTGTCTGGCAAGTGTGGTTAGCTTAATACTATATTGTTTTATTTAATTTATTATAGAGGTCTAATAATAAGTCCAAAAAATAAAGGAAAATATTGTGCCGTTTTTTTGTCCCCGATCGTATTTCCAGAAAAAATCCATCTCACTAAAAGGTTGACAGGACAGAGTCATTTTCATTTCGATGTGTTTGACAAAAGTGACTAGGTTCATTATAAACAAAGATCTTTCTTCCAGACTCCATTGGAAAGGAGTCAACCCTGAATATAATAAAACCGGCCAAGTGCGTGTCGGGCCACGCGCAGTATAGGGTTCCGTAGTAGCCCGTTATTACAATATAAAACAATTTATTTATTTATTTATTATTTCTTTATTTATTTATTTGTATTTGGTACAAAACTATTCAATACCCAAGTTCAACGACTATTACTGCTAAACTAATAAAGTCATCTTAACCGTTATAATTTTCCTTTAAAGTTTATAAAACGCACTATTATCATGAATTTTTTCAGATTTTTCAAAGTAACAGTTTCGCTTAGTTTAGCTCTTGAAACATAAAAATTCACTTTAAACTTTAATATTTCGTAAATGGAGCATTTAATCGAAAGATAGTATTAGTAACCCCCAAGTCATTTTAAAAGACCTACCCAACGATACCCCACACGATGGGGTAGACGACGAAAAAAAACATCCCCACTTCAAATGTAGGGGAGCTCCCCACTACAACTTTTTTGGCGTAATTGGTATACACACATCTACAAAATTACAGCTTACTAGTACTAGCGATCTCTTAGCAAAACCTCGGACAGTCAGAGACTATAAGAGTTCCTTGTAAGGACTACGTAACCCTAAAAAACGGGCTTACTTAACATTATGTTTCTAGTACACAGAGCGCGGTGGAACATGACCTTGGCATGACCGCTAGCAGACAAGACTGCTCGAATGTCATTTGCACATTATCAAGTGAAATAAATTAATAAATTGTTTTCAAAATCACACCAAATCTAGCCCAAAACTAAACAAACGCTTGTAGGTACTATGGTGACTAGATAATAAATTTAAACATTATATGCATTTATAAGCGAATAGCCACTGGTATGACAGATAGCCCAGATTTATTATCTAAGATCTCACTAAACACTAATCTGCTTAGGTTTCGATCGCGCCCGATTATAAATATACCCGCTGCAAATACTAACTACAGACAGAATGCCTTTTTAATTCGTAGTTGTCGTAGTTTTTACAAACTGTCTATTGATATTGATCTGTTCTTCACCAGCGTTGCTTCGATAAAGCGACAAATGATAAGGACATATTTTGAGATTCTCGAACTTTGACGATAGCCTGTTACATTTATTATTATTTTTAAGTTAATATTGTTTATTTCTTAGTTGCCTCACTTACACATATCCTTACCGGTCTGGTTACTCATATGTGGAGATTTATAATTAGTATTGAACCACAGTATATTTTACTAGTTTACTGTATTATTGAAAGTGTAAATCTTCCTAAAAAAAATAAAAAAATAAAAACATCTAGAAATTAAGTAAAAATGCTCGCGCTTATCACATAAAACATTGCCTTTGGATTCGAACCCGCAACACTAACACACTTTGTCCGAAGCACGGACCACTAACCCAGATTGTCGTCGATTGTCAGATTGGTGCGCGGATTACTTGTGTAACTAATTTAACATCATTTCTGCCATAGGACGTCCACTGTTGAACATAGGCCGCCACTAATTACTTCCAGATTGGCAGGTCGGAAGCGGCCTGCATCCAGGCTTCCTGCAATCTTTACCAGAGCCCCGATTCCCGTAATTTGACATTTAGTCGCAATCCGGTGTCGATCCGCTCCCAGTAACATTACGATAACAAACAGTATTCTCGTAAACTTTTAATTTGACGTAAAATTATCAAAACTATCCCAATACGACTGAAAATAGAGCAAAAAATCTAATTTTGGTTTCTTCCATTTTCAGTCGCATTACGAACTATAATTGCATTTTTGGTTTACGAGAATACCGTTTGTGATCTTAATGTTACTGGGAGCAGATCGACACCGGATTGCGGCTATTGTCAAATTACGGGAATTGGGCCTCGGGTCTGCAATTTACATGTAATTATTAAATCGTTGTTAGACCGGCCGGGCTCGGACATTCAATTATTTAGTAATTAAACTAACTGACTATAAGTCACTAAGACCCGATTCGGCGAAACACAAAGTTAAACCAGTTTAACAATCACGGCAATAGTTTTTCTCTTTGAATTTACTCGTGGATAATTTAGTTTACGTTTTTCCAACTTACTTGAGGAATACACTTTATTCGGTATAATTATTCTATGGTTCAAGTGTGAATGATGAACGAATAGATAAACCTACTAAAAACCATGTAATCGGTTTCTTCTAGGTTGACATAAACTGCCACAACAATAAAATTTTGTAGTATAATAATGTCAATGCTAGATAATGACGTCTTGTCAGCTTCTAAGTGACAAGTATGGATTTGACAAGTTACATTTACTATTCTCAGTTGAGTGCTAGTTCAGACACGGCAGGAACCACGCGGTTTAAGAATCGCGCGAGAATCGCGAGGGTCTTATTTACGCAGGTATTTGTATAATCATTCAGACATAATCGCGCGGTTAGTCCAACCGCGCGGTTACCGCCACTCAACCGCTAGAAAATAGAATCGTGCGGCGCCCGCGCGGTTCTATTACTATGGAGATCTTCCTCAGCCTTTAGTAGCGTTGCAGGCACCGCGCGGTTAACACGTCACAACAAGAGCACGCCTGAGGTAGCTATGGATCGCTTCGACACCGAGTTATTTATTGATGAAGTGTAGAAAAGACCTACAATATGGAATCTTCAGTGTGCGAATTATTCGGATAATTTTTCTTTAAATTCATTTAATACGAATTGGCCATGTGTCAGTTGATCCCTTAATATTGGATGCACCCAATACTGCCTTTTCCTTGTTTTCTTTATTTTTTTCTGGAGCAACCACAGACACGCTAGTTTCTCTTCGACTTCCATCTTGAAACTGATAGCTAATCGCTAAATAACCGCTGATGTTTGAACAGTCAACATTTTTGCGGTTCAAACCGCACGATTTTATCAATCGCGCGGTAATCGCCGTGTCTGAACTAGCCCTTAATCTTTTACTCGGCCAAAATCGTCCGTTTCCTCGAGTTTAAACCTAATTTATAAATTAGTGATTGGTAAAATGCAAAAAGAGCTTACTCTAGATTAAGCAGTGGTTTACGCTCAAGTAGAACTTACTCCAGTTTAGGCAAATCGGGCCTAAGAAAGCGAGTCGTAAATACGAGTAAATATCGCCAGATCGGGGCGCGTTCGCCAGAACTGTACACACTGTGTGTTCAGTCCTTGTAAAAATATTGGCGGGTAATCGCACTTATGCTTCGCTAATTTTATTTGTCTACCATCGTTCCGATGGTCGACTCCAGGGGACTTGCTGGGCAACCGTCGTCTCGAGCACCCGTGTGCTGCGCTCGCTCTCTACCAGTCATCGTGTGACGTTCATACTAAAAAGACCGTGTCCTTATCAATTTATTACGCGTATGTTGCCGTAAATCCACGTCGATCTGTTCCTGAAGACCAAACAACCAAACAAACCAACCACCAAACTATACAGTCTACATCCTTTATTCCTGAATCAGTGTCCTTACGCCAATCCAAGTGCGACGATCGCACACTGTGTATTAAATATATAAATACACAAAAAAAGAAGGTTCTGAAACAAGCCCACGGGAGTTTTCATAATTTCAGCCATAGGAACTGCTGAAGCCTCCTTCAATGATCTATTATTGCGAGGAATTGCCTATACTCGTCACGCTTGGCAGGCGGGTTCGCAAGCGCAGTTTTTAATAAGATTTCGCACATAGACGCTAATAAAACCAATAAATAAAAACCAATAAAACCAATTTATTTCTGTAAATAGGCCTAAATTAAGCTCTTTTACACGTCCCAGTATATTTTTTTACCCTACCACTGCTTCGGGACAATATTGTGGGCTAGTGCCGAGAAGAAGCAGCGCAAGAAACTCGGTCACTATTGTCAGCCTCTTTTTAAATAGTGTGTTTACATTACAAGATAAAATGAACCTGTGAGAGCACGGCAGTATTTAATTCCATACATTTTTATCATTTAAATAGTCATTTACAGTGTAATAACCTTTTTTCATTAAAATCATCTTGACATGCGATTTAAATTCATACATAGGCAGTTCAGCAATGGACTGTGGTAATTTGTTAAAAAAGACGAATACATTTTCCCATAAACGAATTACCCACTTTATGCAGTCTGAAATTTGGAACGGCAAGTTTATCTTTATTCCGGGTATTAATATTATGCATGTCACTCTTTTTAGGAAATAGATGCAGGTTTTTGCGAATATACATGATATTTTCATAAATGAATTGAGAAGCCACTGTTAGTATATTAATTTCCTTGAACAGTTCCTTCAACGAGTCTCGGGGTCTGAGGTCGTAAATTGCCCGTACAGCTCTCTTTTGTAGCACAAAAATAGATTCAATATCTGCTGCTGAGCCCCATAATAATATTCCATATGACATTATACTGTGAAAATAGCTAAAGTACACCAATCTTGCCGTTCCAACATCAGTCAACTGTCTTATCTTTCTCACGGCATAAGCAGCTGAACTAAGTCTTCCCGATAGAGTCTCAATATGAGCACCCCATTGCAAACGGGAATCTAAAGTGATTCCTAAAAAGGTAGTGGAACTAGATGTATCTAGCAGTTCATCTTTTACAGTTATATGTGTTGGGACCAGTTTTACGTTCGGCATGGTGAATTTAATACATTTTGTTTTATTTGCATTAAGCATAAGATTATTGGTAGTGAACCAGTGCAATACTTGCGAGAGAGCAGTATTTACATCGTCAAATAAATCTTTACCTCTCTTAATTTTAAAAATTAATGAAGTATCATCCGCAAATAACACTGTCTCGCAGAGGTCCTTTGTAAAAGACGGAAGGTCGTTAATGTAAATTAGAAACAGTAGGGGTCCTAATATTGATCCCTGCGGCACACCCATAGTAAGAGGCGACCCAGAAGACTCAGTTCCATTTATACATACTTTTTGTGTTCTGCCTGTGAGATAAGAGTTTACTAAATCTAAGGCATCATTTGAAACACCATAGTGCCTAAGTTTTTTTAGTAAAGTTTGGTGGTCCACACAATCAAAAGCTTTAGAAAGATCACAAAAAACTCCCAAAGCATCCTGCCTACTCTCCCAAGCATCAAACACGTGTTTTAAGAGTGCAACTCCAGCATCAGTAGTATTTCTACCTTTCGTGAAGCCATATTGATTATCATGTAAAAGTTTATTCAGGGCAAAGTGAGATAACAGTTGACTAAAAATTACTTTTTCAAAGACTTTACTAAGTACTGGTAATATTGAAATTGGTCGAAAATTAGAGGGATTATTTTTCTCGCCTGACTTGAATAAAGGAATAATTTTACTAAATTTCATCAAAGTGGGAAACTGTCTATCATCAATACATTTGTTAAAAATATTTGCAAGATAAGGGGCTATCGTATTTATAATTGTATTGATAATGTTGACAGAAATACCCCATATGTCCTCAGTTTTTTTCATGTTTAATTCTTTAAATGTTTTTATTACTATATCAGGGTTTATATGTCTAAAATTAAATGAAGTTTTACATTCGTCAACACCCGACTTGAGTAGGGACTCGGCTAGTTCAGCAGAAGAAGCTAGTTCCTTAGTTGTAGAGGGAGCTATGTTTGAAAAGAATTCCTCAAAAGTATTTGCGACATCCGCATTTGAACTAACCAGTTTATCCCCAATTTTAAGAGAGTAAGCATTATCATTTGGTTAATGTCTACATGTTTCTTTATTTATGATTTTCCATGTGGCCCTTGCTTTATTATCAGAATTCAAAATAACATTACGAAGATGGTTTGATTTTGCAGTGGCACATACTTTTTTAAATATTTTAGAGTAATTCCTCACATGTTCTATGATCTGTGGGTTTTGAGAGTTTGCTTTTAGACTATACAAGTCATATAATGTCTTTCTACTTTTGTAAATTCCTGGTGTAGCCCATTCATTGAACTTACACTTAAGTCTATTTGCTTTTATCTTTTTTTGTGTAAAAATTTGATCAAATTCATTTTTGATTACGCCAAAAAGATCCTCATATAACAGATCGACGTTATGGTTATTGCTAGGTTTTAATGAGTCTATACCATCATAAATTTTCTCCTTAAATCGGTCTATTCTATTTACGGTTATTGGCCTGCATACAGCATCTACAATTTCTCGGGCATGATGGTGCTCAAAAGACGCCTTTTGTCCACTATGGTCAGATCTTAAATAATTTATAATTGATTTGTCTATTACTTCGCTATTGCAAAAAATATTATCCAAACAAGTAGCTGATGTGGGAGTCACTCTTGTAGGTACATTAAACAGGTTAATTAAATTAAATGATTTAAAAAGATTCAGAAAACGAATTGAATTTTGTGAATTTACTAATATATCTATGTTAAAATCTCCACATACGACAATTTTCTTATTAGAATTGCATACTTTTTTTAAGGCCTCTTCCATAGTGGATTCAAAAAGCTGGAAATTTGCAGAGGGTGGGCTGTAAACGCTTATTATAATATACTGCTCTAGCTCAGCACACGCTAGTTCAATAGTTCGTTCAATCGAAAGTGACACAATATCTTTACGTTCTTTACATTTTAATTCACTATTTAATAGTATAAGTGACCCCCCCCTTATAGCAGACTTTCTTGTGAACGAACTACCGATTTTAAAATTTTCTATGTTTAACATTAATTCATATTGATTAATCCAATGCTCCGTTAAACATATAACATTTACACTTAAATCTTGTAAGAATAAGGCTAATTCTAACTCTTTGCCAGCCAAGCCTTGCATATTTTGATGAATAATATTAAAGGTAGACTTGGCTTTTGTCTTCTCTCTTAGTTTAAAATGTTAGAGGTTGTCAAGGGAACAATATTTAAGTTAGTACTAGTACTAACATGGTCACAGTTTGTCTTAGTTTCGATAAAACTATTGTTAATATTATGTGCTAACAAAGTAGCTATTTGTTTTTTTAATTTATATGGCAGGTGTAAAGAGCCGCCCGTTAATATAAATTTATTATTAGTAAATTTGTTTGTGTCAAAAAACACAAACTTGTCACTATGACGTTCAGTTAAATTGAAAAATACGCTATTTAATAAATGAATTTTGTTATTTTCTTCAGTTGTTTGATACCTACAATATGGTAGGGCACACAAAACAACTTTTTTTACAATAAGGCTAGACAACATTGAAAATTTCTGTATAATATTTTTTTTTGTAATATTCTTGCTATTTCCTAATAAAATAACAAGTATTGTTTCACTATTAAATTTACTGTTTTGTATGCGTTTAATAATTTGATCCCAGGACGCATCTGGCATACAATTGTTAATTACGTCATATTTAATTGACTTATGCAACATTGGGCCGTAACCAACTCCTAACCTATCTGAGAAAACAATTACATTACTGACAGGCTTACATATGGCATCTTTAGAGTGAGATGCAGACATTGACAACTGCCGGCCGGCATCGATCTGTTGACTCTTATCTAGTACTTGGGTGACTTTGATATTGGGTAGCGATTTAAAATCTTGGTTGGAATTTTCCAATTCTAAAAATTTATTAGCAGCCAGGATGTGTTCGTTAATTTGTTCCTGAGCCGAGTTATATTTAGCCGTCATAGATTGTAATGACTCATACAACTTCGAGATGTCAGCCTGAAGCCTTTCAATGTCCACATCATATTTACATCTACTTTCATGTAATTTATTATGATAGATTTCTAAACTATCCACTAACTCTATGCGTTGTTTTCTTAACAATATATTTTTGTAAAAGCATTTCTGTTTTTTAATTAATTTATTAGTTTTTGTAATAAATTTACTAATTTTGATATATTTTTTAGCCTTATTATTACTTAATAATCTAATTTGTTTGTTAGTTTTCAGTAATGTTTTACTAGTTAAATGTAAATTCGAATCTGCTGAATGGCTACCAGGGCTACCAATCAGCTCCTCATAGAGATTCAACGTCTTTGAGTATTCTTGTTCTTTTTTCTCTTCTTCTAAGTGACGAATGGTCCTATTGGCATCTCGCAGATCATTTTCCAGTTCGTTGCTACGCATTAAAGTTTGCTCAAAGATGTTGCTGCACTGGTCGAAGGTGCTGACAGTGTTGAGTAGCTCGTCACGGTGTACGGTGACTTCCTGGAGTTGGGCCAGCAGTTCGGCTAGTTCTTTTTTCAGTTTAGAGTTTTTATCTATTACAATCCTAATTTCTCTTCACTTTCATCTCTTTCCCTAAGAAGTTGGTTACAGCTTTCTTTACTCTCTTTCAATTCCTCAAGTGCCTTTTTGAGTTTTAGCTCAGCGTTCTGAGAAGTCATTTTTCTGGTCATAATTCCACTCCGGGTAGACATTTTGAAAGTTATAGGTTGGGCCTGATCTGGAATTATCAAAGAGAAGTGTACAACAGATGTTTAAGAAGGTATGAGTATTTGTGGAGAAAAATAATAATAATTTGGAATATAGATACTAACTAACCAGAAACATACGCTATAGTTTCTATTGAATTTATCTAAATTAAAGATACAAATAATATTATCCTATTAAATAAAATGTTTTATTGAGCAGTGAATAGGTACTTAGATGTCAAATTTATTAATTATGGATGGTGGTATCTATGTTGAGAGACAACTACAATCAAACTCTCAAAACAAAAGTTAGGTTTTTAAACAAATATGGATTAACAGTACAATTTTTTTTTTTTTTAATTTATTTCTACTTGAGGGTATTTTTTATCAATATAAAAACGGTTTCCTCTGCTGTTATGCCAAATTATTTCCTATAACTAAAAATATTTCTCACTGATAATTACATTAATGTATATTGTTCAGTGTAAGGAGTAAAATGTCTGCGGCAAATGTTGTTTTCGTCAACTTTACTTCCACTATACGACAAGTAAAGAGAGGCACAACTAGGCCGAAATGTGATGAATTGTGACGCGTCTCACTTTCGTGAGGTTTGTGCAGTGTTAAATGTTGTAATAACGTTATTACAGTAGGGAAATATTTGCTAACACCAAGTATTTACGCAGACCTTGCTCACTGCAGTTATAACCTCAACTTAGTTTACTAAATAGGTATAGGTACCCGAAAGTCTAGATTTACTTAAAGACAACTAAACGTATTATGTCCTAATAAGGATAAATAATGGTTTGAAAACAGTACTCCCCTGGTTTTAGGTATTCCGTTAAACTCCTTTTGAACTTTGTTGTCAAAGCCGGCCGGCAACTTTGTCCAATTTTACGTATTATTTAGTATATTGGTTTGTTTACACTGTCACATATTATTGATAAAACGTTGTTTTCATTATTTAAGTTTATATAACGTTTGTTTTAAACAAATTAATAATAAATTTTAATTAAAATTACAACAGCTGTTTACGCTGCGTCTGACAGGCAGGGTTGCCAGCGCGCAAAAAAAATTGCTGCTGCCCGTCTCGCGCTACAGGAATTAGTCGCCTCTTACGAGTTTGGTGGGGAAATGTATTCTTTACGGCCGTCCCCATACGGCACACGGTACGGCACGAGAGTTTTCTGGTAATTTTATTAATGTGTGTAATAATTAAGTTGCCTTCACAGCATTTTCACATTTAAATTAACACGAAAAAGGACTATTTTCAATAATACTTTTAGTTGTTTTATTTATGTGACTCAGCCTGCAATTAGTCTAGCAAACCAGCTTTTTCCAACGAAATTGGACCGCAAATAATTTTCCTGAAATGGCTGCTTTTACATAAACTCCGGGAAATCTATTAATTCGTTCAATGGGCCTCAAAGGAAAAGTTTGGAGTGGATTACAAACAACTATAGAAAATCTAGGCTAGACTGAAAGCTTCCTAGAATATCAAGTGACGCTATTCAGTTTGGTTGTCAAACTATTGGTAGTCTATTTAAGGCTTTGTGCATGTTTGCATTATTGGTATCCCGTCTTGTTTATTTCCACAGCAAACAATACTGGTTTGACACGGCGCCGCGTGCTGCCGCGTTTGTCAGAGTTCGTTTATTTGTACACGCTATTCTCTAGGCGATTCGGCAGAATGTAAATTACGTTGAAACGTAACAGCGGCGAGTGTAACTAGCTTGGGGTAACCATGTAATTTTTCTGTTAATAGTAACAGGAATTCTGAAAAAGAAAACAGTAGGTAAGTATCTGCTTATCTATCTAGTTTAATACTTAAATGTTATTACCTACAACAAAGGGGGTCTAAATTTATGGAGGAGGATGATTTGACTATATATCTACTTGACTTTTTATACGCAACATGTCAGAATTTAAATAGAGCCCATTAAGCACATGCCCAGAGCACAGGCCATCTGTATTTGAAACTGATCGGTGATTTTTCACTTAATCTAAGCATGAAGTGACAAATCTTACTTATCAACACTTGCCCATACGAAAACAATACGTCAAATACTAAAAGAATTTTTAACGAACAAAATAAATGACATTTACTCTAAATGGGATATGCGATCCATGATCAACCCTCGTCAAGTTTAAGAGAACACTGAATTTCAAAGCGTAGACCTAACGGTGCGTTTATATTAGGGCCGTGACCGAATGCGTCGACCGAAGTCCGTTTAGCCGAATGATTAAACTAGTAATCGACCGAAAACGGGCAAGTCGAATACGTCCGAACCAAATTACAGTATATAACTACTAGTCGGTGACCGAATACGGGCAATAACCGAATAATGTAATCGCGGCATAACCGTGGTACTCTGTGTACTTATGTCAATTATTAATGGAGTACAGTTTGATAATCACTCAGGGGAGCTCAGAGCGATGAGCAGTAACAAATAGAGACGCATTTACCTCAATAGGCGGCCCCGTAGCTTTAATAATGGCGGATATTTGTCAAGTCACAGAGCATACCTTAAACAAGGATTTATAAAGACATGGATATGACTGAAAAAGTAATTAAGTTGTTTACTAAAATACTATACTATGTAACATAAGAATTATTCAATGAGTGGTTCATCTAACATCTTTAGCCGATCCTAAAGATTTGGCACCCCTTTGCAATGTAACCCTGTAGACATTTCATATTGTACAAATAACTATAAATAAATATCCTACCTACAATACAAAATAAATGAACAGCTTACAACCATATCCAGGCAGCGATACAACTAAAGGTTTTAATAACCAAATTAAACACAACTTAACAATCAAGTTACCCTTCAACAACAGTGCAACAGCAATATTTTGTATGATTTCATAATTTAATCATTGTTAACTTTAGTATTTAGTTTTGAAACCCTGCATCACTTCGGGCAACAGACAACCTACAAGCAACTCCTGATAGAAAATAAAATTTGGATTCAGCACCCCAATTATTGCAGTTTTAAAAAAAATAACTTATTGAAAATTTATCAAAAACATATTGCTAGAATCATTCATTTTGCTTTTTTTACATATTTCCGAATAAATAATGCAAGGCGAAGTAGGGCTCGACGTAACTTAACTTCTTTGTATAGTAGGTAATACTCTTTATTATCATACAAAGAAGTTACAGTTTATGTTTTTTCTTTCTTTGCATCTCAGTATATTTTCTTTCTATGCATCTATAATTTTGCCGTTAGCTTGCTCCAAGTTGGACACAGGTGCATGTAGAAAGCTTTCGAGACCTTCTCGAGGGAATGTCGTTGAACTTGCAAAGAAATTAATACACCGGTTCGGCCAAACATAACCTACAGCGATTACGATGGAGAATAAATAAATACAAACGCCAGGTAACACACAACTAATTATCATGATGACATATAAACATTTTAAGCTAAAATAAATAAGGCCAAGAGCGCAAGAGCACACCAAGAGTTACGTGCTATGAGAGCTCGACTCACATGACTGGTTTATCATCATCATCATCATCATCATCATCATTTCAGCTATAGGACGTCCACTGCTGAACATAGGCAAAGGAAAGAGGCCACGTACGCAGCGTAGGACTGGTTTACATTATTTGTTATTTAAGGTACAGACAACGGCAGATCAGCCTACCTATGAAATTAAAGGTCATTGAATTGATTTTCAACTTTAAGTCCGACACAAAGAGATCAATATCAATTGAGAAAATTAGACGTTTTATGGTAGGTTGACATACTGTTGTTGTACCGAAAAATCGTAGAACATACATAAGGGTGATTCAGATACCTCACAACACGAGGCACCTAAAAAACATTTTTGGACGACACTTTTCTGGCCATTCTGTAAATAAACGCTTGCGTTTTAACTAATCCCTGATATGAAAAATTTTGTTTTATAGTGACTATAGTTTGTAATGGTTTTTAAAGTTTACAAAAGGTTCACACTCTCTCAAGCATCAAATACACGTTTTAGGAGTGCAACTCAAGCCTCAGTGCTGGTGTTGCACTCCTAAATCATGTATTTGATAAAATGCCTCGTTAAAATAACTGTTAAAGAAAATTTATATACCGTGGCTTATACAGTGGCCTCTCAATATTACATTATTTTGTATAATCGCAAAAACCTACATCCATTCCCTAAGAAAAGTGAAAAACTTAATTATAATAAGGATAAACTTGCCGTTCGAAATTTCAAACTGAATAAAGTGGGTAACTCGTTTATGGGGAAATGTATTTGGTATTAACAACCTGTTTATCGATTGTTTCTATAATGACGCGTTTCAAATCGCTCCCGCTACCGCCTGTGTCCAACCAAGCCTTAACCTGTGACGGTGACCGCATATTAGCGGTGACGAGTATCGCTCGGGTCTTTTAAATTACCAACAGCAGTACCATTAAAGCCAAAGAGTATTCAATATTGTTTTGACAATTGCAGATTTCCAGACTTAAACAACGTATTTCTAGGGTTTCTAGGGTCAAAAAATCCTTTTATAGCGCATAAAAGGATTTTTTGAAAATCCATTCGTGAAGGGATGAAATTAGGGTTGAATTATGTTGGAATTACGTGAGAACCTAAATAGAGATTGCGATCTGGCAAGCACAGCGTAGGGCGTCCTCCAACAAGGTTAGTGACGATTGTATGGAATGCTGATCAGACTTAGTGGCCTGCATTAGGAGACGTCTATATCCAGCAGTAGGCAGACTTGGGCTGATAATGAGGAATTTAATTTAAAACATTTGCGCGGACGAAGTTTTATCTTTCTATAAAATTTTATGAATACCGATGCATCAGCAGAACTTTCGTTATTATAAAATCGTAATTTTCTACTCATTTTAATATCAGATCGTAACTCCGTGCTTATCTGTCTATTTTCTAAATTCTATAATTTTACGCTTGACTAAGTCCGTAATAAAAATAAAGCTAACACACCGTTACGTCACAGCTACATAAAGTGTTAGAGCCCTTGCACACTTTCTTACAACTTCCCGTGCGGATGCATACGCTACTAAAAAGAATACTCCTAGGCCCTATGTCGTATTGTCCAGCCTGTCAGTACTGACGTCAGTCAGTGGTAGAAATCGCCTTAAAAAGGCGCGGACGCGGCCAGTGGGTCCATTTCATAGCGATAGCTACGTCCGACCGACGTCAGTACTGACGGTCAGGACAAGACCGGCCTAAATGTCATATGGGCGTGGTGATTCATCTTGAACACAAAGGTTTCTAAATTGACTCGAGACTGCGAGTGCCGGAAGACGCATCTGGAAGAATTAATCTTTTGAACGACTTTAAAATTCCAAAGATCAATTTTGTTTTCTATTTTAAATGACCGGTTAGCTGTTTCGATGTGTAAAAGGAAGGTTTTGCGTTATTTTTTTACACATTGTACTTTTCCGTGTACCATATGTAGTAAACTAGCCTGCTGTCCCAGCGAACTTCATATCGCCCCTTATTTCTTTGTTTTTTTGTAAATTTTTCGATGTTTCAATAGTTATTCTGCAATTCGGGGCGGAAACAAATTTAACTAATCAAATATCATTAAAATCGGTCCAACCTATTTCTTCTTTCTCCTTTTCTTTATTCTTGATTTGTAAATAGTGTAACTAACCTGACTTTGTTTCATATAGATGATGTTAAGCTGCCGAATATACCATTGAAAAGTGTGCATGTCCCCTTATTTAAAATTTTACAGCCTATAAACTGGCAGTATCTCAGATGGTATAGGTTTTGTTACAGTAATTTGATGTGGTTTACGCTGATGGAGCATAAAGCGGATTGTGTTATCGTGAACAGCGTGCTTTATATCGGGCCTGGTGAGTCATGGGACCATTAAAGTATAAAGAATATTAGAAATTTATTGGGAGTTAGTAAAAAGGCGTCTTGGTTTTGTATGGTTATATTGAGAGATCTCGTATTATATTTCAATAATTTTTGTTATCTATTAAGTATCCCCAGTCCATTGGTTTTTATCGCAACTACTAACTAGTTTACCGAGTTATAAAGAGATGGCGCTACGTTTAAATTAGATTGCGGTGGTGGGATGGCCAAATTTGTAAGCACGAAATAAAGAGAAAAATAATCTAAAGAGTAACGTAAAAATCAAAACTGCATAGGTATTTACGTTTTCAAAATCACTTAGTTTAGCCAGGTATTGAACGGAGACAAGAAAACAGCGGTCCTCTCATGCACCAATCAATCAATACATATATTGAGATAATAGACGTAGTACTGTTAGAATTGGTGCGATTGTTGAAATAATTTATTTACTCAACCACAAAATATGTCTGGAACATGCCATATCTACTCAATAAGAGTATCTTGTTCCGCGGTTTACACACAGAAGCACGTATATTTCAGTTAATACATACCTTCGTAGTGCCAACCGCCCACCTCGATCGCTCACAGCCAAATAGCTACCAGTCTTTTAGATACAATGTAATCTGAAAATGGAGTTCTTAAGATAGAAAGAGACTGTTTACTTAGCTCACTTATTTTTATTTTATTTTATTTAATATGGCTTACCAACTAAATACATAAAGGGAAATTATGTTAACACAATCTTTAAATACATCATATATATGCATTTAAATTATAGGTATACACATAAATTATGTTGTTTTACTGAATATTTACAAAAAAAAGTTTTAATTTATACGAAAAAAGAAGGATTGTTCTATAAACAACAATATAAAATTTAAAAATGAATCGTGCAACATTCCAAAATTGTCTTTTTAAAAGTAGCTATTTTGTCGCTGAGAGTATCTTGTTCCGCGGTTTACACACAGAAGCACGTATATTTCAGTTAATACATACCTTCGTAGTGCCAACCGCCCACCTCGATCGCTCACAGCCAAATAGCTACCAGTCTTTTAGATACAATGTAATCTGAAAATGGAGTTCTTAAGATAGAAAGAGACTGTTTACTTAGCTCACTTATTTTTATTTTATTTTATTTAATATGGCTTACCAACTAAATACATAAAGGGAAATTATGTTAACACAATCTTTAAATACATCATATATATGCATTTAAATTATAGGTATACACATAAATTATGTTGTTTTACTGAATATTTACAAAAAAAAGTTTTAATTTATACGAAAAAAGAAGGATTGTTCTATAAACAACAATATAAAATTTAAAAATGAATCGTGCAACATTCCAAAATTGTCTTTTTAAAAGTAGCTATTTTGTCGCTGAATATGTCCAAATCACCAGTTTGAAACAAAAGGTTATAATTTTTTACCATTGTGCAAATAGGCGAGGAACTGCCATATTTCCTTCTTCGTAAAGTTACCGAGAATGGTCTATAATTATGTAGACGAGCCGTTACTCTAGGAACTAATATTTCAATTTGTGATAGGAGAGACGGACAATCCACCCTATGATTTAATAATTTGTACAAAAACATCATGGACAGTTGTTCCTTACGTTGCCTAAGTGATAGCATATTGAATTGGTCTAACCTAGCAGAATAACCCCTAACGTTGCGGTAACTACCATTGATAAAAGAGATTCTGTTCACAAACTTTTTTTGAATCTTTTCAATACGCTGAATATTATTCTGATAAAACGGATACCACACGGAACCACAATAGTCTACGGCTACGCACTAGGGCAAAATACAAAACCTGATTTGCCTGAACAGATCTGAATTCTTTCGTATTTCTAAAGATAAACGCTAACATTCTAAAGCATTCGTTAACCATGTTGTTAATATGTTTTATAAATTTCATTTCGGAATCAAGAGTAATACCTAAATCTCTGACTTGATCCACTCTGTTCACAACAGTTCCATTTACGTTATAAGAGCTATGGAATTTATTATATTTTCGGGAAAATTTTATGTGACAACATTTACTAGCGTTTAAGGTCATGCCATTTAGTCGACACCATTCCGCATATTCCATTATCATCATAGACAGCTTCTAGAAGTCTACTGGTGGCCATAAACCTCCTCGCATAGACAGCCACAATGAGCAGCTTTAGTAGGGCAGTTTGCATCTAACGGCTTACCGGACTAGGTAGTCGGTCCAACGGAGCCTAGGGTCGGTATTCCAGGAAACTAAGTTGAAACTTATCCAATCCTTCTAGCATGACCACCAAAGCATGATAGACATGATATAGCGATTTATCGACAACAACTGTATTTTTTCTAAAACTATTTTTTGTTAACCCTCTGCTAGCTAAATAGTTGTTTTAAGAAATGTGTCAAAATTTACGACATTATATCGTCGGCTTATTGCAAGAACTCATTAACTACAAAAAATCATCTAGTGCAGTTCAAAGCACAAAGGAATTGATTTGTATGCGTTTAATGTTATGCAAAAACACACTAAGTCCAACACATAAAGTCGATAACTTCTATTTTCTGTTTTGTGGTGGCCCGAAATTCACTAACTAGCAATAGTGGTTTTTAGTGATGAAGAAATGTGTGAATGTTCCTTTCTAGTAAATAAAAAAAGATATTAAGGGTATTTAGTGACTTTTTAAGAACACGTATGTTTTACTTACATCACTGTAAGTAACGACTGGCTAAAAATCATTATCTGCATATAATTAGTTCTGTTAAAACATAATGTGCCTCGAAAGGGTTTAAAAGAATCTTAATGACTTTTATCATATTAAATTACCAGTGGTACCAATATTATAGTTATTTGGCTAAAAATAATTAATGTCTTTTAACATTAAATAGCGCTCAAAAATTAACATTTTTATTTAAATTAAATGCAGTTTATTACTTCTTACAGATATATAGTGAGTGTTTTTTTTTACGAAAATGATATTTAATGACTTCTTGTTCACGTATTTTCATTTAGTCTTTTTAATGCGCGCACAAACCAACGTGATGCGCGCTGTAAAAAAGGAGAAAGGGGCGCGGGGGCGGGGCCCCTCTGGCGAGGGGTGCAGACGTGCGGCCGCGCGGCCACGGCTTCGTCCATTCCGGTGTGGGACGTCTAGTGCCTTGTACTGTGCGTTTGGATTACTGGCAGTTAGTGATTTCTAGCAAAATGGATCGAAATTTTAATTTTAAACCCGGTAGAGCTAGTGCTATGTTAACAATGTTGGATAATAAGTATTATTATTAGTAAGTAGTATTGTTACTCCGGTCTTCAAAGGCAAGGGATCGGTGCAAGAGTGCGGCAACTACCGCGGTATACAGGTCATGTCCCACACCATGAAGTTCCTTAAGCGGATTTTGGACTCCCGGATCAACCATGGCTGCTGATGTATGCTGAAGATATCGCACTGGTAGACGCAGACAGGGGCAGGCTGGTGAGACGCGTGAACGAGTGGAAGCAGTCGCTTGAAAACTCAATGTGGCGAAGACCGAGTACCTGGCCTGTAACTCTACATATCCAACGCCTGTCCGCATAGGCGGAGACAAGGTCGAGCGCACGGACCAGTTTAAATACCTTCGATCTGTACTTCACGCGTCGGGAGACATTGATTGCGACGTCAAAGCACGCATTGCTGCTGCGTGGGCCAAATAGCAAGAAGTGTCTGGTGTCATTAGCGACAGAATGCCTGTTAAGCTTAAAGGACAGATCTATAAGTCCATCATTAGGCCTGTCCTTTTATATGGCAGCGAAGCGTGGCCGGTACTTGAGCGACATAAGCAGGAGCTGCGTGTCACGGAGATGAATATGCTGCGGTGGATGTGCGGAGTCACACAAAATAAACGCGCGAGGAACTCGCGCATCCGCGGTAGCCTTCGTGTCCGTGATATTGCAGAGAAATTGCAGGAGAGTCGCCTACGCTGGTACGGCCATGTTTTGCGAAAACCGGCAAGCTACGTAGGAAACCAATGTCTGGCCATGCCGCCACCGCCAGGGCCTGGCAAAAGGGGTAGACCCAAGAAATGCTAGCTTAACGTCGTGAGGGCTGACATGCGTGCCAATAATCTCACAACTAGAGACGCTCAAGACCGCGCGAAGTGGAGGAGTATATCAAGGAAAGCGGACCCTGGGCTCCAAAGCAATGGCTTTGGACGCAACCGGGATTTACCGTTTAGATGAAAAAGAAGAAGAAAGAAGTTTTGTAGAGTTTTTTTTTTGTTACTGAGTTTGACATTTATACATTCACTCAAAATCAAAACTAACGCGAGCGAAGCTTTGCTTATTCAGTTTTTTAACAAATTTGTGTTCATACGAAGGCTGAATATAAATAAATAAATAAACAAATAAATATATAAATTAATATTAACATACTTTACTTGTCAAAAAGTACTAGTAATTTACTGGCAAAAGTTTGTGTTAAAATTTATGTGAAATTTTAATTCAAAATTAGTATTCTGAAAAATATTAAATGAAAGAAAATTAACTCAAATTTTCTTTCATTTAATATTTTAAACAATATTTAGATTTTTGCCATAAATTTAAATGATGTTCTTTCAGAAACGAAGTCCCTATTTAATTTTGAAATCTAAGTTCAGAAATTGTTAAGTGAAGATTAGTAATAAAATGTTGTGCTTGTGCTAGAAATATATTTTTTGTTGATTTTAATAATAAACATATAACACTACTCCACTGCTTTTTTTTCTTTGCTCCTATTGTATTTAACATCATTATTGTATATTTAAGATTGAAAAAGTTCATTAATTTATTTCTCAGCATTTCATTTTGGTCACTTAATGAGTTCTTACTATAACTATTATTTAAAGCTAGGTAGGTACGGTAAGCTACCAAATAAACTTATAAAGTTTACTGGAAGTGGAAAATAACTTGCTGTGTGCTGTGCATTGAAAGAAACAATTCAAGAACATAGCATTTCCATTCCATTCTATTATTTGTGCCATATTAAAAGCTAATTTTAATTTGCAGAATATCCTGAAGCGTTTTCCTAGTCTTACCAGCCATCCTTAGATCATCATCGTCATCATTTTAGCCATAGGACGTCCACTGCTGAACATAGGCCTCTGCCAGTGACTTCCAGATTGGCCGGTTGAAAGCGGCCCGCATCCAGCGGCTTCCTGCAACTTTTACCAGGTCGTCTGTCCACCTTGTAGGTGAACGTCCTACGCTGCGCTTGCCGGTACGTGGCATTCATTCCAGAACTTCTCTGCCCCATCTGCCGTCAGTAAATACTTACATAATTTTATATTATAAAAAAAATAAAAACCGACTTCAAAAAACTAAAACGCTAAAAATAATCTTAACACTTAAGTACCTAATCAGTTACTTTTGGAGTCGGTGCAAACGAAAACATTGGTCTCTCATTGTCTGGCACCGACTCCAAAAGTAACTGATTAGGTACTTAAGTGTTAAGATTATTTTTAGAGTTTTAGTTTTTTGAAGTCGGTTTTTATTTTTTTTATAAAATGAACTTATTTCATCCATTTTAGTGATAAATCCTAATCAAAACAAATCTTACGAGTGCAAACATAATTTAACTGCTGAATACCGATTTCATTTCCTATTTTTCCACCCTTAGGGGTGAAATTTTTTCCAAAAATGTTTTATTATAGTATCTTTGAAGTATAAGCTATTCATTAAAAAAAGAGTCATCAAAATCGGTCCACATTTGGCAGATATATAGGTAAGATAGATACTAAAATCAGTTGGCGTGGTACGGAGTTAATGCAATGTTTCATGATTTTCTTATAGATCCCATCATCAGAATTTAACCAAATTTATATGGGACCATTCTGAAAGTATTACCTTTCAAACAAAAAAATAATTATCGAAATCGGTCAACGCAGTAACGAGTGATCGCTGAACATACATATAAAAAAAAAAAAAAAAAAAAGATACCGACGAATTGAGAACCTCCTCCTTTTTTGAAGTCGGTTGAAAATTATTTTAAAATAGATAGATAGTCCTATTTAAATTACATACCAGATAGTATTATAGACTTAGGGCCACTTTCACCACTTGCTGATAAGTTCCGGATAACCTATCTGGCACTTGTTTTGACAGATAACCCATATAATTAGCTGACAAAAAAGTGCCAGATAAATTATCTGAAACTTATCAGCAAGTGGTGAAAGAGGCCCTTAGCATTTAGGTGTTCTCTGGTATGTATTTTTAGTGGTTGAATTGTCGGACCCATCATTTCCTATGAGTCCGGCTGTTTAGCTACATGTTTCTTTTTTTCTATTCATGATCATTTCAATAGTAATGTTTAGGGCCGATTCGACCAAACACAAAGCTATACCAGAATAACTATTACGGGTATAATTTTACACCTTGAATTTACCCTTGGATAACTTCGATTACGTTTTTCGAGCAATACACTACGAATTGATAAACCTACCAAAATCCATGTAATCTATTTCTTCTAGGTTGACTTGAAATGCCACAACATTTTAATTTTGTAGGGTAATAGAGTGTCAATGCTAGACGTTGACAACATGTCAGTTTCGAGGTGACAGGAGTGGATTTGACAAGTGACAACTTTGACATTTACTTATTCTTAGTTTAAATTTTACACTGTCAAAATCGTTTAATATTTTTCATAGATTAGTGGTTGGTAGAATGAAAAATCAGCTTACTCTAGATTAAGCAGTAGTATACTCTCAAGTTAAAACTTACACCAGCTTGGTCGAATCCGGCCTTAATCATTTGTTTTTAAACTAGTGTTTAATCTTCTGTTTAATATGTTTTTCATTATATAATCAGATTTCATTAGGTTAGGGCCTAGGCCGCTTAAAGTAATTACATGTAGCACATACCTTAGAGTAGAGATGTCTTATGATGTGTTCGAAAATTCTCCGCCATTTTTATATTTTCAATCTGTATCTGTACTGTTTTTGTATGGGCGAGAATTGACAGGACTTGTCATTTCATACTAAATGTAAGTGCAAAAACACTAACTAGTTTCGGAGAAAGATGGTTCGAGGGCTCTATAAGGTATGTGTTCAATGAGTAGAGTTGTAAATTCACGGTCATATGCTATAAGAGTCCGTCATTTATAATAAATGCTCGGTCACATAGCTTGTTTGTGCAGAAAGATTTTAGAAATTTCATTTCTTTAAAGATCACCACTACTAAAGCCTGTCTCTCTTATAATAATGCACATATTTGTGCCCAAATGATTTGTTTTCATAGTTTGTCAATAGAATTGAATGTGACGTTACTGACAACAAATGTCCGAAATGTCCGGTCACATTGAGAAAATGACCCATATTGGTCAGACATTTATAACGTGACGGACACTTTACAACACTATCAATGAGTAATTGTAAGTTTGAGTACTCTTTGTCTGTAAACATAGCACGATGAATTATTGTAACTTTTTTTTAAATAATGACTGTATGTGCCTGGATGCAGGCCGCTTCCAACCATCTAATCTGGAAGTCACTGGGGGAGGCCTATGTTCAGCAGTGGACGTCCTAAGGCCAGGATGATGATGTGCTAAAATAAAATAAGTAATTAATACACAACACAAAAGAAACTAAAGAAAATTGTTTCTAAGAATACTGGACTTAAACCGTTCCTAGTTCAATTACTTAAGTCGCCGTTTTGTCTTGTATTTCAAATCCCAGAAGACACCTAAATTCTAATCTAGCTCTATTAGCACCACGCTATCAATCAAGTTAACCTAGTTAACTATACAGGGTGTTAAGAAAGTACCAGCCCAATTTTAGGAAATGTTTCAGAAACGAGTTTTATACCTAATAGAAATTTTTTTTACAAACCATTGTACGTTAGACGACCTCAGTGTTCGGATCCCAGTGCGGATATCTAAGCTAGTCTTTCAGATACAAACTAAGATGTTTTTTGTACAAAACTTCATCAAAATCGGTTCAGCTTTTACGACAAAAAATAGCCTATGACCTTTTCGAAGGTCCCTTCTATATCTATACTAAAATTCATAAAAATTTGTTAAGCTGTTTATGCGTGAAACGTAACAGACAGACAAGAGTTATTTATAATAATAATATATCATCATCGTCAGCTTTAAATAGTACTGCTGGACGTGGAACACCCTCTCCCCATAGACAGCTACAACCACAACTCGTGTCATCATAATAGCCTAGTGTCCTGGGTCAAAAAAAAATTATTCTATTTAGTCCGTCAGTTAGATTACCAAAAAATATTAGACCCATACTATGTCTTTTGTCGATCAAACAAAAAATTACTTAGGTATAGCGCATCAAAGTGAGCAAGTGACGTCACGCCTTGCTAAAAAGTGTCGCAAGGCGTGACGTTACGCGGAACACTAACGGCCTATATCTTCATCAGTTTTTGTTAAATTGAGAAAAGAAAAAATACGTGTTCAATATTTTCTGTTAATCTAACTGACGGACTTAGATATATTTAGTAAACTAGCCCATTACGTAAAGATTATTGAACAATGTTGTAGGTATGAGCAGTTGGGACGTGGCTGCAACGACCGTTTAAAAATTTACAACATTGTTTTAATATGGGTATTTAAATGTTATTCATATTTCATCATCATCATCATTTCAGCCGTAGGACGTCCTCTGCTGAACATAGGCCTCCCCAAAGAGGGGATGATTGCAAATACTCGCCACTCTTGTCTAATATTAATAAAATTTTTCATGTTTACTAAACTCGATTCTGAATAACCCCCAAAAATATAGCTGGTACTTTTTCAACACCCTATATACATAAAAATATATGCACACTTTACACGCAGCCATACATTTATTCACTATTAACCATAAATTAATAACGACTCGATCAGTTAAAAACCCCAAACGAATGCAAAGCAAATCGATTACCCGCAGTGCGGCGTAAAGATATTACTTACAGTTCTCACAATAAGCGAAATTAGTTTTTTCCATTGCGAAATAGGGCTACGGTACTGTGTTTTTATCCCTAAGGAGTTCCAGGACACAAGAATTCAGGACTGGGGATTTTGTCCCAGCAATTGTTACTCAAGAGCGAAGATAGTAATCTGGAGACTACAATCTTACACTGCCCGGGTAACAATATTTATTTATTTATTTATTATTCGTGCCGTAAAGAATACACTTCCCCACCGCCAACTGGAGTGGTGTCGTAAGAGGTGACTAATTCCTGTAGCACAAGACGGGCAGCAGCGTGTGCGTGTGAAATATTATAAAAAACTGCGCTCGCCAACCCGTCTGCTAAGCGTGGCGAGTATTGGCAAATCCCCTCTTTTCGGGGAGGCCTAGCAGTGGATGTCCTTTTCGTGTTGAATGTTGAATGTTTCGGTTCGCCGAAAGAATGTTAAGTATTTCTTTCGGCGAACCGAGCTGTCGGTAAACAAAAATATTTGTATCGATGAACGATGAACAGTGATTTCTATGTACAATTATATCGTTCAAGGGTAATTCTGTAAATCATTCGGAGCCCGTTTTGTTATATTGTTTTAAAAACCTTAAAAAAAATATCCCTAGACACTATTTGTGTTCCTGTGGGACGATTTTTTATTTCTTTTTTGGCTTAAAGTAAAGTCTACGCAGACGAAGTCATGTGCAGAAGCATGTTTCAATATTCAAACCTTAAGTTAAAGTTAAGCTTAATTGTATTTTGATTCATTTACCATAATATTCCATTAAAATGCGTTTAACAGAATCCTATAAAATAAACACGAAAAGCATACAAAGTAAAATTCTCAAAAATGATTTAAGTTTCACTTGAATTATTCAATTTAGCCTTTATGTCTTAGAGTTTAAGGATGTTTTTTTCTTGTAAAAACAGAAGCTGTTTACCTGAAACACAGGGGATTTCAGATCAATGGCATCTAAGTGCTGATGAAACGAAAGGCGAAGGATTTGAGAGGATTTATTTCTTTTAGGTATAAGTAGTGACGTATTCACTTAGGGTTCCGTAGGGTTAAGGTTGAATCAGACTGAGTGGATCCGTGTGCAACGCAACGTTGCGGATCGACACTGATACCTTAAAGTTCATAATTAACAATCTTAATGTGTTTTTGACGACCTCCGTAGCTGAGAGGCGAGTATGCTGGATATAGCGTCGCCATCTCTGAGGTCCCAGGTTCGATTCTCGGTTGGGTCAATGTAGAAAACGATCTTTTCTATGTTGTCTTGGGTCTGGGTGTTGTGGTACCGTCGTTGTTTTTGCCTTCTTTCATTTTCACGTTATTTTATATGTACCAACCATACCACCAACCAATATAACCAATTATGTTTTGTAAAATTATTCTAAATTAAGCACTTTTACTCGTCCTAATTATTTTTTACCCTACCACTGCTTTGGGACAATATTATGGGAAAAATTACAGCGCTAGAAATTACTGGATAAGCATTACTCTTTTTGCCTGGCGGGCAGTAAACAATGATAGAAAGAAATCACTGTCTTCTACTGAGGCCCTGGCGCTAGAATGGCAACCACTCGTTGGGTACCAAAAATTAAAATGGCGCCCACCGTGGAACAATAACAAGAAAAGTCAATATAATTTCTTTAAAAGATTCAAGGTTGTTTACTTTCAATTCGCTGGCAAGAGGGGTCTTGTAAGAATTTATTTAAAAACCCCAAAAAAAAAAAAACTTATTGCAGCTTTTGATTTAAATTTCAATTACAAAATTAACTTTTTGTTTGTATTATTTGCTGAAAACCACAGCTTTGTGAAACTTCACGGAACCATTTAATATTAATTCATTTCAAGCGCTCGCGATTTCGTAATATCCTGTTTGTTTGAATTTAGAACGATGTTTTCGACTGAACAGTGCTTACAGTCAGCCTTGAATTGCATACACTATTTTCAACCTTATTCCATTGACTTAGAAAGGTACATTTCTGAGGTTACCTGTACTGCATAAAGGATTAGAAATGATATTGCCCATTTTCAACGCCTACGTAGATTGGCCGAAACATTTTTTTGGTAAAATGCTTGCTTTTAGTTTCAAGGACGTGACATTGCAAATTGCGAGCGTTAAAATATTTTTGAATGGTTTTAGCAGAAAAAAATAATGTTATCCTTTCTTATCATTTTAACAAATGCAAACAAAAAGGTTTACCTAAATTGTGAGCGTTAAAATATTTTTGAATGGTTATAGCAGAAAAAAATAATGTTATCCTTTCTTATCATTTTAACAAATGCAAACATAAAGATTTACCTACATTTCTTCCTGTTTACAACACAGAAATCGGGCGTTCCGTAGTGGGTAAAAACCCACTTTGAAACGGATGTACGTTTAGTGTGAGAGGTTGTTTGTTAGTTCGTCCGTTTGTTTTTTGTTCGTTTGTTTGTTTGTGTGTGCAATCGAATGTTGCCATTTACCTCCGAGATGGTGCAATTTTACCTATTTACATGCTATTTTCTGTAAAGGTCATCAGCAATTGTTCTTAGATAGGTGTTATGGTTTTAACTCGCCAGGCAGCGCTACAGTTCACATTTTCGGAATTTTTTGTTTGATAGTAGGGTAGATGTGTTGCTGGAACCACGGCGCAACACGAATCCTCAAGCGAAATAAAAATAGTTAAATATTTTGTAAGAAATTAAATTTATATATTTTTTAATAATAAACGAAATTTAAAATTAAAATATTGTAAACATTGTTAACAACGTAAGTAACCAAATGACTGATTGGAATTAAGCACCCAAATTATTAATTGACTGATTGAAATTACGTTGGGTACGTAAATAACTACAGACTTTAATATTCCCTTATTCATAATTCAGTGCAAGCATGATTCACCGTAAACCAAATTGACATTTCTCAATCGGAGATATTTTTGGCGGTTAAAACTAGAAAACAAATAAAAATAAAAATCAAGTCAAATTTTTTACCACCGAAGCGCAATTAGGTAAACATAAAAACTATCAAAGTAGAACAAAAAAATTTAACAAAAATTCTTTCGATAGAAAGATTAGAATTTTATGTCTGTCAAATCGCGCTTTTTCGCACGGACCGATATTGATAGACGTTATCGCCATTAGTGCTAAAAGTGTATCTCGCATCAAGGGGTTAAACTTAAACAGATACACCTTGACGGCACAGTATTTAAATAAGTTAAAACAGGAAACTAACTACGTATAAACGTTCGAAATGACGCACTCTTACACAGACGTACGCCAATACATGACCCCAGTCGCAGTGCTGTCAGTCGCGGGTGCCGAGTACTCTGGAGTCGGCTCCTCGGCGGCGAGTTGTCAGTTGTCACGTGTGGCTACCGCCAACACGCGTGTCGTAAGCAGGGGCGTGCATTCCATATAGGCTATTATGCAGAGCCTACCATCATAAAAAACCGACAGCTAACCATAATTATTAATTACGTAATAAACAATAACTATTCTGTAACCACTTTGTCGTCTACCTGTACTTATTCCTTACTAAAGCGCGCAACTTAGATCGTTTCTGTGCAATTTAACCAATGTTAGGCTGTCGTGAGATCGCCTACTGTTTCACGCAAACTTACTCAATTTTCACTTATAGCCTACCCCTATCTGAAACCAATGCACGCCCCTGGTCGTAAGAGACGGGCAGCAGCGTCATCATGCGAAATCTTACAAAAAAACTGCGCTCGTCAACCCGCCTGCCAAGCGTGGCGAGTATTGGCAATTCCCCCCGATGATAATGTCATTGGGGGAGGCCTTTGTTCAGCAGTGGACGTCTTATGGCTGAAATGATGATGATGATGATGATGACGTGTGGCTACTATTACTATAACTTTTTTTTTAAATGAATAAAATAAAATGAATAAATAAAAAATAACTATTTCAATGATAGGGCTAGACTATTGAAGTGTAGGTATTTGTATCAACAAGGGGTATGTAGGCCTAGTTTCGGTACTGATTTACTATGTTGAAGGGGCGTATTAAAGCATTAACATGAATAACATAAAATCAATCATAAATATGTATTGTGGAATACCACAAAATTAGAAAAAAAACACATTTAGTGACTTAGGTTGAGAACGTTAATTGAGTTACGTAGCATTGAAGCGCTACGTATTAAATAGATAATTAAATCAATTTTTTTCTTAAAATTTACATTTTAGGTCCAATAGGCTGTCACTCACACCTTAAATCAAACCATTTTTCTTAAAGGTAACTGTAATAAAATGTCTCTAGAAAATGGACGGGGCTCGCCCCTTATCACCAAGTAATTTACCTTAATGCCTTGGAAATTTGACACTTATTGACATTTACTTAATAAACCCGCCCGCAGCTTAAGTGCTTCCAAATTAGTTATTTTGTTTAAAATGACAGTTTCGGAGCAGTCGTCGCTTCAAGGGATATAATTTTTGACTTAAAACATCTTTGAAATTACTTGAAATTAAACATGTGGTACGGTACGGCCAAGAAAATGTTCTACCAGTTTTGCCAAATTTAATGGGTTAGTAAAATAAGGTTAATAAAATAATAAGCGATAAGGTTTTTGACGTAATATGATAGAGAGAGAATTAGTAGCTGTCAGAATAATTCGGCATGGGAAAATCAACCCTGTTGTTCTATGACGCGCGAATGATTTTCAACCTTAGGGTGATATACCACTTTCTTGGCCGACTGTGCCATGTCAGAAAGCAAGAGAGTAACAAATTGCTATAGTTCACTTTGCTTTTTTACTTCCATATTCTTAGGTTTCTTAGGTTTTCATTTTTAAGTTTATAGTCATCTCGTCGGTACAATTACTGGTGAATGGGTTGACAGAAGAAGATTAAACAAGCTGTATAAAGCCGGCCAAGTGCGTGTCGGGCCGCGCGTAATGTGGGGTTCTGTAGTTTTTCGTCACAATATGCGGTATTTGCTACCTGTTTTAAGTCCTAATTAACAACATCATCTAATTAATTTTCTTTTCTAAGTATATTTTATAAGTTAACTTTTAAAGCCTACCTGGCTGTGATAGTTTTTCTTTTAATTTCATTATAAGTAAGTACTACTGTCGTGATTTTTTTCTTATTTCTTAAAACAACCATTTAGGTAGCAGAGAACCCTCCGGATACTAGACTCCAACTTTTTTTTTACTTTGAAGCTTAATTTAACAAACAACTTAATATTGCAAAATCATTTATTGCATTGCAGACGGACCGACATAGCGTTTTAAATACGTAACCCGATGCTCCCCCACGATGCTCTTACGCATTTTAAGTTAAAAGTCAAGAGTCAAAAATCATTTATTCAATTTAGGATAGAAAATTGCCACTTATAAACGTTAATAATAACATTATTGGCCCATATGGGGCAGAACATGTCTCCTTATTTTTTGGTTCCTACCAGCGCTTTGAGACAAGACACAGACAATCTGGCAAGTGCTGAGAAGAAACGCCGGAACTAACTCAGTCACCACTAACTGCCACAAAAAAATAAAATAAAATAAGTAGGTACATCAGTTTAGTGCTGGCTGGAGTGACAATACATTCATGTCATCAAGATAGTCTTAAATTTTATAATACCCCATAGACATTAGAGTAGTTTTGACATGTGACCTAAATTTAAGAAGAAGCAGCGCAAGAATTGGTCACTGTTGTCAGCCTGTCAGTTATCGTTACTTTCGATAAAAAGCTGGCTCGACTTGTTTCGTGATCACGAAATCCTCAAAGTTACCTAGCTAGTAAATATCTGAGCATTGTTGTTTTTATGTCGTACTGTCTTCACATCGCGTAGTCGAGGACCCGTGGCGGTCGCTTGTTGCGGACGCCCGCCTCGCTTACCGGAGGGACTTATGATTATAAAAGCCTGTCTGTACTGGCGTTCAAAGTGTTTTCACACGATGTCAGTAGCTAGACAACGCTGGATAGGCTTAGGTATTGTACTTAGATACTAGAACGTTTCTACCATTGTGTAAACTGGACGTTAAAAGACTGGTAACTGCTCCACGGCGGTCTATTGACAGACATAGCTGCCACAACTTGTATTCTACGAGATTTAGGCCTACGACGCAATATCCGGACAACCGCAATATAGCAGTGAACTAACGGTGGATGGCTGGCCCCAAGGTGGTGCGTTTAAATAATGAGGTTTCATATGAAACAGTCATGTCCGCAAGTTCGCAACTGCGCGCCATCTTTCGGCTTTCCGGGATAGTAACTTCACTTTCAATAAAAAAAAAATATCAGGCAAAGGAAATACATTTTTGCGCATCAATTTTAAAGGGTCAACATTAATATGGCGCAGGTGGGGGAATAAAAACGGGCAGTCTCACGGTGGGGTCTCGTAATGGTTTGTTTTATGGGTCCAGGTTTATGGCCCGCACTGGCCCGTTTCGATTTATAGGTAGTTTAGTGATGTGTCTTGAGCTGTTGTTTTGTGATCGTTTTTTTTTTCATGTGCTTATTTCCTCTCCTGGTCGTGATCGCCACTTCAGAAACTTTCTTCCCCAATGGTTGTCAGTTCTACAAGCGAATAAAAGGCCGTTGTATGCATTCGGCCCAGAGCCGCTCACTGTGGCGTTCTATAGGGTAGGCCTTATGTCCAGCAGTGGGCTACAAAAGGCTGATGACGATAATGAATATGTTTACTTCATTCCTTACATGCAGAATTTCTTGTTGACTGATCGATTGATTAAATATTTTTATGTTGTCCTAAAATTTTTTGATCACATTAGGCTTTTTGTGTTTGTTAATAAGCACAACCCTGTATTCTTGATCGAAGGTGCAACCATACTCTGAAATATGGTCCATTCATGTTACACGTTAAATAAAATACATAATAATTATGATTTATTCCCTAAAACATATACCTAAACCCAGACTAAAAAATCGAAGCGATTTTAAATGTAGGTATGTATGTACACACAAAAATTGTGATATACATTTCAAAGCTGAACATATCCCCGCTCCCTCGAGTGACTTCCAGATTGGGTTGGAAGCGGCCTGGATCTAGCAGCTAAGCAACAACCATACCTACTCTGAAATATGGTTGTTTATTTATGTTACACGTTAAATAAAATACATAATAATACGCCTTATTCCCTAAAACATATTATAAACCCGGGCTAAAAAAAATCCAAACAATTTTAAATGTAGGTATTTATTTATTTATTTAAAGTTGATTGCACAAATAAAGATCGTACAAAAGGTGGACTTAATGTCATGTGGCATCTCGCAAAGAAACACCGAGCATAGCCTTTTTCAAAGTGTGTTATTGATGATTTATTTTTCGTTGTGTTAATTGTCAGGGCAACTGAAACTTATTGAAACACTGTATTTAGGCGCTTTTATGCATACGAAGCAATTTTAGTTGACGCAACTATAAATATTTTTTAAGCATTGGTCATTTGCAGTGACTAAAAACCAGCTATAAGGCTCGGACTACATGCATCCGGAATTTTTCAGAACTCCATATAAAACGGCTTCGGACAAGCCCGGATTCAATTCGTTTTGTATGGTGTTCTGAAAAATTCCAGATGCATGTAGTCCGAGCCTTAAGGCGCCGGGTAAGGAGAATGCACGTAAAAGAAGTGTTTTTGTACAAGTTTTCTGGCGAAAATACTGGATAGATGATGTGGAATTTAATATATCAACTAGTTATCATTTCTTTTAAACACTAAAAATATTTCAAAGTACCGCAAATATCGCAAGCTTGTACACATATAAATGTATATTAAACGACGTTTTTGTTTAGCTTCAAAGTTGGTTTAGTATTTATAACATTCGTGCCATTAGGGTGAAGTTTTTTTTTCTTCAAATTGTTAACCAACTAAGAATTATAAGGTTTTTTAATGGATATTTTGCTCGCAATGATAATCTATTTATACAGGAGCGCAACGGATGGATGTTTAGTCTGCGAGAAGCATTTGTACTATCTTAGGCACGTAATAGAAGTCGCATTAGTCGACGCTTAATGTTCAAGGTCACTTGCCTTACCCGGCGCCTTAAGGCCTGGTTTACGGTTGCCGCAACTTTCGAAATCTGTGTTTCGATAAGGGTGGGGTGCCGGCGATACCTATCCAATGCCGGTGGTGGAAACCAGCAAACTCGTTGTAATAATATGTTTTACTTCCTGTTTTGGCTTTTACTACTGTTTTTGTTGAGTTTTCGTGAAGTTTTGGTATATTTGGTAAAATATTTAAAAAAGGCTTTTCAGAAAACTGTATACGACACTCTGGCGGAGAACATTACAGTATACGTCTTATATAAATAAAAGTCACTTGAATAAAAATCGATTAAACTATCTTTAAATACTTTTTCGATATTCAAAATGAAATCGATTGGATATCGTTAGGGCACACCACTATACGTGTCAACAATGAAGTGTCACAAAACCCTTCATAACTTGAAAGAACTTTAGGTATTCAATTTCAAAAATATGTAACTTACGTCAATTTTTAAGTGATTTTTTTCAAGTGTTACATACATTCCTAGCATGTGATTTCAAAAACGTAATATCGTTCAAGTAGGTACAGAAGCTTAATTCTAAGGCACATCCCTACACGTGAGATATGAGTGTACGTGCTCATCTATAGTATTATTGATTCTAATGCCGGCTGTATGATAGATAAGTAATAACGCCATTAGGGTACACTGTTCTAGAAATTTGTATGTTTAGCTAGATATTCTCGGAAACCTTATCCCTCTTGGATCCGATTTCGAAGTTGTTAGAAGAAGCAATTTGGAAGGTTACTAGTTTTGTGGATATTTTAAATAAACTTGTTTTATTTTCAACCGACTTCAAAAAAGGAGGAGGTTCTCAATTCGACTGTATGTATTTTTTTTTTTTTTGTATGTTTGTTACGCGATTACTCCGCCAATTATGAATCGATTTTAATGATTCTTTTTTTGTTTGGTAGATCATACTTCAGAGGTGGTCCCATATAAATTTTATCGAAATTAATGTAGAACTTTTTAAGAAAATCAACAAATATATACCCAGATAATATTTTGGTTGTGGTTCTTGTTACCTATCTTCGACAAATATGAGCCGATTTTGATGATTTTTGTTTTATTGAATAGCTTATACGTCAAAGATGCTATGATAAAAGTATGCAAAATAAAAATCACCCCTAAGGGTAAGAAAATAGGGGATGAAATCGGTGTTCAGCAGTTAGATTAGGATTTATCACTAAAATAGATGAAATAAGTAAATTTTATTAAAAAAAATAAAACCTAATCACTTAATTTTGGAGACGGTGCAAACAAAAACATTGAATCTCTCATCGGCTGGCACCGACTCCAAAATTAAGTGATTAGTACTTAAGTGTTAGGATTATTTTTAGCAATTTAGTGTTTTGAAGTCGGTTTTTTTTTTTTTTATAAAATTTACCCTTATTGTTTATAATATCATCCAGGGGCGTGCATTGGTTTCAGATCGGGGTTGGCTGTGAGTAAGTTTGCGTGAAACAGTAGGCGATCTCGCGGCTGCCGAAAGCGCGCAACTGAGATTGTTGCTGTGCAATTTAACCAATGTTAGGTTAAATTGCACAGCAACGATCTCAGTTGCGCGCTTTAGTAAGGAATAAGTACAGGTAGACGACAAAATAGTTAGAATATATTTATTGTTTATTGTTGAATACGTAATTAATCATTATGGTTAGCTGTTCTGTCGGTTTTTTTATGAAGGTAGGCTCTGCATAATAGCCTATATGGGATGCACGCCCCTTATCATCAATATGTATATGCTACAATCAAAACTCTTAACTGGTCAAAAGTACTTTTAACTGGTTTAGAGTTTTGACTGTTACATATTATTATACAATAGAGATAGGAAATATGAACAAATGTAATGATTTAGACGTACGACGCTTAAAATAGGCCCACACTGACCGAATAGACTGGACATGCTGCTGTCAAAAGACTTCGAACTTTTTTGTACGGAGCCTGGCATACCTCAAGTTGCAAGTAACCTTAATTAACGTTATTTGGCTGAACACATATGAAACATACGTTAATCGAATTTCAGGGTGAACATGTAATATTTATTTTTATTTACATAACCAAATTGTATAGGTGTACACCAAAATAACCTTAATTATGGTCACTTGCAACCTGAGGTATGCCAATTATGTTCGATTTTTGTGCCTATATGATTTATCGCCATCTGACCTCTGTAGCCGAGAGGCGAGCACGCCATATTTGGCGTTGCCATCTCTAAGGGCCCGCTTTCGATTCCCGGTCGCGTCAATATAGAAAAAAACTTTTCTATATTGTCTCAGGGATTCTCGGGTATGTGTGGTTTGGTACCGTCGTTGTTTCTATAACACTTAAGTGCTTTGACTTCTTACCTTAGGATGAGAGAATGCTATTTCATGCTAGTGCATCGGCCTATCGGGGGTTCCGGGTTTTCTCCGACCGATCTTGTGCTCCCCATGGGCTCGGAGTCCGTTAGAGGGATTTGGGATTCTCTGGTGGTCCGATGTGCCGCTGCGTCACTCGCTGCACGTTCCAGCGTCGGAGGTTCCCGCCGAAAATCAGCGTCGTGATAAGTCTGTGACTGTCACGACAAATGCTGAGGCACCTTTTCGACACAATATCTAATTTATATTGTTTTGTGTATTTTTTTTTCTCTTGTGTGTCGAATGAACGCTTCTTTCTTTCTTTCTTTCTTTCTATTTATTTAATAACTATTGTGTGCACGTGTTTTGTATCATGGAATAAAGAAAAGTGGTTTTAGACTTCAATTAAAACCCAATTTCTTTTTAGTTTATAATCATCATCATCATCATCATTTCAGCCATAGGACGTCCACTGCTGAACATAGGCCTCCCCCATTGACTTCCAGATTGGCCGGTTGGAAGCGGCCTGCATCATGGATGCAGCAGAAGGGTTCTAGAATGGAGGCCGCGTACCGGCAAGCGCAGCGTAGGACGTCCACTCACAAGGTGGTCAGACGACCTGGTAAGGGTCGCAGGAAGACGCTAGTTTATAATACGGTGTAGTAATAATCCATACAATCGCTTTGGTATAGTTACCTATTACTTAGACCCTACATCATCATCCTACTAATATTATAAATGCGAAAGTTTGTGAGTATGGATGGATGTTTGTTACTCATTCACGCAAAAACTACTGAATGGATTTTAATGAAACTTGGCATACAGATAGACCATGGCCTGGATTAACACATAGGATACTTTTTATCCGGGTAAGGTCAACGCAGACAAGGTCCCGGGCTAAAAGCTATCCTACTTCCTATTAATATTATAAATGCGAAAATAAGAAAGTTGCGCAGAAAATCCTTTATGAATAAACTATAGACCACGCCAACAAAGTCGCGGGCAACAGCTAGTATTGACAATAATGACGTTTAGTATACCCACAGTTGTGTGTCTGGCATCCTAGGGCCACGGCATGACTAATTTTAAATCCAAGACGATATAGAAATGATTTTTGCTACATACAAAAAGTTGTTGTATTTGGGCACCAGAATCCAGCCCCTAAGAGGTTTTGCGTATTAGTTAACACTACACACCGCCAACAGGAGGCGTGTCGTAAGATGCGACTAATTCCTATAGCACGAGACGGGTAGCAGCGTCTGCATTTGAAATCTTATAAAACTACGCTTGCCAACCCGCCTGGCAAGCGTGGCGAGTATTGGCAGTCCCCCTCAATGAAAGTCATTGGAGGTGGCCTATGTTCAGCAGTGGACGTTCTATTGCTGAAATGATGATGATAATGAAATATATATTAATATATTAACGGTGTAATACCTATTACAACCCCCAGCTGCACTCCCCCTCGCACCATAGCGTTTTTAAAACCTAAGTATAATATTACGATATACGAGAGCGACTATTTTAAATCATGTGCCAAGCATCTCTTTCTTCCTCTCAAATACCGGCGAGATATATCTGATGTCATACTGCTAAATAAAATTGTAAGATCCTCTATCGATTGCCCCGATTTACTCAGCAAAATGTATGTTTACGCACCCACCAGAACTTACCGAAAGAGCCCGTTACTATTTCTTCCTCTTGTAGCCACAAATTATCGTTGAAATAGTTTTATCCCCCGAACCTGTGAGCTTTTTAATAACATAAATAGAGATAATGATATCGATCTTGACCTTTTCTGTTCCAGCTTGCTAACCTTTAAGAGGCGACTTGGTGATAATTTCTTCGAGAAATATTCTTAATCTTGAATAATTCTTAGTTTGCTAGATTTGAATCCCAGTACTACCTTGGCAAAATTGTTACTCTATGCAGACATCAGATGATAACCATATCACTTGATGCACTTTGTAATGGATTGTTTTTATTTTGGCATTGAAAAATGATAAGCATGCTACAGCCACATTTTACTATTGTTAAATTTGTCATAACGTAAAATTAAATAGCTTCGCCTTATTCAAAGCTTAATAATAATGAGATAGGCCCCCCTTTTTCGCTTGTTTCCTACCCCTTTCTTCTCCATAGTTCTGTCCCTTTTTCCCCTACTACTGGCGCCACCTGGCGCCTACCACCAGGCAGTGTTCGCGATTTGAATTTTGTCGCGGACTTCTAGCGTCATTGGCTTTTTGTTTTTCGCCGAGGGCGGTCAGTCTGACTCAATTACGTACTACGTACTAAAACTCAGCAGTCCGCCAATTTGTTCCTACCTACCACGTAAGTGTTTTAAAAAATGTACACTTTTCCTTTTGGAAACACTTTTATTAACGTTTAAACGTTCGTGTAGTGTAAAATTTAATTGTCTTCTCCTGTTTTGGTTTTTATAATTTCGTTGTACTTGAGTTTAACAAAATGTAAAATGTCCCTGAACAAGGGTTCACTATCGAAGGTGCTGGAAAATTTTTTTTTTTTTTTTGTGTTCTAATTAATTGTGCATTGTAGGATGGATGATTCCAATACTGTGCAAGATTTAAGAGAAAAGGAGGCGTTAATTGAACCGGGCACGTCTAAGTCCCGGACAAGGACTTCGTCAAGCAGCTCGTCAAGCACGGATTCTTCAAGTTCGGATTCCTCTAAAGGTGTGTCAAAGCGCAAACGTAAACGTCGACACCGACACCATAAGCGCAGCAAACGAGCTCGACGGTCTGATGCCAGGTTAGAACAGTTATTTAAAGAAGTGAGCAATTTACGTTACCATTTAGAGAATAAGGAACCCCAAATTGATTTAGACGATTGTATATCACTTGACCATGAATCATTTGACCAATTTTTTCCTCAAAATTCGCAAGTAATTGAGACTGTCAATTCTATAGAAAATATTGCGGGTACCTCAGATAGTAATGACTTTTTATTTGATATCGAAACAAAATTAAAAGATCCAACAGTGCCGAAGTCTAGTGACGCTTATCTTAATATTCTTAACAATGTTCAACATTTCAATACGAGTGAGTGGTGTGAAGTGAGGTATGCAGATACTCAAAAGAGTTATTGTAGATCTCCGGGTTTTGTCGAGCTAGACGCAAATGATGAAATTAAAGGTTACAGGTTACAGGACACATTACGCCACCTGGCTCACACTGAAAAAGCATATGCTGCCATGTCTTTTTGCCTTATAAAACAAAGAGAATGTTCACTAAATGCAGTAAAAGATTTGTTAAGTTGGTTAAAATCCCCAGAAAATTTAAATTATGAGTTGATTCAGGATAAGGTAATCGATTTATTTCAAAAAGGTGATTTTACAAAAGTATCATCTGACCTTCTACAGTTGATTTGTGGTCACAGGGCAGAAATTATTCAAATGCGTAGGGATGGCGTCACTAATCGCATAAGGGACCCTTTAGTCAAAGCAGCGGTAAGAAAAATCGCACCATCGCATGAACATCTTTTTAATGCTGATCAATTAACCGCTACTCTAGAAAAAGCTGGCGGTGTAAAAAAGGCCTTTATGCCACTTAATAGGTCCAATGTTTCCGCCTCGCAGGCAGCAGTATCAATAAACAGGACCGTTCCCCATCCCTCGCAGGGATTGGGTGATCGTTTTGTACCCTCGCAGGGTAATTTTATGGGTGGAAATTGTTATACTCAATTTCAACCACCTTATTATTATGGACCCTCGCAGGGTGATCAAATGCGTCCTCCGCAAGGACAAACTAGTAACTATCGTAGAGGAGCAAACAACTCCAGAGGCTCCTTTCGCTCTCGTCCAGGACGACAAAATAGACCTAGTGATCAATTCCGGCCAAATCGAAGGTTTGCGGCACCAGTCCCAAACTCTAAGTCCGACACTATTAATAAAAAGAAAAAATTTTGACTCGTCGCAGCGAGTCAGGGGTTTCAAAGCAGGACAACTAACCAAATTTATTGCTCAATGGGAAGAGATGGGAGCTCCAAATTATATTCTTCAAATCATAAAAGGATATCGCATCCCATTTGCTCTAAAACCACCTCTCGCTGTCCCGAATCTAAAAAAGAGTACCTTAAACATTCCACCCTCGCCTGCCATGTCACGAGTAATAGATCAGATGAAGAAAGAGGGAGTTTTGGATGCGGTAGAACAGCCAACTCCAAGTTTTCTTTCAACAATATTCCTAGTTCAGAAGGACTCGCATTCCTATCGTCCCATCTTCAATCTGAAGACTCTAAATTCGTATGTAATGACAGAGCGCTTCAAGCTCATAAATATGGGTCGTGTGCCCGACTTTCTACAACCGCACGACTGGCTATGCAAAATCGATATTTCCCAGGCTTACTTTCACGTGGCCATAACCAAGGCCCAAAGACGATTCCTCCGGTTAATTTACGACGGCAAACTTTTGGAAATGACGTGCCTTCCATTCGGCTTAAGCACAGCCCCGAAAGTCTTTGCATCCATAACAAATTGGATTGCCCAAATCTTAAGAGAGCAAGGGATACGCGTAATCGTATTTATAGACGATTTTTTACTAGCACACCAGGACGTTACTGTGCTAAAAAGTCAAGTGTTCAGAGTAGTAGAAAATCTCCAATACTTAGGATGGACAATCAATGCAAAAAAGTGCCAGCTCGTACCCCAAAAACAAATTGTTTATTTGGGCATTCATTGGGACCCTTGGCTGAACCACAAAAGCCTTCCTCAGGAGAAACATCAAGGTTGTGTCAACAAAATTGTACAGGCTCTTCAGAAAAGAACTGTAACTCTAAAAGAGCTTCAAAGCCTCGTGGGCTTGTTCAATTTTGTAAGTTTTGTAGTTCCGAATGGCAGACTAAATTATCGTCACCTACTCAGGTTTCTAAACTCTATTCCCAAAACCTCCACGCAGGAGGAAAATGTCTTGCCCGAGGAGGGTCTGATAAATTTAAGGTGGTGGCTTCAAAATTACAAAATGGGGTCCCCAATTCACTATCCCACACCGAGTCATTATCTAACAACAGACGCGTCGAATGTAGCGTGGGGTGCCAAACTGAACAATTGTTCTCTCTCAGGAACATGGAGCGATCAGGAACAAGGCCTACACAGCAATTACAAAGAATTGCTAGCTGTCCTAAAAGTCCTACAAAACAACTATCACTCGCTAATAAACTCGACATTACTACTCCAATGCGACAACAAGACAACTGTTGCTTACCTCCGCAACCAGGGCGGAACCAAATCTCCCTATTTAATGGACTTGACGTACAAGGTGTACGAGATTCTAGACCAATACCATATACATTTGATTCCCCATTATCTGCCCGGCCGATTCAACGTTCAGGCCGACTCCCTTTCCCGTCATCAGCAGACTACAGAATGGCATCTACTGCCCCATTGCACAGAAAAAATCTTCGGTCGATTCGGCATTCCATTGATCGACTTGTTTGCCTCAAGAATGGCGCATGTCGTTGTCAATTATGTATCGCTCGATCTAACCGACGATCAGGCGATGTTTCACGACGCTTTTTCCAAAATTTGGGATTATCACCTTGCTTGGATTTTCCCCCCTCCCTACCTAATACCGAGGATTCTCACTCACCTAAATCAAGCAAAGGGATGCTACATTCTAGTGGTCCCTCGATGGGAACGGGTTTTTTGGCGGGCCGATCTCAAACAGAGAGCGATTGCGCCCCCGTTCACAATAAAGAACCTCGCGAACTGTCTGGTGGACACTGCAACCCAACTACCTCCTCCCAAAGTGGAAGAGATGACATTGGAAGTGTGGAAATGTGGGGCTGGGCTAAACACCTAAAAGACTGGAAACCTGAGCAAGTTGAGCTACTGCAGTCAGCCTGGCGTTTGTCAACCCGAAAAACTTATAAAGCTCCCTGGTGTCGCTGGCTAAAATGGGCAAGTTCTCAGGGTATTGATCCAATGGCCCCAGAGGCGTCCAATGTTGCGAAGTTTTTAGCCGATCTTTTCTTAGTCGAGAATTTGTCCTATAATACCATTTTATTACATAAATCTGTGATATCAACCCTTTGCAACCCTAATGAGTCAGGAAAAATTAGTAACCATCCCTTGATTAAGCATATATTAAAATCAATTGCTCTCAAACAACCGGTAACTAGAAAATCGGATGTGTGGAATATTGATGATCTTTTATTACATTTAGCAAACAGTTCAATTGATTGTAATAATATGTTTGAAACTTTGCAACATACTGCTATATTACTATTGCTGTGTTCTGGTAGAAGAATACATGACCTGACCCTATTAAGAGTTGATTCAAAACATATGATAAAATCAAATAATAATATTATTTTATGGCCAAGTTTTGGTTCAAAAACAGATTCAGCTACATATCGGCAATCAGGCTGGAAAATTATACATAATCCTGTAAATAAGAATTTAGATCCGGTTTATTGGTTGATTCGTACGAAAGAATTATTAAATGATAGACGTAATGAAGCAAAATGTAACAATCTGTTCATTAGCTTTAAAGGTACACCTAAGCCCGCGTCACGAACATTAATAGCAGGTTGGGTCAAGTCTCTTCTCGAAAAAGCTGGTATAATCGCATCTCCAGGTAGTTGTAGATCCGCCGTGGCTTCCAAAAGCTGGTCGAATAAACAACCAATTGACGATATTCTCGCGAAAGGTAATTGGAGATCAGAAAATACTTTTAAAAAGTTTTATAGAAAAGAAATTATACCAGTTGCTTCAAGCAGCAGCATTATGAATCTGTTTGAGCCTGTAGCCTAACCTTTTTGATCACTTATATGTACATCTACATGAAGGTATAATTATATAGTTTATCTGGTTATTATTAAGTTTGTATTTTATTGAACATAAAAAGTGATTGATTGTATTGATGTTGCTTGGGTACATGTAAAATAAATGCTTTTAACACAGTTTCCGTTTTATTTACTATATTATTTTTAAACTACTGTCAGGTAGCTATTCTATGTTTAAATAGTCATGGTTATATTTAATTATGTACCTACCTGAATAGACAACTTATCTTCTATAAATAAAATGATAGCTACCTAAATTTTCACCTTATGAATTGCAGCTTTATACTTACTTTCTTTCATACACTTTTATTATCACATTGGCATTTCTTCCACCACCAGGCGATAACAGACACGTCTCATTATTATTAAGCTTTGAATAAGGCGAAGCTATTTAATAGAAGCGTTTTACCTTACAATAAAACGCATATTAAATACTTACCTTATTCAAAGCTTACTTTTTAATCCTGCCTGTTGGATAACATTACGCAATGACGCTAGAAGTCCGCGACAAAATTCAAATCGCGAACACTGCCTGGTGGTAGGCGCCAGGTGGCGCCAGTAGTAGGGGAAAAAGGGACAGAACTATGGAGAAGAAAGGGGTAGGAAACAAGCGAAAAAGGGGGGCCTATCTCATTATTATTAAGCTTTGAATAAGGTAAGTATTTAATATGCGTTTTATTGTAAGGTAAAACGCTTCTATTATTTAATTGTGTCAATCGTTATACATTTTATTTCTGTAAGTGTAGACTTATAAATGACTTTCTATGTCTTAACTCGTATGTACTATGATTTGTAATAGTCAATAGTTTTCCTAAAATCAATAAATAAAATAAATTATATATTGCCCGCCATCACACAAATGTGTCTAAAAGCCTTCGGCTCAATCAATATGTCGTGTGTTGATACAACGATGCATATACAAAATCAGAAATGACCAACCTTCGATTAAACGCTCCAAAATATTCAACACACACGCAATGAAGTCTAAAATAGCGTACCGTATCGTAGCATTCGTAGCTAGTTTGCCTTTTAAAACGAAATTGTGGCATACATACACATGAAAATCACTTCAACAAACGCGATGTCAAATGGAATCCCCGGGCTTAAGCGGAATAACTAAGGATTTGCCGCCAGAATATTGCACTTGCAAAATATTCGCAGTTGGGACTACTATTCTTACTTAGAATACAATCCTACTGAAAACAGGAAATACGTTACGAAAATGGTAGGTCAATTTTCAGTGCATATTTAATAATGTGTTTCAGTTTTGACCTAAATGTATTTTCCGAAGTTTTTTTATGAATTATAATAATTGGCGATCTGAGGCGCAGTAATTCGAGTTGCTTGCGAAAGGTCCCGGGTTCGATTCCTGGTTTCGTCAATTCAGTTAACGATCAATTATAAATTGGCTATGAGTGAGCTGGGAAACGCCTAAGAAAAAATTGTTTGGTACCTCGTTACAAAAGGATGTTATTAATGAATTCCTAACTTTGTTAAGAAAGTGGTCTACCAGTTTTGGTAAATGTGTATAAGGTTAAACTCATTGAGCTAACCTTTTTAATAATGAAAGAGGTGCACAATTTTGACGTATTATTTATTTGTTTTTGATATCATAGAACCCTGTTCTATGACGCGCGAATGATGTTCAACCTCAGGGTGATAGACCAATTTAGAATAAAATAGAATAAATTTTTATTTACTTTCTTGAGCCTACTGTACCTACCTTGTGGCAAAAGGACGTTAATTCTTTACCTTAAGACCATGATATTTTGTATGTTGTCCGGCATTTATTTATTATATGGATTTTATACCTATTGTAAAAACATAAGTAAGTTTTCCCCGCTCCACGTTTAACTAAATAATTTTTAATATTTCCAAAAATTTTCAAGGGCGAAAACGGGCGTGAGCTACCTTCATCATTCCAGCCATGGACGTCCACTGCTGAACACAGACCTCCCCCAATGACTTTCATCGAGGGGGATCGCCAATACTTGCCACGCTTGGCAGGCGGGCTGGCGAGCGCAGTTTTTTTATAACATTTCGCACGCAGACGCTGCTGCCCGTCTTGTGCTACAGGAATTAGTCACCTCTTACGACACGCCTCCTGTTAGCGGTGGGGAAGTGTATTCTTTACGGCCGTCTCCACACGGCAGTGAGCTTAATAAAGTGTTAATATAATCAGCAATTATAAAAAACTACCAAATCCGATTTTCTCACTCAATTCACGTATAATAAACCAGCGCGTATAGTAAAACATACAAACAAAACATGTACCTAGTACTTGTTAAATTTTTCATCCGAGAAACGGTTAGGTCTCCACAGCTCTTTAAGTCCACTTGCGCTACACCAAATTAATTTAGTACGGGATTAAGACGTCTATCTGCCTCTGTCAACACCATACAACCTGACAGCTATTGATGTTTATTACCGTGTTAGTGAATAGTTCGGGATTAAAGTCGCTAATCCTAAAATGCGCAAGTAAGTGGAAATTTTTGACATTTAAAAAAAGTTCGGAAAAAGAGGTTTAATTATTTTTTGTAAAATCGCGAACCTATTCTTTTTAAAAATCATTATCTCAAGAACATCATCTTGTCTTAAACCGTCAAATAGGAAGAGCATCTTAAAAAGTCGGCGAACAAACCAATTGGATTCAAATTTAGCACCCCTGACTTATTTTACTTTGCTAACGACTGAGAAATCTTATTTTGATCCTTATCTGTATTCTAATAACGGCTACATTCGCGTGTTTTGTTTGTTTTTTTACGAAGGTCTTTATCTAGAGATGGAAACGTCAACTTGACAAGTACAGATTGCCTACAGATCGGGAGCCCAGCTGAGTGTTTGAAATGAAATAAGAACGCTATAGATAATGTAGGTGTGTTTTGATATTGAAGTGCTTAGTCAATTGATCTATACAGGGTGTTCAAGCTGCAGTCCGGAGATGGAGAACACTTGAATACCGCAATCACATCCTTACTATTTTTAACCGACTTCAAAAAAGGAGGAGGTTCTCAATTCGTCGGTATCTTTTTTTATGTATGTTCAGCGATCATTCGTTACTGCGTTGACCGATTTCGATAAATATTTTTTTGTTTGAAAGGTAATACTTGAAGAATGGTCCCATATAAATTTGGTTAAATTCTGATGATGGGATCTATAAGAAAATCATCAAACATTGCATAAACTCCGTAATACGCCAACTGATTTTAGTATCTATCTTACCTATATCTCTGCCAAATGTGGACCGATTTTGATAATTCTTTTTTTAATGAATAGCTTATACTTCAAAGATACTATAATAAAACATTTTTGGAAAAAATGACACCCCTAAGGGTGGAAAAATAGGAAATGAAATCGGTGTTCAGCAGTTAAATTATGTTTGCACTCGTAAGATTTGTTTTGATTAGGATTTATCACTAAAATGGATGAAATAAGTTAATTTTATAAAAAAATAAAAACCGACTTCATAAAACTGAAACGCTAAAAATAATCTTAACACTTAAGTACCTAATCAGTGAGAGAGAGATGAGAGTGAGTGAGTTAAGTAGGTAATCAGCCTGGAGAACTGCGAGTCAGTGGACGAGATTAACAACAGGTTCGTAGAAACTGTCCAAGCGGTCGGGTCAAAATTTTTGAGACCCGCAAAAGCTTACCGACCCTACCCTCAACCTCATGGCAGAACGACGTTCAATGGCACTGCAGACCTCCGTCGACGCTAAGGCATATCGGCAGCTCAATAGACGGATATGGAAGTCCTTGCGACATGATATCCGCAACTTTAATACCAACAGTATTAAAGAGGCGATAGAGCGGAACCAAGGCTCCAAAGTTTTCGCAAGAGACATGTCTATTGGGCAAAGCCAGCTGACGAAGCTGAAGACGGAAGATGGCAGTATAACGTCGACAAAAGCCGAAGTTTTGGGGGAGATCGAGAAGTTCTATGGGCAGTTATATACATCGGTCACTAAACCTGTAAGTAGCTCAGCCGAAGATCCAAGAGCTAAGCTGACCCGACACTATACCGAAGATATCCCGGACATCAGCCTATACGAGATTAGGATGGCCCTCAAACAGCTTAGGAACAACAAGGCGCCGGGTGATGACGGAATCACATCAGAGCTTCTGAATGCGGGTGGAACACCGATACTGAAAGTCCTTCAGAGACTCTTCAACTCCGTCTTGCTCGAGGGAATAACGCCGGAGGCGTGGAACAGGGGTGTGGTGGTGCTCTTCTTCAAGAAAGGAGATAAAACCTTATTGAAGAATTACAGACCCATCTCACTTCTAAGTCATGTCTACAAGCTGTTTTCGAGAGTCATCACGAATCGTCTCGCGCGTAGGTTCGATGACTTCCAGCCTCCCGAACAAGCCGGTTTCCGAAAAGGCTTTAGTACCATAGACCACATCCATACGCCGCGGCAAATTATACAGAAGACCGAGGAGTATAACTTGCCACTATGCTTAGCGTTCGTGGACTATGAGAAGGCCTTTGATTCGATCGAGACCTGGGCAGTGCTACAGTCTCTCCAGCGGTGCCATATTGACTATCGGTACATCGAGGTGTTGAAGTGTTTATACAAAAACGCCACCATGTCGGTCCGAGTACAGGAGCAGAGCACGAAGGCGATTCCTCTGCAGCGAGGCGTAAGACAGGGAGATGTTATATCACCGAAACTGTTCACCGCTGCATTGGAAGACGCTTTCAAGATCCTGGAATGGAAAGGATTTGGCATCAACATCAACGGCGAGTACATCACTCACCTTCGGTTTACCGACGATATTGTGGTCATGGCAGAATCGCTTGAAAACCTCAGCACAATGCTCGATGACCTTACTCGAGTCTCCCAACAAGTAGGCCTGCGAATGAACATGGACAAAACCAAGCTCATGTCGAATGCCCATGTTGCGCCCTACCCAGTATCCGTTGGGAGCTCTACTCTCGAAATTGTTGACAAATATGTCTACTTAGGACAAGTTATCCAGTTGGGTAAATCCAATTTTGAGAAGGAAGTCAATCGTCGAATCCAACTCGGCTGGGCAGCGTTCGGGAAACTACACCACGTCTTCTCGTCCAAAATACCTCAGTGCCTCAAGACGAAAGTCTACAACCAGTGTGTGTTACCAGTGATGACATATGGAACTGAAACGTGGCCTCTCACTATGGGCCTCATAAGAAAGCTCAAGGTCGCACAGCGTGCTATGGAAAGGGCTATGCTTGGTGTTTCCTTGCGAGATCGAATCAGAAATGAAGAGATCCGTAAACGAACAAAAGTCGCTGACATAGCCCAACGGATTAGCAAGCTGAAGTGGCAGTGGGCGGGGCACATAGCACGTAGAACTGATGGCCGATGGGGCAGAAAGGTTCTAGAATGGAGGCCGCGTACCGGCAAGCGCAGCGTAGGACGTCCACTCACAAGGTGGTCAGGCGACCTGGTAAAGGTCGCAGGAAGACGCTGGATGCAGGCCGCTTCCAACCGGCCAATCTGAAAGTCAATGGGGGAGGCCTATGTTCAGCAGTGGACGTCCTATGGCTGAAATGATGATGATGATGACCTAATCAGTTACTTTTGGAGTCGGCGCTAGTCAATGAGAGACCAATGTTTTCGTTTGCACCGACTCCAAAAGTAACTGATTAGGTACTTAAGTGTTAAGATTATTTTTAGCGTTTTAGTTTTATGAAGTCGGTTTTTATTTTTTTATAATAAAAGTATCTGACAATGGTGACCAAGTTCGCGCTGCTTCTTCTTGGCACTAGCCCACAATATTGTCCCGAAGCAGTGGTAGGGTAATTATAATTGGTACGAGTAAAGGAGCTATTGCATATATATAGGCCTATTTGCATAAATAAATTGGTTTCTTTATTATTGTTTTATGTATTATCAAACAACACGTCTTCATTATTCACCGTTTCATTAGGCGGACAGCAATTTTTTAACTCTCCGAATGTTTTACGAGTCTTGGAACAGCCGTGGGTGGAGTAAACATTTTATAGAGGGTCTCAGTCCTGATTAGATGTTCCAATAGAGACCAGCCTGCCTAGCATGACTACTAAAAACACGATATGATATGATATAGCGATATATCGACACCAACTGTAAAAATATGAGGAATATAGCCGCCATTTTGGTCTTTTATCAAAACAGCGATCATAATATGAACCGTAACCGGCACGGCGATTCTAACCGGCGGCTTTAACTAACATATTTTTACAGTTAGTGTCAATATATCGCTATATCATATCATATCGTGTTTTAGTGCTCATGCTAGGCAGGCTGGAACACTCTTAGGTCCAATTCGACCTGACACAAAGTTGAGCTTGTTTAACTATTACGGAGATAACTATACTCCTTGAACTTACTCTTGGATAACAAGTAAGTTAGAAAATAAAAACGAACACCGAGTAGGTATAATGTATTCATTACACTCATCGTAAGAAGCAGTGAAATTCTTCAGTGTTACCTAAATGTGTGTTTCTCTCGATGTTTTTGATTAGAAAGCTTATTGACTTATCTGTCTGTCTTTTTAATTCTACTGAACATTTTAATGGCTTCTTCTCATAGCCAGTCAGCTTCCTTGACACGTAATACAGCCCTCAAAACCCAGTTTACAGATTTCACAATAAAATTGTTTTTACTACAACTGAATAATAAACTTTAATAACATACCGAAAAATGTCTTTTAATTTTGTATCAAGGTGTTGCCATAAAGAGTCAGATTTACGATCTACCCTTGTTGCTTTGGGAGCGGAATAAAATGAATTTAAGTCGCACACTAAATACTTTTAAATTTTTCAAACGTAAGAAAAATATTGATTTTATTAAAATTACTTTACTTTTTTGTTAAATTTCAACAACTGAAATGAGATAAACATCAAAATCACAAAACAAAAACACTTTCGTGGCCTATGCAGTGGGAAACGACTATATTTTGCTGAATAAGGTAATTTTGCGCCGGGCTTCACGACGCGCATAACGGCACTGTTCAGCCATTTTATAAAGTTCCATTACGAAAGGGTAAAAACGGGACCCTATTACTAAGACTCCGCTGTCCGTCTGTCTGTCTGTCTGTCTGTCACCAGGCTGTATCTCATGAACCGTGATAGGCAGACACTTGAAATTTTCACTGATGATGTAACATGTTGCCGTTGTAACAACAAATACCAAAAACAGAATTAAATACATATTTAAGTAGGGCCGGGCCATAGGGCCAAGTCCCATACAACAAACGTGATTTTTTGTCGTTTTTTGCTCTATATTAATAACGGCACTTGTAGACGATTGAAATATTCACAGAATATTATAGATAATTGTATGGAACCCTCCGTGCGTGAGTCCGACTCGCACTTGGCCACTTTTTTTTTACTGTTATATGTTTGTGTTATTTATGTATGTTTAAATTTAATAATGTAAGTTAAGTATTATTCTGTTATGTATCGTTGTAGGTCCTTCGGCAATTGGCAAAATTTATCTTTATCTTGTTGTAGGTTGTATTACTGAGAAAACTTTTTTTTTCATCATGAATCACCCCCAAAAACATAATTAGTGATATTTATCACAAGCATCTCCGTGCTTTGGAAGGCACGTTAAAAGTTGGTCCCAGCTAATATAATTTGAAACTAGTCGTGAAACCTAGTCAGAGGCATTAGGGCGGCTTAAAAACATCTGACAGTAAGGTTATGTCACTGGCCTTACAACACCCCTCCACCACACTGCACCGGGCCCGCTTGGTGGATTATGGCCCAAACCACTTCATAGTTGATGTGAGGACTGTGCCCTGCAGTGGGACGTAAATAGGCATACTTTACTTTACTTTATCCCCATTAGATAAGTTTGCGAGGATGTATGTAGATGTCGTAGCCAGATCGTAAAATTGAGCAATTCATGATGTGACCAATCATTTCGTAAAATGGTGGTATTTCATGATATGACCAACTAAAACTGACCGTATCGTTTAAACGTCAACATTCAATGAAATGTCAATCCACGTTTGGCCATATCATTAAAACTAAAATATGTTTACAAGTTACGTAATTTTTGTTTAATATTTGTAATCTTGGTCGATAGAAGAGAATTAAACCTTTTTTAATAGTTATTATTTTTAAATAAAACTTATAAATAAAAACACTTGAATAGCTAAATAACCTAACTAACCTCTCAAATTACGTTCCGATCTCCTTGATTTTTTGACGTTGCACTCGTTTTTAAGTGACTTTAATAAAAATCGCCTAGCTTGGTGTCGTAACGATATTTCACTGCACTTTCACCTATAATTTACACATTATCACTTTTAGAATAAAATATTTGTCCGCCGCCATTACTCATCACATAAACAAACGATTTTACGCTAAGATTACTAATGTTTGACCATTTCATGAAGTATTCGTCCGTTTAGCAGTTTATATCGTCAATAATAATAATACTCAATAATACTCATTTATTCAGTATATAGGCCCTCTTCCGGGCACTTATACACGTCCCAAAATATAGCTTTACCCTACCACCGCTTCGGGACTACATATCGGCTGGTGATGAGAAGAAACGGCGCAACAAACTCAGTCACCTTTGTCAGCCTTTTTTACAGGAAATACAATTACAAGACATGAAGTAAGTGCGAGCTAAGCAGGTTAAGTCCATGCACTCTTGTCGTTCAAAAAATCGTCTACCTTATAATACCCTTTTTTCATAAGGTTTTTTTTAATGTGAATTTTGAACTCATGTACAGGTAGTTCAACAAGAGTCTGTGGAACTTTATTAAAAAATTTAATACATTTCCCCAAGAATGAATTACCAACTTTGTGAAGTCTGAAGCTCGGAACGGCAAGTTTATTTTTATTACGAGTATTATAATGATGAAAATCACTTTTTAAGCTAAACAAACTTAGATTTTTTCGAACGTACATAATATTTTCAAAAATGTATTGAGAGGCTACTGTTAATATATTAATATCTTTAAAAATCTCCCTCAGAGAGTCACGAGGTCCAAGACAGTATATTGCACGTACGGCTCTTTTCTGCAACACAAAGATTGATTCAATGTCAGCAGCAGAGCCCCATAGCAGTAAACCATACGACAACAAACTATGAAAATAACTAAAGTATACTAGTCTTGCCGTTTCGACATTCATTCAAACGCTGAGTATTCATTGATCTGGTCAGACCACATCATGTAGGCAGCGAGTGCTGTTCTATATCATGAAATACCGCCATATTATGAAATGATCGGTCACATCATGAAATGATCAATTTTACGATCTGGCCACGACATAGGTATAATCTGGGGGCAATTTTTATTTTAACGACTACTTTAATCAAGAACAATATTGCGACTAAATCGTATTTAACAATGCTATGTTTAAAGTGTGCTCTGGCCCTACCTTAATATCTTTCTGAATTTATACTTACATTTCGGTTGGAAATTCTATTGAGACCCTGTACCTTGTCTATAGAGAAATGTTAAGTCAATTGTGAGAATTACGAATATTACGTAGTTTTTTTTTGTTTTTTACTCTAAGGCTGACTGTTCGTCCTATGAGTTGTCACAAGGCTGTATCTTTTAAAACGTAATACAGGAATACTTTTTTACCACCATCCAATTTTTTTCTAGGCATTAGGAATCCTTCATAGAACCCATTTATATAAAAAAAATTGTATGTCAAGTTTTCACCATACATTATTTTTCCCAATATAATTTTCAATTTTATGTGGTTACTGCTTAACGTTATTGCATGCTGCATTACGCTAGATACATGAATGAGAGGGCGGCGCGTGGGCAGCGGCGCGCGGGCAGCGGCACGGCGTTGCTATGACGACGGCCTTGTGTCAGCATCGGTGGCGCGCCGGCCGGTGTCCACAACGCAACCCCGTGACGTACGCGTGCCTTATTACCGCATTTCCGCCGTCCCGCGCGCTGCGTACTATCGCGAAAATATAAACGGAAAGTCAACAACTTAAGGATCAGGAAAAACATCAATGAAAAGCGGTGCGAGGTGAGGCGTCGACGTTAGCGCGTAAAGTAGTTTGCGTGCCCCGTCCATACTCTTAGTATTTGTTTAGACAATTTTCAGGTGCTTTATCTCAACATTTTTGTACTGGGCGATACCAAAAGAAAAAAACACATGTATTGTTTTTTTCCTCATAGATTATTATATTTAAATTTGGATGCTGATAAAAAATTCTTCCTGTATGTAGACACTTGTTTAGAGTGCATATTATTAATATGGTCGCTTTTAACAACAAATAAGAATTTAAGTAGTTAAAACTTAAGTAAGCATTTAAGAAACGTGCTTGTGGCTAAACAGTGTTGTTTTACGTCTGATTCTTTAATGAAAAAACAAAACAAGGTTTCGTTTATAAAACAAAATATAACTTTATTATTAGTTACTGAGCCTTGTTTTGTTTGAATGTCTTTGCGACAGTTCTTTTTATACCACTACAGAAACTTAAAAATGATAAATGGTGTTTCCGGGTTCAGATAGGGCTGCCAATCAACTACGTTTCAAGATGTATATTTTTATGGTAATGCTTACGATGATTTCTCTTGGAGTCTTCATACTTTTGGATTTCTGTACGAGTCTTTCCCGGTATCTTTTTGTTTTTAGCTGCTTTGTTGTTTTATTTCAAATGGCATGGCTCAGAACCATTGCACATAAAATAAAAAATATATTTAAATATAATGTGATTATTTATTTTCATTATTTAAACTGATTTCCACAAAATATTGATAAGACAGTTACTACTACTAGTGGTAATTACAAAACTGCAAAGCGGTTCGAATAGTACAGATTTAATAGATAAAAAATATCTTATTTTTGGGTTGCATGATAAAAAACTATTTTAGGTTACTGTAATTTTGCTCGGTTGGAACATTAAATTAAAAATGCTTTATTTTAGTTGAAATAAGATCGTTATTGTATTTGGAGTTACTGACAGCGTATCTGGAGTTACCGCCAAAGTAACTCAGTACACCAGTAACGCAGCAGAAAAATGTTCAATTATAGTAAAAAAGACACTCTATACAACTAATAATGTACTTATGCGATGGTAATGTCGAAAATATTTCCATTTTTTTATTGAAACTAGCCTTAGTTCGCTAATAAATTCATTACAAACATCGAGAAAATTTGGTCACTCCGCATTCAGCGCAAAAAGGCACGCGACTACTTAAAATCTTCGTGGCTAACTGTGGCTCGTCAGAGGCAATAAAAAGGATACAGCTGGCGAGCCGGACTTACACAACAAAAATATGAAGCTGACAGTCAGACCTTAATGTCATCTATTATATTTTACGTAACTTTTGAAGGTAACTCAGCACACACGAATTATTGTTAATGAACAGGGGACAGAAAATTATAATATTTTGACGGAAAAACCGATTCTAATTTCTGCTGTATTTTGGATAATACATGTCAACACTTATTTCATCTTTTAACTGTAATCGAAATATGTTACGTGTCATACCTACACTAAAAATCTTCTTACAACTTTTTGTGATAGTGATATTTTGTATGGCATGCATATTTCGTATACTGAGTTACCATAAAAAACTATATTAATTAAATATTTTATGAAACTTAGATATGTTCTTTGTAGTGCCTATTAGCTACTTATCTGTGATGTGTAATACTCATGCAAGAATCTATAGCCATTTAGTGTATTTTTATAGATAACTGTAGGGGACAGCATATGTTCTCTCCCCATATTGGCCTATAATGTTATTATTGACGTTCATAAGTGGCAATTTTCTGACTTAAATTGAATAAATGATTTTTTACTTTGACTTTGATTAAATGAATAAGAATATTAATTTACTTTATTTGGGAAAGGAGACAACTTTTGGGCCCATAAAAACATAATAGTATTTATTGGTATTAAATTTCAAATAAACTTTTTATTAGTAATCATCATCATCATTTCAGCCATAGGACGTCCACTGCTGAACATAGGCCTCCCCCAGTGACTTCCAGATTGGCCGGTTGAAAGTGGCTCGCATCCAGCGGCTTCCTGCAACCTTTACCAGGTCGTCTGTCCACCTTGTAGGTGGACGTCCTACGCTGCGCTTGTTATTAGTAAGTGCTTTATTAGTAAGGTGACAAAATATTTGGTAAAAAAGGAACTGGAATTGAAGAGTTTAAAAAAAATAAACTAATCATTGAGGCCATAGATCCATCTAAAAGGGATTAAAATAAGTTAAGAAAACAAAAAAAAACAATATATGTTATTGGAGCGTTAAATAAACGTTAACAAATAAACATTAGACAACATCACATACATTGCTCTGATCCTATGATAAGTAGCTTAAGCACTTGTGTTACAGAAATCAGAAACAACGACAGTTCCACAACACCCAGACCCGAGACAATACAGAAAAAATATTTTTCTACATTTTCTACATTGACCGACCGGGATTCGAACCCGGGACCTCAGAGATAGCGACACCAAGTCCGGTATGCTCGCCTCACGGCTACGGAGGTCGTCGTACGAATTCTCATGGTTTTTATTTTTTCCTGGTAAAATCGTTTCTTTATGTCATTCGCCAATTCAGACTTTAGGAGCTGCAACTGGCAACCCTATTGAAACTCAACCCCTGGGACAGGTCAACTTTAGCTTCGATTTTACTGGACAAAAAGTAAAGTTTGCGTAAAATAAATTGAATAAAATCGTAGCCAAAGTTTTCCCATTTATCCGGGAGATATGGGACGAAAAATAACTATTTCGTAGATCATAAATATTTAAATCTAGTTCTGATGTTGTGAATAAGGAGGCGAAATGTAACAGTGTGTAAGTATGTAGGAGGGAGACTCTGAAATTGTTAGTTCGATTCTAAAAATATTTAATTGATTGATAGTAAGACACGTTACCATTGCGTTCAACACCGACTGGGTCGTCAAATTGAATTCACTCGACCAGTTTAATCCAATGCAGTAAGACAATGCGTCGAGACATGTATCGCCTTTGTACAAAACCCCTGAACATTTACCAGAAATTGGTAAGGTACACTTACGAGCAAAGAAAACGGAAATTGCGTTATTATTTTTAAAATATACTTACGTAGTTTAAAGTAGTAGTAGGCCAAAACTGCGATGGTTGAGTGTTGTCAATAAGGACATGGAGAGCTGTAATCTCACAAAAGATGCCAAAGATAAAGCGAAGTAGGGGCAAAAGGGCAAGAAGGCGGACAAGTCACAAGACGGGATATACGCTAGGAACAAGAAGAAAAGTAGTTTAAAAAAATTATTAACAACCTTATACAAGAAACATTTTAGGGGGAGGGGGGTGGGGGTTCTAATGCTCAAATACAGCAACTTTAAAAAAAGACTCTCCCGTAGTAAACCACTACCAAATAAATAAATTTGTATGGAAACGTATAACTTTTTTTAGAACTTGATGTTGTTACCATACAAATTTTTGTTGTTTTATTGAAGCACCAGAATCAGCCGCTAAAAGGTTTTGCGTTATTTTATTACACCTTTCATAAGTATGGCTATAGTATGAATGCGTCTCGTCAAAACGAATCAAATGAGTTCTAACTCAAAGGTGTTGAAGTATGTAGTTTTAGCCGATAAAGGATTCAAAAATTAAACTATGTATCTATTCCCACTAGATCAGCTCAATAGTATAGTGTTAAATTATTGACTTTACTTTCGAATGACAATATCTACTTACAAAGTTTTAAATCTATAAGACTAGTTAGAACTACGTTAAAAAAATCTGTTAAGTTAGTTCTGTATGCGGTACGCTTTAGGTAGTCATAATTAGACACAGAAGAACTCAAAATGCTTAACTAAAAAATTCATATTGTAGCTAAGTTATTTATTTGTCCCGCAGTGTATTGAAAGGTATGCGGACTACATGTCAATTCGGCAAGAAACATTCTCCTTCAGGCAATGTGTTGGTCGGCACGTCAGACATTCGCTCAATACCAGTGCTGGCGTATTAGTTGTGCAACTAGGAAGGCAATGTTGCCTAAATTCGGATGCTTGCTCTGTCGATAGTTAAGTTACTACTCTCCTCTCAGAAGTACTCCTCCTCAGTTCGCCTCAGCAAACAGCTGACTGCTGCTTAGATTCGACTTAGGCACAGTATACCACAACAAGAGCCCTAAACGGTCATCGCAGTGCTGTTAGTCACGGATGCCGAATACTGCCAAGACGAGACGAGTTGTCAGTTGTCACTTTTTGCAAATATCTCTATCGAATGCTTACAAGACAAAAAAACTATTTAAATTTACAAAAAATAAGAGACCAACCCTAACAACCCATTGGAGTGTAGTAATTTATGTCAACAAATAGGCCTATTTTTGGTACTGCTTTAGCTTATCCATATTAACTAGCTTATTTAGATGGTAAACATTGATTTTGAATTGCGAAAGTGCATGATTTTGTGTACAATCTACGCTTTTTGCGTCTGTTCTGTCTGAGAAGGTAGAAAAATATTACACCAAAACAAAATATCATACATTAATAGTCGTCCATACCTACTAAAGCAGTAGGTACCTACGTCAAACAATAAATGAAATTTCTATTTTTTAGGTTATGTGCTCGTGCACATCGTTAACATATTGTACTATTATACAAGATGTTATGTAGAACGATGTAGATACTTTTACAGGTCGTTCTTCGTATGAATATAAACAAATATTAATAATGGACCAATGGTTAAATAAAGAACTACTACTCCTGGTTCCAAACTAAAGTTCAAGTGCTACCCGAACAAAATGTATGGAAAAGCTCATATTTTTTTCTCGACTTCACCATTTGTCTTTTATTAATAAGTTTTATTGTAAAGAACAACCTGTAATTTATTTCTTTTTATACTAGCTGTCCCGGCGAACTTAAACGCCTTCATTTAAATTTTTAAAATTTTCTGATGCTTTAATAGTGATTCTGCTATTCAGGGCGAGGACAAATCTAACAAATCAAAAATTATAAAAATCGGTCCAGCTTTATATATTATGTATATAGAATTATTAAAAAAACACAGCTCTTAAAAATGTTACAAAACACATATAATACAAAACTTACAACCAGTGATGGATTCTACTAGGTATATTTTTAAAAGTATTTTTGAAAATAAAGGTATTGGAACAAAATTTAAAGTATCTACATCGTTCTACCAACACCCTGTATATTCTATGGTACTAAAAACACACAGATAGAGACTATTTTGATTCTGCCATAGGTACAAAAGTCTACCCTCAACATAAACAAAGAGTATAACATTCCAAATTTATTATTGGCCGCGTGTTTTAATTTAAACAACCGCCACAGAGGGCGCTGGTGACTTCGTGGGATTACTCACAAATTGAGGGCTTTGTCCCAAAAAGTGGTAAGTGCGATTTAGGAAATCCATTGATGGTTCCGTGATAGTTCAAATGAATTAGTTCTGGTCTGGTCTTCTCTTGTGGGGTTTTGCTGCGGACATCGATACCATCTTTATTTTACAGAAAAGAGCCATTCGTGCTATATACAAACTTAGTCCGCGCGAATCCCTGAGAGATTTCTTCAAAGAAATTAACATAATCACTGTGGCCTCTCAATACATATTTGATAATATCATGTACGTACGCAAAAATTTAGATCTTTTTATAAAAAAAAGTGATATTCATTGATATAACACAAGAAACAAAAACAAACTTGTAGTCCCAAACTTTAGATTGGCCAAAACAAGTAATTCATTCTTGGGAAATTGTATTAAATTTTTCAATAATATACCTCACAATGTTATCATACTTCCTATTAATAAATTTAAGTCACATGTCAAAACTGCACTGATGTCTAAGGGGTATTATAAAATTCAAGACTATCTTGATGACAAGAATGTATGGTCAGTCCAGCCTGCACTAAACTGATGTACCTACCTGTTGGTTTGATTCATATTTTTTGTGTGGCAGCTAGTGGTGACTGAGTTTGTTCCGGCGTTTCTTCTCAGCACTTGCCAGATTGTCTGTGTCTTGTCTCGAAGCGCTAGTAGGGCCCAAAAAATAAGGAGACATGTTCTGGCCCCCTAAGGGCTATAATGGACGATATATGGACGATATTGACGTTCATAAGTGGCAATTTTGTCCTGAATTGAATAAATGATTTTTGACTTTGACTTTTGACTTTGAGTTATTAAACAGGGTTATTTGTAAAACATCAACAACCTCCTAGGGGCTAAAGCCTAGGGGAAATCGCAATAAGACTTCCCCATACTAAACCGCCGACCAGCGGTCACATCAACAACATCAGTTTGTATGAAGCAGTGTTTTTTTTTTTAGATTACTATGTTGGTCCCTGGGAGCCCCTAGGAGATTGATCATCATTATCATCATCAATTCAGCCATAGGACGTCCACTGCTGAACATAGGCCTCCCCCAGTGATTTCCAGATTGGCCGGTTGGAAGCGGCCCGCATCCAGCGGCTTCCTGCAACCTTTACCAGGTCGTCTGTCCACCTTGTAGGTGAACGTCCTACGCTGCGCTTGCCGGTACGTGGCCTCCATTTGATATTGTTAATTTGAGATTGATAATGTTTTACTAATAACCCTGATGTATAAAGCCTTATACAACACTCTACTCAATTGCAGAATTAAATTACTAACTGTACCTCTGGCAATATTTTTTCTACTAACTTGGATCCGGAAATATCCAGTTTGGTAGTGAGTATCTCATCAGTTTTTTGCCCTTGAACAAACATCGTCCATTGCTGGTTTGTGTAGTTATCAAACCGATAATAACTGCAGGTTTACCATCACGTCAACTGAACCCAAAAATAGCTGTACAAATGAATTGAAATTATGCAAGCATGTTTTACATGGAGTTTCTCATCGTGGAAAAAATTCCAATTTTTTGGTGGCACATGATGTTTGTGAATTAACCTTTTGATTCCCAAATGATTGTAACGTTTTGTTCCATTGATAGGTACTTCGGGATGTTATTTTTAGACTGTGGTTTTTAAATGAAAATAAATAAATTTTAAACTCTCGACTGACTTCAGAAGCAATATTTATATTTTGCAAAAAGTTAAACGGTACGTACTGTCAGCTTCAAAAATGGTTAACCACATACAGATATTTCGCTATACACCATATACCTAAATCAGATTGCCAGAAGAAGCCAGGATTTGATGATTATCATAAAAGGCCAATTTTAGCGCTTGTCCTGTTGAGTGGTTTTAAGGTATTATGTTGTAATAGCGATTTTGAAAAATCAGAATGTGGTCATCGACTTTTGATGCTGACTGTACTTTACATACCTAACAGACATTTCACAAAAAACTGTCGCGGTTCTTATATTTGTAATTAAGGGCTCCTGACTTATAAATGCATGACTTAATTGTTATTAAATTTGACAATGATTGTTTGTCATTGTCCGGATAGTGAAAATTTAAAAATATTTATTTTCGTGATTCATTCATTAAAAATTTAATAAAAATGCGCACGACACGACAACACACCAAATGTTCTCAAAGTCGAATTCATGGTCCCGAAGTAAGAAATTAATATTATCTTTATGTAACGAGGTTCCAGATTTATTTTGGCAGGAGGGTCCTCTAGCACGAACAGAACTAGACAAGTTTGTTTTCCGAATTGACCCAAACCGAGAATCGAACCCAGGACCCTTCGCGTTCAAGGCAAATTACCGCGCCGTAGTCGTTCAAAAATAATTCTTACAAATACATATCTCTTTAAACGTTGCTTGACTAAATAAACTGACAGCAAGGTTCTATTTAACTTCTAGGGTAAAAATATAATAAAACCGAAACAAAGACAGATGTTAGATTTATTAATTTATAAACAAATTTTCCACGTTTTTAACTTAAAAAAGGATAATTAAAAATCACAGACATCTTTGCTTATAGTTACTACCTACTATAGGTACTGTTGCATATTATACAAATATATTTGAAAATGAAAACATTAATTATTTGTACATTAATATCAGTTAAGTAGAAAAAATAAATATATTTTACTTAGGTTGCCTGCAAGCACCTGTCAAGTGTTCACTGCCACCTATTGGCATAAGGTGCCATAAGCCATTAAGCGACTTTTTGACAGGTGCTTGCAGCAACCGGCGCCATCTTAGATGACATAGTACATTAAAAAAAAAAACGACTTCAAACACTGAAATGCTACAAATAATCCTATCACTTAAGTACCTAATCAGATACTTTTGGAGTCGGTGCCAGCCGATGAGAGATTCAATGTTTTTGTTTGCACAGACTCCAAAAGTAACTGATTAGGTACTTAAGTGTTAGGATTATTTGTAGCATTTCAGTGTTTTGAAGTCGGTTTTATTTTTTTTAATAAAATTTACTTATTTCATTTATTTTTAGTGATAAATCCTAATCTAACTGCTGAACACCGATTTCATCCCCTATTTTCCTACCCTTAGGGGTGATTTTTATTTTTCAAACTTTTATCATAGCATCTTTGAAGTATAAGCTATTCAATAAAACAAAAATCATCAAATTCGGCTCATATTTGTCGAAGATAGGTAACAAGAACCACAACCAAAATATTATCTGGGTATATATTTGTTGATTTTCTCAAAAAGTTCTAAATCTATTTCGATAAAATTTATATGGGACTACCTCTGAAGTATTATCTACCAAACAAAAAAAGAATCATTAAAATCGATTCATAATTGGCGGAGTAATCGCGTAACAAACATACAAAAAAAAAAAAAAAAAAACATACAGTCGAATTGAGAACCTCCTCCTTTTTTGAAGTCGGTTGAAAATAAAGTCGCTTGCCGCTGCGGTCTGTACCTACGCTTAGATCTTTTAAACTAGGCTACGGATTTTGATGCGTTTTCAACTAGACAGGATGATTCAAGAGGAAGGTTCACTAAAGATCACGCGAGCGAAGTCGCAGGCAACAGCTAGTAAACATGATGTCAGAAAAAGCCAAGCCAAATTTTAGGCGGTGGTTCAGAATCGAGTAGGTAGGTAGGTATCAAGGGAACCATATTACTGACTTAGTTACTCATGTGAAGAAATGGTATGGAAAATGGGATTTTTCGGCAGGTATACTCGTTCTGATAGAACACAAAAAAAATAGCTTCGATTTTTTATTAATATTTTTACCGTATTCTAGACTTTATCGTACTTTTTTTTAACATCCTGTTTAGTGTAAGTAGTAAGTACAGTAAAATAGAAAATAAACATTTACATCACAGATTAATAAATATTTAGTTGCTTTTGACACGAGAATAAGAAAAAGTTTAATAAATCAAAACTATCGATTTGTTCAAAGATAACGCGATTTACAAGTTGCTTTTACATTCTCCTATTAATAGTACATTATTAAGTAATAACTTAAGTAACTTATTTAGTCCCAAAACGGGTTTTATCGCCCTTGCGTATTCATTACGAATACAAGGAAAGTAAAAATAAAAACATGAATTAGCTATAGAAAATCACTACGTTCTACAACTCGAAAAAACAAATGAAGATCGGGTTGCTGCTTGCCAGCCTATTTTTTTTCTGTGGCCGGCCAGCTATTCAGCCATTGTTTTTATTTTCATCATTAAAAAAATAGTATATAAGTATTTTGCCCAAATTTGTTATTTTAAAGAAATTTTTGAAAGTAAACGTATAATAAGGTCATTAAAAATATTTAAATAATACTTAACTTTATGTTAATTATTTCAATTTTACATGGCGCTGTTAATAAGTGTCTTTATAGAAAGTTGCAACATGGTTCAATAGATAGTAAAAAAAACTTTTAATAGAACTAGTTTTTTCTTTTTATAATTTGACAGCTGTCAGTTGAAAACGATTCTCCCTAGGGCTGAAAAGTATTACTTTAAACCCACTCCTCAGGCAACTTGACCTTCCGAGTAGTTATGAGTAATGAAAAAGTCTTTAATGACTTGTTAGTGTCAATGTTCCCATTTCCCATTAATACTTTACAAGTAGGTATCTTAAGTAACTTACATAATATTACCTACTTATTAAACTAAAACATAAACTACATAAACATAAACTATCATATCGTCCAGACCTGGGCTTTTCTGGAATCCTTACAGCGATGCCAAGTCGATTGGCGATATGTAGGTAGAGGTGCGGAGAAACCTGTACAAAATGGCATCGATGACTCTTCAAGCCCAAAATCACAAGACAAGACCTATGCAGTTGCTGAGAGAACTGAGACAAGGAGATGTCATATCTCCGAAATTGTTTACAAACTCCCTGGAAGACATCTTTAAGAAACTGGATTGGACAGGGACAGGCATCAATGTCAACGGCGAACGGCGAACACCGCACGCACCTCCGCTTTGCCGATAACATAGTCATCATGGCGAAATCGCTGGAACATTTGCAGAAAATGCTGCATAGTCTTTACGCTGTCTTGCGACCTGTGGGCCTAGGAATTAGCTTAGGCAGGACTAAAGTCATGTTCAAAGACCATGTCACTCCCGGACCGGTTTCCGTCGAAAGCGTGGCGCTCGAATATGTCAAAGAGTATGTCTACCTCGGACAAGTGCTGCAGTTAGGTAGAGACAGCTTTGAGCGGGAAATCGCTAGAAGAGTCCAGCTTGGATGGGCAGCGTTCGTGAAAGCTGCGTCATGTCTTCTCGTCGCCACTGCAACAATGCCTAAAGAGTAAGGTATTCGACCAGTGCGTCCTACCAGATGACCGGAGCCAAAACGTGAAACATGACTTCACGAGCGAGCTATGGAAAGATGATGCTTGGAATTTCGTCAGGGATAAAATCCAAAACGAGGTTATCCGGCAGCAGACCAAAGTAATGGACGTAATCCAAAAATGTAGCAAGCTAAAGTGGCAGTGGGTCGGCCACATCTGTCGCAGAACCGATGAAAAGTGGAGTAAACGGATTTTCGAGTGGAGACCGCGCGTTGACAAATGTAGTGTAAGATCCCCCCCAGCTCGATGGACAGACGACCTTAGGAAGATGGCTGGCAGTCGCTGTATGAAGAAAGCTGGAGATCGTGCTCTTTGACGCTCTCTGGGGGAGGTTTACGTCCAGCTGCAATAGGCTAACATGATGAAACTATCATTATGAAATTCATCATTCAGGTCATGATTATCAAATGCTCGTGCTCATCACAAAAACATTTGCCCCTTTTGGAATCAGAACCCGCTTGACTTTGTAATAACTAGACCAGGTCGGTCGTCAAAGTTGCAAGCTCAGTGAGCTCAGAGATCATCGCTTTATCGAATACTACATTGTTGCATTTGCATACAATTACAAGTGAACTGTATAGGTGATGAGATGAACATTCGCTATAATTCGTGGCTAGTCACACGGAACTGATGCCTCCCAACAATAGCTGAGATACGCGACAAACTTGCAATGTGTGGTCAATCCTTAAACTACTTACTATGTAAGAAGTACCGGTTAATAAAAAAACATTTAGCTATTTCTTTTCCTATAAATCAGTAAAACACACGAGGGTATTTTTTTTTTTAAATTTAATAAAATGTAAACTTTTCACAAAAATCTAAATAGGCCCGCCCGTGGTAAAAAAAAAGATGTTTTTTTTATAACCCTGTACATTTTTATTCTAAACTTTCTTAAATAATTTATTTAACACACCACACAAAAAAATCGAAAGTAAGTATAACAAAAAAAAAACACTTCAAACACTTCAACCTGCACATAATTTTTATAAATATCCCTATTCCAAAAAATATAAAATAGACCAACCCAATAGTCCGACTCACCCCCAGATCGGGCCCGCTAGAAAGGAGCCCGACAGCGGTCCGGTCTGTTTCGGCAGTTCCGGTCCCGTCGGCGCCACCACTAGCGGGTTCGCCGCTTGGTAGGGTGCCTTTTGCACTCCACATTGGCCCGATCACGCCTGCTAGTATGGGGCTCGACACGTACGCGACACTCGGCCGGGTCGCGGCGACCGCTAGCGGGGCGGACCTAGACTGTGCGCCTTTAGCGCACGCCACAACTGCCCGGGTTAAGCTTAAGCAGGCTTTCCTCAAAGGAACTCAGCGATAGGTCCGTCCATTAAAAAAGTAAAATTTAAAAAAAGTTGATTAAAAAAATATATACAACCAATGTATGTTTTTGAAACGCTTCTACAACTATGTAATTGTGTATGTGCATATTTTTAATTAATTAATTAGGGTATTAAGGCTGGTTAAATTTAGACTGTTTATTCACATTGTAATTTTAATACAGTAAAAAAAAACCCTTAAAGAATATTTTATTGAGATTTTACTCTCCTATAACTCATCTTTCTAAAACTATATCTCGATAAAAACACAATCGTAAACCGAATACTGAAACAAAACACAAGTTATAAAGCAAACGGAGTATAAAAAGCAAGACTTTTATGTACTCAATCATAACTATGTTTAAGATCATTGTTTAATCCAAGTACACTTGCTAATTTTAGAAATAATGTTAACTATAACAAAAACATTCCCTTAGCTTAGCGCAACAAGATACAACAGAAATTAGAAACTTTGGCGACCTTTGTAACCGAGAGGCAAGCACACCGGACTTGGCGTCGCCATCTCTGAGGTCCCAGGTTCGATTCCTCGGGACAATGCATAAAACGAACTCGTGTCAATGAATAAAACGAACGAAAAACGAAGGATCTGGGTGTTGAGGTGAGGCCTACTTATATTGTATTATAATCATCGCTCCACCCAGGTCCGTCTTTACCATAAGGGCACACGGGGCCTGTGCCCAAGGGGCCCGGTCTCACGGGGACCCCAAATCACTAAAACATATTAGTAAACTAAGAAACACTGTTATAACGAACGAAGAAAGAAAAAAGCTTAAAAAGAGAAGGAAAATTTAAAACTACACTTACGGAGATATGAAATGAATGATAAATCATACTAACAGTATTTTATTTTTGCAATATGACTCCTGAATTCGTGTGTACCCCAGAGCCCCGAGATATTTCAGGATTTGCATTTGCCAAGTCCTGGTCTCAAGAACACTTAAACGTCTATTATTTTTATTATTTTGTTTACCAATCAACTATTACTCGATAATATTTTACTTAAGTTATTACTGTATGGCTAATAATCAGTTGACACCTCATACAATTAAGAATTAATCATTATATGGCGAACGACAACGTACATTATTTTTACTTACCTACATAACTAATTGGCTAAACTATCTTTACTACAAAATACAAATTTGTTTTAACATTCTAGGTACCTATTCCGTTTCATTTCAAGTAAAGGGTCTGGCTACTGCTGGTAACTTTTGTATTTTTACTTCGAAAACTGTACCGCTAAACACAGGCTTCCCCTATTGATTTGCAGACGGAATTCGTAGCTTCAAGTACCACGGTATTGGCTAGGGTTGTAACGGCAACTCGCCTCCACCTCCACAAATGCGGAACTTCCGCAAAAAGTCGTACCTCCGCTCTGCATCCGTCTCCTTAAGTTTTAAGCATAGTCGTCACGGAGGTTTGATTAGCTCTTGACCAAAATCAACTACAACAAAGCAAACTTGTCCATCTCAGTCTTCGTTAACTTCCGCTTCAACCGAACCCTAGCTCTGCCTCCGTCTACGCTTCCACGTCCACTAAGATGGCATCCGATACAACTCTTATATCGATCTATATTCGCCTCAAAGAACGATAACGATAACGACCTAATCAAATGTAACGTTCAAAGAACCGTAAATAATACATCACAGTCACAGAACAAAGTTATCCTCCGAATTGATGCCCCGAACAATTGACGTGTATATCTCATTTTCCTCCTTCAAGCCGTCTTTCCCTCTATAATAAGGGAAAACATTATTTGTAGGAAGGTAATATATACCTGGCTTCCCGAAATCGGTGTTGAGCCCGAAATAATTGGTCTCCGTATTATTATAGCAATTGGAAAGACGCGCGTCTTGGATCGAATCGCATTTTATGCCAATAAACTTTTTAGGGTGTTCCAAAGCTTGCCACCAGTATATAATAGCTCTTATATGACTACATACTACTAGGCAAGGTATGTAAGGTATATCGTTGGGTTGGTATTCCCCACCGTTTGCGTAGAAGTCCACATGACCCAATCTTTGGGGCATCCCAAAGCCGTCGATGTTTGTGTGAATTATATCAACTCTTTCGGCATCTGACGCATCAATTCTGTACTGGGAAGGTAAGGTTCTGAAGCAAGGGCCAGCTGGGTCCAAACCGGTGATCCTGGAGGGTTTCTTCCCCGTGACGGCGTAGAAGTGCTTGGCCGCATACCCGGCTATGTGAGCCCCAATACTGATACCCACCAGTTCGAGGTTGTCAGCTGTTAATCCTTGGTCAGTCAGTTTGACAAGGAATTCGCCTATCCTCTTACCGATTTCACGGGCTAGGCGGACGGATCTGAAATGTAATTGAAATTGTTTGTTTATAAATTTGATACAAATACATCTATCATTATATGTTATATATATAAAAGAAAGTCGGGTGGGTTAGTTACACCTTTTATAACTCGAGAACGGCAGGACCGATTTTTATGATCTTTGATTTGTTCAATTTGTCCTTCACCTCCCCCCCCCCCCCGCTCCGAATAGCAGAATAACTTTAAAAAACACGGAAACATGAACGACCAATGGACCAATTTTTATGATCTTTGATTTCTAAGATTTGTCCCCGCCCCGAATAGCAGCACAACAAGTTCGCCGGGACATCTAGTTATACTATATGACATGAACTGTAACCTAAAATACGCATCTCTTACTACGTTTAAAAGCTAATATATTGGTAAGTAACAAGTTTTATGGAAGATAGGAGTTCCACAAAAAGAAAAATGCCTACTAACTAACTTCAACACTAAATTATTTTAAAAGTAAATGTAAATTTGCCTTCTAAAGCCATTTGGATTATGGTTAAGAAAAGAATCCTATCCTATTTAACGTATTGTATACTTGTGCTATGTGAACACGTCCGTAAAGAATACACTTCCCTACCGCCAACAGGAGGCGTGTCGTAAGAGGCGACTAATTCCTGTAGCATGAGACGGTCAGCAGCGTCTCATAAAAACTTATAAAAAACTGCGCTCGCCAACCCGCCTGCCAAGCGTGGAGAGTAGTGGCAATCCCCCCCGATGATAAACCATTGGGAGAGGCCTTTGTTTAGCAGTGGACGTCCTATGGCTGGAATGATTGACTTAGGAAGGATGTCGGATCTTTTGTGATTTATAACAAATTTGTATGTTTGTTTGATATGGTAAAAGATAGACGGCCTACTATCGTAAATTCCTAACTGTACAAATCAAAAACACACGGACAAAGCCACGGGCAATCGTTACTCTGAAATAAAACAATTCAAAGATCACACAAGCAGCTTGTTCATACAGCATTGTATGTATAAGTCGGTTGCGTTGACAGAAGCCTAATTAACACTTAAAATTGAATGTGTTGATTTTGGACCATTTAAGACTTCATGGCCACATTAACACACTTTAAGGTGATTATCAACAGGACACATAAAAAATATGATCAAGAAGATTCAATTTTGGCAGGAAAGTACGCCTTTTTAGGGTTCCGTGGGTTTTGGTGTGGGTACAGCTAAATGGCGAAAAACGGAACTCTTATGGATGCGTTATGTCTGTCTGTCTGTCTGTCCGTCCGTATGTCACAGCCACTTTTTTCCGAAACCATAAGAGCTATACTGTTGAAACTTGGTAAGTAGATGTATTTTGTGAACCGCATTAAGATTTTCACAGAAAAATAGAAAAAAACAATAAATATATAATAATTTTGGGAGTTCCCCATACTTAGAAATAAAACTCAATTATTTTTTATAGGTTTTTAAAAAATGATATTTTTCTTATTATTACATTGCTTCTAATATAATTTTTTTGTTTGCGCGAGAGACTTCCAAGGTGGTAAAATGTGTGTGTATGTCGTTTCCCCCCCCCCCCCCTGTAACTTCTAAAATAAGAGAATGATAAAACTAAAAAATTATATGATGTACATTACCATGCAAACTTCCACCAAAAATTGGTTTGAACGAGATCTAGTAAGTAGTTTTTTTAATACGTCATAAATCGTAAACCGCAATTTACCTTTCATTCAATCAACTCAAATATAAAAATTTAAAAAATTGCTTTATTAGCCCTTTAGAACTTTTATATTATTAAGTTACTTGCTACTACGGAACCCTTCATGGGCAAGTCCGACTCGCACTTAGCCGCTTTTTTTTTCTTCGTAAGTCTATATCTACAATTTTTTAGACAAATACTTCACTTTCCTTTTACTAAACTGCCGACCCGCTGATATCAGTTTCATCATCATCATGCCAGCCTATTGCAGTCCACTACTCGACGTAAGCCTCCCAAAGAGCACCAAAGAGCATAATCTCCCGCTTTTTTTATCCATCCACTGCCAGCCATCTTTCCAAGGTCGTCTGTCCATCGAGTTGAGGGGCGTCCTACACTACGTTTGTCAAGACGTGGCCTCCACTCGAGAACCCGTTTACTCCACCTTTCATGGGTTCTATGACAGATGTGGCCGGCCCACTGCCGCTTTAGCTTGCCACATTTTAGAACGATGCTATGTCCATTACTTTGGTCTTCTGCCGTTTGGAGAAATAAATTTATTACCAATTTTTTTATTTTGATGTTGGTCGCTTAGAAAGGTGCTGGAGACGTGTCAGATATTTATAGTACCTTATTTTAAAAAAATCGCGTTGGACTACACACCATACTTGCCATGGTGTTTATGACTCCACCTATCATCTCCAAGATCTAGAGAACTTTTATTTTTAACGACCAAAAAAAATTTATGGTTTTTTTTAAATTCAAAGTTGAAAATTAATCTTTAACTAGCTTGAACGTAAACTATTGAATTTCAAGAATTTTTTTGGAAACTTCTATTAGTCTTAGGTAGCTGATAATTTTACAAGATTATATTGTTAAAACTAAATCTGATTTAATATGATAAAAGGAACTATTTTTTAAAACTAATAACACCGATTAGTCCGAAAGTTCTCGAATTTCCATAAAAAATACCTCCAAAACTACAAAAAATCGGGATACTTACGTATTGTATATTTGATAGCCGTGGATAAGAAATTTTAAATAAATGGATGTCAGCTCTTGGACAACCCTGTATAAATAGTAAATTCTATTAAAACCACTTACTTCGGATATATCTGTGTGAGGAACGCAATTGTCTCACTGACGAAGACGTTGTATCCTCGCTTGGCGTAAGCTGTGCCCACCGCCTGCGAGTGTAGGAACCAGGAGCTGTCGATGAAGCCCACTGCGTAGAACACCGTCTTCTTGTTCCTTAGATCTGGAAATAAAACAGCTCCGACTGATCAGTACACAAAAGCGTAAACGATCAATCTTAGACAGCTTCAGTAAAGCGGGGCGTTCAAACGTTGCATTACCATGCAAGCACAACATGCCTACTTAATATCATATACATGTTATGGACTAAGTGATTAACCTCGCAAGCATTCTGAGACCGTAATGTGTCTGTGACCGTAATGTGTCTGTGACCGTAATGTGTCTGTGACCGTGGGCATAGCACATAGTGCATATTGAAAAATTCCCAATTGGTATTATTGGTATAATTTAATTGCTCGGGGCTTATAAATACGGCCTAACACCTTTGTCCACGCACGAACATAGTAGGGGAGACCGGGGATAGTTGACTATAGGTATTGGTTGACTAACTGTCAAAAACTAGACATAATCGACAGTGTTGCGTTTTTAACTAAGTGCTAGACATGCACTGCTGCGTGTTCCGCGACTGAGCGGGGAGAGGAAACTGGTTTTTGCACCCAGTGAACATTTTTAACAGAACAGTAAAATTATAATAATTCAGACATTTAGTGAACCTACCCCTATAGTCAACTATCCCCGGTCTCCTCTACCTCAGACGGAACGGATTGTGAATGAGTATCGGCGAACAGCAGCGAACGACAGCGGCAATGCTCGTTTCGCGAACATCGATGCTCGTTCCGCCGGTTTAAAGGACCAAATGTTTGGTATGGTAATAATAACTGCTGCGCCATAATATACAGGGTGTTCGGAAGAGAGTAAGACAAACATGTTAGGTGTATAGAAAGCGCTATTTTGAGAATAGGTACAAATGAGTTCATTTGACCCTAAGTGATCAAATTTTTAAATTACGTATTTTGGTGGTTTTTCATTTAAGATTTTACGAAAATTTACAAATAATCTTCAATTCTTTTTCGGTACGTTTTCAACTGTCTTTTTAGTTTGGAATTAGTGTCTAATGTCGTTACATCGCTTAACAGACGATGGGTTGATCTTCATCAGTTGGCAAGTTGTGGGGATTTTAAAAATAATAATGACCTAGGTATCATAATCATCATCATCCTTTCAGTCATAGGACTTCCACTGCTGAACATAGGCCTCTCCCAGTGACATCCAGATTGGCCGTTTGGAAGCGGTCCGCATCCAGCGGCTTCATCAGGCTTTCCCATCCCAGCCATTAACCTTTACCAGGTCGTTAGTCCGCCTTGTAGGTGGACGTCCTACGCTGCGCTTGCCGGTACCTGGCCTCCATTCCAGAACTTTTCTGTCCCATCGGCCGTCAGTTCTACGTGCTATGTGCCCCGCCCACTGCCACTTCAGCTTGCTAATCCGTTGGGCTATGTCAGTGACTTTTGTTCGTTTACGAATTTTCTCATTCCTGATTCGATCTCGCAAAGAAACACCTAAATATATGTAGAGATAATATTCTCAAAATACCTACCTTTGGCTAGCCCAAACATCCTGTATAAGTGTTGCAGATAATGACTTATTTGCATACTTACCCACAAGTTTACTCTTCGCCAGCATTCTGTGTGCACTTGTCATGGGCATCGACTTCCTGACCACTTCACGCTTGTCATTCAGCATGTGGTGGACGACTTGCAAGAGGTACAGCGACCCATTGCTGATTGTAGCGTTCTTCGTCACCCCAGGACCTGAAAAAAAAAGATAATTAATGTCAGCTATTGCCCACGACTTCGATCGCATGACCTTTGAATCATTTCAAAAACTTTCCAATTTTAGGGGTTTTTAAATTGTTTTCAATTCAGTTCAATTCAATATATTCATTGCGTTCTATAATGTTACATAGGTGCTATAAATAGATGCATTAAACAGATCATTATAGACCCTGTTGTTTTTACACGGAACCCTAGTTTTTTTTAAATGAAACTAGCCTTAATTACTCCTTATAACATAAGCTATCTGCCAGTGAAAGTTTGTAAAAATCAGTCCAGCCATTTTGATAACTAGCCGAAACAAACAAACAGACAGACAAAATTTCTAAATAATGTTTTTTTTCAGTAGGCAATCATCTTATTAACTTCCATTTAAGCTATTCTTTTTATCCAATAAATATATAGAAAACACTATAATACCGTTATGACGTTATTACGGGACTTAAATAATAACAGAAGATAATTCAGACTGTCTAATATGAATTGGTGATAAATAATAGATAATTTGAGTAACAATTTTCCGAGTTAAATTTATATTCTATTGTTTTCCGCAAAACTACACATATTAAACTGTTTACAATCCATAACAAAGTCGTCCGACATACTCTCTTTAAAGGCATTTTCTAAAGGTCAACTAAAATACTTGATTTTGCTGCTCTTTGTTACACCTATAAATAAACATATCGCAGACTCGTGTAAGTACAGTGGGTCACAAAAGTGGTTTAACACTCATATAAATAAATCAATAAATAAATATAGGACAACATCACATACATTGCTCTGATCCTATGATAAATATAACTTAAGCACTTGTGTTACAGAAATCAGAAAGAACGACGGTACCACAACACCCAGATCCGAAATAGTATAAAAAAGTTATTTTTCTACATTGACCGACCGGGAATCGAACCCAGAACCTCAGAAATAGCGACACCAAGTTCGGTATGCTCGCCTCTCGGCTACGGAGGTCGTTCTACAAATTCTACAAATTAGTCTAGGTACCTTGAGCCTGCGTGTTCGACTAAAGCCGGCTTCCTTTGATCGGTTGCCGTGGCAACACGTGTCAATAAAAAAGTAATGATTAATAATCTCAAAAAAATATTTTTACTTGAATTTTTTTTTCAACTGCCTCTGGTGGGATTTGAACCCAAGATTCGCATTTCGGGCGACTGTTCTTCCAACTGAGCTACGGAGTGGGTAATGGGTTTTAATCCCACCTGAGGCAGTTGAAATCTTTTTCAAGTAAAAATAATTATCCTTGATATAATAAACTAGCATTATTGTGAATGCAAAAAATAAAAAAAGTTAAGATTATTCATTTCATGGGATAACACAAAAGCGGAATAAAAGGTTATTTAAATCAAACTAAGTACTTCAAAAAATAATGAATAAATCAATCAATGGGAGAAGCCTATATTCAGCAGTGGAAGTCCTACTTAGCTGAAATTATGGTGATGAAATTAAAACTAATAAAAAACCAATAAAACCAATTTATTTCTGCAAATAGGCCTAAATTAAGCTCTTTTAAATGATCAATTTTATTTTACCGCACCACTGCTTTGTGACAATTGTGGGCTAGCGCTGAGAAGAAGCGTGATTAAGTAAAAAACATGCACACAAATAGTATTAGTAAAATGTAGTAGTAATTTAGTAGTAGATGTTTATGGAACACCTGATAAGACAAACAAAAAAATAAAATGCAAGCTTTGCTTTTGTTTCCGACTGTACAATAAGGTACAATCTGCTCTCAATTCAATGTTACCTTTAATTTTTAAGGTCACTTGTTCATTGTGTAAAAATAACACGAGATAATTGCGATTACAGTGGCAATGACCTACGCTTCGATTACTGGAATTACAATAAATACGAGAAATATTTGCACTCGTGTAGATAGACGTCTTCCTTAAGACGTGTAAAAAGAGATAAGATCTTATATTGTTTATGGTACTATTTTTGGTCAACTGATGATTCTATTGCCCAAAAAAGAACTTTCTCATAGTAACATTATAGTTGCATTATTAATACACACTAAATTGGGAATTAACACGATCATTAATACACATAATTTTACCATTTATTTACCTGACGTTTCGACTGGGGTAAAGCAACTGTGGTCGCGGGCTGACTAGAATAGCGATGTCTTCTCGCCGTATGGGAGGTAGATTCTTCACTCACCCTCATTTTATTACACAGGTACACAGTTAGTATACTGCGTGGCTGTACTTGTCGCGAAAATAATATTATGATGGTGGGTGAAGATTCTACCTCTCATTAGGAGTGAAGACATCGCTGTACCAGTCAGCCTGTGACTAGACTACGGTCAGTGTAACCCGGTTGAATCGTCAGACAAAAAGTTAAAATTGTATCAACTTTCTTAAAGAACCAAAAAACTTCATCATAATAAACCGCCGACCAGCCGTCGGTTTCCGTCCGTAGTGTACGACTTTTGATTTAGGACTTTTAAAAATCCTTTTTTTTTTTTGTCCTTCTAAACAAATTTTATCGGATCATTTTTACGCCTTCGCGTTCCGTTTACCTGTAGCAGACTGGAAAAACAATGGAGAAAATTTTTCGTGGCACGCGAAAGGATAAGGGAAGTCGGAAAATTTTCATTCTTTGCAATAGAATTAGAACAAAAGTTGCTCACTATGATGTATAGCATATATGATTACAAGGCTATCCTTGAGTTACAGGGCACTTATACATCTTATCATTATCGTTGTGGTCAAACTCAAAACCATAAGCTAGCACTTGAGCTGTCAATCTCTCCAATCACAACATAATGTCGATTAGAGACCGTGTCATGGTAATAATTATCGTACTAGCTACTATATAATTGCAAGCGCATGCAATTGCAGTATAGCAAATGGTTTGCATTTTACTCTATTAGGTCTATGATTCACAACACCAATGTCAAAGTTGCAGCTGGCTTTTGACATCAATAAAACACAAAAGTATTTTGCACGCGGCAAAATTTCAATGAAATTTGATTTGTCATTAAAAACATGACTTAAGCCACTCTAAAGTACATTAAGCATTTTTAAAATTTTATAGACAGTCCTAGAGATTACCTTCTACAGACATAAATGCGTACTTTGTAATTAAGTAATATCTAATTTTACAAATTTTAAGACAATACAAGCATCGTATGTAGGTATGGAGTCAGTAACACTCTCTAGATATGGGGGGAACCGAAAGGCTTACTAGGGGAATTAGAACTGGAAAGGAGAGTGATGGGCTAAATCAAGTTTTACTACTAGACTCACCATAGAGTGCCATCTTCTAACAAAGTTTGAAGAACAGTATGTTAAAGCGTGGGCGGGACTAGACTACTAGTGGACAAAGCTTCAGCCTAAACAACTCTTAAATAGTTACTGCAGTTAGAGGCCTTCTTGGGCAGAGAAAACAGGAAGCAGAAAGGTTCTGCCGCCACTCTTTAGATTCCATAAACCAAGCCAACTTCAGGCTCGAAAAAACAGCTAATGTTTATCTTTTTTGAGAATGTGTTAGTTTAGTAAGTGCCATTTGCTATATGCTACCTAGGAGTAAGTAGTAACTATTTCTAACTAGACGTTAGTTACAGATGAGACGAATACCAAGAAGTTTTTGTCAGTTTGATTCTAACATGTTCATCGAAATGCCTCTGAAGGATAGAACCAACGGCATGAGTCTTCTCAAACAAAAACACTAGTCCAACAGTCGCGTCGGCTCATTTCGCCAACCTCCTACGCTTCCACACATTGGGAACTTATGGGAACTGTTCCTCATCATCTTTTTTTATTGCGCCAGACAAAACACCATGGTCTCGAAGCAAGCAATTACATCACTCTATTAACTTAGCTAGCTCTTAGCGATAAGACCGCCTTAATTAAACATCTTTCTGTAAACATCAACTTTAACTTATTTTCTTCGTACGGTAGGCAATAAAGAATATAATTAGGTACTCGTATCCATCTTTAGACAATGATTTTGTTTTGCCCAAGTCACACTTAAATAACACTGAGAAGCAAGTTTTATTTTTTTCTTGAATTGATTCGACTTGGACGCAACCCTTGATCAACGTTGAGGACGTTAATCTCAATCAGACCACTATGACGTCATTCAACATGCATAATCTTTAAAGCGGTTTGCTGCTTCTAAACCCATCACCACTTCTTGCAATTCCATTAGAACAATGGTAATATTTAATCACACTTGTTATGTAAAATATGGTAATGTAGATGTATAATGAATAGATAATATCTCACGATCAACTTACATCCATTTATCATTTATAACGCGTAACGTTGATGCATTTTATCCTTGGGATTGCATTTAAATGCACTACCTATGACTTTGCACAAAGAAATCTTCTGATTAAGAAGAAAATTGCATCATCAATGGTGCATATAAAGACTCCTGCATGAATAAGAATAAGAACGTTTATTGACAATGGACATCACGATAACAACAGCTACGCAGTCAGCACATACACAACAAACTAAAAAAAATACAACAAATTTAAACACAGAGACTAACACAGAAATGAACCATCTTTCTTTTCAATAATAACTAAATTACTTACAAAACTCCTTAGGTGCTCGACCTTCGCAATGACTTTGTGCTTCACCAAAGCATCCAAGTTGTCTTTTAAGAAATTAACACTGCTACTCGTACTTAAATACCTACAACAACTTTCATAAATGGACCAACATAAAAATCGCAAAAAAAACTTCCCTACACTAAATATCGACTGTCTGTATTATTTATTTGCTTCCTATGGTTATTACAGAGGTAACTTCTCCTAACTTTAGCAAAACCTATGTTAAAAGAGGCCCGGTCTTTCACTTGTGAATTACATGCTTATTAGTACTGGTTTTACTCGTACTGATATTAAACAAAGGGAAAAGTAAAAGTAAGTGTTTTATGGGGTATTATGTTATTTGACTTCTTTTTGTTGAGAATCGATGTCGCTCCATTTGGAGCAGAAATATCATTCTCAAAAAAATGATTATTAATAAAATTGATCCTTAGTAGTTATTTAAATATTGTGTATTTAAAACATTTTTGTAACTATACCCAGTTGCACTTAACCTGATTAAGGTCCTAATCAAAACAATCACTAAACCAGTTGTCCAGTACAATTCAAGTCCTAGGGCAACTAGGCAGTAAAGCACAGTGTACACAATATAGAAAAGACAGTAACAGTAATCCCGCTTGCACACATAGAAACACATAAATTTCAATAAGCGTTAAGGCCCGTGTAGTCGCTAAATGTAAACTAGCATGTGGTTTTAAAAGCCTATTACTCAAGCCCAGTGTGTCAGAAAAATAGATTTAAAAAATTCTAAGAGTTGTCAAACCTTACACAACATTTGTTTCTAGTATTTATACTTAATAAAACAAATTGAAATCATTAAAAACCAACAAAAAAGATGCATTTTTTCTTTTTTCTTTTTAACCGCTTGACCGATTTAATTTGTTTATGCGTCGACTGATAGGCAAACATAATAGCTACAAACTGAGTATAGGATTTTTGATTCAAACAATGCGTCCATGCGAAAAGAATAATTTTCCTTAATTTTCGCTACCTAAAGACGCAGCAACTGTGTCGCAACAGCCACGTTTCATTGCGCGCTGTTATGAACCGTATTTGAATGAGTTTTCATGCGATATTTGTACTAACATTCGTTTAGTCGCTAATTTAGAGGCACTACTCGACTTGAACATTAAATTCCCGTAAAAAAATTGTCAGTAACTTAATTTCAGTCTAATCTCGTTAATAATCTATACTCGTATCTCGGTAATAATATTGGATACTAATAATATAAATGAGAACTCGCTAAACTAACTCTGTCTGTCTGTCCACCTGTTACATTTTCACGCCTAAGCTAAGCCTAAGATGTATCATTGCTTATCCTAGGTTGTATTAATTAAAAGAAAGAAAGAAACGTTTATTCGACACACAAGAGAAAATTAAATACACATACACAAATACACAAAATAATGTCAGACAATCAGATGTGTCGAAAAGGTGCCATGCTCAGCATTTGTCGTGACAGCCATGGACTTATCACGACGCTGATTTTCGGCGGGAACCTCCGACACTGGAGCGTGCAGCGAGTTGAGAACAGTTCTTAAAATTTAAGGTATTATCTTATTAGTTGTCTAGTTAGTATCAGAAAAGTTTGCAGCTACTGAACCATCCTAGGCTGTATAAAGGTAGGTCTAGGTTCTAGGTCATTGCTAGCCACCGGCTCCACTTTAGGCGAATTAGTAACATATTTTCAATAATGATGCATTTGCTATGTAGCACAAGGCGGTTCATGCCTATTGCCAACCTGTTAAGTAGGATTTAGTGTCATTATTAAATAATTATATATTTCTTAATTACTAAAGAAACCAGTTCTAAAAGGATTCCTATTATTCATAGCAAAGCTTAAGGTTAACGATGCCATTCGAATAAAAGTAGGTGTTATTATTAAAATAATTATAGTAAGTATTATTATTATGCTATTAAAACATAAAGAATATCTTAAAGACATAAATAGCCATTTGTCTTTAAATAATATTCAGCTATTCAATCACTTAGCAAAGTGACAAAACGTAGGTAACCTTGTGTTTGTTACATGGAGCACATACCTACAGAATAAAAATGCCATTAATTTTTTTTTTACAAAATCTTGCGCTATATTTGAAATCAGTATCTATATTGTTTAGTATGGGCAAGAGTTGATAAGACTCGTTATTTCAATTTATATATTATTTTATTATTATTTATTTAGTGATTTTTCACTTACATTTCATACCTAATAAATAATAAATAAATTGTTTTCACAATGACACCAATTATCTATTTAAACCTAGGTCACACTATAAGTTTTGCGTAACTTAAAAAAAACAACATGTTATAACCAAAATATTATGTTTATTGCTTTTCAAAATACTCTCCTTTACATTTTAAACATTTTTTCATGCAATCGAACCATTTTTTAAAACAGGAGGACCACAAATCTGAAGGCATGTTTTTTACGTGCTGATTGAACGCTATCACTGCCTCTTCGGAGTTGGTAAAAGTAAAACCTCTCATCAAATCTTTGATTTTGGGGAAAATACAAAAATCACAAGGTGCTAGGTCGGGGCTATGCGCAGGATAGGTGACGAGTTGTACTTTTTCGGAAGCTAAAAATGACTTTGTTTTGTTGGCCGTGTGTGAAGAAATGTAGGAGAACGCGGCGTTTGGGTCGTCGTTCGCGAACTTTTTCTAACACCCTGGGTAAACAAATGGTAGAATACAGTGCCACTTTGATGTGTGATAAAAAATAATTCACAAATCATTTCCCGCCAATTGTTTTTTTTTAATTACTAAGAAGGTTGCAACGTTTAATAAAATATAATATTCGAAATTCAAATAGTTGAGATTGATCCGATTGATTGATTGATGATCCGAGCTAGAAGTGCAAAACTTTAAGTGTGCCCCATGTATATATATTATCTAGCCCTAAACCAAAGATTTCAAATCAGTGCCCAAACTAAGCAAAGCTTGTACTATGGCAACTAGGTAACAAATAAACATAATTAAATACTTTTATAAACATCCATGACTTAGGTACAAATGCTCGTGCTCATCACACATACATTTGCCCCTTGCGGGATTCGAACCCGCAACCGCTGGCTTTGTAGTCCGGAGCACGAACTACTACAAAACCGAACGGACGTCAAAAAACACAGTATCAAAGTGACGAGACCTATCAACTCTCGACCATACTAAACACCGAGTCGGACTCGCCCACCGAGGGTCCCGTACAATTTGTAGGTAATAAATAATTCAGGAATCGAGTCTCGCAGTTTTTTCGAGCTTTTCCCGAAACTTTAAATAAAGACTATAGTTAATTTTCTTTAATTACAAATGTATAGTAGTAGTCTTTGAGGATATTCATCATCATCATCATCATTACAGCCATAGAACGTCTCAGCCCCGAATAGCAGAATAACTAATAAAAAATCTGAAATATTCACAAAAAAAGAGGCGGTACGAAGTTCGCCGAGACTGATAACTAGTTCAAATATAAAAACAAAGTCGGGTTAGTTACACCATTTATAAGTCAACAACAGCTGAACCGATTTTTATGATCTGTAATTTGTTGGATTCGTGTGAGTCCCGAATAGCAGAATAACGATCAAAACTATGTTTTTTTTTTTAGTAAAGAAGCGGTATGAAGTTCGCCGGGACAGCTAGTAGGTAATAAAGAAAAAAAACTGATCAGCTTAGGGTGCTACTAAATCCCAAAAATATAAATATATGTTTTTTGGAAATTGTAGTTACCTATACGACTCTTGAGATTTCATATCTTCTGTTGGCACAGTAACCGAGCTGTGTCGTGCGGCTAATCGCACGCCAATTCGCACAATCCAACTGCTTTGATAATATTATATTTAGTTTTAAATTCTAATGTCGAACTAATGTGAATTTATTTTAATTATTAAGTAAAATTTACGACGCTCTAGGTTGCCGAAGTACCTATTTTATTTATTTATTTTGATAACCGACATTAACATTTAATAAACTTATATACAAATTAATAGACGTTAATGTACTATAATACGTAATGTATTAATCATTTTTGGTCAACATATAATTTATTTTAAAATTGACTTGTAAAATGACGTATCTAAGTGTACTGTATTACCTAAAGATGAAATAAATGAATATGAATATGCTTTGGCTTTGGATAAGAAATTACATGAGTTGTGCAAAAGGGGCGCACTAAGAGAGTTATCAAAATTTGCAATTTGCAACCGAATTCTAAGCGAGGCATGAGAACACGCCGCGAGTGCGCGGAAGAATTTGGAAGGATTCACGTCGTTATTTGCAGATTTTTGTAATGAGGCTTCAACAGTTGCAGTATTTATTTATTTAAGGTTTAAAATAACAAGTAAAAGTATTTACATATTATATTATGTAAGTAGTAGAACCGCAATACGCGCGCGCGCATACTATGCGTGCAGGTCGCGCGTTTGCACATTCGTCAGATTTCTATATGAGCACTTAGGATCTTTCGACGCATCTCAGAGAAAATAGCTTGCTTGCGTGATCCATTCAAGTACTTATGTTAAACTTAACTAGTGACACATTATAATCTTAATTCATCTAGCTAACAGATGAAATTAAGTTCCGTCACACGACAGAAAAAGACAGTAGGTTTTTACTAAATCAAAACCATTTTATATCACTACAATTTCTCACTGCGGTAAGATTGACAATTGACATTGACAACAAGAAAGGTTTTTACATATGCCATAAAAAATTAGATTTCATTTTTCGAAAAATTTTTCAAAAAATCTATCGACGACAAAGAAGCAGTTGTCGAGGCATTTTGTCTGTGAAGCGAATTGCAGCATATTTATTTGAGTTGCAGCTAATATTTTACATCCACCTACACCACAAATGAACCCCTTAGCGAAACGAAACATAATAAAAAAAAAATTCGTTCCGTTCGGGGTTTCACAGATTCAAATCATTTTCATTGTTGTGGTGTCATCCCACGTACTACTGGCGTACTTTTTACGGACATACTTACCAATTTATTTAAAGCTTCTAAAAGAGAGGAGAAGTCATCATCATCATTTCAGCCAAAGGACGTCCACTGCTAAACATATGCCTCCCCAGTGATTTCCAGATTGGCCGGTTGGAAGCGACCTGCATCCAGCGGCTACCTGCACCCTTTACCAGGTCATGTGATTGTGCTTTTTATTTTAATTAATTATTGTTGTGTGTGTCTAATAAAAACTTTATCTCTCTCTCTCTCTCTCTCTTTAATGAACTACGCATAATGGCATGGAGATTACAGCAGTTGTCCAGAAATTAATAAAAGAACCAATTGAAAACTGTCGTGTAGTGGTATCAGAAGGCCAAGGAGATGACGTGGAATAGAGCGGAACTACCAACACGTACATAGCTCTTAGAGTATAGAGTTAGTAATGATGCTGACTCTGACTGAAGTGGCAGTGGGCTGGTCATTTGCAGTAGAACCGATAACCGATGGGGTAGACGTGTTCTTTAGTGGAAACCGCGACTAGGCAAGCGCAGCGTGAGGCACCGTACGACAAGGTGCAGCAACAATATAAGCAAGGCTGATGACCTGCAGACGACTGCCGTGGGCTGATTATGACGACCCTGAGTTTATAACGCAAGAGCCACATGCATGAATTAATACGCGTTGTGGCAACGCATGATCATCTTATTGCCTGCATGCCTTTCAAGACCGAGCTTACTGTTCACTGTGCGTATTGTGACAACCGACAAAACAATCCAGCCACAACAAATAATTACCACTGTCATTGTTTAAAGTCGACTTAAAAAATGCACAAACCAGCAAATTATCTAACACATGAGTAGATAAATGGGTTAATTGTTATCTAGTCTGTGGGAAATAGACTCGTTTCTGATTTAGTTAGCAGAATAAGTCTATTGTAAGGGTTAAGGTTCAGGGTTACAAATAACGGCTTCTTTTACATAAAGAAATCTTTACTTAGTCATAATAAGAGAAGTGATTTGCACATATTAATCGTATTCTTCATTTCTCTGCCCACCAGACACTAAACTGCAGTAACAGCAAAATAACAATTGCGAGCAAACGCCATTTCAAGTTAAGAATTTGATATAAAAAATAATCAGATGTATAAACAAAAAAAAATGAATCCAGAAATGTTTTATAGGAGTAGGTTCACACGTCTTAACCATAAAAAAATATATATCCTTATAAATAAATTTATTAATGGCCATTTACTATTTTGGCGCGAATTACTGCACCGCCTTTTTTATAAAAAAAAACATTTAAACTGATTAAAACGCAGTATAAAGTAGCATTACTGCGTTTGGATTAGTTGTTTTGTCAAGAAACCCAACTAACTTGCAGTAAATTGAAAAAAATACTGCACGTTAGTTGGTTTTAAAGAAAAAAAGTGTTCGTTTTACTAGTGCAGTAAGAAAAATAGCTAGGTAATACTTTAGAAAACGTTTATTTTTACGTAATTAATAACAATAATTCAACTTAATGAAGTAAAAATCACATATCAAAAATAAAAAACTTCTTCTAATCCAAAAAAATGTGTCAGTTTTCTCATAATAATAACATCAAGATACTAAATGTTTAATAATCAAATATACTTACTCAAAGTAGGTGCGTATTTTTAAAAGTTAGACATTATCTTGAGATCAACGTTACAGTAAATTTAAATCGAATACATAATATCACACACTTACAAAAGTCTACATAGGTAAGTCTTAAATAATTAATATCTAGGAATAACTTGTTACTTTTAACAGTTTAATACGCTTCAAATAACATTGGTTGAGTTTAGCTTTTGAAGCCTCTTTTTATTCTTACTACTAGGTTTAAAATAATAAAAAAGTATGTATCAAAATCTAATGCACAGCCAGTCTCATCATTTATGTATCATTATAAAACAGTCTTATAACTATAAAATTGTAAAAAAGATACTCAATTGCAAAAATGTACTGTTATTGAAGTACAATCTAATTAAAGTTACCTACACACAATGATCAAAACAGACCAGAAAACATATTAAGTTTTTTTGATGTACATAATAATAAGTCTTAAGTTACATTTAAGGCACATTATTTCTTAGAATAAATCCGTCAAATCCTTTGAACATAAACAGAATAATCACAGACTCTTAGTAATAAAATATAACACTAAAAATTCAACACTATTCATCAATATCAAAAATTGTTCTTCTGGTTCTTGTGGTGTAGAACAAACAGAAACTTTTTTCCAGAAGATCAATCTACTTGGTGGAATAAGTGGCCCTAGTACCTTTAAGACATTTTGTTTCCTTTCAACATCAACGCCTTTAGGAACAGTTTTTGCAGTAAGGTTAGGCAAGGTCTTTGATTTGAGACAAGATAGTCCTTTGAATTCTACCTCATCAAAGTTCTTTTTGTAAAAAAAACTGTAACTTCCCCTCTTTACCATAAGATGTACAATATCTTTGATGTATACCCGGTTTCCATCCCTATCCTTGTTTTTTTTTCTGTGCAATATGAGATTTATAATTAATAAAATCTTTTATTTCCATATATTAGACTTCAACTTTCCCCGATTTCAATGAATTTTCAACAGCTTCTAAAAAGTCTTGATTATCATAAAGCTTACCCTTTTTGTCCATCGACTGCTCTACAAAATGATGGAAGGAATCGGCGGACATAAAAGTATGGCCTGGTTCGAAAAGAAATCTCTAAACTGTTAACTATACATACCAAGAATGTAAAAAAACACCAGTTTTTATTTTGTGCCGAGCTTGATAGAATTATCAAGCCATAAAATGATGTGCTCTACATCACGGTTATTTAGTAATAATGCTCTAAATGTACTGGTAATATCCTCTTGCTTCGTACCTGACACCCCTTCATGCCAAACTGCTGCAAACACATGACCTTTCTTGAAGTTTCCTAGGGGTACAAAGGTTTAATTGTACGCAACAAGTCTGGGACAGAACAAATCTGACTTAAAAGTATCAATGCGAGGTAACATTATAACTTTTTGTAGGTCCACAGAAACAATTACAGTATTAGGCTGACTATTCGCCTCTGAGTCTGCATCGTACATTTCTCGGGCCAGTGTATACTTGATTTTGTGCTGAGCATAGGTATTACATATTTCGCAATTGGTACACGGTTCTTTTACATGATCAAGGTTATGAAGGTTGAAGATTTCACATGTCTCGCATTGTTCGTGGCCGAGGCCGACTCCAAACATAACTGATTATAAAGTTAAAATAGGCATATAATTGATATTTTCGTTTATTGTCCTTTAATGTTCTTGGTTTGAAGTGGTTAAAATATTATTTTTTATGTTTTAGTTTTGAAGTCGGTTTTAGTTTTTTGTTTAAAAATAATTTTATTATTTTTATTTTTAGTGTTTAGTAGCATAAAATAAAATTAAGACTCCTGACGCAATCACCAAAAGAATTTAAAAGAATAAAAGCTAGCGGTCTATACGGTATTTTAAGATTCATCCCCTAACTCCTAACTAACTAAGAGTTGTACCTTCCATCATTAGCTCAGCAACATAAGATGATGAGTATCAGACGTAAATGCATGAATAGTTTTAGAAAATATATAAAACACATTATGCGTCCCTGTAAAATTTGAGGGTTGCCCTCGATTTTTCTGGGATCCCATCATCAGATCCCGATTTGGTGCCAATGGAACTACACAGGAAGCACCAGCTTTCAAATAAAAAAAGAATTATAGACGTGACCGGAGCGCACGTCCACCTCGTGAAGCGTGCTCACTGGGGTGACTGATCAATCATACACAATCGAGCAGTATCTTTTCGGAAGCTCTGTTTCACGCTTCATAAACATTTCAAAACAACCAACTAAAATGCAGTAATTACTACTGTTACTACATGAAGCTAGTTTATGAATAAACGTTTATCTATTCAAAACTGATTAAAATGCAGTAACAACGCTTGATACTGCGTTATAATTGGTTTGACCTACTATTATTTGTCAAACTTGATCCCAATTAAAACGCAGTATATAAAACATTACTGCACTTTATCTGGGAATAACCAGATGTGTGTCACTATGTTATTCAAACTAATCTGCAGTAATGCTGTATTTTACTGCATTTTAGTCAGTTTATAATAATTAAGGAGTGTTAAGTATTCACAACTAAAATGCGGCTAGCTTTGATTTTACTGCATTTTAGTTGGGAGTTCGTTACAATTAATATTTTTTTTCTAATTGTAGTAAAAATAGTTTATATGGAGGTAAATTTTACTGCATATTAATTAGTTTTTTATTTTTTTTTACAAAAATATAAAACTATCTAAATGGCCGTAAAGTTTGATTGCTTACTGCATTTTAGATAGGAAACCTTAAAGATTCGTCTGCACTATAATATATACTGCATTTTAGTTGGGAAACCACGCTAAATTGTTAATATTATTGGTTTTGCAGTAAGAGTAAAACTGTTAAATAAAAACCACCTAGTTGTCCGAGAGAAAAATGGGTTAATTCAGCAGAAACCTTATGAAACCCGCTTTCAGAATCACTAATAAAACGAAAAATCATCCAAGGGCTATTACTGCACTTTAGTGTCTGGTGGGCAGTTCTGACGATCGCGTCCCTAAAGGGCTTCGCAGATTTTCTCATAATTTCTCGCCATGTTGTCCGGTTTTAAGCTTCTCTTAGGGCAGTGAGAGCAGTCACCAGAGGCCCAATTACCGCAATTTGACAATCGTATCAATCTCTCTATCTCGCGCAATCTGGTGTCGATCCGCTCCCAGTAACATTACGATGCCACGAGGGTGTGTGGCAACCCACATTATATCTAACTTTATGTATGTTAAGTAAGCTGGATGCAAACGGCCCAGAGCCTATGTCGAACAGTGGACTTGATTACTATGATAATTAAGATAAGATTACACTTTATACTCACATTCTGGTATAAGTCCAGCTGATATTCCGACATCAGGGCTCGGAGTATACGTCGCAGCTTCAGTACCTGTCGTCATGGCAACGCAGACTGCTGCCAGGAACACCATGCCAGCGGATTTTGGTATTTTCCTGGAATATTTTAACAAACTCTATAAGTAAGACGTTGCCGATTTATTATTAGTGTACAGACGTGAACACTTTTCTTAAATCGTGTTTTAACATAATCCTACATGAAAATACAATTTTGTCTTTGTAAAATGGGAAAGCTAACTGCACATTTAATCCGATAGATGTCGCATTGTGTTTGGTCTTACCCGTAGTGATTATTTGATCAATGGTTCTCTGTGACTGTTGCCACTGATCTATTATTCACTAAGTTTACTAAGGTTTACTAAACATTACTAAGTTGTCGAACGTGTGTCAAACTACATGTAATGTAATATACACAATAGTTATTGATTTAGACTTATTTAGTTTTAATACTAATGATATCACATGCGTGACCAAGCAGTTATTAGGGAACATTTTTTTTTATGCTAGTCCTAAGAACAAGTTGTTGTATTTGTGCACCAAATTGAGCCTTTTAGAAGTTTTGCGTAAAGTCACGTATAGTCTGTAATAAATGAAAACTAATAAAATTGGTATTAAACTGGACCGCATTATGCCAAAAACAGCTATTTATCTAAATATCTAACTAAGTATGTATTTATTCAAAGATACGTGTGCAGTGTGGGGACGGCCGTAAAGAATACACTTCTCCACCGCCAACAGGTGTGTCGTAAGAGGCGACTATTTCCTGTAGCACGAGACGAGTAGCAGCGTCTGCGAGCGAAATATTATAAAAAATTGCGCTTGCCAATCCGCCTGTCAAGCGTGGCGTGTATAAGCAATCCCCCTTTTCGGGGAGGCCTATGTTCAGCAGTGGACATCGTACGGCTGAAATGATGATGATGATTTATAAAAAATCAACTCAAAATCAACACAATTTAAAAAAAAAAAACACACCCTTGTACTAAATTAATATTACCAAATCAGTGCCCTTAGTATGTATCTCTGTATACAGGGTGTCCTGTTACTCAAAGATAACCTTATAACCACATATCCTATACATCATGGTGAACAAACTTTGGTGTTATGACTTTTGCAAATGTGCATGAAAAATCAACTTCCCATACAAAATTACCAAACAGCCGATCTATATAGTAGTTCCCTATATAAGTAAATTATTTAATTATTTTTTATTTCTCAAGTTTTATGCAAGCATGACAGTTACCCAATTCACGTACATAAAATTAATAATGAAATTTAACACCAACAGTATGTATAATATTTATAAGGGCCGATTTCTTAAACACCACACAACCCTCAATCGATGAATAAAATTGATACCCCAACACATTTTCTATGAAAACTGTCAACATGTCAAACCCCCCAAAGAAAAGCTAAAAGTTCACCCATCACGACAATCGAGTATTAGTTATGGTATTTTTATAGCAAAATAAAATCCATAACATTACGTACGGTAAATTCTGGTTTACGATTTATGACGTATTAAAAAAACTACTTACTAGATCTCGTTCAAACTAATTTTCCGGTGGAAGTTTGTATGGTAATGTACATCATATATTTTTTTTAGTTTTATCATGCTCTTATTTTAGAAGTTATAGGGTTCTCGCGCAAACTATTCAGTTGAGAAAAAAAAGATATTAGAAACCTCAATATCATTTTTTGATGAAAAAAAAAATTGAGTTTTATTTATTTTTTTAAAACTTTATTGCACAAACTTAAAAATGTACAACAGGTGGTTTTAGTTTTTAGTATGGGGAACCCTCAAAATTTATTGTTTTTTTTTCTATTTTTGTGTGAAAATCTTAATGCGGTTCACAGAATACATCTACTTACCAAGTTTCAACAGTATAGTTCTTATAGTTTTGGTAAAAAAGTGGCTGTCTCATACGGACAGACAGACATACATGACAAATCCATAAGGGTTCCGTTTTTTGCCATTTGGCTACGGAACCATAAAAACGGAACAATTTACGCAAAAAAAATGTATGAACAGGCAGTACGAAGTTCGCCGGGACAGCTAGTTTGTATTTAATATAATTATAGGTACATATTTTAAAAGTTATGTAAAAAAAACATATTTTTTAAAGTCATAGAACAAAAGTTACCATGATGTATAGATTATGTGGTTACAAGGTTATTCTTGAGTTAGGGGACAACCTTTATATGAAACTCCTGAAAAGTTCCTGACAGTTGATTTGACAGACAGATTGAACGAAAAAAGTTTTATTCGTCGTCAAATCTACTCTTCAACGCTTTACAATTACAATAACAATTACCACTATAATTTTTCTTTTTTATAGTTATTAACATGTTGACTATTGCAAATGGACATAACAAAAACAGTTTATCATTCTATAGTTTATGGCTTTAGTAATAAAAGTCGATACAGTGGGTTCACTTGGAAATATTATCAAACGCAAGAAAGCATGCAGTGATTCAGAGACAAGTCCGTCTCTAGATCAGAGGTACTCAAACCTATTTAGTCTACCGCCCACTCTGAAAATCATTTATTTTTCAATGCCCCCCAATGGGCAATATAATAGTCCATCAGTTGGATTAACAGAAAATATTGGACACGTATTTTTTCTTTTCTCAATCAAACAAAAAATGATGAAGATATAGTTCGTTAAAGTTCCGCGTAACATCACGCCCTGCTACACTTTTTAGCAAGGCGTGACGTTACGTGCTCACTTTGATGCGCTATCTTCTTCATTTTTTGTTTGATTGACCAAAGTCAAAATATGGGTCCAATATTTTTTGATAATCTAACTGATGGACTAAATAGAATAATCTTTTTTTGACCTAGGAAACTAGCCTATTTCACAACCCCCCTAAACGACTACAATATTCCCATTTTTTGGGCCCCTTACTCTAACCCTTCAGCGCCCACGAGGGGGGTTTTCGCCTACTTTGAGGCAGACTGCTCTAGATAACAAGTTCATTCGTTTTACCAAGATTACTCTTAAAATGAGGTGAGGGATCCAACATTATCTCAACAAATCTCATTTAAAGAGAGCGGGAATTATTGAAAATATTAATTAAAAATACAGACTTTACCTTATACCTTATATATTACAGATAATTTTTTGCGGTAAGTTCCATTTTCCCCGTAGTAAATTTGAATAGTTAAAAATCCATAGGGTAAATCTCACGTGAGGGGAAGGAAGAGGTCCAACTTACAAGAAAAAACACACCACGTAATTAATACGACGACCGTCTGGTGTAGTGGTTCGCGCTTCGGACTACAAAGCCAGCGGTTGCGGGTTCGAATCCCGCAGGGCTAATGTTTGTGTGATGAACACGAGCATTTGTACCTAAGTCATGGATGTTTATAAAAGTATTTAAGTCGCCATTGTACAAGCTTTGCTTAGTTTGGGGCTAGATAATTGGTGTATTTGTGAAAATAATTTATTATTTTGTTTATTATTATTAAAAATAGATGCTCAAAGGATAGGGCACGAAGATAATAATAAAACCACTAACTGCAGAAACGCCATAATGTCAACTACGCGGAAGATACTTCATTTTATTTAAATACCACTTACATTTGATTATGTGGTCTGTTTAATACAATGATTCAGTTCTAAAAATAGGAATAAATGACAAAAATAAGCCCATAAAACATAATGCTTATTATATTACTTCTTTCAATTGCATTCGCAATTGAAAGAAGAAAAACAAAAAACATTTTAATAATAAGGAAAATACGAGAAAAACACAAGTGATTAAGGGAAAAAAAGTTATGTTGCACATTTCATTTTGTATTTTTTTTTATTATTATCTGTGTCACAGATCTGTTTACTTGCATACGATGCTTATTAGCTTAATTATGCGAAGTCACCATTTAAAATAATTATGTTGGTGTTTTCTTTAAATGAAATTCCATAAAATGATATCAAAATTTCTGTTTAACGACCGTCTGATTTCCTTGTTGGCGTTTAAGACAAGAAAACTAGGGTTGCGGGTTTTAATTTCGCAAAGGGAAAATGTTTGTGTGATGAGCACGAGCATGTATACCTAAATTATGTATGTTACTTAGTATGTCTATCTGTTATCTGGTCGCCATAGTACAAGCTTTGCTTCATTAAGCTTAAAAACCACACAATTAAAGAAGATTGTGAAGTGCCGATACGCAACAGGAGTAAATATTTTTAAAAATGCTATCTGTTTCACACCGCTCTCCTCGTGCTATAGAGAGAGTTGTAAATCCTGGAGGTAATTGCACAAATTTTCTTTTTGGGGTTCCGTACCCAAAGGAAAAAAACGGGACCATATTACAATGACTCTTCGGTCTGTCTGTCTGTGTGTCTGTCATCCGGCTGTATCTCATGAACCGTGATAGGTATATACAGTTGAAATTTACATTGATGATGTATTTCTGTTGCCGCTATACAACAAATAGGTAGGTACTAAAAACATAGTAACTCCTTTACAAAAAACGTGATTTTTGCTTATTGTGTATGGATAATGGTACGGACCCATTCGTGCGCAAGTCCAACTTGCACTTGGCCGGTTTTTAATGTTTTTGAGATATTGTTTCGAGCGATAACGTTATTGACTTTCGATCATCGAAACCTCTAAGTGAGTCAATTTTGGCCTCATTAGATTTAATACACCACAATCTAGGTCTGTAAGTTTTTTTTTAGAAATTCAGTTGTTTTTTATAAATGATTGGAATTTTAATATCTACAATTTAATTTTTTTTAAAGTATAAATATTTCGATAATAGTAACTTATATCGTAAAATAATTTAATTACTATAAAAATATACATAGCTAGTATTTTATTTTTTATCTACAATAAATCCAAAGAATATGGAAATTGGACAATGTTTACGGGTTTAAAATGTGTCGTTTCTAATGATATAAGTCGCATCTCTACATCATAAATTTATCACATACTACACACTTCATGAAAGTCGAAAAAAAAACATCAGAAAAATTAAGAAGAAATAAACATAGATCTAGGCACCTACTCTTTATTGAACACCACACAAAACAAAGTACTTACAGGAAAAAAAAATGTATAACTACACAATTTAGGTCTTATCGCTAGAAACGATCTGTTCCATACACCATGTACCTTAAGGTAGAGGAATGGAAAGAATATAGCAGTACTCTAAAAGAGTGTCATAAATCATAAGTCAATAGATCTGATACAGCGACTTTTAACTTAGTTGTATATGCAAGATTAGTATGTAGTAAGCCTACTGTCAGTACTGTTACAGTATATTTACACTGTGCCACTATGTTCGCTACCAATTTAGTATACTAATAATGTTAGAAAATATGAAGTTTATTTCTATAGACCAAACAATGTATCATTGTTTCCTCTATTTCCCGAGAGGGGGACACTGCATTGTATGCGTGCTGACATCAGTTCATTATGCATAAGGACGTCCAATAATCGTGGCAAATTTACTAATTAATTAATATAAAAGATCCAATTTTGTTACGACGACCTCCGTAGCGGACTTGGTGTCGCTATCTCTGAGGTCCCGGGTTCGATTTTCGGTCGGGTCAATGTAGAAAACGAACTTTTCTATGTCGTCTCGGGTCTGGGTGTTGTGGTACCGTCGTTGTTTCTGATTTCTAAAACACAAGTGCTTTAGCTACTTGCCTTTTCTTTTCCCAATATAGCGGATCGGCTGTAATTGCAGGTTGTGTGAAAAACTTTTTTTTTAGATTTTGATATTGGTCGCAATCCCATAATTAAAGTTTTTGTATGTGAACAGTAGAATCACCGCCTAAAGTAAATTAACTAACATAAAATGGGCTAGTTTCCTAAAAAAATCTAATTAGTAATCTAATCCACTGACGGTGGATTAACAGAAAATATTAGACACGTATTTTTTCTTTTCTGAATCAAACAAAAAACGATGAAGATATAGCCCGTTAAAGTTCCGCGTAACGTCATGCCTTGCAACACTTTTTAGCAAGACGTGACGTCACGTGCTCACTTTGATGCGCTTTATCTTCGTCATTTTTTGTTTGATTGACGAAAGACAAAATATGGGTCCAATATTTTTTGATAATCTAACTGACGGACTAAATAGAATAATCATTTTTTGACCCAGGAAACTAGCCCATTGACTTTACATTTAAATGATGGCTATTTCTTGCGAAAAATTACCTAAATTATAATCTTTCTGAATGAGTAGTCTAAAATTAATTAAAGAATTATTTCTTGGTAACGTTAATATACGTACATTATCAAAATCAAACTAAATCTATTTGTTACTTACAGGTCCTACTTTTGTGTAATACACATACATAAGAGATATATTATATTATATTAATCAAAATTATTTTATAAATTATATCAGAAACAATTTTTTAGTAAAAATTTAAGTCAATTGGTACAAAAAAATCGTTAATACATTTATTTTCCTTGCCTAATACTCGTTTCCAAATAGAACAATTAAAAAACGTATAAAAATTACTAAAACTAATACAGAAGTAAGCTTACCAATCCATTTTTCGTAGAATGTCTTCATAAACTCAACATTTCTAAGTATTTTTGTTTCACCATAAATCGCGCGTGTTTTTCATTAAACGAACATAAGATGTTTTATAAATATTTTTAAATGAGTCCGGTATAATTATGTTACTTGTCACTAAAACATTAAAAACTCCAAATAATCTGCCAGCCAGTGTTTTTTTTTAAATTACATTTCACTCCGAACCACATTACGCAAAAACTTCTAAATTAAAAAACGTTAGCCGCCAGCGTGCGTTACACCACGCATGCGCGCGACTACAGTGCAAGTTTAAGGACACGAAGGGACTCGATCAACTCGTGCGCAGGTCAGGTTCATGCCAAACGTCACCAGCCATTGAAATGTAAGTTGAATTTTTATTAAGATCTGCACTGAATTTTAAGTTCTCACATGTAGTGGTGAACGCATTAGGTGATATAAATAGTAAATAATAGTGTTCTGAACAGTGTATTAATATATTATTATATTCTTGTGAATTTACGTAGTAAAAGCGAATAAATTACCCAAAAGTATAAGTACCTAAATTTGCATAAATACGTAGGATAATATTACAGTTGAAAAACATTTTGAAGGTGGCCGTTTTTTAAAGTTTAAAGTGGTGGAGTTTTTTAAAGTGTCAAAATACCTATTATAGATTAAATTGCAACAAGATTTTGCAACAAACTAAATATTTTGGATTTTAAACAACATCTAAGATAAATCTAAAATTTAACCTTATCTGCACTTATCCAGCTAAACATCGAATTGGGCTTAGTCTTTTTGAAGTACCGGTGTGGTAGCGTTTTGAATTTGAAGTAAAACTTTTTAGTTATTTACACATTATTAAAGACAAAATCAGATAACTTTACTTGATTTTTAACATAAAGTAGGTACTGGTATAATATTATTTATTTATAAAAATATTCCACTGTTGCACAAAGCGATTTAAATATTATCCATACCATTGATTGATGATAAATGATAATACCGTAGTCGTCAGTCCATTCTCCAAATATAATGTTAACATTGATATCATCTCTTATCATTCACTTACGGACTTGATTTTTAATGTGCTAGTTTTGAAGTTACAGACCAAAAAAAAAAAAACATTTTTTTAACAACAAAAATATTTAACAAATTTTCTACTGTGAATCGTAGGTCTTTTTTAATTATTATTGCTAGCTAATCTTTCTAGCTTTCAAATAAAACTACTTTGAAAAAATTACACCGTTTACATAAAGAGAAAATAATTTAAAAACGAAACATGGGAATTTTACCAAAAACAAAAATTAAAATGCTATTTTTGAAATAGTTTACATTTTTTTTTTTCGATTTTTTAACGATATTTTTTTTTCTAGTATCCGCACATTTCGTTTGATCAAGTGTAAAATTAACACATTGTTTATTGACGACCGTCTGGTATAGTGGTTCGCGCTCCGGACTACAAAGCCAGCGGTTGCGGGTTCGAATCCCGCAAGAAAGAGGCAAATATTTGTGTGATGAGCACGAGCATTTGTACCTAAGTCATGGATGTTTATAAAAGTATTTAAGTATGTTTATCAGTGATAAACATGAGCTTTGCTTAGTTTAGCTAGATACATAGTGTGATTGTGAAAACAATTTATTTTTTTATTTATTTATATTCTTTAAAAAAAAATTTTTTTTAAAATCGTTTATTAAAATACAAGAAAAGCAGATACATTCTTAACAGTACAACTTAAAACTATACAGTGCAAGGAGTTACCTTTGCCTGAACTAGGTAGAACCTGTGCTTCTTTACATCATAGTGAACAACTTTTGTTTAAAAATATACACATACATTTTTAGTTTTTCAAAAAAAAAAAATAGGCTGTTTGGTAATTTCGTTTAGGAAGTCGATAAATAATGCAAAGTAGAAGTCATAGAACAAAAAGTTGTTCACATTGATGTACAGAATATTATGTGGTTACAAGGTTATTCTGCCCCCCTAGCATGTCTACCAAAACACGACATGATATGATATGATATAGCGATATAACAACACCAACTTTAAAAATATGATAGATATAGCCGCTATTTTGAATTTTTATCGAAACAGCGATCTTAATAAGTGACGGCGATTCAACATGGCGGCTATATCTATCATATTTTTAAAGTTGCCTGCCTAGCATGAACACTAAAAACACGATATGATATGATATAGCGAAATATCGATACCAACTTTAAAAATATGATAGATTTAGCCGCCATTTTAAATTTTTATCGAAACAGCGATCCTAATATGTGACGACGATTCAACATGGCGACTATATCTATCATATTTTTACAGTTGGTGTCGATATTTCGCTATATCATATCATATCGTGTTTTTAGTGCTCATGCTAGGCAGGCTGGTTACGGGACACACCCTGTATAACGTGATTACTTGACATTTAGTTACAAAGTGCGAAATTTTGAAACGAGTTATAATAAAATTAAAACGTGTTGCAAATAGATGAAATAATACACGAGAGACTATTAAAAAGGTATAATATATTTTTATTACATTAAACATAGTATTTTAGCTAAAATTTTAGACAATCGTTTCATGTAGTACTAATTTATTCAACTAAAACCTGCTTGCATCATTTGTTAAAATGGTAAAAAAGATTGAAAGAATGCATATTATAATTTATCATATGACGTAGACAAGAGGCGAGTAAGCCGGACTGGAAAAACAAACTTGTAGTCCCAAACTTCAGATTGGCCAAAACAAGTAATTCATTCTTGGGTAATTGTATAATTTTTTTTAATAATATACCTTACAATGTTATCGAACTTCCTATTAATAAATTTAAATCACATGTCAAAACTATCCTAATGTCAAAGGGGTATTACAAAATTCAAGACTATCTTGATGACAATAATGTATGGTCAGTCCAGCCTGCACTAAATTGATGTACCTACCTGTTTATTTTGATTTATATTTTTTGTGTGGCAGCTAGTGGCGACTGAGTTTGTTTCGGCGTTTCTTCTCAGCACTTGCCAGATTGACTGTGTCTTGTCTCGAAGCGCTAGTAGGACCCAAAAAATAAGGAGACATGTTCTGCCCCATTTAAGCCAATAATGTTATTATTGACGTTCATAAGTGGCAGTTTTCTGCCCTAAATTGAATAAATGATTTTTTACTTTAACTTTGACTTTGACTTTGATTTCTGTAACACTAGTGCTTTAGCTACTTACCTTAGGATCAGAGCTATATAGGTATGATATGTTGTCTAATATTTATTTATATATCATCAAAGGCAAGCAAGATTTCATGTAGCCACCGCGATGTAACCTAAGATACAAAGTAGGTAATTAAAGATCTATCATTTAAAGAACTACATTTTTTATATCGCATGTTTTTATATCGTATCAGTAATCAGTAGGTGATCCATACATCCTATTCCAAGCTTTTTTCTATTTGGATGACGTATGCGGTGAATTTCCATTTGTTTTGGAGCAAAAAACATCGCATTCTACTGCACAAACAAAAAAACTTTGTCTATGAGACCAAAATCGATGTTAAAAAAAACGAGTGCCACTCTTTATAATACCAAAGGCACAGAGCATAAAGAGATATTTTAACGTATAAAGTGATCGAAAAGTAAACGTGACTTTATGAGACATCGGAGAAGCTGTACCTGCGGCACATCGACAAAACTTCAAATTCGCGTTACGTTCCATTCAAAGCTAACCAATAAATCGCACACTAGGCCGTCAGACCACCTTTTTCTACGACTAATTGAATAGCTACGTAAAAAAGGTCAAAGTCACCCAAAGCGCAACTAAAACTATAAAGCGCGGTAAGCATGCGTACTTCACACACGCAACGGAAATCGCGTGAGTGTAAAATTATTCCAATGCACCAATTTGACTTGATTATTGCAATCGATCATGCCATGAGCGCTTTGTCTTCGACAGGCTAAGGCCGCGGCTGCACTGCTGGATCGCGTGGAAAAACACCACCGAGAAGAAAAAACACCAAGAGAAAAGAAAACATACGAACATAGTTTATGACCGCCTAAATTGTGCTATCCTAAGAGTGTGCGCGCATATCTAAGGATTTCATATATGTGACAAAAAAGTCACAGCGACAAAAGTCACGCGTGCGCGCAGGCTCTAAATGTATGTTTCTTCAGTGATTTGTTTATTTTGTCCGGTATACAATAAAAAGTATATACATATCTTATCATCATAAATATATAATAAATATATAAAATCATCATCATTTCAGCCATAGGATGTCCACTGCTAAACAAAGGCCTCCTTCCTTCAAAATTGGCTATCCCCACCGCCAATTGTCGCCACGCTTGGAAGATTGGTTGGTGAGCGCAGTTTTTTTTTACACAATGTGCGTCTAGGGCCGGTTTCTCAAAGCAACTACGATGTTGAGGTGCAGGTTCTGGGTGACATGGGTGACCTATCGACCGATGAATACGGTTCCCCGCATACGAGATGTAAGCCATACGTTACAGAAGCATATAGGCCAGGCGCTAACAACCAACGAAAAAGCGCCATCAATCGGATAAGAAATAATTCCTTAACCTTTTCAATTTGTATAGAGAAAATAATAATAGTACCTATTTAAGGACGGCTTTGTCTCCAACCTGCACACTCAGATACATCTTACAGTTCCTTTCAAGGACCCTTCGGGAATAAGGGTATTTGCACACTACAACCTTCTAAGTCTGTTAGTGCAAAGTAAAAATTAAACGACCGATTATTTAATGAAAAAACGTGCATATCGCACACCCAGTACAACACCGTATTATGTCGAAAAATCTCAAAATTGACTTATTTATAAATTTGAATAGGTAAAAATTTCCCGCGCATACCACGAAGACAGGAATATTTATAATTACAAAAATGTTCAGTAGATGGCGCGCTAACTCTCTGTTGGTGGAGATGCACTGTCAGAGTCACACCGCGAACACGAAACTATTTTCAGTTGCAACTTGTCCGCCTTAGAGAATAGCCCACAGATGCTTTACGCAAAAGTGAATTATTTAGTGATAATCCGGTGTTGTTGAGTGTAGTATTAAAATTACTGTGAATTATTTAGTTTTAATGCAGTGTTAGTGGCGTTGCTCATACTACTTATTTGATACTATTTCAAAATAGTACTCTGTTTTTGACGAAGGTATGTAAATATTTTTGTATTATTCCAAAATAATTTAGTATTGTTCGTCAAAGGTGAAAATCAGTGAAATGATGCACTATTGATGGTAGATGTAAATTATGTCCTATTTTAGTTAAATAATCATAATAAATATTTCTATATACTTAGGATTGTTACTTACATAATTAATTCAAATAAACAGATTTACAATTTAAATGGTTCTTTACAAACAAGAAGATATATATTTTTTTTTAAATGATGCACTATTGTTGGATTAATTTCTGTAATTATTATTTAATTGGCAGATAATGAAGGGTCGTGGTCTCCAGTTACTTCAAAAGGCTATGGAAGCAGCCACAGAAGAAACCAGATCTACTTTTCAACAAAGTAGCGTACAAAAGGATGCCGAAAATACATCCGTTGTAGCATCAACCAATGAGACGTCAGCGGTTGCAGCATCAGCTGATCAAGCATTAGATAGGCAGCTACCCGGTCCTGTTTTATCTGATCATAGCAATGATGAAGATTTTATAGATAATTCGGATACGGATCCTACTTTTACTGTGCTTGTTAAACAAAAAACACGTCCTCTTGTAGTCCCTAGAAGATCATCTTCTCGTTCCTCCTCAAGCTCTTTGTCTAGTTGCAGCTCATCATCATCAAGCTCCAGTAGCTCAACTAGTTCAACTGATGATGAATCGAATAGACCGGATCCTTCTTCTCAACAAACTACTACTTCGACAAACGCATCTGCCACTGCTTCTGCTGCTCCATCAACAAGCGAACCCAAGCTAAGTAGAAAGAGAAAACGGAACCCTGCTGGCTGGAAGTCTAAGATTGCTAAGACTTTACGGAATACAGGAAAAGCGTACGTTTCTTTAACAAATCATACAAAATGAGCGACAAATTCGTACACCTTGAATTGTAAAACTAAAATAGACGAAATGGTGAGACAAGACATTTTTAAACAGTTTTGGCAATTGGGTGATTTGGAGAAGCAAAGAGAATACATAGTAAGGCATGCACAAGAAATCAAACCAAAATATAGGTACATTACTTCTCAAAAGTTGAGGGCTTTGAACTCTGCTTACTATTTTGAGAAAGATAACAGGGTTTGTAAAGAGTTTTTTAAGGCAACGCTGAGCATTTGTGATAGATATATTAAGACAGCCCTTTCAAAGAAAATTGGTGATGGTTTTATGGAATCTGATGCACGGGGAAAGCACGGTAATCAACGAAAAATAGACTCTGAAATAAAAGAAAGTGTATCTAATTTCATAAATTCTATTCCTAGAATAGAGTCCCATTATCTGAGAGCTTATTTTGAAAATATTACGTTTTTATTCCTGTTTTATTTATCAAAATTTTTACAGTTTTTGTTTCAAATAACTGTTTAAATTATTTGTTTAATTTCTTTTCAATCCTCATGTAACAAGTACTTGTAATAGTGTATCCAATGAACGTAACTATTTTTTATTTCTTCTTTTATGATTAACAGAAGATTTTTTTGTGTTTTGCGATTTTTGTGTAATTATCAATACTGTGGCAGTACTTGTTTATATCCAAAATATATGTGCCTGTTGATTTTAGTAACATTTTGTCTTTTATTTAATTATTAATAGTTCCATTCCTAAAAACAATACGAATGATTCAGTATTGTCCATTAATCTAAATTAAAAAACAGTAGAATAATAGTGCATTATTTCAGAATTAATCAGTAAAAAGCACATAACTCGAAATAATTATTTTTTACTTTGTTCATTTTTGCTTCAACAGTAGATTATGTCAAAAATAGCATTAATTTGCTTTAACAAGGGATTTTGAATCGACTGAACTATAAAATGCTGGTACGGGTTGTATTCTTTACCTGTAATGTTCAAGACATTCGCGATAACTGTGACGTAGCATGAGATAACGGTTTTTTGTCAATTCTGAAAAATGAGCTATTTTGACTTAGTGCAGTGTTGATCTGGGTGTGCGATATTACGAGCGCATAAAAACATCCTCAAACCGTTTATTGCATTCATGTGGTGATAAATGATGTTCAAAGAGGTTTACTTACAGTACCATAACATGAACCCTCGAAAGGGCACCGCAACATTGTTAAAAACACTTAAAATGAAATAATTACAATTATCATTATTACTTAAATTAAATATACATCTACTAAAATTAAAATCACGTTCAATAAATTGTTAAGAATCATTTTCCTTGTCACTAAAGAACTCCTGCAGCGAGAAGTAGCATTTTTGAGAAAGGTACTTAGTCAGTTTATTTTTAAATAAGTGCATTAATTTTGACTGACTAGACTTGTAATTTTTCGCTCTTGACGTCCGCCATTTTATTTGCCCGGTATGTGCTGATTGTGTTGATGATCAAATACAACAACTTTACATATTGGACAAACGTCACAATCTTATAAAATAATGACACTTTTACACACATTTTCAGACAAATAATTATACCTATCTTAAGTAGGTAACTTGTTGTGCGTTCCCTGGAAATCCCGCTGGAGAAAATCAGACGCTCAGTCCAGACTTTTCTGATGAGATTTCAACTTTTTTTTTCTGAGTCTTAGGCACGGGACTTATAAAAGAAGCAATGGTGTACCACGGGTACGGCGTGAGCGCTCGTACATAACGCTCGCGGCTCGCCAGCGCCTCGCCCGCGCCTCGCCAGCGTCTCGCCCGCGCCACGCCTGCACCGCACTTGTGCCATGCCGATGCCTCCTGTGTATTCCTGTGCCTAACCTAGACTACCAGGGTCTAGTTTACGAATGAGTGTGTAACAGCCCTTACAGTCTCTTTGAAGGGTCCTTGGGTACTATTTGCCTGCTAAGCCTTCAAGACAAGGCAACTAGTTTTAACTCTTGAACTTCCTGGCTCACAAGTATTCTATGTAACTATCTTAACCTCTTCCAGTGGGAATCCTTTTTGTATTATTTGAGTTATGAACTTCGTATATTATTACGTGATTAGGTAACTTTCACGGCTGAACGGTACGAGCTGAAATTTGGCACACATTAATATAGATATTCATCCACTGCTGAACATAGGCCTCCCGCAGTGACTTCCAGATTGGCCGGTTGAAAGCGGCCCGCATCTAGCGGCTTTCTGTCCACCTTGTAGGTGGACGTCCTACGCTGCGCTTACCGGTACGTGGCCTCCATTCCAGAACCTTTCTGCCCCATCGGCCGTCAGTTCTACGTGCTATGTGCCCCGCCCACTGCCACTTCAGCTTGCTTATCCGTTCGGCTATGTCAGCAACTTTTGTTCGTTTACGAATCTCCTCATTCCTGATTCGATCTCGCAAAGAAACACCGAGCATAGCCCTTTCCATAGCACGCTGTGCAACCTTAGATAATATACATATTGTTCTAGGTCAACACAAAAAAATATTCTGTTATTGTCTTCCTGTGGTATGATTATTCATACCTCTTTGCCTTAATTCTGAAGTCTAAGCAGATTAAGTTGCGGACAGAAAGCTTGTATACAGGTAATACTTACAAAAGATTAGAACACTCCTTCGAAGTACGTGATCAGAAGAAGAAGAAGAAGAAAAATAAAACTTTATTGCAATAAATGTGGCACATCATGATGGAACAAACGTTTGGCATCTCACATCTAGCCTAAAACAATTGGCATGCAATATAGAGAAGGCTTTTAAAACAAGAATAAGAATAAGAATAAAATAATAAAATAAAATAGTTTTTAAAAAAGAGAGATTATCATTTATCTATTAATAACATTAAAATTGTAGGCATTATTATTATAAATTCATTAATTAATTAATGTTTGATTTTATATTGAATAAATTCGTTTACACTGTAGAAACAATTATCACATAAAAGATTATATAAACAATATTATGAAAAAACAGCAACTTTTACAATTTTTATTTTATAAATTAGGTTCATCAACGATCACTAATACTTACTTACTTACATTTCTGTTTTATTTTACTTAAAAAGTTAAAACTTGCATAGCGTCATACACACAATACAATCAACAATGTTGCATAATATTCCGTGCATTGAACTTTAGGGTCCAAAACTTAAACACATGCTGCATGTCCTTTCTTTGTCAATATAATTTATCCTAAAATAACGTACAGTTAGCATAAAAAGACCCTGATCAGAAAATAATTTTCAAAACTACTGACTCTTCTAAACGTCACTACTTATTGTGACGCTTAGAAGAGTTGTAGTACCTGACTTTTTTATTTGACTTTTGCGTAGTGATTTTGTCAGACTATTGTGATATGTTTTCTAATGCGATTTTTTTTGGAAAATTCCGATACTAAGCTACTTTTGATGTTAACTGTACCACGTGTTATTGAAAATCAAATATTGCTCTTCTTTGTTTATTTGTTCAGTCATCGCCATCGGCTTGTAATAATTCCTTTATTTTCAAAGTAAAAATCAATAAACTTATTATTAACGTTTAGGGTAAACTTTCGCAACTTACTCGTAATTATGGTGGTGATAGAATTTCAACTTTTATGTTGGTAAAAATTTAAAGGGGGATGAAATTTCGCATTTGGAGATGTTTATTTTCGAAGTACTGCATAAAAAGTAAACTAAATAATAAAAAATAAACTCAAAAGACGGAAACAAGATGATAAGATTCAATTTGAACCGGAGGCATAAAATCATGTTTTATTTGATACGACTGTCGTCGTCGTCAAGACGTCCTGCTACAAATGCTAATTTATAGGTATCTAATAAGGAAGGATTTTTGGAATTTGTGGCAATTAGTTAACGAATACTAATAATATTTAATATCGTTGACACACATAAATCCTAATTAAAATATTATAAATGCGAAAGTAAGTTTATTTGTTTGTTATGGATGCAGAAAAGGATATAGCACCTTTCATCTAGAAAAAAAATACTACGGGACAAAAAAAAACTGTAAGATAGTAATCAGGCATAACAACTCGGCCTACTGACACGAATAAATTGTATGATGCCTGGAGTACATGAAAAGGTAAAGGAACTGAAAGAAAATCAAATATCCTTTTCCCGAAATGGCTTAGGCACATCGTAAAATAATTATAATAAGCTAATTGTCAGTTTACCCCGTGATGGTTTACCCCGTTTGTGTTACCTAACACAAGCATATTTTGCTTAAAAGGTAGCTCCATTCACTTATATTGTATTAGACACTAAGTTAATGAAATAAACATTTTGTATTTTTTTTTTGTATTTTGTATGGTATTTGCCATAACTGCCATAACTGTCATAACATCTTACTAATGCCTTTAAGTTTAGTATAACAACTCGATAGCTGGCGCTGAGTACATTTTAAAACGCGGTATATTATCAGACTATTAAGAAGTGCGTTGATGTTTGGCGCTTTATCCTATACAATACAGCATACGCTATTTATAACGCTTTTTTAAACTTTTTTTTTGGGAACTCGATAAATTTTCATGCGAAATTGCAAAAGTCATGAAACAGAAGTTGTTCATCTTGATCTACTTACAGAATATGTGGTTAAAAGGTTATCTTTGAGTTACGGGAAACCCTGTATAGATGGCTGGATTGATTGCATCGCATTGCATCTACTAACAAGCCACAACATCCATAAAATTATGTACTAAAATAAAACCACATTAAGTAACTATTTTATTTTGTATTAAATTAATTACCAAATTCCCTTACAATAGAATTCACCTTCCGGATCATACCAATCAACAATTTTCTTGTTATGCCACAAGAATACTCCTTTCATATTCGGGGATGCCTCTAAAATCAGATAAAGGACTAGCTTCGCCGCTTCGTCTGCTTCTGTGGCTCCTTTTCCATTCGCCATGTCAGTTTTTACCAACCCCGGATGAACAGCATTTATGGAAATATTTTTATTTCTATACTTCCTTTGCTGGACCATAGTCAAAGCTGTCAGCGCAATTTTTGATACCCTATGCTCTGCATGCTTACCATCATCAGCGAAATCGGCCTTATTAAAAGTTCCGTTCTTCACACTCTCCAAATAATCATCGACAAACTTGTTTATATCCTCAGTTTTCAAATCTGGTTTCAGTAATTCATCAATCCATTCCTTTTTCCTCAAATTCGATAGATGACCGCACGAACTCGATATATTCACCACTCTAGCACCATCACAGAGTAACGGATACAAGTGTTCTTCTATTTTCAAAACACTTTTGTAGTTCGCTTCAACGTTCCGGTTCGCGGTTGCATAGTCTGGGTAGATTTTGTCCCATTCCAATATGGCGGCGTTGTTTACTAAAACGTCAAATCCTCCGTGTTTTGTTTTGATATATTCTGCGAATTGTTTCACACTTTCTTCGTCTGTTACGTCGAGGCGATGGTATGCGGGCTTCAAGCCAAGGTCGTTCAACCTTTTCACGGCTAATAACGATCTGTCGTCGTCTCTCGAGGTCAGATAGACGATGCCTTCGAACTTCTCGCATAGTCCTTTCACTATAGCAAAGCCCAGGCCCTTACTTGCTCCTGTCACGACAGCTACTTTAGCCATTTTATTCAGTCTAAATATCACGTTTTAATGTCTGTTTTAAATGAGATCCGAGTGATGAATACACAGCAATACGCACGATAACTTTCAATTCAAAGCTAGATGTAAACACAACCGCAGTTTATCGGAGTTCATTTAATGTCTCGCTCGATCGAGAGGTACACATGCCTTTATCTACTGACTGACTAATACGTTTATGTGTACGTATGGTTATTTTGCAGATATTTCGTTTTACGTAGGTACCAACATAACGATCATTTTTTAATACGCTTTTATTAACTTCACTTTTAGGCAAACTACAGAAGTAATCAAATGTCTGTCGTATTTACAATACATAAACAATAATTTGATACCATAGAGCCGATCTGATGAAGCCTGGGTGGATCGTGAAAACTTTTTAGAAGACTCATTGAATTCAGGCTAAATTCTTAATCGGGTTATTTTACTTGAATTTCCAATTTATCAAAATATTATCAAATTATTCACGACTTAATACTGAACTTCGACAGATAGACTCTGTGATTCGTCTTGGGTGCCAGGTTCCATTCTTCAGGTCAATGTAGAAAACGTCATCTGGTAAGTACCTACGTCCTAACACAAGAATGTTAATTCCTCACTTCAAGGCCATTATAATTGGTTGTGTTGTCTGGTGCATATATTTATTAATTCCAAAAATCCTCAAGTTATTTCAAGGCACTTGGGTGCTAACGACTATAATTAAACAAAGTTCAACACCATTAAGTACAATACTTTATACCGCCAAAACTATGCATTTTCCCTTAAACATCCCAAATACGGTAGTTTTTTCACATGAGGAAATCCACATTTTGGAGCTATAGAATAATTTTCATCAAATTAGGACAGATTAAGGTGTCTGTCACGTTTTTATTATTTAAGGGAAACGTATACTTATCCGAGAACGAATCGAAGTTAACAAGGCCTCGCACACACCTATCCGCATCGAAAGAATCGTTTGTAATATAAGTACAACAGTTGCACTATAGTTAAATCTAAATCATGATGGATATCGCACGCAACTAACCGAATGCGAGCCAAATCTGATGACGTCGTCCGAATTAATCTAGGTTTTCTGGGGTTCTTTCAGATTCGATGCGTATGATGTATCATAGGATTTCCCCTTCGCGTTTAACAGGTTCTAAAGAATTCCGGGTGCATGTAGTCCGAGCCTTAGTATGATAATAAGATCGTAAAAGTGGTAGCGGACTGAATGTGGCTAGATGAGACCTTAGAGAAAACATTTGAAAGTTAGAAAGAAAATATTTGACTTTACGATTTTACTTACACCTGACAATCGTTGGGGAAGGATAGGAACCTGGTGGACTTATAACCTGGTGATAATTGCGAGAAGCCACTGGCAAACCACCTAGAGCCGCAAATTCAATTCAAATGGGGTGCCTATGTCCTACAGTGGCTCCACCATCAGATCAGCTCGATGCTATCAAATTATTGTCACTGCTAAGTAGTTACCCAACCACTAAGAATACTAAGATGACAGTAAATTAAACACTGTCATCCGAATGTCACGTACTGACACAGATTCTACAAAGTTTTAAATTGGTACGACAATTATTTAGAGTGGGTTCAAAACTAATTCCGAAAATGTATTACCGACTTAATTAGTTACATAATTAGCTGTTAGTTAGATACTAATACTTACAAGTTTGTTTTGTATTGTAATGTATTGTATTGTATAGCTTTGTACTTAGAAAGCTTGTTAATAATTTTAATTTAGGTAGTTTGAAAAACTATAAAACTCACTTGTATATCTACTGTAGAGTACTTATTGTCAAACCGAATCAAATGAGCCCAAACACAAAGGTTTTACTAAGAACCTACTACAAGACTAATTCAATATTAGCTTGGAGCTAAAACTGGTCTGTCTACCCACATGCTGACATGCATGAAGGGTGTGCAGATGTGCTCTAATTAAACCTATCTGACTCCTGTGCTTGCCCGAAAGCTAAGTACTTGTGTGAATTGTGTGATGATAGGTAGGCTTGAATCTTGAATCGCTTGAATCCACTGATTAAGTAAAAGTACGTTATACTTGAATCCTTAAACCACTGAACTATTATTCACTACCTCCAATCAAACAAAATAAATGAAGGCAACGATGCTTAAAATTGTTTTGACACAACTTTGCTAATTTTATTTTATAGGAGTTGATAAAACCTTATTCATGTGGCAAAACGAAAATAATCTAGTTGGCCGCGCCTGCGTGGGGTAGGTTTTGTTCAAAAGTTAAATGATGAATACGAACGATAAATAATTTGTATCGTTTTATTTGAGAAAATATACCGATATGGCATTATTATTTTTAATACTAAAACTGCGTGAAACGATACGGTGCCATTTTGACAGCTAATCAAAATTTGACATCTTTGAGTTTGACAGTTGTTGGTTTGCTATTCCGTTTTGTGGGTGTGCATGTTACAAATTTTAAATTAGATTTAATAATATTCGCGATTTTCTATTTATTTCTTATAAATTCTGTCTATTTTATATTAAAAAATCTCCTTGCCTCTGTTACAAAACTGCTGTTCCTCTCATCGATCCGCCAGTCTGTTAGGTAAGTTCAACAAATCGGCTTTTTCTATTTATGCACGTGAAAACATTATAAAATAAGAATTTAGAGTAAAGGAATACATTTAATAGACGTGTTAATTAATGCTTGTGAAAAGTGCTGCATTCTGCTGAAAGAGCTGAAAATAATTAATAAAGATTTAACCGCAAAAGGCGGGCAATAGTAAGCCGAAAATAGATATTTGGCCACCTTGACCTGATCTGCCATTGCTTACCAAATGCAGCTGCGCAGACCTAGTTTTTTCTATAAGAAGTAAAATCCACCTATTTACAGTGAATACCAATAAGTTTGAGTGTTTAAATTGAATGTGTAGTGCACTGTGTTCATTCATTCTAATTACATCCAATCTTAGTGGTTTACAACTAAATCGAATTAAAGTTTACAATGTAAAAATCTTTATTTAAAAACTTTTAAAGTGCTTTTTGTTATGTTTTATTATTAATAGTATGTGATAATATCTTAGAACCTTGAATCAAACCTTGATTCAATCCAGTTTTTAAAGGCTTAGAAGAAAAACCAGCATGCAATAATACACCTACACTGGTTTTTTATTTAATTAATTAAGTATGCATAATTTATTCAGTCATTGTCAATGCACAAATAAAATTTTGATAATACATAGTGCCAATCAAAAAGTAATTAAGATGTGAAATAAAGTACCTACTATCATTGTTTACTTCATTAATAGAGTTCAAAGCATTTTTTTATTTTAATATAATCCTACTGGAACAAACGGTCAACTTAAACTTGGATTATATCTAATAAGCTACTTTCTGTAGTTAGGTATTTATTTTATTTGTAAAATACATATTACACAAAACACAAAACAGAAATACAACAATTACAAGACAATTAAAATATATATAATATAACATTAAACAATGATAGGCTGTAGTTCCACAGACATGTGTACATAGCATGTTATAAGAAAAGGATCATAAAAATATAGTATTTAAATAAATATAGTTATTAATAAATAAATACAATATTAAAGTTACATTTGTAAATTTCAATAAAGAGTCAGCATTATTATTTTAACTAAATCAGAGAATACCTACTTACTTACCTACTTTACTTACAAATAAGTGCTGAAATTAAAAAAAGCTATGTATTTATTGTAAATATTATTTTGACATGAAGTACCTAAACACTCATCAAAAAACCAATTCATTTAACGAATTGTATGGTGTGCTGTGTTATAAAATGACTGTCATGTCCATCCATAAAAATTGTGGTCATCGAAGCAACTGACCGGCAAAGCATGAACAATGGTTCTAGTGAAGAGTATCCGAGTGATGGCGTCGTTCGCGGCGCAGGCGGCTCTCCGGTCACGGTGGAGTTCGCTCATCGAGTCTACAAGTGTGGACGTGCCCGGAGAAGTCACCGATGGTGTCCGATCGGTTGTCGGATGGCTGAAACAGGCACGGTTTTGTGTTGTTGTAGTTAGTTTACCGCTGTTCATTCACATACACTGTCTTGTGCTTTTCTATGGAATAAATCATAAGAGTGGTAGAGAAAGCACTAGTGATGTTTATTGGATGTGTTTTGTAGATTATTCCCTCACTGTTTTTCACTGTATTTTCCTGTCTGGTCAAGCTATTGTTATTTTATCTGTGCTTTGGTGCTAACTATAACGTCATTTGAATAATTTTAGGGTATTCATTTTTTTTTCTCTCTGTTTAACCCACCAATGCGGAGAGGAGAGGAGATGTGTGGTAAACAACCAATGAAATGTATTGGAAAATCATTCGAATGTTTATTTAGTACTAGACATCCCAATTACTTATTATAATAGTTTTAGAATGGGATGCTGTTATTTAGGCTGGCTTCGGAGCAATATAAATGGTCAGTAAGGATTGTCTATGTGACCTCCGAAAAGAGACACACGTGTGGTTTTAGGACATCGTTTTAAGATTCCAACGTAATTGCGCTATATTGCGCGACGCCTCGCGGCTTTGCAAGTAACTTTGTATGCGTAGCAGGTGCCTACTGCGACGCTGGCAAGCCTAGATAAGAGACATGAGCGGCGCTGTTAGTGACGACCGCCTGCTGCGCACGCTCTAGGCGCACAAGAGACGCGGCGTGTCGCGAGTAAGGCGCGGGCGTGGCGCAGGCGAGGCGCAGTCGCTTCGCCACCACTTCTTTAACATAACTCGCACCGCAGCTGCAACTTGCCAGCACAATGCAAAGTCACGGTCACAACGCACCTAAATCTTGTGTATCTCCCACGCCCTACTTGCACTAACTGCGCTGGCTAACACCTCCGCGCTGCACACAGCTGACACATCTCGTCTCTATTCTCTCCTCTTCGCTTTGATAGACATCAAATAAGCAATCATACTTACATTTAACATCAATCTGTTAAATGGGGTCAGTTTCGCCTAAAAAGATTCGTTGGCTTACTACCTATCATTATCTTCTCTAAAACGGTAGTCTGTGTAAAGCATGACATAAGAGCTCAGACATACATTCGACGTTAATGTTCCCAATGTCCGAAGACTCTCCTTCTATTATACATCGTGTAACGTAAAAGTTTAGCCATATGTAAATGTGCTCATGAAACTAAACAACTGTGAAGAAACATTATGGGTTCAAATATGAAAAATACTTTTGGTTCGACTTTAAGGAAATTGATCAGTTGAGCAGTAAATATGCGAAGAACATTTTTTTTTATTCAATTCAAATCACTTCTTCAATGTCATGGGCATAACAACACAACCTTATCCTTAAATATGGCTGAACCTATGTTACACCTTTGGTTTTAGGCGTGGATGCCTTGGACCCATCCATCCATCCATCTGTCTCGTCCCAACACTCGTCAACGTTGACGTAAGGATCTTCTTCCAGTAGCCAAAACTTTTGCATTGGATCCGACTAAAATGTAATGCATGTCTGGGCCCTAGGTCTTAGATGTAGTAGACTAACTATAAATTTATTTTTACTCCAATCATCATAATCAACACACGTCAGTCCACTGCGGGACATAGCCTACTCACCCGTCATTGAGCCCGATCCTCGGCTATATTCTTCAATACTCTCCCAACAGCTTTATATATGTCGTGGATAGATCGTGAAATTAATCATTTCATTATGTGACCGATCATTTCATAAAATGGTGGTATTTCATTACGTAGAACAGAACCTGCTGCCTATATCATAATGTGGTCTGACCAGATCAATGAATACTAAGCGTTTCACACAACTATTTCACGAAATGGTCAAACATTAGTGATCATATCGTAAAATCGTTACTTTACCCACCGGTAGAGGCGCTAATGTTGCTTTGTTTTTGTGATGAATAATGGCGGCGGACAAATATTTTATTCTAAAATAATAATGGGTTAAATGAAGGTGAAAGTCTGCACTTTCATCATCATGGAGTGGTCAATTTTACGATCTGGCTACGACATATACATCACTTCATCTTGTATCAAAGGAAGGAAGCGGAGGGGAGGAGTTTACTTCAATTACAACTTTTAATTAACGCTTTTGCTCTAGATACAGATGTAGGTAAATGGATTTATTCTTGTATGAAATCCTTTATTGATGCGTATTTAATTAATTAAATACCGTCATCCAAAGAATCTATTAAATTTGAATTTGGAATTCAACTATTAGATTTTTTATTCGTAGCTTAATATGTGCATGTGAAGTAGCAACTATTTCTTACATTCACCAAAACTGTTATTTACTGTAAAACTTACAAATTACAGTAATTATAATCGAGTTAGAGAGATTTATTTGAGAATGCTTAAGAAAAAATAAGACAGGAGTTTTGTAATTAAGTTTTTTATTATCTTTTGAATTATAAACTTTGTATAGGTATCGTTGATGTGTAGTATGATATGATTTTTTCCTAAAAATCCCTTGCCGTGCCGTCCCTATAATGGGCGCAATCCCTTATTACCCTTCACGGATATGTTTCGCATCTACCGCGAACGATACATTGCCAAAACAGTTTCCTAGACATCTTTAATTAAATCTAGTTGGTGTTAATGTCAATCTATTATTATACCAACCACTATATGGAAGTCTTAAATGCTTACCTCATACCAAAACTCGCGCTTATGTTCCTTAAATCTTGTTGGCAAACAAATCTGCAAGCCTATCACGTCTCTCAACCTTGAAGTGGCAAGGGGATATGTTTCAAAGTGGTCCTTCCGACGATGTAATTGGCAATGAATGTGTCTGTCTATATCACGTCGTAACCTACTGTGCCGCTACATGTATTTATAGTTTGAATTGCGTCTGCAGAAACGATCTTGTTATTGACAATGTTTACTGCATTTACTGAAATACTTTTACCTTTAATCTCAGAGAATACAATAATAGCTATATTGTACGTGTTTAGCCATACAGAGCTTGGGCTTATCCGACTAGATAACAGATTTAAACATACTTTATTGGACATCACATACATTGCTCTGATTCGATGATAAGTAGCTTAAGCACTTGTGTTACAGAAACAACGACGGTACCAGAACATCCAGACCCGAGACAATATAGAAAAGTTATTTTTCTACATTGACCGACCGGAAATCGAACCCGGAACCTCAGAGATAGCGTCATTAGATGATATTATAAATGTGAAAGTAACTCGGTTTGTCTGTTACGCTTTTACCGCAAAAACAATTACCCTATTTTTAAAGAGTTTAATATGTAAAAAGGTTAAGCCCTAGTAAAGAAATAGACTTTTTGAAAATCCCTCTCCCCGCTCCCCAGAGGAAGTAAAATAGGAGATGGTCGGCCAAAGCCGTACATTCAATACAGCAGCAATAAACATCCATGACTGAAGTGCCATTCTCGTGCTCATCCAACAAACAGCGGGAATCGAAACCGCGACCGTATTTTAGTCTGGAGCACGAACCACTAACGGTCTATATTTTCTGGATAAAAACTGTTCTATGTTCTGGATTTACCTACGTACGTTTCCATACGACCGTTAATTATGTGTAAAAAAAAAGTACTTTAACTTAAAATTTCCCACAGTAGCACGATGAACCGAGTCTTTCCGAGAGTCTTTTGACATTAATTACTAAGTGATTTTATTATTATTATTATCATTCATAAAAACTAAAATTACGAAACTGCCAGATCGGAATCAAATTCTGACGTTTTGAGAAAATCCTACTTCAGATTAATGCTTTGACAACGAACACAATCATATTAATCCACCAAAACATTCAATCATCAGAAAGACGTATTGGCTATAGGCAGGAGAATCAATTTATCTACCAAAATTGTTCAATTGAGCATGTATATACTCGCTTTTCGTTTAATTCTATCAAGAGACACAAATTGCTTTGATGCTGCAATTTATCTGGGACCAACGATAGCACAGGCAGTCAAAATCAGCCAGGAAACTGCAAGCTTTCAAATGTTGTAAATGTCGATAGGTGTCAAACTGCATCTAAGTTTAAGCTCTTTTTAGACAGTGATTCTCTCTCAGAAAAATGCTAAAGAAACATTACGTTCTCGTTAACTTGACTTACGTCAACACATTTATTTTTTCGAAAGGATGTTTTAAAAATACGCTATTTTGGCTAAATTTTCTACATGACAATAATGATAAATGCTAAAGTAAAAACAAAAAATGAAATTCTAAGAGTTAAAATTTCTTCGCAACAGTTTGTATACGTGTTTTTGGAATGTGTTACGGGTCGGCTACAAGCGCTTGCAAACCTACGCAAACCAAGTCAAACACTCTATCCACACGTTTGAATTTGTGACAGTTTGTTGAGTTTCTCGCAAGCGTGTGGACGCGGCATTGGGAATTCGGAAGACGCGCGAGCAGATCGATCCATCTGATGAAAATTGGGACTACTACTATCAGGCTGGCCGTTTAATTTTGGCTATGACTTGAGTCAAATTGTATTGACCTTGTCACATATTATGTCGGCATATTATATTATTACAATCCACTCTCATTGTTCGTCGGTTCATAATAACCGATTATAAAGTTATTTCATTTCGCGTTCATTGATAAAAGAGTGCCGGGGACGGCCGTAAAGAATACACTTCCCCACCGCCAACAGGAGGCGTGTCGTAAGAGGCGACTAATTCCTGTAGTACGAGACGAGCAGCAGCGTCTGCGTGCGAAATTTTATAAAAAAAACTGGGCTCGCCAACCCGCCTGCCAAGCGTGGCAATCCCCCCTATGATTGAGGCCTATGTTCAGCAGTGAACGTCCGACAGCTGAAATGATGATGATAAAAAACTTATTGAATGCTGGCATTCAAGTGTAAATGTTACGAAAACATTTTCTTATGACTAGCTGGAGTGACACATTAATCTGCCCACACCAGTCCACTGCTGGACATGGACTTCTCCTAATTCACGCTACTATTCTTCTTCTTGTTAACCTCGGTATATATAAATCTCACTGCTGGGAAAGGTCTCCCTCAAACTTCCACAGACAGATCCGTATGCTTCGCCTATGAATCCCAGTCCTCTGTCAGGTTAACCAAATTGTCGCGCCATCTTTTTTTCAGTCTACATAATCGGCGATAGCCGTCTGTTAGGTACCCGTGTTTACCTACCTACGATGTCGTGTGAATGTACATTATGGAAGCAATAAGTAATTGAGAATGTACGTGTCCGGAAGAAAGGCGATCCCAAATAGTAATGAGACGTAGCAAAAAGTACCTATATAAAAAAAACCGGCCAAGTACGAGTCGGGCCAAACGCAATGTATTGTACTTATAAGTACTATAGGGTCCAGTTGTTTCCTGTCACAATATACAGTATTTGCTAATTGTTTTAAGTAATTAACAACATTATCTTAGTATTTTTAACCGACTAAAATAAGAAAGAGATTCTCAATTCGACTTATGTTTTTTTTTGTATGTAGATGTGTTACGCGATTACTCCGCCAATTATGAATCGAATTTGATGATTCTTTTTTTGTTTGGTAGATCATACTTTAGAGGTGGTCCCATGTATATTCCAGCAGACGAGAGTTTGAATGTTTTTGTTTGCACCGACTCCAAAAGTAACTCATAAGTGTTAATATTATTCTTAGCTTTTTAGTCTGTGAAGTTTTTTTTTAAAAATAAAATGTACGTATCTTTTCTAAGTAGATTTTACAAGTTAAGTGTTAAGCTACGTAAGTGTAACAGTTTTCTTTTTACCTTTCTTTATGATATTTTGTAATTTTGTACTACTGTCGTGATTTTTAGCAACCGTTTCGCTGGCTGAAACTGGGGGGCAACATTAGACTCTAACAAAAAATGCACATTAAAGATTAATAATACGCAACGTATAGCTCTAAATAAAATAAAAATATTACCATACATATTTTTAGGCATCATATCCAGCGACACTATGCGATAGAAGATTTTGTTCTACCACTATGTCGGCGTCATTTATATGTTTTGTTTACCCTTGCAAAATTACGGCCTTCTAATACTAAGTATCTGAGCTGAACCGAGAACAGACAGACAGACAGACGGACTGACAGACATAACGAAACTAATAAATTAATTAAACAATTATTAAGGGTTAATATATCTTGCATTGTTCAGAAAAATTTAGATTTTTAATTCAAATGTACTGACTGTAATTCAAACTTAAAAAATCCTAAATCTACTATCTTCCCTATTTATCTACACTACACTCTTATTGTTTTCATCCTTCATCACGGTCTTCCAAAAAAGTTTTATATTGCTGTAATAATTGACAGTTACGATGCCATAAGGCATAGATCATTAGGCGAGCGTTTTACACGACGTGAATAGCAAACTTAAGGCGCAGGTGTTTAGTTGATAATACATTCCGACAAGCCAAGCCTGTTTTATTGGACGTTTTAAACTTCGAAGCAAGCTGTCTCCAGCTGTTTTTAGAACTACCCTGTAAAATTGCACCAGCTAAAGCAGAAGGAGTCCTGTGCTCCACCCACTGCCACTTCGGCTTACTAATCCGTTAGGCTATGTCAGCGACTTTTGTTCGTTTACGGATCTCCTCATTCCTGATTCGATCTCACAAAGAATCACCGAAGAAACACCAATAGCCCTTTACATAGCACGCTGTGCAACCTCGGGCAGTAGAACCGACGACCAATAGGGCAGAAAGGTTCTAGAAGGGAGGCCACGTACCGACAAGCGCAGATTAGTACGTCCACTCACAAGGTGGACAAATGACCTGGTAAAGGTTGCAGGAAGTCGCTAGATGCAGGACGCTTCCAACCGGCTAATCTGGAATTCACTGAGGGAGGCCTATGTTCAGCACTGGACGTCTTATGGCTGAAATGATGAAAGCAGCAGGAATGCTGTGTAAGTAGACGTAGTTGTATAATGCTGTACTGGACAACTCAGGAATTACCCTTGTCAAAGGTTTTATAGATTCTGACATAGCCATTCTACTGCTGCTACTAACATATCTCGATGTTATGAGCTGCCCTCATTCTGACTAAATTTGTCATACATTTTGTATGGTGTGGGCGCTGTCTGAGCATACGAGTGGCGGCATCTGAGCCACAAGTTGCGGCAGTGGTATATTAGCGCTCGATAAACATAGTTTATTATATTATAAGATCCTAATTTAATATTTAAGTTCCTTCTAGAGGTTGATTCTTCTGCCCAAACACAGCAACTTTTTAGGACCGCCGACCAGCTGACATCAGTTTGCATTTCTGTATGGGACAGTGTTTTGTTTTACGATTTCGATGTCCCATTTAAAAAGTTTATATTTGAGCAGAAAAATCCCCCTAGAAAGAAGTTACGAAGTTAAGAAGTAAGTTAAATTAGGACGTAAGTTAAGAAGTAAGTTAAATTAGGACCTTTTTTAAAGTGGCAGCGTCTATGTGGCCACGTTCAGTGACCGCAACTAGTGGCCAGCTCCTAGGTCTACGAATTATGCTTTAGTCTGTACACTTGATATAAATAGTCTGGTTTGACAACGATTTAGATATATTTTTGTCACGCAAACAAATCGATGTAAAGCCAACGAACTCGTACTAAATTATAGATCTACTTCAGTCTTCCGTAGATTATCGTCGCGTGTAGGACGTTGTAGAAAATAGTTTGACGATATAATAATTATTGTGTCTACCGTGAAGTTATATGATTAGATTGATCGTCTAGTTCAAGGTGAGTTGAGTTATTTTTGGATATCAGTTGCTCAAAGTTCCGTCATTACCTTCACCTTACTTTTGATACCATGTTCAAAAATCTCAGCATAGTATAATCAGGGAGTAAAACCGGTCAAGTGCGAGCCAAAGGTTCCGTGTCAACTTATTATGTAAATAATTCGTCTATAACGAGCATAGAGTCTTGAAGATTTTGCCCGATTTTCCGAGTTTGTTAAAAAAGGCTTTTATTACAAATTTCCGGTTTTTGGACTTTTCCCTTTACTTGTGCTATAAGACATTGCTTCTTGCCAAATTTCATGATTCTTGGTCAACGGGAAGTACCTTATTTTTATTTTTATTCCCTTGAGAGTGTCGAAATATATGTTTTTTGCTGCATTTTTTTTTACGTAAACTTAGAAGTTTGATTTTTACAGCTTCAAGAGACTGAGAATATCGTTTGAATTTCAACTCGATACCTAAAATGCTAAGGAAATCAACACAAAACCGCTCAAAAGTCTAATTTCTGAGGAGAAAGAGCCTTTTTTGCTCTGTCTATGGTTTTCTTCACGCTCTTAAGGGGATACACATCTTTTTAGTTTAGGGATACTCAGCTTTTTAATAGCTGTTTTTGGGCCTAAACCTCCACAACCGAGTTTTGAACCTTATCGCTCAAACAATAAAGTTAAGTATCGATTTTCCAGGCTTCACTGGAGGTGCGTCAGGTCGGCAGACGCGCAGTGAGCAGCCTAGCCGGCCGCGGGATGGGTGATGATGTGCTTATCATCCACTACAACGATGTCTACAACATTGAACAGACCACAAGTAAGTTGGTACATATCGACGACACGATTGGCTCTATGGATCTCACACGCAAAGGGATCCTACTAGTGTTGTGAGAGACTTGAGTCGTGAAGTCTTAATAATGGGACTTGAGTTTTTTGAAGATTTAGTTCTTTTTAAGACTCGAGTCCAAGTCCAGCTCAAGTCTCAATCCTTAAGCTCCTTTTATTGATATATATCTATCTCTTTCCATTCGTACATAAAAATGTGACAACTAGCCTTTTATGGCAAAAGCTTCAAAGGACTGAAAAGACTCAAAGGACTGAAAAAACTCAAACAACTGTAAAGACTCAAAAAACCATCCTATAATTGAAGTGAGGCCTTGCAGGCAGTGGGACGTATAAAGGCGTAATTTTCATTTTATTGTCAACAGATACGGAGCCAGTGGGAGGTGCCTTAAGGTTCAGCACGGCTGTCAAAGCGCTGCAGCATTTAAACCCACTAATCCTGTTCAGTGGAGATGCGTTTTCACCTAGCATGTGTAAGTCACACGTTTTTTATGGCGACTGTACTGCAATGGCCAGTGTAAGCTGATCTGTTATCTCTATCGAATTTATCTAAATTCCGAGGTCAGCTTATACGGAAACTTAAACACCATCACAGTATGATAGTGTCAAATTTTTAATCATAATTTAATTATTTCTAGTAAGCACATTTACAAAAGGGGAACAAATGGTTCCAGTACTAAATGAGATTGGAACGCACTGCGCTGTGTTTGGCAACCACGATTTTGGTGAGTTAAAAGGATCAAACACATTTTTTAGTCTCATAAAATTAACATAAATTCACTTAAATAAAGAAAAACATTAAAAACAAATACACATTGAGTTAAAGACCTTATTGGCCTTAGCAAGGACCTTATTGAACTTGGCAAATACCTTATTAACCTTAGATATTACCTTATAGACCTTAGCAAGGACCTTATTGAACTTGGCAAATACCTTATTAACCTTAGATATTACCTTATAGACCTTAGCAAATACGTTATTGACATTTATAAAGTCCTAATTGACCTTAGCAAAGACCTTATTGTCCTTAACAGAGATCTTATTGACCTTAGCAAAGACCTTATTGAACTGAGCAAAAATGTTATTGACCTTAGCAAAAACCTTATAGGTGATAATAGGCTATTTGCCTTGTACCAAAATTTACTTAACTAATTATTTAGTTTAATAGATTGCACCATATGGAACCGAAACATTATTAGTTGTTAAAAATAATACATGATTACTGTAAAAAATACATTTCCGAATGTTATATTTTTATCGGTATTTTACATTTTCAAAAACGCCAGCAACAATGACAGGCACGTCACCATTGACTAACTTTGTACTAGAACTGACATCCCAAAGCTAGATTATGCGCTACGCTCGCACATTGTATGAGTAGTGTGACCGTCGCCGAAGGTTTTTAACATGCCTGTTCTAGTACTTTATAACTCAATGGGTATGTAAAGGCTCGTGACGTCACGGACAAATACATCGACGACCGACGGCGTTTTCGCTAGCTTTTAAAAACAAAGAATGAAATATTATTTTTAACTATTTTCAAAGGTTTAAAAATTTAAATTAAATTGTTGACGATTCATTTAAATATTACCAACAATAATAACTCTATTCCAGAAAATAGTCAAATAGCCTATTCAGTTATACCACTATCTAAACTAAACTAAATGGCTCTCTTTCTCTTAAGAGAATCGAAAGATACAGCAGCAATCGGATACCCCTATGGATGCTATCCCTGGACTTGTTCTTGGCACTAATATTAGAACACCCTGTATGCGTGATACTAGTACTGTATAGCAAGGCAACTAGACATCTCCTAGCAAGTTTTTGTGCTGTTTTTTGTGGTACCGCAATCTACATCGTGAACCTCTCAAAGCGCCCAGAATTCAATAACTGCCGCCCACATTACCATTGGTATGTGCTCAGACATGGCTGCTCTAATTATTCGGGTCAATGACTGGTAATTGATTAATATACACTTGTATTCGCAACAATTAAACTGTCCTAAAGGCCAGAGAAAATTGCGTCGATCGTCTGCCTAAATTGTGAATCTAAAAATGTATTTTCTTTACCTTATTTGGTTAGTGTGGTGTGCAATAATAATCTATCAATCTAAACTGTAAGGATATTACACTTTAAAAAATTCAACTGCCTCAAGTGGGAAAAAAACACTACTCCTCTTCCTAGAGGTTGCTCTTCCAACTGAGCTACCGTTTAAATTTTCCCGTCTATTATTTTTAAATGTTTTGCTATTAAAGTCTTCTTTGTCTCATCAATATGATGACCGCTAGCATCTATACCTAACTGCCGCACTCAGAGACGTAATTAAAAGTAAAGCGTTGATTAACATTTTTGTTCATTCCATCATTGTCATTATTCGTATCGACTTCAGAATTACAGATTTTAGATTAACCATAAAAGTTAGGGGACGTCTCTGAGTGCGGCAGTAAGTCATGGATGTTTATAACGTATTTAAGTATGTCTATCCGTTAGCTAGTCGCCATATTACAAGCTTTGCAGTTTGGGGCTAGATAATTGGTGTGATAGTAAAAACAATTTATTGATTTTTATCTTTATTCTCAGATTTCGGTCTAGAAGTGCTATCGGGTCTAGTGGCGCAGTGCAACTTCCCGTGGTTAATGTCTAACGTCATAGACAACGAGACAGGCCGCCCGCTCGGCGACGGGAAAATAACTCACGCATTGATGTGCAACGGCCATAAGATTGGGCTCATCGGACTAGTTGAACAGGTAAGCTAAATTATACATTTAATATTATCATCGTCATCATTTCAGGTATAGGACGTCCCCCGGTGAACATGGACGTCCCCCTATAACTTCCAGATTGGCCGGTTGGGAGCCGCCTCATCATCATCATTATTTCAGCCATAGGACGTCCACTGCTGAACATGGGCCTCCCTCAGTGACTTCTAGATTGGCCAGTAGAAAGCTGTCTGCATCCAGCGGCTTAGAACCTATTGCATTAACTAATAAAATATATTGTTGTCCTGTGGCTCCGCCCGTGTAGAAATCGGTTTTGTCGCGCATCCCTCGAAAGCTATGAAGCTATGTACGTAGAAAACGTAAAAATTTTCGCAATTTATATTGAACTCTACATGACGGACTTAAAGGGTTAATTTGATCTGCCATTGACTTCTTTCGCTAAAAAAAAATTGCCAAACTTAGAATATGATTCATACCTGAAAAGTAATACGTGTAAGTAAAGTGAAGTAATATTTTACAATCCCCTGTTCCAGGAATGGTTAGAAACGTTAGCGACTATAAACCCCGAAGAGGTGACGTTCATAGATTTCTTGCAAGCCGGTACTAAGCTGGCGTCGCAACTAAAACAAGAAGTAAGTACAATAAATAGAAATTAATTATTACTTTAAGCACTCCTTACCACCTTCCCACTTACCTCCTTATTAAATAAAATAAATCATAAATCTTTATTTGCTTCAATATGGTATACAAGGTCTTAATTTATAAAATATCGATGTACATATTGGGCTACATAATTAGCATGCAAATGTCTAGTTGTCTTTTACCTAATGGTTCTCTGGGAGAGATATCTTTTAGCAATAAGACCGTCTGAATGTTTTTGAAAGTGCATTTTAAGACCATCTGAATAGTGCATCTTTTTGTAAACATCAAATTTAACTTCTTAAAATCTATCTATCTATCAAAATAAATATGTGCGAGATAAACCAATTTTCATATTCTATTTAGGCAATGAATTTTGTCAGGGGCGTCTCTCTGAACACCCAGATCCGAAACAATTAAGAAAATTTTATTTTCCGAATTAAATCGAATCTGGGACCCTTTTCGTTAAAGCCGAATGACCGCGATCTTCGCCAATGAAATTCTCCAATTGCTACTTCAGAATCTTACAAAAAATTTGTACCTATTTATATTGACATAATAATGTCTGTATTTTTCGTCGTCGTACATCGTGATGACAGTTGTAAGATTTGTAAAAAAAAATCGTAGATCCTTCCTACGTTAAATTAGTTCGCATAACTGTCGATAGATGGCGTTGTTCACAGTTACCTCGCACAGTGTAAGTTTATAGTTGATAACTTGCTGTGATTTCAGGGTTGTGAATACGTGATAGCACTAACTCATATGAGGACACCGAATGACATTAAGTTGGCTGAGGGATGTGATGAAATAGACCTCATATTGGGAGGGCATGACCATGTATACGAAGTTATTGAGGTAAGTCTGTGTGTAAATAATGATTTGAAAATTTTTAAGGTATTATTTATTAGTCCGATTAAGGTTAAGAAAGGCCAAGCCAAGTACGACGTACTTTTTTTTAAAACATTTTATTTATTAATACAGTTTGAAGCTACACTGTCTGTGTACAGAAGTAAAGGATCTGAAATAAACGTTTTTGTTCTTATTCTAACGATGTTTTTCCCCTTCCCCTTGGACTACAGATTAACAAAAGGTACATAGTCAAGAGTGGCACAGACTTCCGTCAGTTCTCAAAGATAACCATCAACTTCGGCCCCGAAGGCGCTCAGGTAGACATCAGTGAGGTGCAGGTCACCAGTGCAGTGGCTGAAGACCAGGCCCTCAAGGCGAAAGTCGAGAAGTACTCAGGTAAGAAATATAATATCATCATTTCAGCCATAGGTCGTCCACTGCTGAACATAGGTCTTTCCTATTGACTTCCAGATTGGCCGGTTGGAAGCGGCCTGCATTGAAGCGACCAGTCTCCGTCTCAGTCATTGATCATCATCATCAGTCATCCGTCTTCCTGCAATCTTTACCAGGTCGTCTTTCCACCTTGTAAATATAATATTCAGAATTTCAGACTGTTCAAAAATGTACGAGCCAAATTTAGAGGGTAGTTTAGAATCGAGTTTAGAATACAGGAAATATAGGCATTTTAAAAACCCATTTATAAAATATCTATTACATAGTTGGTTGAAAATAAATAGTATAGGCATATATTTTCTTATTAGATAATAAAAAAGTGTAGTCAGAATCAGAATCATAATCTTTATTTGCGTAAAACATTGTATTTGATGATGTTACAACATAATATAGTGCACATGTTTCGATCGTTATCGTTATCAATAAACAATATTAAACAAAATTTGTATCTAATTACTATAAATAAAATTAAAATGAAGATAACTAATATATGTCAATTATAATGAATTGTATTAGGAATTAAATTTCATGTCAATAAAATCTTTCATGTCATATATTCTTTTGTTAATAAGCCACTTATGTAATTTTGATTTAAATTGGTTAAGATTTAAGTTTTTTATGTCATTCGGAATTTTATTGTATATTTTAGACACATTGTTAGGCAGCTTTTGTTGTATTTAACTGACCTTGGGATAATGTCTAACACCAGTCTATTTGGATCCCGTTTCAGTCTTGTGTTCCTATCGCTTGCTTTCATAAATAATTTAATATTACTATTCACGAAACAGCTTATTTGTCTGTCTGAGCAGTCTGAGGTTTCCATAGTCAAGTGTGTAGTGTAGTCTAATATTATCTATCTCATGATGTTAGGTGTCGTTGGTAGGTTTTTAAAAATATTGTGGGTGTGTGAACATCACTTTTTATTTAGGGTTCCGTTTGCGTTATATTAGGCTTTAAGGTGCATTTTTTGTAAGAGTCATCCCCCCCCCCCCCCCATTTAGCTCTGTCAGCTGATTTTTTAAAGAAACCTCTTTAAAAATCACGACAGTACTATATGTATAACTAAGTTAAAAGAAAAACTATACTGAATTTACTTGTAAAATGTATTTTGAGAAGAAAATTACTTAAACGAAATAGAAAATACTTCAACTACGGAACCCTACATAACGCAGCACGATACGCTCTTGGCCGGTTTTGTAAAATAACTTCTTGTTTTAAAATAAGGCAAGATACGATTTAACATAAGGCGAACAGGACAGTGCTCTTAATGTTTTTCCTATGCTCCCAGCAATGATCGAGGGGAAAATGGACGAGGTACTAGGCAAGTTCTGCGTGCCTCTAGAAGGCAGGTTCTCTTGCATTCGGCGGCAGGAGTGCAACCTAGGCAACTGGGTGTGCGACGTACTGCTGGCCGCTACAGGGGCCGACCTGGTCGTGTTGAACTCCGGCACTTTCAGGTCTGACCAGGTAAAACACTTGTGCCGTCAAACTTTTTCCAACTGCCTCTGGCGGGATTTGAACCCACGACCTTTCGCTATCCGGGCGACTGCTCTTCCAACTGAGCTATAGGACATAGTAATTAGTAAGCCACCGTTGCTCTCGTCTAATGTCTTGGATTTTATACCTACATCCGAAAGAAATATTATTGCAAATATTTAACAATCAAGATGAAACAGCTTAATCAATTTAATGGAAGAGCAGTCGCCTGGACAGCGAAAGGTCGTGGGTTCAAATCTCACCAGAGGCAGTTGAAAAAAAATTCAAATGAAAATATTATCCTTGTTATAATAAAATTGCATTATTGGCAATGCAGAAAATAAAAAAGTTTTAATTAGTTTCAAGGTGGTTTTAGGGGTTTTTTCTTCTGACTAGTTATGTTTAAAAACAGCTTGGTAATTTCATTTAGTAAACACAAATAAATAAACTCAATGTAGTGTGTTTGGACCTATCCTCATTTTTTTTATTAAAGACCGTTTAGCCTAGTGGTTCACGATCCGGACTACAAAACCAAAGTTTACGGGTTCGAATCCTGCAAAGAGCAAATGATTGTGTCATAATAACCAAGAGCATTTGTTCCATCTAAGTTATAGACGTTTTTAAACGAATTGAAGTGTGTAAATCCGTTACCTAGTCGCCACAATACAATCTAGTCCAGGCCTTGGTTATTAAATAACTTATTTATCATTCTTTTAGTTATCTTCAAAAACAGTTTAGTAACACCACAAAGTATTAGTGTTAACAAAAATAAATATGGTTCACCTCAAGGTAATATCTTTGGACCTATCCTCTTCCTGGTTTATATCATCGCCCTGATGATGGATTCTGATAATGACAAGCATGTATGATCGCTCACCGCTACTTCTGACATAGTCGACCATTGACGACCTCCGTAGCCGAGAGGTTAGCATACCGAACTTGGTATCGCTATCTCTGAGGTACCTGAGGTACCGGGTTCAATTCCCGGTCAGTGAATGTAGAAAAATACCTTTTCGTTGTGGTACCGTCGTTGTTTTTGATTTCTGTAACACAAGTGCTTTAGCTACTTACCATAGGATCAGAGCAGAGTATGTGATGTTTTCCAATATTTATTTATTTATATTTATTACTAAAGTGTTAATAACATTTGTAGGTACATGCAGCTGGCGACTTTACACTGCGAGACCTGTCGACGATCATTCCCATGCGAGATCCTATAGTGGTGGTAGAAGTGACCGGCGCTGTGATATTGCAAGTGTTAGAGAACGCCGTCAGCAAGTACCCCAGCTTGGAGGGGAGGTTTCCGCAGGTGCAGTATTGTTTTCAACAGACTTCAAGAATGAGGTATTTATTTCGGCGCGTTTATACGACGTGTGTTTTTAATTTCCTCCATTAATTGAGATTTTGTGCTAGGCCGCCACGAGAAACGGATTGTTAAATATTTATCACTTGTATTTTGTTGTTTTGGATTTTATAAACTTGATGTGTAATGACACGATGCAATTTCTAAGTTTCCTACCACTTACCGTGTAAAAGAGCTTAATTTAGGCCTATTTACATTTAAAAAAAGTTTTTATTTTTATTTATTTATTTTGACAGTGTTAGTTAGTTTTCGAGCAGTTTCTGTAAAGCTTACAAACTAATCTCAAGATATACAAATTGTCTTGTAACTCATCATCATCATCATTTCAGCCATAGGACGTCCACTGCTGAACAACTCAACAACTCAACGATAACCTTATAAAAACTATTGTTCTATAACATGAAAATTTGTATGAACATTTATTGACTTCCCATACAAAATTACCAAACAGCCGATTGAATTTGTAAAAAAAGATAAAAAAGCATATTTTTAAAAGCCATAGAACAAAAGTTGTTTACTATGATGTAAAGAATATGTAGTTACAAGGTTGTTTTTAGTTACGAAACACCTTTTAATATGACTTAAAAAATTGTAACTCAAATTTTAAGATAGAAAATAGTAATTCCTGACTTCAAGACTGCGACAATAGGCTATTTGCCTTGTACCAAAATTTACTTAACTAATTATTTAGTTTAATAGATTGCACCATATGGAACCGAAACATATTAATAGTTATAAAAAATAATACATGATTACTGTAAAAAATACATTGTCCAATGTTATATTTTTATCGGTATTTTACATTGTCAAAAACGCCAGCAACAATGACAGGCACGTCACCATTGACTAACTTTGTACTAGAACTGACATCCCAAAGCTAGATTATGCGCTACGCTCGCACATTGTATGAGTAGTGTGACCGTCGACGAAGGTTTTTAACATGCCTGTTCTAGTACTTTAAAATTCAATGGGTATGTAAAGGCTCGTGACGTCACGAACAAGTACATCGACGACCGACGGCGTTTTCGCTGGCTTTTAAAAACATAAAAAATGAAATACTATTTTTTATTATTTTCAAAGGTTTAAAAATTAAAATAAAATTGTTGACGCTTTATTTAAATATTACCAACAATAATAACTCTATTCCAGAAAATAGTCAAATAGCCTATTGGTGTAAATATAATAAATAAATTTATTTTCACAATCCCACCAATTATCTAGCCAAACTAAGCAAAGCTTGTTCTATGGCGACTAAATAACGGATAAACATACATAAATACATTTATAAACATCCATGACTTAAGTACAAATGCTCGTGCTCATCACACAAACATTTGCCCCTTGCGGGATTCGAACCCGCAACCGCTGGATTTGTAGTCCGGAGCGAGAAACACTGCACCAGACGGTCGTCGATGTATTGTTTAATACTGATTTATTATATAATTGCAGGTTGCGGGTATATCGTTTGCGTTCGATCCATCCAAGCCGCCGGGCGAGCGAGTAGCCGAGCAAGTGGTCAAAATCGGCGATGAATATCTACACAAGGAGCAGAAGTATCGTCTAGCGATAAAACAGTACTTGCACAGTGGGAACGACGGATTCACAATGCTGCCTAAGTGTAATGTATTGGTAAGTGAGAAAACTATTATATTAAATTGTAATACTAAAATCACTTTAGTTTTTACCAAATTCGTCGAGAATTTTTACAAATACTTCTTTTGGTAAGTTTAATTTCGTTTTGAAGGATCTTTAGCGAAAACGGGACTCTTATAAAATTTCGCCATGTATGTCTGTAGATTTATGTAAGGTATTTGGCATAGTTCTGAAGTATATGTAGACGAAGTCGCTGGCAGAAGTTAGTCATTATGCGGCAGGAAAAATCAACAAAGCACAGCCTAAGCTGATCTCAGATGGCGCCAGTGTGTTTGGTTTTGTCAACCAATATCCACGTAAATGTCAATGTCTTAATTTTTGTGCTCGTTAAATAAACACAAAATGTATCTGCAAATTAATGAATAACTAATATAGAGGCGGCGTTTTAAACAGAAACACAATTATTGTGTTTATTTACTCAATATTGTAATGTGTTTGACATACGTTTGACAACTAAGCAGAACCTATAACGTAGTGATTATTTGACCAATTGCAGAACCACTGAATCAGTTATCTAATCTAATAATCACTTCGGGCAACCCCAAGCACAAAGCGACATCTATCGGGATAAATTTGCAGTACAATTACAACAACATTTACATACCCTGTTTAAGACAAATAAAGAACTTGAATTTAAATCTTATTAAGAGCTGTCAAAAAGTAATATTCGTACAATCCCTGGCACGGATCTTGAGTGCTTGGGAAGAGTGAGAATAACTTCGCGCATCTTACGAGACTTTTTTTATTGAATAGCTTATACTTCAAAGATTATGCGGAAAAAATTCCACCCTTAGCAGTTAAATTTTCGTTAAACACTCGTAAGATATGTTTTTATTAGGATCTATCACTAAAAATAGATGAAATAAGTAAATTTTATTTAAAAAAACCCGACTTCAAAAGTAACTGATTAGGTATTATACGTGTTAAGATTATTTTTAGCTTTTTGAAGTCGTTTTTTTAAATTTATTTTTTAATCTACTAACTCGGTTAGCAAATATGTCAATTGCGGATAGCAAAAAAAACAGTATAATCTTGAACAATCTAAAAAAAAACCCGTTTGCCGTAGGTGTCGGAGGACATGTGCCCGGAGATCGGCATGGCGGTGCAGAACCACTTCGCCGCCATCAACGTGCGCACCGGCAAGGCGCGCCCCTCCAAGCACCGCCAGTCGCTCGTCACGCTGTCCAGGAGGTACGTATACTGAGTTATTTATAAAACATCAACAACCCTCAATCGAGTACTCCGTGCCACTTCGAGTTCATATAAGCATTCTTCAAACCCTAAACTTTTGTGTGTATGTCTTATCCTTTCAGCTATCTATCTTGGCTTTATGCTACTTATAATTGACGTCATAACCACGTAGTAGCATACAAAATTTACGGGGATATCGCATTTTGACAGCTCATAAAAAATACAAGGTTACTTTGCAACATAGTGCCAAATTTTCTACGTAGGTAGGTTTTATGTACGTAAATAACAAAACTGATCAATCAATGAAAAATATAACTCGTGGAAAATTTACAATTAGTCCAATTAATTGCACTGCATAAAAGAAATTCTTATTGAAGCAGCGTCGGCGTAACGCCTGTTATCTCTGATGAAAGACGGCACGAATTTTTATCGGAAATTTTAAAGTATATTATAGCAAACGGGTTCGGACTGTGCTATCCCCGGACTCACGCGTGCCCAAAACCGTTTTTATTGGCCGTGGGTGGATTACGCCAATATGGGGCGACGCGCGATGCTTCTCTCGCCCTCCAGTTTTTTGTACCGGCTTTGTATCTCTCATTTGTGTATCGGCCCATGTCTTGTGCATCGTCGTATGCAAATAAACGATTTTCACGGCCGTAACGGTGTCTTCTTTACCGATCCCTAAGAGCGTGGTTGGCTGACGCCTTCTTGAAACCTCATAATATTTTATTCCAAATATAAGAATATTAAAATTAAAGTCATATTTTTATACAGGGTTACATTGAAACGACCCGTGCCAAATCTTTAGGAGTAGCTCAGAATCAGTAACTTAATCGAACTATGCAAAGAACAAAAAAAAATATTTTTACATTTAATTATTCCTATCCGCTGTTAAAAGCCGTGGATAATTTCAGTCATTCATGAAAAAATTGCACCGTATGTGCACTGCGTAAGGCCCTTGTAAGCTCGCCGTACCTACGCCTCTAATGAATGAACGCGCGGCATTCGTAATCTCTCTATTGACTTTATTTTCGGACATTTTAGTTTTTTTTTTTTTCGTAACCTACGATTATTAAAAATAATAACGATTAAGACGCTTCTTTATATTTTTCCCTAGATCTTATTTTAAATTTGGCATCCCTTTGCAATGTAACCCTGTATAGGCCTTACTTTTAAAATTTGTTACTATGCAAAGTATGTAAATTGTTTTTTTTTTATTTCATTTATTTATTTTATTTCTTTAAAAGTATAAATAATCACTCACACAGTTTTTATCTGCCAAACTGCATAGCAGTTTGTCGGCTGTAGTTCTCGTCTACAATTTTTTCCAATTATCTTATGTTATGTGCGGTCGATTGGTAGGGTCTCTAAGAAGCACTTTGTTTTCAGGCATAGCCTGGTGAAGATGCTCGACGGCAGCGAGCTGGACGGCCCCCCGCCGCTGAGGAGGGCTTCGTCGGCCGCCGTGGAGCCGGCCTCGCATACCACACACCATAGGTACGTTTTCTTTAAGGTTCCTTACCCAAAGGGTTCCATAGGGAAATATACTGAGGGCGCTCGCCTATGTACTACTTTTGTAGCTAGTAATAGAACAAAATTTTACGCCAACTTTTTTATATTTTAGATAATATACTAGCTTTTGCCCGCGACTTCGTTCGCGAGGTGTTTCATAAAAATAAAAAACTTTCTTAATTTTTTTCAATTAGAAGAACCTTCTCCTGACTATAATTAATACAACAAAAAAATTCTATCCGTTCACACGTGATGCGATAACCAAGGGAAATAGAGATTCATTTTTATATTACAGACTAGCTGTTGCCCACGACTTCGATCGCGTGCTCTTTCATAAAAAAAACTGCGCAGCTTTCTTAATTTTTCTTTCAAAAGAACCTTTTCCTGACAATAAAAAAAAGAATTAGCAAAATCGTTCCACCCGTTCACGCGTGATGCGATGACCAAGGGAAATATAGACTCATTTTTATACAGAGTGTAACGAAAAGGTGAAATAAAACTTTAAGGGGTTAGTCTACGGCTAAAGTACATCAACTTTTTCTATGGGAGCAACATCGAATACGCAAAAAAAAAAAACACTCCCATACTAAAACGCGACCAGCTGGCATCAGTTTGTATGGAAACGTCTTTTTTTTTTTTGAGATTTCGATGTTGGTCCCATAGAATAAGTTGATGTAATTTAGCCGTAGAATAACTCCTTAAAGTTTTATTTCACCTTTTCGTTACACTCTGTATAGATAGATAATAATTGAAATAATTATGTTATAGTTTAATAAATTTTTGTTCAATGAAAGGGATAGCTGTTAACCAGTCGACTGTGACACACATACATACGTAGTGTTAAAGTAAGGCCAATGTCCAAAACGTTCGATGATTAGGTGATGTTAAATATTGCACTGCGTTTGGAACGCATTGTGTGAGTCCGGATCGCTAGAGCGAGACACGTGGCCGGGTTTTTTTATTTATTTATGCACACAAACAACACACCAATGGCCATAATCTCGAAATAATGAATATAACATCACGCGTAATGAGAAAACAAGGGGTCGCCATTAATCACGTGATGGTTTAGCAGCTTTTTAACCGACTTCCCCCCAATTGAGGTTTAAAAGTTCTTTAAAATCTTCAGAATGTTATCTTTGAATACCGGTATAATTTCATCTATGGAAAATTAGGCACGGGTGAAAATTTTTTTCGCATTGCCAGGTAACGGCGCGGCGAGTCAAGGACACGCGGTGCTTTGAAGTTTAAAAATCGCGCGTTTAACGAAAGAATAAATTCACGTGATACCTCACTACACCTGCCCTTCTTCCTTGTGGTAGTTCGTATTTTTTTCCGAATCCCCCTTCCCCCCTTTCGAGCCTCACGTAGACGACAAGAATTATGAAAGATTTTTTTGTGTTAACAGGTTAACTCGTCGCGCGTCCTTAGACGATTTGGAGCAGCAGTCGTGCGAGCTCGCGCCCAAAATAGAGAACCGGATCATTGTGCTTGACAAGAAAGAGGTAACATAGTCTTATTCATTTATTGTATTATAGTAATACCATTTTAGCACCTTTCTGCCCCATTGAACATCAGTTTTACGAGCTATGTGCCCCGCCCAATGCCACTTCAGCTCAAGGGTCGAAACCGGTTAATATTTATTTCAGAATGTATATGACTCATTTCTACTATTTGATAGTAGTTGTAAAGATTTGACCATAAAACTAAATTTGCCACAGCTTTTAAGTCGGTATTTGGAGTATGTGATAGTTAATTTAGGGAAAACCTTTATTATTCCGGTTAAGGTTCCATAGTAAAAAAAACGGTTTCCGATCCCTGCTTCAGCTTGCTAATCTGTTGGCCTATGTCAGCGACTTAAGTTCGTTTCTCCTCCTCATTCTTAATTTTTATTTCAATTTGTTTATTTCAATTTAAATACAGTATACTGCCTTATGTTAATAGTTAACAATGGTAGGTATTTAAAATTATCCTAATCTATATGAACATTGCACCTATCTATCAATAGTTGTCCATTAGTTTATAGAAAAAGATTACCGTTAGTAAAGTAACCAAAACAATAACTTATTTGTCATGACGTAGTACGTCGGTTTAGGTTCAACTCCAAACAAAATCATTGTCAAAGTGGCGGTATACAGAAACAAAGCTACTTACCTCCCGCGCTAGTCGTAACTGTGTTACAGCGAGGTAAGATTCTCGCCCTACAAATACCAATTGTAGCTAGTTGACAAGATGTTTTTGCAATAACGCGCTTAATAGTACAACACACGGTAAATATAGGTAGGCCAAATACAGGTTTAGCGTAATTCACATCTCTATCTCTCGCATATCTCGCAAGGCTACGTACTGGCAAGCGGAGCGTAGGATGTCCACCCCTTGTGGGACAGACGGTCTGGTAAAAGTTGATGAAGGCCGCTTCCAACCGGACAATCTTAATGTAATCGGAGGAGGCCTATGTTCAGCAGTACACATCCTACTAAAGGACACGTCCGTTTAATGCGTCATGGGGTTCGTCGGTAATATAGTAACGACATGCACGACTTTCTTCATCACTATTTAATCAATAGAATATAATGTAACGTATAACCCTTTTAATCAAAAATACATTTTTAACTTCACAATACAGCAAACCTCAAATCTAATTCTAAAAGCTGAAGTCTGCCAGTCCCGGGAGAATATTTTCAAATCGTCACGCCATATTAACTTGGGCCTGTCCGTTGACGTCCAACCGTAGCGTGTGGGCGAAAAACATGGGGGATATCTTTTCCCAACAGCAAAACAGTATAGGCTAAATAAAAAGAAATTAACGAAGTGTTATGTTAAGAACAGGGATGTGTGAGGGGGTCAGGTCAACAGTTGTTATTTACGTTATTTATAATTATCTAGTCTTCCTTTTAATAGATGAATTTACCAATCATAATCTACAACTTTTGCTATCGGACAAACACAGCAATCGCAAGAAATACCTTGCCATACTAAACAGTTGGTCAGTTGGTTGTATGAGAAAATTAAAACTTTTTAACAGTAGTATTTATTTAGTACACGTACCGGCAAGCGCAGCGTACGACGTCTACTAACAAGGTGGACAGACGACCTGGTAAAGGTTGCAGGGAGACACTGGATCCAGCCCCTCTAGCATGACCACCAAACACCATATGATATGATATGATATGATATAGCGATTTATTGCACAAACGGCAAATTCTTTTAAAAATATAAAAGATATAGACGCCATGTTGAATTTTTATGGAAATAGCGATCATAAAAATTCAATATGGCGTCTATATCTTTCATATTTTTTAATAATTCACCGTTTGTGTCGATAAATCGCTATATCATATCATATCATATCTTGTTTTGGTGGTCATGCTAGGGGGGGGCAGGCCGCTTACAACCGGCCAATTTGAAAGTCAATGAGGGAAGCCTATGTTCAGCAGTGGACGTCTCATGGCTAAATGATGATGATGATGATGATGAATAGTATTATTACCATATAAAAGGAAGTTTACTGATGACATAAGACCGTTTAAGTATAGCAATGTTTTTTTTTCTACCGATAATCAGAAGCTCCCGGCCTTACTGGCGGAGCGGTCGCGCTGGGAGGCCGACACGGTGATCAGAGAGGTGGACGACGAGGGGTCCCCATAAGAGTTACCCTTTATGCTGCTCGGATGCTTCCTGCCGTACTACCTGATCAAGCCGTATACGTAACGTTATTTTTTGACCGGTTACTTTTAATTTACGGTATTTTTATCAGTTATTTTTCGTTAACGTTATGTATCTTAACCTATATAAATAACGCTGTATTTATTAACTGAAAATGGTAAGTAATATTGTTATTTTGCTACCGCTATTTTATGCTGAAAAATAGAAACCATTTAAAACTTTTTATTTAGTTAGTACAGTGCTGCCGTTGTTAAACTATTAGAGATTTATCTCATCTGAGCAGGTCATGTATCAATTCTTGTTATTTTAACGGTGACAGTATTCGTTAATTAGTTGCCCTGAAAAAATATTTATTACTAATCTTGTTAACTGAACAGAAAACAAACATAACTCTTTTATTTTACATTTTAACTGTATTTAATGGCTGGTGTTGCCAATAAATTATAATTTTTTTTATTTTATTAGTTGCAATCTAAAATAATACGTGCAAATTGAACTTGTTTTAAAAGTGTTAACGCTGCAAATATACAAACTTGAGTCCAAATTATAAGTTTGTATGAAATTCCATGTGATACGCTCTTTACTACTATGTGTTATTTATTACCCTTAAAATATTGTTATCTGAAGTGTCAGTATAATATGAACTTCAGTCTAGCGAATTTAACTGTTAGAATAAAGTACGGTGCACATATAGTGTTGTTGTTAGGCCAAAAACAACGAGTGCTTGAATAATAATGTTTTTTTAAATACTCAAAAATAACAGTACCCGATTTGGCCTAATAACAGCGGTAATGTTATTAACGTTTAGTGCACGTGTGTTTAGGACCTATAAATCGGTATTTCTTTATTTCAATGTGGTTTTCGGTTTTTATTATAAGTTACCAATAAGAAGGTTAGTTTATTACCTAAACCACAGAAAAAAAATATTTACCATACAACAATACTAAGTCTTGGTCTCGAAGTATGGACTCTACATTCTAAAAGAAAAATGTATCAGTATATTAATATTCTTTAGTAAAGAATCAACTAAAACTGTTACTTACCATCTGTGAAGTAGAAAAAAAATGGAAAATTTGCTATTTCATGGCAGTAAATAACTAGTCAAATACCGTATTCCTTTATTCTACCTCAGTAGGTATTGTGAAATTACATCAGATTTTAGGCGGTAAGTCTTCGGCCCAATTACACTCTGGCCAGTAAAGGTATGAGAGCAAGGGTTTTTTTTTATATCGAGTTATCCTCCCAGGATCTTTTCATATTTAAATACTTTTTATTAATCTTTATCGGCAACTGCTATAAACACTGGGACCCAATCTGTCAGTATATCTTTAATAGGCACAGTGGTATTTATAATTCTTTTGTTTATAATATAATATTCTAAACGGGAGTAAAAGTGTCAAAATTTAATATACCTAACCACTAAACTGTAATAACCGGACCGGTATTAGTCAAATTATATTCATGCCTTGATTATCGCCATTTTGGCGCGGTAGGCAGATGCGAGCGTTCCATGGAACTAAATTAGTAATGGTCGCGAGATAGGCAGTCATATGCAGTATACGTCAAAATTAATTGTCGGTACTCTCACTTGTGGCGTTTCAAGTGAGCACACAAAATATGCTATTATTTGTATATGACAGCCAATCCAGGCATTTATGCAGGTCAGTGTAATACCAATCAAAACATGCGATACCTTTTTTCAAATTACGCTAGCATTTTAGGTTACTAGTTTCGTTTGATATCAAAGTAACATATCATTATCAAATGATCTGGAGACGTATTTTTGAATCATGCAAATTCCAAGCCGGATACGAAATCGTAAGATTCGATTTTAAAATCACTATTTTTGAAAATTCATTCCGTGAATTCTGCAAGGAGTAATCCTACCTGATTTTTCGTTTTCTACTAGTAGAAAGTACAAAAGAATGATATTGAAAAGTAAACATATGTTTGACAGAAATTTGACATAACTTTTTATTTACGTTCCGTTTTAAGCGATTCACTACCGATTTTTAAAATCAAAGACTTTTTACATTACGTTTCATAGTATTTTCTACGTAAAACGAAAATAGTAACAAGATTTCAATTTAATAGCAACACTTATTTCGAGTAATTCAAAAATGCGTAAAACCGTGAGCAATAGAAATGAATTTCATATACGAATTGTTTTCGTGTTCGAATTCGAGATTCATTTCTAATGCTTCAAAAATACGTCTCCTGGTTATAGCTAGAAGCACCATTTGTTGTTATGGTATTAAAGTTGATGCTATTTTTATTAATTTTAATGTACATAATCAATCAGTAGTATTTTTACCAAATATAATTGTTTTTTTAAGTGTATTTGTTAGGTTTTAACATTATTTTGTCGTTACAAATACCACTAGATCTACGCACGGAAAAACAATATAACTCGAAAAGTTAGTTTATTAGGTATATTCATTATTATTATTATTTGTAAGTGTTTGGTGCAAAAGTAATTTTATTACATTTAATATTATTTAAGTACAGACAGCAGCTCGTCAACTTATAACAAAACGTCAAATTTTCTCAATTGATATTGATCTCTAATTGTCGGACTTAAAGTTGAAAATCGGTTTAATGACCTTTAACTTTGGGTCGTTTTCCTGCCGTTTTCTGTACTTTTAATCTTTCCTTTTCGGCATCAGCTCATAAGCAGCGGTATTTTTGTACTCTTTACCTACAATCGCACTTGTGCAGTGCGTTTTACCGGTCTAGAGTGCGGTGCGGTTTACCACTCTAAAATACGGTGCGGTTAAATTTTAGCTTGTTGCTCATAAAATTGAAACCATTTTATTTATCCAAATAGTATGTATGGGTCACTTTTAGTCTATATTGTTTTACCTTCCACACCATAATATTATAAACATTATTTAATTTCGTTTTTAATCTCTATTCAAGTCGTTTAAGAGAGATTTTATATTTTAGGTTCAAACCAAAAGCAGTATAGCTCGAAATGTTTTATTACCTCATAATTATTTTACTGTAATCTTTTATTAATGTTAGTTAATGTTAAATTGTTAACAAATGTCACTTTAGTATACTTTGCCCTGTTTATATTTAATAGTTTTTTACTAAGTACGTTAAACATGTTATAGATGATCTGTTACTTGTAAAATGTTAATTTTGTCATCATCACTGGTCGAATCAGTACGCTATTGCTTTTTGTAGGCAAAATAATGAAACAGAAAGTTATAATTAACGTCAAATTATTTTATCATGTTGGTAGTACAAAATTGGGCATTCCGTAGTAAATTGAGTGCCATTTAAAAATGTTATTTTGTATATTTTTGGAATATTTTTATGCACAAACGCTTAAATAGATAAACACAAATCATGTAAAATAAAATATTAAAAGCTTCCAATAGTAATATTCAAGCCTACGCCAAAAGTTTATTTATAAAACAGCGCGGTAAGGCTCTATACGAATGTGACAAAAAGGCAGACAAAAAAGAATAACGTTGCCATCCTTTGCCACGTACAGTCGGCCAAGAAAGTGGTCTATTATCACCCACCCTAAGGTTGAAAATCATTAGCGCGTCATAGAACAACAGGTTGATTTTCCTATGCAAAATTAGTCTGACAGCTACTAATTCTCTCTTTATCGCTATTTTACTGACATAATTAATTTTGTCAAAACTGGTAGACCAATTTCTTGGCCGTACCGTACGTTTAGAGCCATGTCAAACTGTAATGACTTCCAAACCATTAAAATAATAGCAGTATTTTACTTTATAGTACAACAGTATATCAGCCAATAGAGAGGTATATTTTTAAACACAATTATCTATTATGTTATCATAATTCATATACTAGGTGGATATTTTAGTAGGTAAGTCGGTTAAGTCTCAACTTTATTTAACACGCTAGTTAGTTCAGTAATCAGTACATACTTTATAGAGCAGCAATATGAACCTCCTTTCTTCGTATCTAGTTAGTGTTTTTTCACTTACATTTTGTATGAAATGACAAGTCCTGTCAACCTTCGCTCATACAAAAACAGTACAGATACAGATAAAAGAAATGGGGGAATTTTTTGTCGAACCATTTTTTTTTATTTTTATGGACCTATCGCTGAGTGCCTTTGAAGAAGGCATTCTTCAGCTTAAACCGGGCAATTGTGGCGTGCGCTGAAGGCGCACAGCCTAGGTCCGCCCCGCTAGCGGTCGCCGCGACCCGGCCGAGTGTCGCGTACGTGTCGAGCCCCATACTAACAGGCGTGATCGGGCCAGCGTGGAGTGCAAATGGCACCCTACCAAGCGGCGAACCCGCTAGTGGTGGCGCCGACGGGACCGGAACTGCCGAAACAGGCCGGACCACTGTTGGGCTCCTTTCTAGCAGGCCCGATCTGAGGATGAGTTGGACTCTTGTCGAACAAATCATATGACATTACTACTCTATAGGGTATGTGCTCCACGGGTCGACCTAAGGCCCCCTACGACGCGTGCGCCTCTCGCGTATATGATTGACCGACCAGTGGTCACAAAAACGCCGCGTGCGTAGCGTTATTTGCTGGGGCGACCCTGCAACTCTCAAACGGCGCAGCGCGTGCGCAGTGTTCTGTTGAGGTTACCTACTTGAAATCGAATACCGTTTGATCGAATAGTAAATGGTCGAAAACGTTAACTCGAAAGGCAATCAGATCGTAGATCTTAGTGCACAAGATCATTCATCGAGCTCGTACATAAACGAGACGCAATATAAATTCCATTGTAATGCGGACTAATGAGACCGCTCGGATGTTGAAGCGAACTCGTGTTTAGTAGTAGTTTAGTATTTGCTATTCGATTAATCGGCATCCGAATTCAAGTAGGTAACCCTCTGATTCGGGCTCAACTATTGCACTGTTTTGTTTCGTTCCTCCTTAGCACTGTCACCATTTGACAAGTGATAGTACTTTAGCTAAAACATCGCTGAAGTACTGATTTTATAAATAATGGGGATAACTTAACCCAACATCATTAATTTTATGCAGCATATGTTGATTTCTTACTATATTAATAAATTTTTAAACGTGTTTAAAAATTGTGTCACAAAATTGTTCAGTGTGAGTTAAGCAGTTATTTTGAATATATCACAAAAACATATGAATTTTTCAAAAAGCTTTTTCAGTGCCTTTTTTAAAATTGACATAAAAGTACAGTCAAACTCGTAATTAAATTAAAATTTCTAGCTATTATTATTTAGACAACGAATTCTCTTATCTAAAATCTATTTTCTAAGGGTTTCAATTGAGATTATTACTAAAATAAAACTGCCATTTAATTATAAAAATTACGAAATTATTTATTTAGGATACTATCTAACGTCTAATGACGGGTTTGACTGTACCGTTGGCAGGAATATTGTGTGTAACCGACAGTCTACTATAGAAGACTTGCTTGTTGCGATAAATGAATAAGTACCGTCTAAGCAATAAGATTGCTTTATGTGAAACATCCACCGTAGCATGAACTAAAAAATGGCAGCAAATAATTTTCGGCCTTATATTATTTAGGTCATTAATGTCATATAAGTATGTCTATGTATATGTTTAAGACAGGCTATGCTTAGTTCGAGGCTAGATTATTGGTGTGATTGTAAAAAATACATACATATACAGGGTTATTTGTTAAACATCGACAACCTGGTCCCAATCCCAACAAACTGGTTCTACCCATTAAAACTACGACCCTTTACAGTAGGAGCACGTATTGTATGTCTATAAAAATCTACAACCAGTTAAATATTGGACAACATCATCAACATCACATACATTGCTCTGATCCTGTGGTAAGTAGCCAAAGCACTTGTGTTACAGAAATGAGAAACAATGACGTACCACAACACCCAGACCCGAGGCAATATAGAAAATTATAATAAAGGCTAAAGGCAATATAGAAATGATGACATGAAAATACTCCCACTAAACAGATTTAAAGTTACGCTAAAAAGGTGGTTGATAGAAAAAATGAAAAAAAAATGAAAAAATGAAAAAAATGAAAAAATAGAAAAAATGTTTTTACTCAGTAGATGAATATTTTAACTCTTTTAAATCCAAGATGTTGTAACCTATTTATTTTGCATGTATGACTGATTGTATGTTAAGTGACATTTTAAGTACTAATTCATTAATTTAAGTTCAAGTTAAAATTGTATTTCGCGCCATACTATGGTGAAATGTGTGATCTTAAACCAATTTAACATCCTTGTACCACTTTTAAGCGAAATAAAATATTCTATTCTATTCTATTCTACCTCCTAGGGGCTGATTCTGGTGCTCAAATACAACAACTTTTTCGCAACCAAAAATCAAATCGCAAAAAAAAATCACTTCCCCATACTAAGCCGCCACCAGCTGACATCAGTTTATATGGAGAAGTAAAAATTTTTTTTTAGATTTCAATGTTGGTCCCCTAGAAAAAGTTGTTGTATTTGAGCACCAGAGGACACCCTAGGAGGTTGTTGATGTTTTACAAGTTACCCTGTATATGTTATATTTACGCCTAGCGCTAAAATCAGTGCCCAAGGTATCAGTTATCTGAGGCCCAATTCCCGTAATTTGACAATTGTCGCAATCCGGTGTCGATCCGGTCCCAGTAACATTACTATCACAAACGGTATTCTCGTAAATTTTCAATTTGACGTAAAATTATTAAAACTATCCCAATAAGACTAAAAACAGAGCAAAAAAATATCTAATTTTGGTTTCTTCCATTTTCAGTCGCATTACGAACTATAATTGCATTTTTTGAGTTTACGAGAATACCGTTTGGGATCGTAATGTTACTGGGAGCGGATCGACACCGGATTGCGACTATTGTCAAATTACGGGAATTGGCCCTCAGATCAGTGCCCAACTGCAATTTAGTCCCTGCTACGGAGGCTGTAAAAAGTCGATGTTGTGAACTGTATGTCCGATATTATTATTAATTCCGTAGATTAATATTTAAAATCGACAAGAATGTTTTTCAATTTATGTATGTGATGTGATTATAAACATAATTTTGTTATGATTCAAAAAACAATTTGTTTCTGAATCGAATATAGCTATTTGGTTGCGGTGTGATGTGCACTACATTCTAAGAGAGATTATTCTAGTTGTAAGTAATGTAAGGATATATTCTTAGGGAGTGAATTAACCTTAATCTTGATTCTCAATCATCAATTTAAATACAAGAATAAACATTTCGATAATAATGAGTTGCAGATATCTCTATAAACAGGGTTATTTTTAAACATCAACAACCTCCTAAGGGCTGATTCTGGTGCTCAAATACAACAACTTTTTCTATGGGACCAACATAATTATCTAAAAAAACACTGCTTCATACAAATGTCCGCTGGTCGGCGGCTTAGTATGGGGAAGTGTTTTTTTTGCGATTTCGATGTTGGTCACATAGAAAAAGTTGTTGTATTTGAACACCAGAATCAGCCCCTAGGGGGTTGTTGGTGTTTTTAAAATAACCTTGTATATTAAATGAAAAGAGGCAGACTATCAATCTTATGACATTTTTCTGGAATGACAAATACCGCCTTTAAATCTTACACACATTGTCGCATTGGTCGATATAAATATCAAAAGGGAAGAGTAGTTTACACTTCTCATAATAAGATATAAAGTGCAAAAAAATTGTTAATAAATAAAACAAAGTCGGGTTATTTACAACATTTATAAGTCGGGAACGGCCCGATTTTCATGATTTTTGTTTTGGTGGATTTGCCTTTGCCCCGAATAGCAGAATAACTATTGAAACATCGAAAATGTTTACATAAAAAAAAGCGGTACGAAGTTCGCCGGGGCAGCTAGTTGTTAATACGAGTAAATAAAAAAGTGTGAATTTCGCAAATCCTTTTTTATTGTTGTCGTGGTCTAACTTATGTCCTTAATTTAAAGAAATTAAAAAAGAATATGTATTTGTTTCCGTCATATATTGATCGTTATAAAATATCTATGGATGCTAATATATTTGTCAGATTAACACATCTTCTGATAGTCGTGTCTCTTTCATTTGTTTATTATGAGAGTGGCTGCAGAGAAACAAACACATTGGTTCACTAAGAATAGATCCGTACATCTAAAGTATAGTGAGTTCGTGTTGTGACAGACCAGAGTAGACGTAGCCGAAGGGCATAGCTAGATCAAAAGACACGCACTTTTAATAATTTAGCTAGTTCACTTTCTTAGTACACTCGCGGGCACAAGTGGTAAAAGTTATTTTGTAAAAAAAATAATAAACGGAAAACTGGTTACCTAGGTTCGTTAGGCCTAGGCATAACAAATGCTCGTTAATACCTACAGTTTTGTTAAAGACCTTAGGTGCAATCACATAGTCCCCACTATTATTTGATAGAGATGCATGCTTCTCGCGTCTAAAGAACATGTTTGTATGGAAGCGAGTCTCTTGTAATTTTACTATATATTCTATAGATAACGTCGCACATTACAGCGTCGAGGCTGAACTTTATTGTTTACGTAATTATTTAATCCGGCTCGAAGGACCATAAAATGTATAGGTCTTCACGCTTTCCTAACAATAGTGAGAACAGGGAAACACTTTTCTATCTTGTTAACGATTTGTTATTGATAATGTGTGTACACACAGTGATAATTGAATGTGAACTAATTATTTAAAAAAAATATAAACGTAAAAAAATATGCAAAGCGTTGATGCTGCAATGTGCTATGTAATTGTATAATAACTTATTTTGTTTTAAATTTGAAATAATGTTTGGGAAAACCTTTTTTAATATGTTTTAGTGAACGACTTATTTATAATGTTTTTAAACTGAATGAAACACCACTATTGGTTGCGAGTGTACGTCTATATTTAAGACAAAAGTTTATATCTGAAGAAGAGCACCGTCGTAATATAAGTTTATACAAATTCAGTGAATCTTCTAGTTGTATTGTGAGAATTTGTGATATGTTATTATTATTAATTATATTTAACAGCTATGTTGCTAACAGTTTATGATATGTTTATTATTTTATTAAATTAGTGATACATGACAACCTGTTTCATTGATTACCTTGTAAAATAATATTTCCTAAATGAAAGAAATTGATAAAAACAACTAATTAATATTGTTATTCGTTTATTTACACTAAATTACAAAATATAATAAATACGTTTCGCATAATCACAGTTATTTACAATGCAACAATTTAAAACAAATTATTATGATAAAACAATTAATTAATTTCTAATCAAATTGTTAATTTGGATCATTAGCCCCGAAAAATCAAACAAAAATAATAAGGCTCCGTTACCGATTATTATCGCGACATAATATCAACATGTTTCCTGTTCATAATTGATCATTTATACGAGTTCTCTTATTGAGACATTTCAGTATATTACAATAAATATATTATTGTTCATAGAGGACCAATTACGCGAGGCCATTTAACTAATAAGCCTTTACAGCCAGATACAATAGATGATCATACAATAACACTTCATTGTATTAGATGATCTAAAATGAAACCATTTGAGAAGCCATTCGTATAAGTCAGCCAGTAATATTGAAATAAAACACTTTATTGTAATAGATTATCCAAAATGAACCATTTACAACCCATTTGAGGAACCTTTCGAATAAGTCTGCTAGTAATATTGAAATAAAACAAAACTTATTTGTAATAGATGATCCAAAATGAACCATTTGCAAAGGGCCATTTGACGAGCCTTTCGAATAAATCTGCTAGTAATATTGAAATAAAACAACACTTGTTATAGATGCTCCAAAATGAACCATTTGCAACCCATTTGAGGAGCCTTTCAAATAAGTCGGGCAATAATATTGAAATAGAATTCTTCATTGTTATAGATGATCCATCCTTTTAACAGGGCCATTTGACAAGCAATCAAGCCATTTATCTAAATCAAGTCGGCACACCCCGGAACATTGAAATACAATAACACTACACTAATAGATGATCCATGATGGACCTTTCCTTTCCACTAACCCATGCATTATTGGCGTTGAGTAAATAGAGCAAATATATCACAATGTAGTGTTATTGTTTATCAAGTATCACAATTTAATGTACAGACCACAGCTCGTCAACCTACCACAGTACGTCAAATTTTCTCAATTGTTATTGATTGGCACGAAGAGCGTGTCAGAGTTAAGCCGGTGACAGATGGAGGCGGACGCGGCTGCGGACTCGTCTTGACATTGTGAGGTCAAGCGCTGCCATTGGTCTATCCTTCAGACAACTTGCGCCAGCCCAAGGATCGACCAATGGCAGCGTTTGACCTTACAATGTCAAGACGAGTCCGGAGCCGCGTCCGCCGCCATCTGTCACCGGTATTAAAGTTGAAAATCGGTTCAATGACCTTTAACTTTTTGGGTAGGTTGACTTGCCGTTGACTGTACAATTTACACGGGGCTATTTAAGAACGTGATCTTTAGCCGTTTCCGACAAATCTTATTCTACAAATGATTTTAATTTAATAAAAAAAACGATTATTTGCAATCAGTCAAATATAATGTATAGGTACTCTTTGCTGATTTTAGTCTTAACTTTTAAAATATTTGTGTTAGGACTGCGCGCTTTACTTACTAAAAAGCCATTGGCTAAGAGTAAATGAAGAAAACTCATTACATTTGAGTGTAATTTTTTTAAGCATTCGTATATATTTTATGCGATAAATGTGGTAAGTTACAAAACTTATTCTAAGCGTCTTTACGCACTACGCCGCCGTCAACCGCGCGGTTGACAAGATGTATTCAAAACGGATGCGGGTAGCTGCAAAGCGCGTATATAAAATTCTTTATACATATATGTTCAAGCTAGCGGCCAACCGCGCTGCTAGCTATTGTAAATTCTGTTTTTCTTTGCTTGTTTATTATCGTAAACAATCTTGACATTTCTTTTTGACGAAATTATAAGGACACAAAAATATGTGTGTGTAACTTGTAATTAATATTTTAACACAAAATCCTTTTTATTCTAACAGTTTGTTGATTTTATATTGTTTTATTTTTTGTAAAAAGGAATTTTAAGATTGTTTACATTGCTAGACAAGCAAAGAAAACCTGACTTAAGGCAAGTATAGGCGAGACGTGATTTAAAGACAAAAGCTCGTCACCTACCACAAAACGTAAAATTTTGCTCAATTGATATTTCTTCTCTCTCTCTCTACGTGTCGGACTTAAAGTTGAAAATCAAATCAATGACCATTAACTTTTTGGGTAGGTTGGCCTGCCGTTAACTGTAGCTATTCAAGATAGTATATAAAACTAGCTGTTGCCCGCGACTTCGTCTGCGTGGTCTTTAGGGGTATGAAAAATAGATGTTGGCCGATTCTCAGACCTACTCAATATGCTCACAAAATATCTTGAGAATCGGTCAAGCCGTTTCGGAGGAGTACGGGAACGAACATTGTGACACGAGAATTTTATATATAAGATTGCAAAAATGTCATAAAAATAAGGCATTCGATTTACTAGGCTGTTCTATTAGTCTAATAGAAATTAGGTATTTTAAATACCGTTTGTAAATTAACGAGTTCAATCTTATCAAACATAAAAGTGAACAGAGGTCTGATAAATGAAGTCTGGCCTCCTCTTGTCTTTGCTTTGACCGTCGAAGCTACGCTTCTTTCTGGATTTAGCATACATCGATTTTAGCCTTCTGAAACTCGAGTAGTGCATGCGAATATAAACTCGGACCATTTTTCAAAACACTAATATCGATTATGGCCAGTTTCGGAACAAGAAGGGGGCGGAGTCTGGCTGGCGAGCTGACGGAAGTGACGGGAGGATCGTCCGATGGCAGCGTTTGTCCCCACAATGTTAAGAGGAGACCGTCCTCCTTTTATCAAGGGCTTAAAGCAAGATGGCAGCAAGGTCACGCAAAGTCAACAGGAATAAACAGCAATCTAGTCACCTCTTTAATATTAACATTAACCACTGAAAAAAACCTTTCGTTATTTTACAAATCCGCTTTTACTTACTTCACAATATTCTTTGTTCGTATTTCTATTTTACATAGTTTTTTCTACGAAACTTATCCGTTTAGGCTCAAGGCCTAAGCTATAGTAAGAGCTTTGTTTGGTAATAACGATAGCAGGTATCGATACTACTAACAACACACGGCAACACTAAGAGAGTGCGCGCACGGGAGACTTTTGTCGCTGCGACGTTTTTGTCTCTCATATCAAGTCCTCTGTTAAGTATGGAGGTGCGCGCACGTTGCGACGCGACAACTGGGAGACATTTTTGTTCGCCGACCAGCACGGGTGACAAAATTCTTTGTTTTTTTTTAAATACGGGGTTTTACGGCTCTGGGTTCTAGACCTCACAAATAAAAATAATTAAAACAAAATGTAAATCCAAATACTCGGTGTCTTGTTTTGGTGCTCAAACACAACTTTTTCTAAGACCATCGAAATAAAAACCAATGTTTTTTAGTTAAATGAAAAACATGGACAAAATTGTGTCTCTCCGCCAGTGTTGCCAGATTCATAGGTTAAGAATTATCCTAGTTTTACTGCAAAATTATCGTGTTATCGCATCCCCAGTTAACAAAATTACTGTATTTGTAACTACCGAATCTAGATTTTACTAGTAAAAGAACAGAATATACGGCTCAAAAGTTTAAATCTTGTTACTTGTTTACTTTTTAAAATTACAAGTTTTTGTTAACTAAATTACTGCAGTACTTACTGCACAAGCATCGAGCACATACCCTAAAGAGCAGCAATACGAACCATCTTTCTCCGAAACTAGTAAGTGATTTTTCACTTACATTTAGTATGAAATGACAACTCCTATTAACTATCGCCTAAATAAAAAAGTACAGATACAGATTGAAAAATGGCAGAAATTTTTACACTAAAAGTCTCTCTTTCGTAGTGCAAAGAAATTATATTTACTATCCTGCTGTCAGAGTCAAAGTTGTCCAAATAAAGGTAAAATGTATTCAAATACTCAGATTAAAATTTCATAAAATTATCTTTTACCTAACTGAGCAAAATGTCACGGATTTTCGTAGATTTATCGTGCGATACATTATTATTTTTTCTTTTGCATTACATTTAAAAATATTGTGAATCTAACTTATTTATCCTACGTTTGGCAGCACTGCTCTCCATGTATTCTACATTCGAATGACGCTTCGAATCTTAAAAAAAAGTTTCGTCTCTGTCTCCTTCGTGCGCGCACTTCTTTTTGGAGACGCGACGCGACAGAGACAAAAACTTTTTTGTCGCAGCGACAAGTCTCCCGTGCGCGCACTCTCTAATTAACACAGATTTTGGCACACGACGTAACTATGGAGGGTAGAGGTGATTAAGGAGTACTATCTTCGTTCGTTCGTTTTGAAAAAGTGTCTGTCAAAGTGCGTTAAATAAGGTGGCGCCACAGTAGCAACAGGGTAAACTGTTCAAATGAAAGGATGGCTTTATCCTGCATATTTAAAAATCACTTAAATGTTTTAAAATTTTCTAACTGCATACTTTAATCCATCAATAACTGCTACATTCATACTATACCCTTTGCCTACGGTAGCGCCATTTTGGAGGGTTTTGGAACTGTTATTTACTGTGTGCTGTTTAAAAAGAGGCTGACAATAGTGACAGAGTTTCTTGCGCTACTTCTCGGCGCCAGCCCACAACTGTCCCTAAGCAGTAGTAGGGTAAAAAAAAATTGGGAAGTGTAAAAGAGTTAGAGAGCTTAATAGCTGGTATTAAGCTCTTTTACACATTTTCAACTTTTTGCCCGTAACAGATAGTACTCCTTACCTCTACCCCCATAGACGTGACGTAATGCTCGCTGCCAATGTTAAATTATGCCCTGCAACGCCGGTCAGTACACATCCTTACAGCTTAGAAACCAAAAAAAATTGCCTTAACAAAACTATATCTCTAAATTTCGCTCAATTTTTAATAAATTATAATTTTGATGCAATTCGTAATAATAAATTCTTTAACAACAGAGTGATCGAGGCATGGAACAAATTGCCACCAGAAGTAGTGTCAGCACAAACTACTAACTAGTTTAAGAACAGATTAGATAAGTATCTGGAGGAAAAGAAAACTTAAACTATGACAACAATTGCAGCCTGTCATCAGTCAACTGGCTGCCTGCCAATAATATTAATAATAATTTCCGAACATAATGGTTAAGTTCTAAAATCTTATTTAATGCTATTAAATTAGATTTTAGAACTTATGTTTAATTACTTTAGTAATTATAATACTAAATTAGTTTTGACTGCTTACAACAACCGCATTTATCAACAACTTAATATTATCCATACAACATAAGGTTGGCGCAGTAGAATCGGCACTTTTATGTTACAGTCTTCATTCTTAGTCTGGTATGACGTCCCACTATGTTCGAGATCTGAGTTTTAAAGTCACTGTATAGTCCGGAGCGTGCTAACTTTCATAAGTCAACTTTAGAACCGATATTGCTCAACGGTATCGCCTGTAATTCTGTGCGGAGACACAGGAACTCACCAGTAACGCACATGATTGCTGCGCAAGCTACATTTAAGGTCCACCAGGAGAATGTGGTAGGAAATGTTCCATTGTACATCCAGCAGATGATAAGGTGAATACCGTAGAAAGTGCAACTGAAAATACAAGAAAAAAAGTATTTTACTGCCTAGAAACTGGACACAAAATAGAATATGTGTTGTTAATGGGTCACCAGACTCATCAGTGACTCAATGGCATTCAAGGTATAAATTTTAACTCTTAATTTAGCATTATTGTGCTTGAAAAAACAACTATGAGGTGGTTTGGGCCATACTCCACCACATGGGCCCAGTGGTGGAGGGGTGTTGTAAGGCTAATAATAATTTGAGTGTCTTACCTAAAATCTAAGCACAGCTTAGTCCTACCGACAATAGTCCACAGGGCACAAGCTCCGATTATTGCGTTTAGCACAAACGCTGCAATAACAGATCGTCCTTCGTTATCTTTGACGTGGATTTCCTGAAATGTTATGTTCATAAGAAAAATTGTAAAGAGACCTGAAAAGGAAATTTCTTCTAACAGAAACAAAGATATACTATAAACCGTAGGCCCAAAGTGTGGTTATCACTCTAAGGTCGAATATTACAAATCTCTAAGTGACCCTAAGGATTATTTTAACTTGAATGATAACTATTTTATCATCTATGGCATAAATTTCGGAGTAACCAAATTACCATTTACATTCAAATTTAAGGTTTTTTTAAATAAATCCCAAATTAGGTATTATGGGAAATTTTATTGACCTTCAGGAGAAGATTCCAAAAAAATTACATCTCTTGAAATATTCCTATCCTTTTTACAACATCACACATCCTTTCTACACAAGAACCAATTGCATGCCATTTCCCAATTGATTGAATGACACAAATCTTACCATACTTTTAATAAATACTTTCTAGATCAGCTGTTTAATTAAACATGTACCCGTGGCTATTGGATCAATTCAACATAAACATATGAAACCCCTTTTTTTTTACAATCATATTTATACAAGTTTTTATTAATCATGAAGAAGACCCTGCCAAACCCTCGGAAGAAGAAACTAGTTCAATAATAGTTTTAGTACAACAAACAACAAAGCTAAATGTCCGAGCCGAATCCTAACAATATGTTATTTTAACCTCCAATTTATTTATTGCTTCTATCTCTTTTTAAGCTTACATGATACTCGAAAACATGATCCAAAGTCCTTGTAGAGTCAGTCAAGTCTTGCATGATGGCCATGATGATGCAAAGAGACAGGTACAAAAGAGACTGCATTGCCACTATTTGGGATACAATCAGACACGGATCCCATTGCGTATAGCGGAATGAGCCCGTTAGCTTCTTAATTTTCGACATCGTTGAGCAAATTTAATTAACACTGACAAGTTCCACTAATTTTAAACACGTAAACCTAATTTTCCCAGTTGGCTCCACTTAAGTCTTTGCTGTTAAATGTAAACATATGTATTTGTAAATAAAACTAAAATGATGCAAAAAACAGGAGTATCGTAAAACGTATTAAACATTGTAAGTACAATTATTTTTGCAGAGAAAGCTGAAGAAAGAAAACTTTAATGTTCTGTCTATTGTCTGTCAGCATGACAGTCAAGACATTTGTCACAAAAATTTGACGTTTTGCGTTTCGTTTTATTTAATTCCTGAGAGCCTATTGGCTATTGCGAGTTTTGTGTAACAGACACTGATCAAGCACGGGTGGCGGGCGAACGGGTGGCGCTAATATTTCGGTAGAACAAATGGAGATTCTTTAATCCACAGGACATGGTCAATCGCCATATACCTAGATACATAAACTGAAGACAACTATTAAAAACTGTTTCATGTTTAGAGTGGAAAAATAAAATAAAAAGTTTATTCTTAGATATGATTGGTAAATAATATTATTTTGCATTAACAATTGAGTACACAATTAAAATGTTATTTTACATTTCCACTAATGTACCATTTATGAAAGATCACGTATCTAATCACTATCTATAATATGTACTTGTAGTCTTCTTGTACATTCAAATAAAATACCTACATAAAGATAGCTACATCAGCTTGTCATCATCGTTATCATTTTTACGTGATCAATGATCATTGGTTGCAAGAAATTGTGATTTCTCTTAGATATCCCACATAAACTTCTTGGTCACGTGATAAGATAATAATTTATTCTCAAAACTGTGTTACATTGTTGTTATATCATTTTGTACGAGGAAACATTTTTATTAAATTTCTTTTCGATATTAATCCCATATTATCAAAAGTTTTTATATTAAATTAAGCACCTGAGTCATCCTTTGAGGTTTTGCGAGTTACACATTGTATAACTGCGCCCATGCATGACCCAAAACATGGGTATGTTCTAGTTATTTCTGTGCTCCCCCAGGGACTGCACCCTGTGCCTGAGCATCGCCCTAGTTATGGCCGTTACTCCACCATGCGGCGCAGTGCTGATTAGTGGAAGGTGAAAGGTTGGTGACTAAACTTGGTGTCAGGTGTAATCAAGCCGTCCTAAGCCACTGACTACCTAGGCCGCAGACCGCACTAAGCCTTCCTTCTGACTGTAAGGATTCACGACTAGAATCAACTATCCATTATTAGCCAGATTCTTGTTAAAAGTAGTTTTATTTTTTCACAATCACCAATTATCTAACCCCAAACGAAGCAATGCTTGTGCTATGGCGACTAGACACTTAAATACTTTCATAATCATCCATGGCTTGGTAGGAATGCTCGTGCTCATCACACAAACATTTGCCCCAAGCCTTGCGAGATCGAACCCGCAACCGTTGGCTTTGTAGTCCAGAGCGCGAACCACTACACAAGACGGTCGTCTAAGTAACTAACAAAATAACTGTCACTATATTATACTTGTATGTATCTCAGGGCGACAGCGCTTTGCTAGTGATTACCAAAGCTAGTTAAACTAACTACGCCGCGGTTGTGATTAGATGGCTGACCATGGCATTCCCATTTTAAATGACATTTATGGGAATGACACATAATGCGGTCAAAGTTAGTCCCGGCTAGTCGTGAAGCCTAGTCAAAGGTCTTAGGGTGGTTAAATAACGACTAGAAGAAAGTTTAAGTCATTTGCCTTACAATACCCCTCCACCACCACACCGCACAGGGCCCGCGTGGGGAAGTATGGCCCAAACCAACTCATAGTTGATTTGAGGCCTGTAGCCTGTGCCCTGCAGTGGGACGTATTACAGAGTTATATTAAAAACATCAACAACCCTGAAGGGGCTAATTCTGGTGCTCAAATACAACAACTTTTTCTATAGGACAAACATCGAAATCGCAAAAAAAAAATCACTTCCCCATACTAAGCCACCGACCAGCGGACATGGTCCTATAGAAAAAGCTGTTGTATTTTAGCACCAGAATCAGCCCCTAGGAGGTTGTTGATGTTTAAAATAATGCCGGTGACAGATGGCGACGGACGCGGCTGCGGACTCGTCTTGACATTGTAAGATCAAACGCTGCCATTGGTCGATCCTTGGGCTGGCGGAAGTTAACTGAAGGATAGACCAATGGCAGCGCTTGACCTCACAATGTCAAGACGAGTCCGAAGCCGCGTCGGTCGCAGTTTTTCACCAGTTTAACCCTGTTTATGCATATTTTACTTAACTTTTTTTTACGCCTGGGCCACAACGCCAACGCCTGACGCGGCTGACGCCTCTTGTGTATGTCTCGCGCCTAAGTACAAGCAATTAGATTATTGGAGCCTACATATATAAATTATACTAAACTAAATTGTTACCACTATCACACCAACCAATTATCTAACCCCAAACTAAGCAAAGCTTGTACCTGCGGCGACTAGTAACAGTTATACATAGACTTTAATCCATAACTAATAATTTAAATGTAACTCTGTTGTCTGTAACGTTTCCACGCCTAAGCCGCTAAACCCATTTTGATGATTTTGGTAAAGAGACAGATTTAGACCTTGGAGAGTCCTTCTACTTTTTGTTGCGAAAACTGCACCGATTTTGATGAAATTTAGTACAAAAAAAGCAATTTTAATCCGACTGACGATCTCCGTCCGTAGCCGAGACGAGAGCATACCGAATTTGGTGTAGCTTGTCTGAGGTCCCGGGATCGATTCCCGGTCGGTCAATGTAAAAAAAAAACTTTATATTGTCTTGGGTCTGGGTGTTGCTGTACCGTCGTCAATACTTACGTGTACTTACATGCTATAATACATAACATGCAAAATTGCATCTTTTTGTGAAATAAATTGCACGCCATACCAGCCTTGACTGAGTAACGATTCATTTTTCGTGTGCAAAAAAGGAATCTAAGGGTAAGTATAGACGTGAAAAATATAAAGGAAATATATTTTTATTTAATAAAATTTTTCATCTGCCTCTGGTGAATTCGAACCCACGACCTTTCGCTATCCGGGCGACTATCATCTTAAGGCCTCTGAATAGGCTTCACGGCTATTATCAAGCGATATTAGCCGGAACCAACTTTTAACAAGCCTTCCGAAGCACGGAGATGCTTGTGATAAATATCACTAAATATGGTTGGATTGGTCACCCAATCAAAGCGCTGCTGCCACTAGGCTATAACAAGCACCTCGTATGGCTTCTTTCGTATTTCAAAAAACGTGCGTGGCGCGTGAGAGGCACGAAAGAGGCGCAGAAGAAGCGCGGGCAGGGCAGGGCACCACATATTACTTCATACATTTTGCATGAAATATGAAAGGTTTGTTTGTGGCCGTGACATTACTACGCCCGCGCCGCAACTGCACCTCGCCCGAGCCGCTCCAGGGCCGCGCTGCTTGTGTATTATCTCGCACGCCGTCGCTTAAATTCTACTATACATTTTTATAAGAAATATATACAAAAGGAAAGTCGTCGCGCCAGAGGCGTCTCTACTAGTCCATGTAGCGCCCGTGTGCAAACATCGCGCCCCCTAGTAAGCGCGCGGTCAAAATGGAATGGGTACAAAGTACAAGTAACAGAAGTTTACCACAAACTGTCAAATTTCTCTAATTGATAATAAACTCTATTGTTTGGAAATTAAATTTGAAAAAGAAATTTGACTGTTTTTTTACCATAATCTGCTGTTGACTGCATTTAGAATTATTCCTACCGGGTGTTCTGGTATTTAGCTCTTTTTACGTTGGTCATTAAAAGTGCTGCGGTGCTCGGCGTCCCTTAGGACCGCTGCGCCCGTGTTCTTCTTCTGTCGTGTCAATGGCGACTCCAGACGGACTTCGACCAAAATTTGGCGTTTTGTGTCGCTCTGTTTAGGTCATCCCTCGTGCAGGTGTAGGGGCACAAAGGGCAGGAGATTGGGTGAGCCATAGTTTGTGGATCCGCTGCACCACAGTATCACTCACTTTGCCGCTCGGTCCTCATACCCCCACCTTACCAAATTTTGTCTACAGCGGCCAACCCCAAGGCTGTTCATGCCCAGGAGGATGGTGTTCAGACGGCGATATAAAATTGCCCGTGTGCAACGCACATCATGAACCATAGGTAAAGACGTCTCTGCGTCGTGCCCGTGCCTCGCCTGCACCACGCCCGTGCCGCAACCGCGTCATGCGGGCCATCCCGCGCCGTCCTGCTTGTGTAGATATGTCCCGGTGCCTTAATGTTGCATTATATTTATTTTATCGTAAAACAGTATCACCCTTAATTTTACGAATCAAACTACGAGAACCATACTCGACGTTTTCTAAAAACCTGATTTTACAAACCGAGCGTATTGGTGTCACATTTCATCGATCAAATCGTCATTCATAATAATTCCTAGTCATTTATTCAGTATTTATGCTATTATATTATTCCTGCCCATTCTTACGTATGGAGTGCAGAACTGGTATTTGACCGAGAGTTAAAAGTCCAAACACAAAGTTTGCCAAAGGGCTATGGATGAACCGCAAAGCTGAAGTGGGAGTGGGCAGGACACTTGTGTAAAATGCATCCGGATAGGTGGGCCCAAATCGTCACTCGATGGGTACCTACAGACCGAAGAGGTAGACCCAAGAAAAGATGGTATGACGATTTGATTAACCTGACAAGGATTGGGAGTCATTTGCGATAGATAGAGATAGATGGAAGAGTCTAGGGGAGACCTTTGCCAAGCCGTGGGATTGAATAGGTTAATAAAAAATGCTATAGAAAGATAATAATGCAAAACAATAAAAAAATCACACGGAAATGATTTTTAAACTTAACTTTTGTCTGTATTTTAGGTAGCTACTTACTATTCGTACACATTACATTAAATAAAATGCTTGGGAAAATGCTCTAGTCTATACTAACCTTTAGGTATTATCGATATTTGTGTATTTTCGGCCTAGATAGAGCACTACTTTGTTAGTTGTTGTGGAGACAGTAAGTACTCTGACAAGACAATCATAAAAGTAAATGGAGTACCTACTTCAGCTGGTGTTGCTGGGGTGAGTAGCGGAGATTATGTTCGTATAATTCGATAAGATATATTATATAATCGATATATATTTGGCATAGATACAGCGCTACATAATCTGGTTTTTGAGACCGCACGTTGTCAATCTCAAAAGTAAATGTGCTTCATTCATCATACTGGTGGTGCTGAGGCGAGTAGCAGAGATAGATAGATATATAGATACTCTTTATTGTACACCATACAAGTAAATAACACATGATTTTCACAGAAAGACGTACAATTTAGGCGGCAGAGATAATGTTCTCATAATATTGGAGTTTAACAATAATTAATACTACGATTAGTCACATGCCTTTTCCACAATCCACATTCCATCACCAATACCAGTTACCATGCCTCTCACAGCTTGCCATGGAAAGAGCTATGCTCGATGTTTATTTACAGGATCAAATCAGAAATAAGGAGATCCGTAAACGAACAAAAGTCGGTGACATAGCACGACGGATTAGCTAGCTAGAGTGTAAAATAGAGGCCACGTACCGGCAAGCGCAGCGTTGGACGTCCACCTACAAGGTGGACAGACGACCTGGTAAAGGTTGCAGGAAGCCGCTGGATGCAGGCCGCTTCCAACCGGCCAATCTGGAAGTCACTGGGGGAGGCCTATGTTCAGCAGTGGACGTCATATGGCTGAAATGATGATGAAGATGAGTACGGATCTTCCCGCCAGACAATGGCCCATCTTCTGTCTTGTCCCGCGTGTCCGTACACCTGCTCATACCAAGACTTACTTCACGCCACTGAAAACGTTGTCCGCGTGCCGGAGTATTGGTCACATTAAAATATTTAGTTGCCTTCGACACGAGAAGAAGAATAATTCATCATCATAGATACAAATCTTCGAACGAGAATTTCAAAATGAACCAGAGAGTACCCAAACTACTACTCTGAGTCACACCTAATTTTGTGATAAAATCTATCATCATTTCAGCTACAGGACGTCCACTGCTGAATATAAACCTCCCCGAAAAGGGGGTGATTGCCAATACGAGTAATCGCCACGCTTGGCAGGCGGGTTGGCGAGCGCAGTTTTTTATAAGATTTTGCACGCAGACGCTGCTGCACGTCTCCTGCTCCAGGAATTGTCGCCTTTTACGACACGCCTCCTATTGGCGGTGGGGAAGTGTATTCTTTACGGCCGTCTCTACACGGCACATAAATAAAATGTATACCTAAGTAAACAATATTATAAACCTGAAGAGTTTGTTTGTTTGTTTGGTTGAACGCGCTAATCTCAGGAACTACTAAATTGAGTTGAAGAAATATTTTTGTTTTGGATAGTTCATTTATCGAGAAAAGTTAAATAAATAGGCGATTTATCATCACGCTACGACCAATAGGAGCGGAGTATCAATGAAAATGTTGCAAAAACAGGAAAATATATTCCTTTTGAGAGCTTCTGTTGCGTCTTAACGTGTGCATCTTAACTGTTCATTTAGGGTAAAAACAAATTGATTTATTTCAGTTTTGATATCAGAAATCAACAACAATACATAGGCTTTCTCTGATTCTTACAACGTCAATTTGATTGGCATCAAAGTTGTTGTTTTTGGGGTATCAGCTATCGGTTTATCGTATAGATACGTTACGTAGATAGTAAGATATGTATAGTGCTGTGTAACAGCGTAGGTACTGCATATCTCCAAACGCTCGCTGTGAGATCGGCGCCTTCGTCCGTTGACGATGCATAGATATATTCTTAGTGTTTTTGTCTTTATTTGCAGTGCATTAGTGCGCAATGGGTGTGCCTTGGACCTCTCGTTCCCCCCAGGGTTCAAATTTGGGGCAGCGACCGCGTCGTATCAAATAGAAGGGGCTTGGAATGTCAGCGGTAAGTTACTCACACACCCAATTCAACTGTCCTCTACCTACTTGTACTATTATATATTCTGTGCCTAAAGGTAGCCCGGACGGAAGAAATCGCTTGATAAGACCGATTTTTTTCCGGAATTGTACAGCTTTAAGGTTCTAAGTTCTAAGCTCTTTCTTGAAGGTACTTTATATCCTTGGTTTGGTGTGCAATAAAGAGTACTATCTAAGAGTAAGGTTCCAGTACTAAATAGACCTCAATCAGATAAGTTTGTCACCAAGTTTTTAGATACCAAAAAACTAAATAATTGACCCCATTTTGCTAAGATAGATACTCTATACTGCACATCACATAAAATAAACAGTACAGAGAAAAAATGAATTTAGAATAGTACAATTTGGGCGGTCTTATCGCTGGAAGCTATCTCTTCCAGACAACCTTCAGGTAGAGGATAGTTTTAAAAGTTGAGAGGGGGAGACGGTGACTAATGTAAAAATATTAAAAGGAAAAAACATAATAACAATATTTATTTAACATATAAAAATAAACATATTAACTAATATGTTTATTTATATATAAACTATAATTGAATCTGTTATGAGTGGATTGGTGACCATTCGGACCATATTTAATAACATTTATCAGAAGCAACTCCATGCTTCGGAACTCGGAAGGGATATTAAAAGTTGGTCCTGGCTAATATTATTTAATTCTATGTAAAATCTTCAGTCTGAGTCAGGTGGGTTGATTACATCTGACAGTAAGTTTTAGTCACCCACCAGCCTTGCAACACCCCTCCACCGCACCGCGCTGGGCCTGCGTGGTGGAGGTGAGGCCTATGCCCTGCATCAGGGCGTGCCTATAGAAGCTTACCTACTTTACTTTTTACCTCATCAAAAGCGTCTAGTATTGCAGAATATAAACTAATATGATTTTCGACATTCAATCAATTATTATATCCTTGTTCGACAGATAAAGGCGAAAGCATTTGGGACAGGTTTACTCACTTAGGGGCCATTGAGGATGGCAGCACTGGCGACATTGCCTGCGACTCTTACCACCTGTGGGAGACGGACATAGAGATTGCTGTCAACATGTCTTTGGACTTTTATAGGTAATTTAAAAAAACACTTAAATGTTTGGGACTAGTCAAATGCATCAAATTAGTTTTGACAGTATCAATGGTAGTACGAGAGCCCACGACCAAAATTTTTGTCTCATAGCAATACGGCCAAAACCGCATCAAATCGATAGATACGATTATCCTGAACTGGAAAATACTAATATCAGACATTTTCCGCGTAGCGTTTGATCTGACCGAATTTTCAAAATTGTCAAAGAATTTTACCGAACTGCATCATAGCAATATGTCTGATTTGCAGACTGTAGTTGAATGATAGTTCTGAGATACCGGAAACATATTTTTCAGACGTTAGTGGTGTAGCGCAAACCCGTAAAATCACTTAAAAAAATTAAAAATGAGACAAAAAAAATGTCTCATAGCAATACGTCTGAAAATCTTTTTTTATTAGTAAATTTTGGTTATTTGATGCGAACAAAACAATTTTCAGACGGAAATGTGAACGCATTAAATTTTGAGACCGTTTTGAAAATGTTAACAAATTTTACCGATCGGTATCATAGCAATATGTCTGAAAATTGTTGGACATGATAAAATAAGTTGTCCACATGTGCAAAAAATTTATATCAGACAAATTAAGTGTAGCACCTTCTCTATCAGACAACTTTTCGATACTCAGATATCATTTAAAAATCGTATTGAGGCATCTTGAATTTTCTGTTACAAACCAATGAATACGTTGCGACCCTGAATTTATTAGATGATAATAAACAAAGAATTTACCCGAAACCGTAACATTGAAGTTGAAGCACTGAAATAAATCGCACAAAAGGAAACTGGGATGAAGTTGAAAAAAAAACGGTTTATTCAAAGTTACAAAATATTCTCGTTGAAATTAAATACTGATTGATTTGATAGTTTTGGTTTTATTTAAAGCACACTTGAGTAACTTTTACAAAAGAAATAAGTAATGACATCTGTCATCTGTCAAAGTACATATAATAGACAAGGGAGATTCTATTATATATACTTTATACAAATAAATATACAGCTTAAAACTAAATATAAGGCAAATAATAATATATTACAAAATGTACATAAAAGACATACAAAATAAAAAATGTATAAAATAAAAATTTATCAAAACCTAACATCGCCCATTCCCACAGAAATGTTAAAGGTGCCCAGAATGCCGGCTGCATTACCTCGTTGAATGGCCAAGCTTATTCGTTGGCCAAGGTAGCTACCGGCCCTCCGGTCACCAGAAACGTCAATCAAGCGGGTGGATAGTTCCGAAAATAGTTTTTTTGCCTCAGGGCCCCAAGGTCCCAGCGTCTCCACTCCAAAAGGCGAAAAACGGTAGCAGCTGTCTAGGCAGGAGTATTTCCTAAATATATTATATTATATTATTGAATATCTATGAAGGCTGTAAATTTAAAAAAACATTTAACAGAGGCGCTGGCCAGGCGACTCCGAAACATTATTTTCGTTTTTGGGAGTATATGCTACACTTAAAGTGTCTGAAAACAGGTTTTTGGTAATCATGGCAGCAATACGAAAAGTTGAAAAAAATAATTATCCGTATTGCTATGATACAGGTCGGCTAAATTTGTTGACATTTTCAAAAATGCGCTCAGGCTATATGCTACGCGCAAAATGTCTGAAAACAAACTTTATCGTAATACAATTATAAAATCTATGTACATTTTCACTATCAGACGTATTGCTATAATACCGACTGTCTTTTTTTTTTGACACAGCAGAAATGGCCTCCCACGCAGTTGCTACACTTTTGACCGTTACTACACACCTAGTCGGGTTCAGAATCATACAATCTAACGATTTTATAGGGTTTTTGCCGTATTGCTATGAGACATGGTTTTGGTCGTGGGCTCTCGTACTATGGGGAATATGGATGTTTTTTTATTTGGTCTTAAAATAAATAGTACTTAATACTAATAAAACTTAATGAATTTCGAAAAATATTGATAAATACCTGACTTATAGCCCATTAAAGTCGCGTGTTAGACAAAGTGATGATGTACCGTGACGTCACATTACACGTCCGCCATACATTTTTCATAGTAAAAGTAGTTTTAGAAAGAGATAAGTATACCCTAATTGGCTAATTTCTCATTACTGTATTACGGTTATTTTTCACCTTAAATCAATTTTGTTTTCACTATTAGCACTATAATTTCATATATTTTCCTATAAATATAGTAAAAAAAATATATTTTTTTCATGCATATTCCCTATTGAAAAGTGTTCTATCTACATACTATCATCTACTCCAGATAATGGTATGTCAAATTCAAAAAATCAACTAGATGCTATCAAATTATTGTATTGTCATTCGAATGTCCTAAACAACATTTGGAATAGATAAGTCGGTTAGTGGAAGTAGGTATATTAAAAACGAGTTTTAAGATTTGCATACAATGCTGGCTTGTTATTAGTTAGCTGTTACTCTTAGTTTGGAATACATACAATGTCTATTGCCAAAATTTCCTCTCTTGCGGCCAAGTCTGATAGTGAGAGAGCGACAAAGGTTTTTGCCAAGTGATAAATACTTAGCTGATTATTACACTCGCAAAATCTCTTTCAAAGCTTAGGTGAAATGTTCGGTGGAGACTTAACCCGGTCTATTTGCCCACAGGTTCTCCCTATCCTGGCCTCGGCTCCTGCCCAGTGGGTTCCCGAACCACATCAGCGAGGACGGCACGAGCTACTATAACAAGCTGATCGACGGGCTGCTGGCCAAGGGCATCGAGCCTATCGTGACTATGTACCACTGGGACCTGCCGCAGAGGCTACAGGATTTGGGTGCGTTATGGAAATAACACTAATAAAATAAACATTCCTTGGAAAAATAATTTTTTTTTCGTTATAGAGAGAAACCTAGTCTATCCGGAGTCCGGATGGCTTATTTAAAATACTGATCAAGGAATTATCATCGTCAGCCTCTGGAAGTCCACAGCTGGACATTAGGCATCCCCTATAGAACCTTGTATGCGAGCGGCTCTAGGCCGTTTGCATCTAGCGCTTTTCGAAACCTTTACCGGGTCGTCAGTCTACCGGGTGGAAGGCCTGCCCAAGCTGCGTCTTCCAGTTCGTGGTCGCCACTCGAGAACCTTTCTTCTTCAACGGTTGTCGGTTCTGCGAGCGCTGTGGCCTACACTATGCCACTTTAGGTTGTAAGTAGTCCGAATTGAATTATTTGAACCGAATAACTAATTTCTGAGATTACTTCCAAGATCAAAACAAACTTTGACCTCTTTGTAATTTAGTATAGCCCATGCGGTTGACCCGTAGACATGTGCGAGACCGCGCATTCATTCTACACGGTGGAGCAAATAGGTACGCTGTTGCCTGCGGATAGAAAAGAACAGCCAAGGATCGGGCTCAGTGGCTTGCAATTTGAAAACCCAGAAAAAGTTCTGAACTTTGCTTCTGAACATAGTCGGAACTTTTTCTGGCTGCAAACGGCTGGAGCCGCTTGCTCTGCTGGCGTTCTATGGGGATGCCTGTGTCCAGCAGTCGACTTCCGAAGGCTGAAGCTGATAACGTTGATGTTCATCAGTGGACTGTCGTAGAAAGGTTTATTAAAGTGCTGTTAAAGAACTAATCTGTCAACGTTCTTTCCTCAGGTGGCTGGACAAACCCCCTTATTTCAGACTGGTTTGCCGACTACGCCGATGTGGTATTTGGCCTCTTCGGAGACCGCGTGAAGACCTGGCTCACCATCAATGAACCGATCGCCTTTTGCGACGCAGCATACTCCAGAGGCCTCAACCTGGCACCTGGAATCAACGACTCAGACATAGGAATGTATATGTGCGGGAAAAACGTGTTCTTAGCCCACGCTAAGGCGTATAGGCTTTATCAGACGAAGTATAAGTCGAGGTTCAATGGTAAGTGTAACCGTTTGTTTTTATTAGAATTATCTTGACATATGATTTAATTTTATATATAGGTATTACCCAGTTCAGCAATAGGTAATCTGTTGAAAAGACGAATATATTTTTCCATGAATAAACTTGTTCCAAAATTATTTTTATGCTGGGTAATGTATAACTGTCGCAATCTTGTTTTACACACTGTCGTTTCATGGGCGGTTAAAAACTAAACGCTTTGCTTTGTGTTTCTTCAGTTCTTACAAACAAATTGCGAACTGGCCTCATTCGTTGCGTGTTTCAAGTGATAAATGCAGTATCTTTTTTTTAAATTCTTTTGTTATTTTGGAGAGTAATATAAATAACACAAGTTACCTCTACGGCGTCCATTTCGTAATCGTAATACACCTTCGAGCCGTCTAAACGCTTGACGCGTTTTCATTGTTCGGTTTGCCAGTGAAGGGTACCAAGGGTGTGTAAAAAAGATTGAAGGCCAAGTGCAGATTTATAAACTTTAACAATAAGATAGCTTTTCCATCCTAATTCCATCGTAATTTATCAGTAGGCGCAAATTAAAAAAAATACAAAAAAAAACTGTGATCCCGAGCAGCGTGGCTGTCGCGCGGCTAAGTCGCTAGTGTAAAGGCGCTCTTAACTCATTGCATGCCGAGCGATCGCAAGAGTCCACGTTGACGTAACTTTAAAATTTCAAATGTATCTCGTTTTGCTGGGTTGAGGGTTAACCTAATAACAGATGTACATTTTCAGAGTCGCTAAGAGAGAAGCCACACACACTGCTCCGTTGCGTTGCTTTGGGTCGTTGCAACGGTATAATTCACACGCAACGAAAATGACTTTTTAATGAGTACTCGTACTTACATTTTAATACTAGTGTTTTAGTCACGAATATAAACATTTTTATTACAGAACTACTAGTAAAATCGACAAAAATATCAGTTCTTCCGTACTATAATAGTCGCTGTACTATGCTTGACCAAAATGAATGGAACAGCTGATATCTAGACAGATAGATTCTCTATATTGCACACATATACATTACATTTTGAATAGTACCATTTTTAGGCGTTCTTACTATCGATCTCTTCCTAATTTTTTTTCCGTAGCATACAATTATTAAAAATAAACGATTAAGACTCTCCTTTATATTGTTCTCTAGATCTTATTTTAAAAAAATTGCACCCCTTTGCAATGTAACCCTGTATATTAGATAATTTTACTTATTAAAAAGTTTTTTATAAGATGTAGCAGCGTCATCGCTTAGGCGACGTAACGCAACGCAGTGTGGCTTCACTCTCTAAGAACCGTTTGTACTTACTAAGTCTTTGAATGGTCTAGGGTTGCTGTCATACGCGAACCATGTGCTATGGATTGAGGGCTTGACCGAAGAGGACGAAGAATTGGCAGAGCTTACTAATCAGTATACTGTGAGTCTTGTAATCCTAAGATTTTTGTTGTAACTTAACCTACGCACGGAGTGCCACTTAGGTACATGGTACAATAACTAAATCTTAAATTATTCACACATTAAATTGTATTTACTAACCCCTATTTTTTATGCTATTTGTACTAACCTATGGACCTCTGTAGTCTGCAATAAATAAATTTTGATTTGATTTGATTAACCGGTTTCGATGTTGTTGTCTTACAAAAGATACGATAGGCAAAACCGTTGTTACAATGTATCATATTATGTGATTTATTGCACAGGGAACCTGCTAAGGAAGTACACCATTCACCAGAGTATTATATGTTATTTAATTAGTTGACGATGAACTCACTTAACACGACTTATTTATTAAGTATTCAGCACCTGACGGATTTTCTTTGGTTACTACGCTCTATAAGTCGAAGAGTTTTAACATTTTTTAAAAGCCTTATTCCATTAAAAATTAACAATCGGCGTCATTTAAAAAAAACATGTTTTGTTTTTTGCAGATCGCAAGACATTCCCACCCCATATACTCTAAAGAAGGAGGGTGGCCCCCAGTCATCGAGAAGTATATCGCAGAAAAAAGTGAGAAAGAAGGGTTACACAAGTCGAGACTACCAGCGTTCACTGATGAAGAGAAGGAGTTAGTCAGAGGTACGGTACTGGTCACGAGTTTTCTTATTCGGGACTATATTTTGGGCGTAAGTTAGTTCACTGTCTGATGACATCGTTGCTGTTTGTTCTCCCGACCTTAGTAGGCAATGGAGGGCCATAGATCGCTAAGCAACCTTAAATTGGTATATTGGTCATACTAGTCCACGTCTCGAAGTGATGACAGATTGTACGCAATCGTTAAAAACTTTCGTCATTAGACTTTCAAGGATTAGCTATGAAATGACTCGACAAAGTTTTCCGAATGCTGCCTGCCCACCCGTTTTCTTATGCGAGATTCTCTTTCATTTCCTTTCTTAATTAACCTCTACCAAAAGGTGACCTGGTGAAAGCGATCGCTTTTAGCAATACCTAAGACGTAATATGCGCCAAAATACAGTACTACCTACAATAATGATCTATCTTTTACTAATTTTACTTTTACTTGTATACCGTGGTACCAGATAAATTATTTTGCCAAGGGCACCTACCATACTATTATATTATTAACTATTAGATATTTGATTCCAATGTATTATCCCTTTCATTCAATTTGATTTCTAATCGCAAAGCTAAACTGGCAATGGGCAGGCCACATCGCTCGCACAATTGACTACCCTTGGGGAAGAATGGCTCTCGAGTGGTAGCCACAAACAGGAAGACGAAGTGTAGGCACCCACCGGGTGGAATAACAATCTCGTCAAGGTTGAGGGAAGCCGCTAATTAATACGTCCCAGAGCTGCTTGCTGAGCGTTCTATAGGATATGGCAGCCCTGTATCCAGCAGTGTACCTTCAAAGGCTTATGATGATGATTCCTTTTGTCCCCCAGGAACTTATGACTTCTACGGAGTAAACCACTACACGTCTAGGGCGGTGCGCCCTGGGCGGCCGGGCGAACTGATTGCGGGGTACCCCCTAACTGGCGCCCCAGAACTGGGGGCGGTCCTGGAGGGTCGCCCCGAGTGGCCCAAAGCCACGTCTGAGTGGTTCTATGTAAGTAACAAAGCGATAGATACCAGAACGATATCTAGGATTATCTTTTAGCTGACGATGATCCCTCAGGTTTATTATAATTCAGTCAGATACTTCATTTATATCTTAGATCCTACGAATAAAATAACTCACTAAGATCGCTGTTCTGATTAAGAGTGCCCAAAAGGCTTTCACGCTTGACAGCTACTAATCTGTTGGCTTGTATGAGCCAGCCGTTGGACCGTGAGATGTCTTAACTCAACGCTTCAACACCCCACGATACAGCCAATGAACATTTGGTCCCCACACGGTTAAATATATTATGTGTCTCATATCTCGACGACTTCTTAATGTTTATATCTCCTTTCTTTTCCTATTGAAGAACTTGATCAAAAACAGTAAGGCCTTCCAGGTTGCAGACGAACATCCGTGATCAGGCCTCCGACATTGCTTATAGTGTAATCATCTACAGAGATAGTAAGCGAGCAAAGTAAGATACTTGTTGTCCCATTTCATCCATTGACGATGTGTTAGGAGTGGATTTATGTGCACTTTGCGAGGCGTGCAGCGAACCGCGCTTGCCTTTATATTGGTAGCAAGGCACAAGGCCGTCGCTAGCCGATGACCCAAAGGGGGGCAAGGTGTTAAAAATGGAAGGTGAAGACGAAGCTTCACACTTGTAGTACTCTTGCCTCTACGTAAATTGGAATAAGAATGGTACAAAGTCCAATGTGTAAAGCTCCACGGGCTTTTGTTTTTTTTTAAATGTCTATAGGGATCTGCCGCGCGCGGTGTACGTCTCGCAATGTGTATCTGGATTAACCCATCAGGCCATGGAAACGAGACACAATGGACATTATATTGTTACGTAGCCTCATTTAGGTGGTTAAAACTTCGTCTTTTGTATTTGTCGCGCTCCCACAAAACACATTACCTACCTAATGAACGCAGCTCAAAAGAAAACACACCTTCAGTATTACCCGGGTGTTATATAGTGTTGCCAACTCCAGACCAGTTCAATCCGCCAGAAATTTAGCGCCAACTAGCCTAAATTCGCCGATTTCTTCGAAATTCGCCTAATTAAAGTCACATAGCCTAAAATGACAGTATTCTTACCTGTAGTTGTTAGTACCAAATACTATGCACAGAACATTAAACTATGATTGTTTTTCATTTTATTTTACGCACATAGCAGCACAGCAAAGACATGCATTTTTATAAGATTTGAGACTTATAAAGGATTCCTATTAAGACCTTAAAGAGACAAAATTATGACAGTTTATCTACTTCGAAATGGTGTCGCCCTTCCTTTCCTAAAGTAGCCTAAACGGCGACCAGTCGCCGATCTCAATTTTTGGTCACCGTCGCCCCGTCATCTTTCAAGATTGTTGGCAGCACGCCTAGAGTACCTACCTGCCGAAAAGTAAAGCTTCTTTATCTGTCTGGCAGTTTCTTAGTCACCTTACAAAATGTACTTAACTTCAGAATTAGTATTATGTAATGTCCTTTACCTTGGCAGATATATCCAGAAGGCTTACGTCGCCTGCTTAATTGGTTGAAGAACGAATACGGAGACATACCTTTCTTCATCACGGAGAGCGGCTACTCAAGTGCGGGGGGGAACCTTGAGGACTACGATAGGGTGCAATATTTTAAGCTTTATATGGAACAGGTATGTTTGAGTAACCTTAATTTAAAAATAAATAAACGCCAAAAAACTCACTAATTGTATGTTTACGGGGCAAGGAACTAACATTCTTATTTTACGAGGTACCAAACAATGAATCTTGCCAATAAGCGTCTCCCAGCACACCCAGACGCGAATCAAATTAAAAATCATGTTTGAGTAACCTTAATTTAAAAATAAATAAACGCAAAAAAACTCACTAATTGTATGTTTACGGGGCAAGGAACTAACATTCTTATTTTACGAGGTACCAAACAATGAATCTTGCCAATAAGCGTCTCCCAGCACACCCAGACGCGAATCAAATTAAAAATCATGTTTGAGTAACCTTAATTTAAAAATAAATAAACGCAAAAAAACTCACTAATTGTATGTTTACGGGGCAAGGAACTAACATTCTTATTTTACGAGGTACCAAATAATGAATTTTGCCAATAAGCGTCAGCACACCCAGACGAGAATCAAATTAAAAATCATCCTTGCCCTTTCATCACTCGCGCGTACTTGTTTTTTTCATAGAAGACGTATTATTGTAACATTAGAAATTAATCTTGAGTTTGATCACAAAAACAATTCGTGTGTGAAATCAATTTCTATTGCTCACCATTTTACGAATTTTTTTGAGTCACGCTCGTCAATTTAAAATTGACGACTCATTTTTGTCGTCGTGTGGCCTAAACTATAAAACTGGACATAAAATTACTCAACATTGTGTAGTTACTTATATGTAAATATGGAAAACACGCGGCTCAAATTACGCTCATAAAGCCTCAGCCTAAAGACTTATTGTGGGCGAAAACGGGTTTTTATATCTAATTGGACATTTTTCGGGAGTTCAGTCACGATTTTCTATCGGTCCCTTTTTGTGTCTACTTTATGACGAATCGAAAGACTTGGCACGACATAGTTTAAACACTGACAGCCGATTGACGAAAAAACAGTCGGCCCCACATAGTGTGAACTAGGACCCCAATTCAAAACCGTTCGATAACAAATTGTTGACTGAAAAACCACGAGAATATCATTTAGCATTGGTGTCACATGATATATCCATTGTCAATTCGTTACCGAAGGATTCTGATATTGGGTGGCAGGGCAGATTGCCTAACGCTGGAACTTCGCGACTTAGCACTCCAAACTACAGGAAGCAGCTGCAACTACAGGTGCAGCCAAATGCAGCTAAAATACAAACATTAAAAAAGTGTATTTTGTAACATGTAACACAGCGCAATTAAATGTATCAAGCCAAATTTAAAGACAGTATTAACGCCGTCGCCTGACTCCCAAACGTCTGCGCATTAATCTATGCGTCTCGTTATGTCTGACTGACGTAATATTTTATTACTAACTAATAACTTGTAATAAGTCTGAATAATAACTTTTTTACAGGTCCTGCTTGCAATACAGGAAGATAAAGTGAACGTGATAGGTTTTACTGCCTGGACTTTGATCGACAACTTTGAATGGATGGATGGATATGCGTAATTATTTGTATTAATAGTTATTTTTTCCGATATTATTTGAAGCCACCTCTTTACATAGAGCACACACTCATCAATACTTTTAAGGCTTGTACTTCTTTAACTCATTATTTTGGAAGTCTACTGCTGGATAGATATACCTAGTCCACCCCCAAAGAACGCCATAGCATGCGCTATGGGCCGTTTGCATCGAGCGCGAGCGGCTGCCCGCAACCTTGACTGCGGATCATCAGTCTACCGTGTATGAGGTCTGCTCACTCTGCGTCGTCCAGTTCGTGGGCGCCACTCGAGAACCTTTCTTTCCCAATGGTTGGTTTTGACGGCTCTGTATATGTGATACTGAATCCAGAAGTAGGGGAGGCCTTAAGTGACCATATACAGACAGTGAACTTAACATCGATCGGATATCACAAGGCAGGAAGGTCTATGTTTATTTTTGTAAGAAACAATTTCCAGATTGATGTGTGACTGAAGTTGGTGTGCAAAATAAAACTCTATTCCCTTGATCTTAGGTCCAAGTTCGGTCTGTGCGAGGTGAACTTCACGGACCCGCTGCGCACGCGCACGATGCGACTCTCGGGGCGGTTCTACGCTGACGTCATCAAGCGCCGGTCGCTGGACGTCGGTAGTGAATATAACGATGAGCTCTAATTGTATTTTTATTTACTCCCTTTTATGGCCCTTTTTCTGATGCTGCTTGCAAAGAAAGAAGATGGCTTAAATAATAACAATAATAATAGATCGTACACATGCTGGGTATTATCTCTGATTCCATCCCATGATGAAGTCAAATAATTGGATCCAGCATACATGTGTAACACTTTTAGGTTTGATTATTTGCGCTTAAAACGGCCTCCACGTGTTGGATCAGTATCCCCACGCAAACCTGTTAAAGGACCGGGTCACTTTTGCCCGTGAACTTCTATAGAGCGTACGGATAATAATAATAATTACTGACTGAAGTTCGATCCACAATTTTTATCGACAGGCGCCACACCAATTTTTCCGGCAGCCCATGTGCCCTATGCCTTAAACCATAAATACGCAAAGGCTCTATGCATTTTGACAATATTTTTTAGGTGTCCACGGGTGATCCACCGCGATATCGCAACTGCTTCATTGCGGCCAGCGTTGACAAAGCGTTATCGCCGCGACGTTGCCGCGTTATCGTACATATTAAAGAAAGTGCAATGCAGTTGCGTCATCGCCTATGTCCAAACTAGCATGTGTAAAATGGCTGACTGTATAAGAAGCTGACCGAGCTATATACTCGTCATTTCTGTGCCATTTGGCGTCGAGGCGTTTGGCCGGCTTCAGAATTATTCTTTAACATAAATTAAATAGCACTTACAATTGCAACGTAGTGCAGGACGCCCCCCCCCACCCCCCTCCCGCATGATGGACCGATGACCTTGGGACATTGTCTGACAGTGGCTGGATAAAAAAAACGAGCTCCCGTGCTCTTTGGCGCTCTTTGGGGGCTTACATCCAGCAGTGGACAGCAATAGGCTGACAGAATGATGATGATGATGAAATGAATGTTGATTTTAATAAAGCTGACTTGTTCGTCGCTCAAAGCATTGCCATTAAGTCAGGAAATGCAGCCAGTCTCCCGACACGCCTTCTTGTCTCACAGACACGCATTTAATTTTTGATTGTAGGTTACCAATAGAATCAATAATTTCTAGATGTTTAAGTTCTTACTTTTCAGGGGCGTGCATCCCATATAGGCTATTATGCAGAGCCTACCTTCATAAAAAACAGCTGACTATAATTATTAATTACGTATTCAACAATAAACAATAAATATTCTGCAACCATTTTGTCGTCTACCTGTACTTATTACTTACTGAAGCGCGCAACTTAGATCGTTACTGTGCAATTTAACCAATGTTAGGCTGCCGCGAGATCGCCTACTGTTTCACGCAAACTTACTCAATTTTCACTCACAGCCTACCCTCATCTGAAACCAATGCACGCCCCTGTTACTTTTTATCCTTGTTTTACTTGGATGTAGACAGTGAAACACCATTCATCAATCCTAACCAAAACAACCCCACTGGCATGAAGTCATCCTGCCGAACAGCGAACGGCCGAAGACTAGTCTACAAGCCGATTACTATAATGATGAGCTACGTTCTGCGATCACCAAGACGTCTACCAAGCGTAGGGTCTAAGGCAAACACCCTCCAAATGAATGTAAATAAATCTATAATATACAGGTTGGTCCAAAAAGTGATGCCAAAATTTTGTTTTGGTTTCCTTACATCCAGGGCTATCCAAATATACGCTATGTATGTTAGCCGAATTTTCGTAATTTACGGGAAATTAATTTTTATTCGTAAATTGTGAGAATTTTCGATTTATTCGGTAAAAAAAAATACGGATCGAACAATTTCGCTAATTCTTTTTTTGTTGTGTTAATTATTGTCAGGAAAAGGTTTCTTATGAAATAAAAAATTACGCAAGTAGCGCAGAAAACGAAGTCGCGGGTAACCGCTAGTAACAAATACATAAATATAAAAATATTGGACAACATCACATAGGTACATTTCTCTGATCCTATAATAAGTAGCTTAAGCACTTGTGTTACAGAAATCAGATAACGACGGTACTACAACACCCAGACCCAAGAAGTCTCGGCTACGGAAGTCCAGCAATGGACATTCAAAGGCTAATAATGATGATGTTCAAAGATCAGAAAGAGGGAAAAGGGGGAAATAAGCACACGTGTAAAGTTCATCATTATATTCAGTCCCTACATCCAGCGACCGCCGCCGGATGACGTCGGCGTAGTACCGGCCCGAGCGGCGCAGGGTGCGCGTGCGCAGCGGGTCCGAGAAGTTCACCTCTGACAGACCGAACCTAGACCTGAAACAATTGGATATACCGGTGATAGGTTATGACTCTGTAAAGGTGAGTAACCGCCCCTATAAGTAGATAAAGACCTTGTGATAGAAAACAGAAACAACGACGGCACTACAACACCCAGCCCCGAGAAAACATATAAAAGTTTGTTTCCTACATTGGCCTGACCGAGAATCGAACCCGGGACCTCAGAGATGGCAAACGCCAAGTCCAGCGTACTGAGGTACTCGGCTACTGAGGTCGTCAATTATTATTATTACAGCCATGAGACTTCACTGTCATAGATAGACCTCCCCCAATAACTTCCAGATTGGCCGGTTGGAAGCGGCCTGCATCCATCGGCTTCCTGCCACCTTTACCAGGTCGTCTGTCCACCTTGTAAGTGCCTACGTTGCGCTTGCTAGTACGTGAACTACATTCTCGAACCTTTCTGCCACATTAGCCGTCAGTTCTACTCAGTCAATAACAGTCGATGTAAATAAGTCTCACCTATATCCGTCCATCCACTCAAAGTTGTCGATCAAACTCCAAGCGGTATAACCTATTACGTTAACGCCATCTTCTTTCATTGCAAGCAGCACCTGAAAAAAAGTATTAACACATAGTGATACATATACCGTGCTTATACCTAGGTTATCTGGTTTTTTTAAATTAAAAGTAGTTTCAAAAACCATAAGACACGCTTTTGTGTGTATCATCATCATTATTTCAGCCATAAGTTGTCCACAGCTGAACATAGAACTCCCCCAATGACTTCCAGATTGGCCAGTCAGTTTATCGGCAGGAAACTTGGAAGCGGCCTGTATCTAGCAGCTTCCTGCGACCTTTGCTAGGCCGTCTGTGGACCTTGTGAGTGGACGTCCTATAATACTCGTCAAACCAAAGCCAATGAGCTCAAATTCGAGGGTTTTACTAGTATCTAAGTATTGAAGAGTTCCACTTTTTGCATCTTGGCTCCAACAACAGATCAGTTCGATAACAGCGAACTATTATTGTTGTATTGTCATCCCAATTTCGGATACTTACTTACAAAGTTTCAAACCGATATGAACATTATTAGTAGTATGTTAAAAACTACTTCCAAGACTTGATCAAATAGTTTTACAAATTAAGCTTATCTTCTTCTTAGTTGTTACGCTCTTGACAGGGCGGTCGTGGTCGCTAATAGCGTAATACAAGCGTGTAAGAAACTTATTGGTAATGGAAATACAACATTCTGCATCCCACTTCAGTAAAATAATATTTTAGTCATGTATAAGAACATACCTGCTCTAAATAACGCTTGTAGTACTGGACCCTATCCACATCCTCTATTTTTTGTCCTACACTTGAGTAACCGTTCTCCGTGATGAAGATTGGTATGTCTCCATACTGCTTCTTTACCCACCTTAGAAGCAGACGTAAGCCTTCCGGGTATATCTGGAAAAATAAAGAAAACTTTTTAGATGAAAATCACGTCTCGTTTCCCGTTTCCAAAATTAATTAGACAAAAATTGCGTCAACAAGTTTAGGCGTTTGGGTTAAACGTACAAAATGGGTGTTATATTACAGGTTTATTTACAGTAACGATCACAGGCGATCACAAACTGGAAGATGCAGCGTACGCAGGCTTCCCACCCAGAGGTGTGACGACCTAGACAAGGATGCGGCAAGCCGCTAGCTGTGGCTTTCTAGGGGGTAGGGGGGGGGGGTCTATGTCCAGCAGAGGACATTCAAAGGCCGATGATGATGATGATGACTTATTGATTGGGATAATAACTTCGTTACTTACAAAGAGCCATTCAGAAGTGCCAGAGGACCACTCGGGGCGCCCTTCAAACACTAGCCCTATCTCTGGAGCACCCGTGAGAGGGAACCCTGCGACCACCTCGCCCTCCCGCCGCATGCGCACGGTTCTACTTGTGTAGTGGTTCAGCGCGTAGAAGTCGAATGTTCCTGAGAGAAAGAAGGTGATTGTAAATAAAAGGTACAATAATATCGTATTATTAGAAAACTATTTAGGTTATTATAACACACTTTTAAATGTATTGGACTTGTTAAAATGATATCAACATCATCATATCAGCCTATTGCAGTCCTTTGCTGGATGTAAGCCTCCCCTAAAGAACACCAAAAATCACGATCTACCGCTTTTTTCATCCATCAACAGCCAGCTATAAGTAGGTCACACTATAAGTTTTGCGTAACTTAAAAAAACAAAATATTATGTTTATTGCTTTTCAAAATACTCTCCTTTACATTTTAAAAATTTTTTCATGCGTTCGAACCATTTTTTAAAACAGGAGGACAACAGATCTGAAAGCATGTTTTCTACGTGCTGATTGAACGCTATCACTGCCTCTTCGGAGGTGGTAAAAGTAAAACCTCTCATCAAATCTTTGATTTTGGGGAAAATACAGAAATCACAGGGTGCTAGGTCGAGGCTAAGCGCAGGATGGGTGACGAGTTGTACTTTTTCGGAAGCTAAAAATGACTTTGTTTTGTTGGCCGTGTGTGAAGAAGCGTTGTTATGATGTAGGAGAACGCGGCTTTTGGGCCGTCTTTCGCGAACTTTTTCTAACACCTTGGGTAAACAAATGGTAGAATACGGCATTAACACTCTTTTGATCTTCAAGTGGAATTGTACAGATGGGACCCGTAGCTGAGAAAAAAACGCGATCATTTTTTTACCAACGTTTCTGGCCTACCTTACTTTTGTTGGCCTGTTCTCATTTTCAAACACCCATTCACAAGATTGCTGTTTTTTTTCGGGTTCAAAACAATAAATTTACGTTTCGTCTCCTGTGACAATGTCATAAACAGCATTAGAATGTCCGTGGTCGTACTTCAGTGGCATCTGTGAGCACTATTCCACACGCGATTGACAAATTAATTATAAACAATACAATCTTAGAAAATCCTCTTGACATTGCAAATGCTTTTAATGATCATTATATTAATATGACTAAAATGACTGACAATAAAAATGACAAACCTGAAAAATTACAATTAAAAAATAATCATGAAAGCTTTTTCTTATACCCAATTAATGATCAGGAGGTGCAAAAAATAATAAAGTCTTTAAACTCCACAAAATCCACCGGATTCGATGAAATACAGACAAGAATTTTAAAGTTGTGCGTCGAGGAAATCTCAACTGTATGCTATGTATGTTATGCTACTTGATTAATCTGTCCTTTTCAACAGGTGTTTTTCCTAAAATCCTTAAGCTTTCGATCGTGAAACCACTCTATAAAAAAGGCAGTAAAACAGAAGTAGATAATTATCGACCTATATCGCTCCTACCAACAATTTCAAAAATATTTGAAAGGGCTATGCACGTCCGTATGACAAATTTTTTGAGTAAATATAAACGCATCAAACCTGAACAACATGGATTTCAAAAAGCTAAATCCACATCGTTAGCTGCACGCTAGTAAATAAAGTGTCCTCTTACTTGGACAAGCGTAAATCAGTGATAGCGGTTTTCTTTGACATGAACAAGGCCTTTGATTTTGTGTCACATAGTATTCTACTAAATAAATGCAACCTACAAGGAATAAGAGGAATCGCAAACAAATAGCTTAAAAGTTACCTGCAGAATAGGAGACAATATGTAGAGATATCAGACATGAACACTAACTTGGAATTAATTGAGTATAAATCATCTACTAAATTTAATGACGTTGGTGTACCACAAGGCAGCATATTAGGACCTTTGCTATTTCTACTCTACATAAACGATCTCCCGGACGTAACCCAACATGATTGTGTACTCTTTGCTGACGATGTATCTGTTGTTATCCCATGCAACGATAAAAATCCTACAATAACAACATAAATGAAACTATTCGTAAAATAATAAATTGGTTAGACAGGAATAATCTTAAGGTGAATTTAAATAAAACGACATTTATGCAATTCGTTAACAAAAACGGTAACAAACACTCTCTACGCGTTTTCTCTGGAATGAATCCCATCAAGGAATCTGTGAACACATTATTCTTAGGTATCATAATTGACGATGGTCTTTCATTGGTGGAACATATCAATAGACTCTGTAATAAGTTAAATTCTTTTGCGTATGCTCTTTGGCGACTTACACGAGTTAGCGAGGTGAGTGCTGCAATCCAAGCATACCACGGATATGTATGTTCCTTGTTACGGTATGGTATTATTCTTTGGGGGAACTCGTTTCACATTAACAGAGCATTAATAGCCCAGAAACAATGCATACGAGCTATCTGCAATGTGGACGGTAGGACATCGTGTAGACCCCTATTCAAGAAACTTAAATTACTAACCGTTCCTTGTATATACATCTTTGAAATATGTGTATTTGTCAAAACAAACCCAAATTTGTTCATCACAAAAAAGGAGTTCTGTAATTTTAATACAAGGCATCCCAACAAACTTGTTTTTCCGATGTCAACTACAGCCCTCTACAGTAGGAGCACTTACTGCATGGCCATAAAAAAATTTAATCAACTAAATGATGACATAATAATTCTTCCCATAAGCAGATTTAAAATTTCTTTAAAAAAGTGGTTAATTGAAAAATGTTTTTACTCAATGGAAGAATATTTCGATTCTTTTAAAACCCGGATGTTGTAACCCACATAATTTAAAATCGATTGACTTAAATAATATGTGACATTAATTTTATGATTGCTAATATATTCTGCATGCCATGTTATGGTAAAATGTGTGATCTGAAATACTATATCTATATTATAACATCTCTGAACCACATTTAAGCGAAATAAAATATTCTGATTCTGATTCTGATTCTGATTCTGAGCCCGCTTCTGCTCCGCTGTCAGTACATGAGGGATCCAACGACAGCAAAGTTACCGAACTTTCAATTCTTCGTGTAAAATTTTCTGAATTTGTCTCATACCAATCCCCAATAGTCCTCGAATTGTCTCATAGTTAATCCGCGGGTTTCTTTCAATTAGCCGCTTAACAGTAGCTACATTATTTTCGTTGACGGCAGTTGAAGGCCGCCCTTCACGAAATTCTTCATGTAAAGAAACTCGACCTCTCTCAAATTCAGCAAACCATCGCCTCACGGTGCTCAAACAAGGTGCTTCTCTCCCAAAAGCGACGAGCGACGACGACGAGCGGCACCAGTCTTGCGGAGATAGAGAACTTTTAAAATTATAAAAAATCATCGCTTTAAAATCTTTTCGACTTAATTCCATTTTCGTTGCGTACGTAGAACTTTGATGTATAATAAAAAACAATTGACAAATCATTTCCCGTCAATTGTTTTTTTTATTACTAAGAAGGTTGCAACGTTTAAAAAAATATAACATTCGAAGTTCAAATAGTTCCGATTAGCTTTTAGTGTGCATGTATTCCTAAGGTCGTCGGTTTATCGAGCTGAGGGGCGTCCTATATACATTTGCTACATGGTCTCCACTCGATAACCCATTTACTCCACCTTTTATCGGTTCTGCGACAGATGTAGCCGGCCCACTGCCACTTTAGCTTGCTCTATTCAAAAACGATATGAACGAGGCTAAACATGAAAGTTTTACTGTAGCTATCGAAGGCTGCGTATAAATCTGGCGAATGCGCGATTCGCACACCGCTCGTGAGTATGTGACCGCATTTAAATGTGATACATTCTGTACAGTACCTCTGACTAACTCCTTCTCTTCATCAGTGAACGCTGGCAGTTTCGACTGAAAGAATCCTTCTTGCACACTTTTTTCAGCGATAATTTTCTCTATGGCTGGGGGCCACCCGCCTTCTTTAGAATATACCGGGTGGGAATGCCTCCCAACCTGCAACAAAAACAACTTTTTTGTTACCTCGTTCTTGCGCAGAGAAGCTTTTTCCATAGGGCGTTCACGCAAGGATTCTACCAGACAATGGCGGGCGTTATAGGTAAGAATAAGGCCATAAAAGTACCTACCTACTAATAATTCAATTCCTCATACTAAACTTCCGACCAGCTGACATCTGTTTGAATGGAGAAGTGTTCTTTTTTCCATTTTGATGTTGGTCTCATGGAAATAATAGCTGTATTTACACAATACTTTCACCCATATCAGCCGCGTCAGATGTTTTTAAAGCACCATAAATTCTGTTTGCGAACCATACACCATTTATATAAATTGCGAAAGTGATCAATATCCTACATAGGTACATTTCGGAATCGGACCTACTCAGTTAAGGTAAGTAGTCTGCTGAATGATAACTTGCATTATGTTCTAAAGTAATGTCAGGATTACAAAACTTACAGTATACTGATTGCCGAACTCAGCCAACTCAACGTCCTCTTCAGTTAAGCCCTCCAGCCATGGCGCCTGGTTGGCAAATGACAGCAATCCTGTAAAATATTACATTTATCAGAACAGGAGGCCTTCATCTAAAGCGCGCGCCAGATCTGCCTGCCTACTCATCGTTTGTTGATACGTGGTCTCCAACGTGTCTTCCTTTATCTTATCACTTTGTCCTGTTCGTAGTCGAAGATGAAGTACGCTTTACCAAGATCGAAGATTTAGCAAGTCCAAATTATTAACAATTAGAGCCATTGCCAGCAGACCTTCGTAATTCTTAGACAATAGAACCAGTCAATTTTGGACCTTAGCTATACATTATCTGAATGTTCAGGTTTCCGAGCAAGTGGTAGGCGGAGATGTTTGTAATAAATATCACTAAATATGGTCAAAATGTTATCCCCAACCAATCATAACCACGGTGTGGACTGCTTAACTTTGGTAATCATGGCCAAAGCGCTGCCACTACTAAATTACAAGCACCTCAAATAAAGTAGGTAATGTATAATAATTGGTGCTAAACATACCATTATACTTCGACTTGTACTTCTTCTGATAAATCCTATACGCCTTAGCGTGGGCTATCAGAACGTTTTTCCCGCACAAATACATTCCTACGTCTGAGTCGTTAATTCCTGGTGCCAGATGAAAACTTCTGGAGTAGGATGCGTCGCAGAAGATGAGAGGTTCATTGATGGTGATCCAGGTCTTCACGCGGTCGCCGAAGAGAGAAAATGCTACGTCGGCGTAGTCAGCAAACCAGTCGGTGATGAGAGGGTTTGTCCAGCCACCTGTAAATAAACGCTGTTAAAGAGTCTTCACAACGATGCCGTCAAGTTTGGTCGTTGTGTCGACGGTTCGTATCTCGCTTGCTTGCGCAGTTTCCAGCCGGCTTTTGTTTAGGGGCGTACTAAAGGCGAACGACAAATACCGCTAATGCCGCAGCTCCAGTGCCGCCGGCACAGTTGTTCCGGCTTGTGTTCTGAAGCCGGCGGGTTGGAGCTTAAAATAAAAAATAAAAATGCGGAACATACGTTTACTCTCGTTAACTCACTTGACTCCCATTACGTGAAAGCGCGTGCTCGTTGCAAATAAAAACGATATAGGATTCATTTGCAAACAAACAAGAAAACTTCTTTTAATCGTTTCTTTGACAGTCTCGTCAGTGGTATGCGTTTCGGACTGCAAAGACAGGCGGTTGCGGGTTCGAATCCCGCAAGGGGCAAGTGTTTGATTCCATTTCAAAGGTGTTATGTATATGTTATGGCTCTAAGCCAAAATTTTGTTTGATTTGATTAGCATGCCTTTAAAGTAAAACCACACAGAAACGGTCAAGTGTAAGTTGGACTTCAAGGATCTTGTAACGATCCCCCCTTACCCCTTAAATATTTCAATCTGAATATAAATAATTAAATGCTTAACTAACCTATTTTGTTCCCTCTTATAAATCTAAATTGGCAGTGTGATCGTCTAGTTTAAATGGTAGGACCGTACGTTGTGATTATAGTAGTGAACCAAATTCTTTTAGAGGTACGTGGATGTTTTAATTAAGTTTCTCTAGAGTTTCCTGGGTGTATGCGCATTCAAGGAAGAGGAAAGTGAAGCCCCGAAGGGCCCTGAAGAGCCCCACACCAAACGCTCATATTCAGGAGTGGTGACCATGTGATAAACGTTATCCCAAAAGCAATTTGCCACCTCCATCAGAATAGGACCTACCTGAAAAACGCATTTAACGTAAATTATGCGCAAATACGGGGAAAGACTGAGCCTAAAGATATTTAATATAAAATACTATCTACTTGCACTTAAAATCTACCTATCTGACTTCATGTAAAGTCAACCAAACGTACGGGGTCCCTAAGAAAATTACTTATCTGAAACCACCAATAAATACGACGCGCTATGTAACACTGTACCATAGGACAATCTCCCACATGTGCAATTTCGTCTGGGCTTCAAGCTCGATCAACGGATGATTATGTGGACGATTAAACCGGCGTAGCCTAGGCGGCACCTCGGCGACCCTTCGGCTAGTTGCGGGAAAGGAGAAATGGTATCCAAATAATAATCCACATAGAAGCCCTAGAAACGCACAGCGATCTTGGATCATCAAATGTTACAGCGGCACCAACACGCAGCACTTAAAGGCAGCAGATAGTGTAATAATGTAATTAAACCCGAATGTTTCCGATGAATACAAGGCTTCAAGTAAGCACTGCACCAGCCTCCATCTCCTTATGTGATAAATCATCTGGCCACCAAGCTCTATCAATGGATGGTCGGGTGTGTCATTAAACCGGCGTAGCCTAGGTGGCACCTCGGCGACCCTTCGGCTAGTTGCGGGAAAGGAGAAATGGTATCCAAATAATCACACACCGGGGCGCCTAGAAATAATACACATAGATCTTGGACAGATTAACCGTTACAATGGTAACCCCACCTGTACCCATCGGAAGCAATTGAAATGAAAATAGTTCGTAAGAATCCCTAACAATCCTTTTATAATACAGAGCTAATCCAAAGATACCAATGACTTCTTTATAGGTAGTAGTGGTAGCGAGGTAATAGTGTTTGAGATGTAACCTAAAAAGCCATCGATATCCCCACATCAGCACGCATTAATCGGATTTAAAACGTTCAAGCATAATTGTCCCTTGGTAGTCTATTCATGATAGTCGGAAGTAAGAAAAAATATGATTTAATAAATAATTAAATTTTTAAATAATTGTAAAAATCACAAAATTTATATTAAATTCTTTTCTCAGTTCTGTGGATATAGGAATTTGGTATAAAGGATTTAATAAGGATGGAAGCCTAAAAATAGCCCATTCGCTAACTACCTAAATTAAAACCTACATGAATGGAACTATTTTTAGAGTGCAGGATAAGACAGAGATTAGGATAGGATTATGGGTTTTCCTACCTAACAGTACCTCCACCTAAACTACATATTTACGAACCTAGAAACCTTTAAACAAACGCCTATGTGCTTTACTGAAACCTATCGAACTTCTACCTCAGTCAAAATATTATAATTAATAATATTTATTAGGTTGTGATTAATCGTATGGCGAGGCCACGCTTTGTTATCATGCCTTAAATTCTAATTTAATTATTTTAATTAAAGTCAGATGTCGCAACACTGGAATGTATGAATCACCCTAAATACCTACAATAAATAAATTACCTTAAATTTACGATATTAGAACTCGATAATATTTTCCCAATATTCAAACGTGATTTTAAATTGTAAAGTAAATAAGTTTAGTAAGAGTTAAATGTAAAAGTTTCAACTATGCACTGCATAATATGTAGAATTAATTGAAAATTAAAGATTCATCAATAAAAATAACCGATTTCAAAAACAAAATAGCAATCAAAAATCGTACCGGTACCGGTAAACCGTAATCAAAACCGCCAAGTAAAAATCAATAAATTACAGTACGTAAAATACACTCAAGTGAGCTATAAAACACACAACATTAATTTTCTGTAAATAAATGTTTAAAAAGGTAAAACACAAGTAAAATTAACATGCATTACATCAACAGAAATTGGAAATGGGTTCTTTTAAACAAATACTGTACTCGTAATTCTAAATGCACAAATTCCAATACAAATATAAATTGAAAATGTTAAAACAAACAAATTTATAGAATAAATTTCAATTAAATAATTTAGTTACTAAACTGAGATATATGTGGTTAAAGTTTCATATATTTATTACATTTATTGTTTAAAAGGTTTTCAAATATACCCCTTTCCATTTCCTAATGATATTTAAATAATAACACTGTTAAAATCCTGTTGAAAGAAATTGTGTATATAAAACCCATAAAAATTATAGAGATTAATATTCAAAAGGATTAGGAAATACTAATTTAAACAAAATTTTGACATTAGATGTTAATTAATTAACTTTTCAACAGGTATTCTAACTAATTAACGTAACTCACGGACGCAGCCGAAGCCTCACACACGTCACCCACCCATCAGGGTGCAATCGAATCCGAAACTCACAGCCAACTGCCCCGAGACCAAGCTGCTAAACCTATTTAACCAAAATCTCTTCCCCGCGTCCCATGTTTTAAAAGCTGACACCCGAACTCTCCTAATTCTCAGAGGTACTCAACCTTTAATAATATAAGAGTCCTATTTTAGCATAACAATATGACAGATTTGCAAATACATAGTACTAACTTCTCACCGCCTAAATCATTTTAGTTTCCTGCTATGAACAAAAACTAACATGAATATTATTGACTTGAAATATTGTTAGGTTTTTTCCTTTATTTTCCTTTAATTATTTCGCGAATATTCCAATAATCTTTACTGATATTATAAGTATCCTATAAACATAGCACATCCCAGACTCACGATCATTAAATAAATTATGACGAATCAAATCTTAATAAGTTACAGTACAACGTTATCATTCAAACGTTGACAACATCTGACTTCGTGTTTTTGCCGAATTGTATGGCGTGCACGTGAGTTCGCCTCTTGAATCAACGGTGTGACTACTCAGTGTCCTTTTGTTAATTCGGTATTTTTTCTATACCTTCGCATTTTTTTATTTATTACTTCGTTTCGAAAGTCTGTTAATGCTTTGACATACTATTTTGCACCCTATGACCGAAATGTTCATGTTCGACGTCAACAGCATGCGCCCTTACTACGTGCGCCCGCGCATTGCATTGTTGAGTCTATCAGATTTTCAATGTAATTGTTTATTTGACTATTTATTATTCCATCATAGCTACATTGTTTTACAAGTGTTAAGGTTCGCTGTAGGTAATTAAAGTAGAAAGCATGGTCATTGGAAAAATCGTCCTATAATCATGTCATTTATTTAGTAAGGTGAATTTTCTATATATTTTTAAATATTATTTTATTAATCAATTATTTTTATTCTTGATTTGCAAGGGTTGGTACATTCGCCCCCAAAATTTATACGCAGTTTACTGGAGTAGAAATTTTTCAAAATCCGAGCAACAAAACCCTTCAAATCATTAAAACTGTTTTTCTTTTTTAATTTATGAGTTATTAATGTTTTCTCTTGTCTCATACCGTACTTATAAAGAAATGATCTCTATTTTCGTGGTAGCAAATTGCAAGAAAAATAAAAACACTTATAATTCCAGCACAAAATAAGTGGTAACTAGTTTATAACTTGTTTAGTCTACAAATATCAATAAAAAATATCAATTCATTGAAAAATATTCATATCGAGAAATTCCACATAGGGTAGCCAAGCCAAATAAGTGGATAATATAATCTAATACGATTACTTTACTGTATCTTTTCGTCTACCCTACCAGCAATTAACATGTCTTAGCTTAGATCTATCTTAAACCAACCAACTAGTTATATTGCTAACAATTACTGCACAAAATAGACAGATAGGCATCTTGCTAACAAAAAATAATATTATTTGCACAAACCATTTTTTTTTCACTAGTATTTGTGCAATACATGTATTAATATATGATTAATTTATTAACATTTGTACCCAAAATGTTGTATTTTGTGTATTTAAACCAAATAGCAATAGCTGCCGCATGGCACAGAAGTTCTGAGCCTCCAACCAACCTATGTACAGCTAGGACTATCGCCAGGGAATCTATTCTCTGCAAGGAAACTTGGTTGTGAGGCAAGCTCAGTCCTAGTGACAATATGTTGACACTATCAGTCCCATCGTGCCATACGTTTGTTACTGATACCACCGACATATCCCTGCACGAAAACAGATCACGTTTAACAACTATAGACATCACCGTAAACCGATTAATCTTCCAACTCAGGTCCTGTACCAGCTAACAACCATTTACTACCTGGAGCATGTGTAGTGTGCTTAGTTCTGGTGGATGTAGAGAATGAATTGGCTGAGGACCAGTACAAAACTGACAATGTTCAGTTTACATATTAGCAAACATGAACCTTTTAACCTAACACCTATCCCCCAACAAATTCAATGTTGTGGGTGCTTTGGGTCAAAATGTCAATAAAATATCACCCCGCAAGCAAAACTACTGAACTACTAAAGCCACAAACTTTTCCACGATTCATTGTAACATACTTCCTCAAACTCACTTTCACGCCACTTTGCAGTCCACCAATCCACTGTACAGGGTGAACAACCTCATAACAGGTACCTAACATCTCAGAGCATCTACTTTTATAAAAATTAAAACACCCATCCATCCATCTACACAAGTAATGTCAACAATATTAATCTATTTCTCTTTAGTTTGACTAATATTAATTCTATGCAAAATGTTCAGATACTTTAGCTATCCACTTTTCAGACACTAAGTACTAAACAATAGTTCTCAAAGAAGATTTCCGGGATCTCACGTTGCTGGTATTACAGTACCCGTAACAGCATCAGGTTAAAAATCTGTTCTGTACGAAAACTGGACCCTTATCATATTTAACTTATGGTTTAATTTACTAATAACGAATGGTATTAATTACACGCACATAAAACGCTACATTAATTACGCGAATGCATACTTTAATTAACCCTATCGCATATACTCACTAACTTCGATATAAACAAATCACAGCTGCTCAATTGCAAACATTGAGTCAATTCACACTCAAAACTTCAAATTAGGTAAATATATTATGTATGTGTGCCAAATTGTCTATGCAATCTAACAAAGATGTTTACACTATCACAAAACACGCTAACTCTTAATCTCAAAACCTCACTTGCACGCAAATACAAAAGTCATATGCTATTAACAACAAACACACCCTACACCTAATCACAACCTAAATACGCAAAGGGTCATTACGACAACCTAAATTATTGTGATCTAACATTTATGTCTTTCTAATAATCTTTAATCGCTAAATTTACTTTCAACGTAAACTTCCAATACCGTAACTACGAAACCTTAATAATGTATTTAATGAAAACAATCAAACGTAACTCTATTTAAATAAACGATAAAATTGTTTAGCGCAATAAAAAACATCAACTTACATGGGAATCGAACCCATGATCATAAAGAACTGCAATTCTAGGTAGCCTATAAAATTTGTATAAATTTTGTCATCGCTTTTATGATAAATAACTGGTTCCGGAGTCAAGCCTGTGACCCATGTTATTATTATTATTTTTTAACCACCGAAGTCTTATCGCAAACTTTTAACTACCTTATATCTAATCCTTATTTAAATAAACACTCCCTAAGGCAAACTCCCATTTATTTGTAGCACCGGAATCGAACCAGAGACTATATTAACTTTCCAACCACTAAGCTATATATAGCTTTTATCAAACAATCAATCACCTGTAATGACTTACAACTAACTGACCTTGTGCTAAAGTCGTACAATCTCCCTTGATCAATAAGTAATACTGGAATCGAACCAGAGACTATGTTATTGTTCCAGAAATTGAATAATATATAACTTTTCTAATTAATTATTCGCCCCCATAAATCTCAACTATTTAACCATGTCCTGGCATCAAACCAGGGATTTAGCATGTCTTCCAACCACTGAGCTATTAGCATTATTTTGTAATAGCGAAATCTATATGACTCTGTCCGGAATCGAACCAGAACCTGTCATTCCCTCAGCTACTAAGCTTTATACCTTCTATATTTAATTAATTAAACGCCCCCATAAAAAAGACAACTATATAAGTATGGAATGGATTCGAACCAGGGACCAAATTCACTTTCAACCGATGAGCCATCTGTACAAAATCAAATAAACGTCATTTCAATAATCAGTCACCCATGAAACACAGCTAATCTGCTGTTACCTATCTGCCCACGTAATCGAATTTGAGGCCATATTCGTATTCCAACCACTAAGTCATAGGATACTAAGTAGGGTTTATAATACCAGTCGATTATAAATAGAACGGAATTCACGTGTGACTTTGGTTAGGTATTTTTATTTTATCTTTATGACTTATAATCTAATTTTCGTATGGCGGACTTAATGCGTCAAAGCATTTGCTACCAATAAACCATTATATGATAACTTATATCGTAATTAATCTTAATATTATTAAATTAGGAACTACTTAGTTTCTAACCACTAAGCTATAGGGTATTTTTTATGTATGTACCTAAAACTAACTATTGACCGAAATAAAATTAATATTAATAAGTATACGTTAAATAGATCCGCTAGAAATGCCATTTCAGAATGACATTAAAATGAGCCCATTGTTATACAGACAAGTCTATAATTTATTAATAAATAATATTACCTACACACGTACCAATTAAAACTCGTAATTACTGAATAGTCCTATTGTGATCAATCAATAACTTAACAAGCTAATTTAATAATAGTAAAATAAAAAACAAATTTCTAAAAATCCTGTTACGCAATTAGCATATTTCACACTTGACAAACCCTAAACTGTAATTTATTACTTTTCAACGCAACATTTGAACTCATGGATGCGCTTGAAATTCCAACACTTAGGACTTATGGATGCACTTGAAATTCCAACACTTTGGACTCATGGGTGCACTCGAAATTCCAACACATTTGTCGCTAATGTGACAAAAAGGTCTCTCACGCTCAAGATCTACTACGAAACGATAAAGCGAGTGTTGTTTATGTTAAAGCTATCAAATTTTGCTTATGGACCAAGAGCTTTTGTTCTCTTTGTTTATCAAATACGCAAAGTGTTTATATGATAGCTCGAGCTAGCAAAACAAAGAATAGAAATATGAACTTAAGCTATTAACTGATTCGACAATCTTGAACAAAGAACTAAACTGTGATCTTGTTATGATTATTTGACTGAAATGAAATGTGATATAACTAACAGAACACCTGCATTGATGTATACCAGTTATTCTCAAAGTGGGCGATAACGCCTTGAGAACCTCTGTTGTATACAATACGCTTTCTTGGGCACTGGACTATTCTAAAAATAGCTTTACCTGTTAGTATTTGATGGGTTTTTTTATTAAAGTAATTTGTGCCCTCTGTTCGCTTAATTTACGTAAACGACGTAATCAACAATCACATAAATAATATCCTATAGACTTATATAATAATTTTTAATTAATGATATAAGAATAGTCGCACAAATTAATTGTAATTTCCTAAGCGACCTACGTAAGAATATGTTTGTACATTTAACTATCCAATATCGCCCCCATTACTTTCGCAACACGTACGGAACCTATTAAAATTGTATATCAAATTATGCTTTGAAAGCTAAATCGAATTTGTAACTTATACTTATTGTAATTTTATTTCCTAAATCTCAACTTTAACTATGCCGTAAAATAAACAGGACCTATGAATGAATCTATTTTCATTGATTTAAACTATTCATTTTATGATCTGTACTCCCTTACTATGATTGTGACATTTTTACTAAACACCCCGCCCCCACTATTCCAAATTCCTCAAATACGCACACCAATAAACTCAGATATCCTTGAATCAAACATCCACGTTTTCAACCTCTTTCCATTTCACAGACAACAATTGTAGGCTGATAAGCCTACTAAAAACATGATCCAGTGTTTTTTTTTTAAATCCTGGGTCACGCGGCAACAATTGTAACGATCCCCCCTTACCCCTTAAATATTTCAATCTGAATATAAATAATTAAATGCTTAACTAACCTATTTTGTTCCCTCTTATAAATCTAAATTGGCAGTGTGATCGTCTAGTTTAAATGGTAGGACCGTACGTTGTGATTATAGTAGTGAACCAAATTCTTTTAGAGGTACGTGGATGTTTTAATTAAGTTTCTCTAGAGTTTCCTGGGTGTATGCGCATTCAAGGAAGAGGAAAGTGAAGCCCCGAAGGGCCCTGAAGAGCCCCACACCAAACGCTCATATTCAGGAGTGGTGACCATGTGATAAACGTTATCCCAAAAGCAATTTGCCACCTCCATCAGAATAGGACCTACCTGAAAAACGCATTTAACGTAAATTATGCGCAAATACGGGGAAAGACTGAGCCTAAAGATATTTAATATAAAATACTATCTACTTGCACTTAAAATCTACCTATCTGACTTCATGTAAAGTCAACCAAACGTACGGGGTCCCTAAGAAAATTACTTATCTGAAACCACCAATAAATACGACGCGCTATGTAACACTGTACCATAGGACAATCTCCCACATGTGCAATTTCGTCTGGGCTTCAAGCTCGATCAACGGATGATTATGTGGACGATTAAACCGGCGTAGCCTAGGCGGCACCTCGGCGACCCTTCGGCTAGTTGCGGGAAAGGAGAAATGGTATCCAAATAATAATCCACATAGAAGCCCTAGAAACGCACAGCGATCTTGGATCATCAAATGTTACAGCGGCACCAACACGCAGCACTTAAAGGCAGCAGATAGTGTAATAATGTAATTAAACCCGAATGTTTCCGATGAATACAAGGCTTCAAGTAAGCACTGCACCAGCCTCCATCTCCTTATGTGATAAATCATCTGGCCACCAAGCTCTATCAATGGATGATCGGGTGTGTCATTAAACCGGCGTAGCCTAGGTGGCACCTCGGCGACCCTTCGGCTAGTTGCGGGAAAGGAGAAATGGTATCCAAATAATCACACACCGGGGCGCCTAGAAATAATACACATAGATCTTGGACAGATTAACCGTTACAATGGTAACCCCACCTGTACCCATCGGAAGCAATTGAAATGAAAATAGTTCGTAAGAATCCCTAACAATCCTTTTATAATACAGAGCTAATCCAAAGATACCAATGACTTCTTTATAGGTAGTAGTGGTAGCGAGGTAATAGTGTTTGAGATGTAACCTAAAAAGCCATCGATATCCCCACATCAGCACGCATTAATCGGATTTAAAACGTTCAAGCATAATTGTCCCTTGGTAGTCTATTCATGATAGTCGGAAGTAAGAAAAAATATGATTTAATAAATAATTAAATTTTTAAATAATTGTAAAAATCACAAAATTTATATTAAATTCTTTTCTCAGTTCTGTGGATATAGGAATTTGGTATAAAGGATTTAATAAGGATGGAAGCCTAAAAATAGCCCATTCGCTAACTACCTAAATTAAAACCTACATGAATGGAACTATTTTTAGAGTGCAGGATAAGACAGAGATTAGGATAGGATTATGGGTTTTCCTACCTAACAGTACCTCCACCTAAACTACATATTTACGAACCTAGAAACCTTTAAACAAACGCCTATGTGCTTTACTGAAACCTATCGAACTTCTACCTCAGTCAAAATATTATAATTAATAATATTTATTAGGTTGTGATTAATCGTATGGCGAGGCCACGCTTTGTTATCATGCCTTAAATTCTAATTTAATTATTTTAATTAAAGTCAGATGTCGCAACACTGGAATGTATGAATCACCCTAAATACCTACAATAAATAAATTACCTTAAATTTACGATATTAGAACTCGATAATATTTTCCCAATATTCAAACGTGATTTTAAATTGTAAAGTAAATAGGTTTAGTAAGAGTTAAATGTAAAAGTTTCAACTATGCACTGCATAATATGTAGAATTAATTGAAAATTAAAGATTCATCAATAAAAATAACCGATTTCAAAAACAAAATAGCAATCAAAAATCGTACCGGTACCGGTAAACCGTAATCAAAACCGCCAAGTAAAAATCAATAAATTACAGTACGTAAAATACACTCAAGTGAGCTATAAAACACACAACATTAATTTTCTGTAAATAAATGTTTAAAAAGGTAAAACACAAGTAAAATTAACATGCATTACATCAACAGAAATTGGAAATGGGTTCTTTTAAACAAATACTGTACTCGTAATTCTAAATGCACAAATTCCAATACAAATATAAATTGAAAATGTTAAAACAAACAAATTTATAGAATAAATTTCAATTAAATAATTTAGTTACTAAACTGAGATATATGTGGTTAAAGTTTCATATATTTATTACATTTATTGTTTAAAAGGTTTTCAAATATACCCCTTTCCATTTCCTAATGATATTTAAATAATAACACTGTTAAAATCCTGTTGAAAGAAATTGTGTATATAAAACCCATAAAAATTATAGAGATTAATATTCAAAAGGATTAGGAAATACTAATTTAAACAAAATTTTGACATTAGATGTTAATTAATTAACTTTTCAACAGGTATTCTAACTAATTAACGTAACTCACGGACGCAGCCGAAGCCTCACACACGTCACCCACCCATCAGGGTGCAATCGAATCCGAAACTCACAGCCAACTGCCCCGAGACCAAGCTGCTAAACCTATTTAACCAAAATCTCTTCCCCGCGTCCCATGTTTTAAAAGCTGACACCCGAACTCTCCTAATTCTCAGAGGTACTCAACCTTTAATAATATAAGAGTCCTATTTTAGCATAACAATATGACAGATTTGCAAATACATAGTACTAACTTCTCACCGCCTAAATCATTTTAGTTTCCTGCTATGAACAAAAACTAACATGAATATTATTGACTTGAAATATTGTTAGGTTTTTTCCTTTATTTTCCTTTAATTATTTCGCGAATATTCCAATAATCTTTACTGATATTATAAGTATCCTATAAACATAGCACATCCCAGACTCACGATCATTAAATAAATTATGACGAATCAAATCTTAATAAGTTACAGTACAACGTTATCATTCAAACGTTGACAACATCTGACTTCGTGTTTTTGCCGAATTGTATGGCGTGCACGTGAGTTCGCCTCTTGAATCAACGGTGTGACTACTCAGTGTCCTTTTGTTAATTCGGTATTTTTTCTATACCTTCGCATTTTTTTATTTATTACTTCGTTTCGAAAGTCTGTTAATGCTTTGACATACTATTTTGCACCCTATGACCGAAATGTTCATGTTCGACGTCAACAGCATGCGCCCTTACTACGTGCGCCCGCGCATTGCATTGTTGAGTCTATCAGATTTTCAATGTAATTGTTTATTTGACTATTTATTATTCCATCATAGCTACATTGTTTTACAAGTGTTAAGGTTCGCTGTAGGTAATTAAAGTAGAAAGCATGGTCATTGGAAAAATCGTCCTATAATCATGTCATTTATTTAGTAAGGTGAATTTTCTATATATTTTTAAATATTATTTTATTAATCAATTATTTTTATTCTTGATTTGCAAGGGTTGGTACATTCGCCCCCAAAATTTATACGCAGTTTACTGGAGTAGAAATTTTTCAAAATCCGAGCAACAAAACCCTTCAAATCATTAAAACTGTTTTTCTTTTTTAATTTATGAGTTATTAATGTTTTCTCTTGTCTCATACCGTACTTATAAAGAAATGATCTCTATTTTCGTGGTAGCAAATTGCAAGAAAAATAAAAACACTTATAATTCCAGCACAAAATAAGTGGTAACTAGTTTATAACTTGTTTAGTCTACAAATATCAATAAAAAATATCAATTCATTGAAAAATATTCATATCGAGAAATTCCACATAGGGTAGCCAAGCCAAATAAGTGGATAATATAATCTAATACGATTACTTTACTGTATCTTTTCGTCTACCCTACCAGCAATTAACATGTCTTAGCTTAGATCTATCTTAAACCAACCAACTAGTTATATTGCTAACAATTACTGCACAAAATAGACAGATAGGCATCTTGCTAACAAAAAATAATATTATTTGCACAAACCATTTTTTTTTCACTAGTATTTGTGCAATACATGTATTAATATATGATTAATTTATTAACATTTGTACCCAAAATGTTGTATTTTGTGTATTTAAACCAAATAGCAATAGCTGCCGCATGGCACAGAAGTTCTGAGCCTCCAACCAACCTATGTACAGCTAGGACTATCGCCAGGGAATCTATTCTCTGCAAGGAAACTTGGTTGTGAGGCAAGCTCAGTCCTAGTGACAATATGTTGACACTATCAGTCCCATCGTGCCATACGTTTGTTACTGATACCACCGACATATCCCTGCACGAAAACAGATCACGTTTAACAACTATAGACATCACCGTAAACCGATTAATCTTCCAACTCAGGTCCTGTACCAGCTAACAACCATTTACTACCTGAAGCATGTGTAGTGTGCTTAGTTCTGGTGGATGTAGAGAATGAATTGGCTGAGGACCAGTACAAAACTGACAATGTTCAGTTTACATATTAGCAAACATGAACCTTTTAACCTAACACCTATCCCCCAACAAATTCAATGTTGTGGGTGCTTTGGGTCAAAATGTCAATAAAATATCACCCCGCAAGCAAAACTACTGAACTACTAAAGCCACAAACTTTTCCACGATTCATTGTAACATACTTCCTCAAACTCACTTTCACGCCACTTTGCAGTCCACCAATCCACTGTACAGGGTGAACAACCTCATAACAGGTACCTAACATCTCAGAGCATCTACTTTTATAAAAATTAAAACACCCATCCATCCATCTACACAAGTAATGTCAACAATATTAATCTATTTCTCTTTAGTTTGACTAATATTAATTCTATGCAAAATGTTCAGATACTTTAGCTATCCACTTTTCAGACACTAAGTACTAAACAATAGTTCTCAAAGAAGATTTCCGGGATCTCACGTTGCTGGTATTACAGTACCCGTAACAGCATCAGGTTAAAAATCTGTTCTGTACGAAAACTGGACCCTTATCATATTTAACTTATGGTTTAATTTACTAATAACGAATGGTATTAATTACACGCACATAAAACGCTACATTAATTACGCGAATGCATACTTTAATTAACCCTATCGCATATACTCACTAACTTCGATATAAACAAATCACAGCTGCTCAATTGCAAACATTGAGTCAATTCACACTCAAAACTTCAAATTAGGTAAATATATTATGTATGTGTGCCAAATTGTCTATGCAATCTAACAAAGATGTTTACACTATCACAAAACACGCTAACTCTTAATCTCAAAACCTCACTTGCACGCAAATACAAAAGTCATATGCTATTAACAACAAACACACCCTACACCTAATCACAACCTAAATACGCAAAGGGTCATTACGACAACCTAAATTATTGTGATCTAACATTTATGTCTTTCTAATAATCTTTAATCGCTAAATTTACTTTCAACGTAAACTTCCAATACCGTAACTACGAAACCTTAATAATGTATTTAATGAAAACAATCAAACGTAACTCTATTTAAATAAACGATAAAATTGTTTAGCGCAATAAAAAACATCAACTTACATGGGAATCGAACCCATGATCATAAAGAACTGCAATTCTAGGTAGCCTATAAAATTTGTATAAATTTTGTCATCGCTTTTATGATAAATAACTGGTTCCGGAGTCAAGCCTGTGACCCATGTTATTATTATTATTTTTTAACCACCGAAGTCTTATCGCAAACTTTTAACTACCTTATATCTAATCCTTATTTAAATAAACACTCCCTAAGGCAAACTCCCATTTATTTGTAGCACCGGAATCGAACCAGAGACTATATTAACTTTCCAACCACTAAGCTATATATAGCTTTTATATTACCCAATCACCTGTAATGACTTACAACTAACTGACCTTGTGCTAAAGTCGTACAATCTCCCTTGATCAATAAGTAATACTGGAATCGAACCAGAGACTATGTTATTGTTCCAGAAATTGAATAATATATAACTTTTCTAATTAATTATTCGCCCCCATAAATCTCAACTATTTAACCATGTCCTGGCATCAAACCAGGGATTTAGCATGTCTTCCAACCACTGAGCTATTAGCATTATTTTGTAATAGCGAAATCTATATGACTCTGTCCGGAATCGAACCAGAACCTGTCATTCCCTCAGCTACTAAGCTTTATACCTTCTATATTTAATTAATTAAACGCCCCCATAAAAAAGACAACTATATAAGTATGGAATGGATTCGAACCAGGGACCAAATTCACTTTCAACCGATGAGCCATCTGTACAAAATCAAATAAACGTCATTTCAATAATCAGTCACCCATGAAACACAGCTAATCTGCTGTTACCTATCTGCCCACGTAATCGAATTTGAGGCCATATTCGTATTCCAACCACTAAGTCATAGGATACTAAGTAGGGTTTATAATACCAGTCGATTATAAATAGAACGGAATTCACGTGTGACTTTGGTTAGGTATTTTTATTTTATCTTTATGACTTATAATCTAATTTTCGTATGGCGGACTTAATGCGTCAAAGCATTTGCTACCAATAAACCATTATATGATAACTTATATCGTAATTAATCTTAATATTATTAAATTAGGAACTACTTAGTTTCTAACCACTAAGCTATAGGGTATTTTTTATGTATGTACCTAAAACTAACTATTGACCGAAATAAAATTAATATTAATAAGTATACGTTAAATAGATCCGCTAGAAATGCCATTTCAGAATGACATTAAAATGAGCCCATTGTTATACAGACAAGTCTATAATTTATTAATAAATAATATTACCTACACACGTACCAATTAAAACTCGTAATTACTGAATAGTCCTATTGTGATCAATCAATAACTTAACAAGCTAATTTAATAATAGTAAAATAAAAAACAAATTTCTAAAAATCCTGTTACGCAATTAGCATATTTCACACTTGACAAACCCTAAACTGTAATTTATTACTTTTCAACGCAACATTTGAACTCATGGATGCGCTTGAAATTCCAACACTTAGGACTTATGGATGCACTTGAAATTCCAACACTTTGGACTCATGGGTGCACTCGAAATTCCAACACATTTGTCGCTAATGTGACAAAAAGGTCTCTCACGCTCAAGATCTACTACGAAACGATAAAGCGAGTGTTGTTTATGTTAAAGCTATCAAATTTTGCTTATGGACCAAGAGCTTTTGTTCTCTTTGTTTATCAAATACGCAAAGTGTTTATATGATAGCTCGAGCTAGCAAAACAAAGAATAGAAATATGAACTTAAGCTATTAACTGATTCGACAATCTTGAACAAAGAACTAAACTGTGATCTTGTTATGATTATTTGACTGAAATGAAATGTGATATAACTAACAGAACACCTGCATTGATGTATACCAGTTATTCTCAAAGTGGGCGATAACGCCTTGAGAACCTCTGTTGTATACAATACGCTTTCTTGGGCACTGGACTATTCTAAAAATAGCTTTACCTGTTAGTATTTGATGGGTTTTTTTATTAAAGTAATTTGTGCCCTCTGTTCGCTTAATTTACGTAAACGACGTAATCAACAATCACATAAATAATATCCTATAGACTTATATAATAATTTTTAATTAATGATATAAGAATAGTCGCACAAATTAATTGTAATTTCCTAAGCGACCTACGTAAGAATATGTTTGTACATTTAACTATCCAATATCGCCCCCATTACTTTCGCAACACGTACGGAACCTATTAAAATTGTATATCAAATTATGCTTTGAAAGCTAAATCGAATTTGTAACTTATACTTATTGTAATTTTATTTCCTAAATCTCAACTTTAACTATGCCGTAAAATAAACAGGACCTATGAATGAATCTATTTTCATTGATTTAAACTATTCATTTTATGATCTGTACTCCCTTACTATGATTGTGACATTTTTACTAAACACCCCGCCCCCACTATTCCAAATTCCTCAAATACGCACACCAATAAACTCAGATATCCTTGAATCAAACATCCACGTTTTCAACCTCTTTCCATTTCACAGACAACAATTGTAGGCTGATAAGCCTACTAAAAACATGATCCAGTGTTTTTTTTTTAAATCCTGGGTCACGCGGCAACAATTGTAACGATCCCCCCTTACCCCTTAAATATTTCAATCTGAATATAAATAATTAAATGCTTAACTAACCTATTTTGTTCCCTCTTATAAATCTAAATTGGCAGTGTGATCGTCTAGTTTAAATGGTAGGACCGTACGTTGTGATTATAGTAGTGAACCAAATTCTTTTAGAGGTACGTGGATGTTTTAATTAAGTTTCTCTAGAGTTTCCTGGGTGTATGCGCATTCAAGGAAGAGGAAAGTGAAGCCCCGAAGGGCCCTGAAGAGCCCCACACCAAACGCTCATATTCAGGAGTGGTGACCATGTGATAAACGTTATCCCAAAAGCAATTTGCCACCTCCATCAGAATAGGACCTACCTGAAAAACGCATTTAACGTAAATTATGCGCAAATACGGGGAAAGACTGAGCCTAAAGATATTTAATATAAAATACTATCTACTTGCACTTAAAATCTACCTATCTGACTTCATGTAAAGTCAACCAAACGTACGGGGTCCCTAAGAAAATTACTTATCTGAAACCACCAATAAATACGACGCGCTATGTAACACTGTACCATAGGACAATCTCCCACATGTGCAATTTCGTCTGGGCTTCAAGCTCGATCAACGGATGATTATGTGGACGATTAAACCGGCGTAGCCTAGGCGGCACCTCGGCGACCCTTCGGCTAGTTGCGGGAAAGGAGAAATGGTATCCAAATAATAATCCACATAGAAGCCCTAGAAACGCACAGCGATCTTGGATCATCAAATGTTACAGCGGCACCAACACGCAGCACTTAAAGGCAGCAGATAGTGTAATAATGTAATTAAACCCGAATGTTTCCGATGAATACAAGGCTTCAAGTAAGCACTGCACCAGCCTCCATCTCCTTATGTGATAAATCATCTGGCCACCAAGCTCTATCAATGGATGATCGGGTGTGTCATTAAACCGGCGTAGCCTAGGTGGCACCTCGGCGACCCTTCGGCTAGTTGCGGGAAAGGAGAAATGGTATCCAAATAATCACACACCGGGGCGCCTAGAAATAATACACATAGATCTTGGACAGATTAACCGTTACAATGGTAACCCCACCTGTACCCATCGGAAGCAATTGAAATGAAAATAGTTCGTAAGAATCCCTAACAATCCTTTTATAATACAGAGCTAATCCAAAGATACCAATGACTTCTTTATAGGTAGTAGTGGTAGCGAGGTAATAGTGTTTGAGATGTAACCTAAAAAGCCATCGATATCCCCACATCAGCACGCATTAATCGGATTTAAAACGTTCAAGCATAATTGTCCCTTGGTAGTCTATTCATGATAGTCGGAAGTAAGAAAAAATATGATTTAATAAATAATTAAATTTTTAAATAATTGTAAAAATCACAAAATTTATATTAAATTCTTTTCTCAGTTCTGTGGATATAGGAATTTGGTATAAAGGATTTAATAAGGATGGAAGCCTAAAAATAGCCCATTCGCTAACTACCTAAATTAAAACCTACATGAATGGAACTATTTTTAGAGTGCAGGATAAGACAGAGATTAGGATAGGATTATGGGTTTTCCTACCTAACAGTACCTCCACCTAAACTACATATTTACGAACCTAGAAACCTTTAAACAAACGCCTATGTGCTTTACTGAAACCTATCGAACTTCTACCTCAGTCAAAATATTATAATTAATAATATTTATTAGGTTGTGATTAATCGTATGGCGAGGCCACGCTTTGTTATCATGCCTTAAATTCTAATTTAATTATTTTAATTAAAGTCAGATGTCGCAACACTGGAATGTATGAATCACCCTAAATACCTACAATAAATAAATTACCTTAAATTTACGATATTAGAACTCGATAATATTTTCCCAATATTCAAACGTGATTTTAAATTGTAAAGTAAATAAGTTTAGTAAGAGTTAAATGTAAAAGTTTCAACTATGCACTGCATAATATGTAGAATTAATTGAAAATTAAAGATTCATCAATAAAAATAACCGATTTCAAAAACAAAATAGCAATCAAAAATCGTACCGGTACCGGTAAACCGTAATCAAAACCGCCAAGTAAAAATCAATAAATTACAGTACGTAAAATACACTCAAGTGAGCTATAAAACACACAACATTAATTTTCTGTAAATAAATGTTTAAAAAGGTAAAACACAAGTAAAATTAACATGCATTACATCAACAGAAATTGGAAATGGGTTCTTTTAAACAAATACTGTACTCGTAATTCTAAATGCACAAATTCCAATACAAATATAAATTGAAAATGTTAAAACAAACAAATTTATAGAATAAATTTCAATTAAATAATTTAGTTACTAAACTGAGATATATGTGGTTAAAGTTTCATATATTTATTACATTTATTGTTTAAAAGGTTTTCAAATATACCCCTTTCCATTTCCTAATGATATTTAAATAATAACACTGTTAAAATCCTGTTGAAAGAAATTGTGTATATAAAACCCATAAAAATTATAGAGATTAATATTCAAAAGGATTAGGAAATACTAATTTAAACAAAATTTTGACATTAGATGTTAATTAATTAACTTTTCAACAGGTATTCTAACTAATTAACGTAACTCACGGACGCAGCCGAAGCCTCACACACGTCACCCACCCATCAGGGTGCAATCGAATCCGAAACTCACAGCCAACTGCCCCGAGACCAAGCTGCTAAACCTATTTAACCAAAATCTCTTCCCCGCGTCCCATGTTTTAAAAGCTGACACCCGAACTCTCCTAATTCTCAGAGGTACTCAACCTTTAATAATATAAGAGTCCTATTTTAGCATAACAATATGACAGATTTGCAAATACATAGTACTAACTTCTCACCGCCTAAATCATTTTAGTTTCCTGCTATGAACAAAAACTAACATGAATATTATTGACTTGAAATATTGTTAGGTTTTTTCCTTTATTTTCCTTTAATTATTTCGCGAATATTCCAATAATCTTTACTGATATTATAAGTATCCTATAAACATAGCACATCCCAGACTCACGATCATTAAATAAATTATGACGAATCAAATCTTAATAAGTTACAGTACAACGTTATCATTCAAACGTTGACAACATCTGACTTCGTGTTTTTGCCGAATTGTATGGCGTGCACGTGAGTTCGCCTCTTGAATCAACGGTGTGACTACTCAGTGTCCTTTTGTTAATTCGGTATTTTTTCTATACCTTCGCATTTTTTTATTTATTACTTCGTTTCGAAAGTCTGTTAATGCTTTGACATACTATTTTGCACCCTATGACCGAAATGTTCATGTTCGACGTCAACAGCATGCGCCCTTACTACGTGCGCCCGCGCATTGCATTGTTGAGTCTATCAGATTTTCAATGTAATTGTTTATTTGACTATTTATTATTCCATCATAGCTACATTGTTTTACAAGTGTTAAGGTTCGCTGTAGGTAATTAAAGTAGAAAGCATGGTCATTGGAAAAATCGTCCTATAATCATGTCATTTATTTAGTAAGGTGAATTTTCTATATATTTTTAAATATTATTTTATTAATCAATTATTTTTATTCTTGATTTGCAAGGGTTGGTACAATCTCTGAATGACTGAATGAAAAAAAAACATCATCATCACCATTTCAGCCATAGGACGTCTGACTGAATCATTCAGCAATCTGAACGTAGGCCTCCCCCAATGATTTCTAGATTGGCCGGGAAAGCGGCCTGCATCCAGCGGCTTCCTGCGACCTTTACTAGGTCGTTTGTCCAGGACTTCGACTCGCACTTTGCTGGTGTTATTATTGGTATACATATTTATCATATCGCACCCAAATCCTGTAGTCTCTGCGGCAGGTCCCAGTGGTAGATAGTGACGATGGGCTCGATCCCTTTGGCCAGCAGCCCGTCGATCAGCTTATTGTAGTAGCTCGTGCCGTCTTTGCTGATGTGGTTCAGGAACCCGCTAGGCAGGAGCCGAGGCCAGGATAGGGAGAACCTGTGGCAAAATTGGGGAAAGACCCTTATTTGAGGTTAAGTGTCTCATTCTATTCTCCCAATGCACGCTACTGGAGCCCGATCTTCAGCTATTATTTCCACCCGGTCCCATCAGCGTTGGAAGGAGCCCTACGCTGCGATTTCCAAGTCGCGGTCACCACTCAAGAGCATGTCTACCCTATCAGTTATGATTCTCTACGGCTCACTAGCCGCTGCCATTTCCGCTTGCTTATCCTTGGAGCTAGATACATTGCTTTCGTATTCTGCTCTGTGACCTTATTTCTGATATTATCCATCAGAGTAAGAGCATGGCTGCTGTCTCCATGAATATTATTTGTATGGCATAAATTGCATTGGTGCATCGGGAGAGGCCTATATTATGTCCAGAATGGGCTAGTTTCCTAAAAAAATCTAATTAGTCCGTCAGTTGGATTAACAGAAAATATTCGACACGTATTTTTTCTTTTCTCAATCAAACAAAAATACGATGAAGATACAGCCCGTTAAAATTCCGCGTAACGTGGGCCTTAAATTGTGTCATTTTTAGCAAGGCGTGATTTCAGTATTTTGATGCGCTTTCTTTGTCATTTTTTGTTTCATTGACAATAGACAAAATATGGGTCCAATATTTTTTGATAATCTAACTGACGGACTAAATAGAATAATATTTTTGACCCAGGAAACTAGCCTATTGAACTGACGTGGGCTTATTATGATAAGCTATGTCTCTTCAGAGTAAATTAATTGAGTCAGATTGTTATAATTTAAGGTCATTCAAAGACTTAGTTTGCCAATTATTTTAGTCATTAGGTTTATTTAGCCATTACTAGAACCTTGCAATGGCTACCAGAGATTCTCAAACCTATTAAGTCTACCGCCCACTTTGAAAACATTAATTTTTACCGCCCACTAATTTACTTCCCCCTAAGCGACTACAACACCTCCAATTTTATCTGGGCCCCTTACCGCCCCCCTTTAGGCCTCGCCCACTTTGAGAGAGACGGGGCTAAACAGACCAACAAGACAGAGCTTAACTCTAAACGAGTTTATCGTGTCTTCTAGTCGCAAAACGAATACCGCGCAGACGAAGCCACGGTAGTACTATTAGGTATTCTGTAGCCACGGGCACTGTTTACCTGTAAAAGTCCAAAGACATGTTGACAGCGACCTCTATGTCCCTCTCCCACAGGTGGTAAGAGTCACAGGCGACGTCGCCATTGCTGTTATCTGCATTGCCCCCCTCGGAGTGAGTAAACCTGTCCCAAATGCTTTCGCCTTTATCTGTTACCCAAAAAATAAAATGTTATATTATGGACAGCATTGGACAACATCACATACATTGCTCTAATCCTATGTTAAGTTGTTTAAGCACTTATGTTACTGAGATCAGAAACAGCAACGGTACCACAACACCCAGACCCGAGAAAACTCTACTACTCCATCTTTTCACTAGCTGTTGTCCGCGACTTCGTTCGCGAGGTGTTTCATAAAAAAATCCCAACTTTGTTATTTTTTCATTTAAAAGAACCTTCTCCTGACTATAATTAATACAACAAAAAAAGAATTAGCTAAATTGTTCTACGAGTATCCGTTCACACGTGATCCGATGACCAAGGGAAATAGCGATTCATTTTTATATAATAGAAGATATTTATTCATTTATTTATTCATTCAATCTTGGTATTAGCTAATAATTTTAGCCATATCGCCTCATATTGGCAATTAATAATTCCTCCAATAACTGTCGGATTGTATTTTTTATGACACGTCTTCAAAAGAAATAAATAATTCATAATACCTACCTGTTACAAAGTAATTGATACTATCAAAAACGATTTCAAACAACGAAATGGATTCAATGCGATAATAATATTTATTAAGATTAGTAAGTAACTAATTGCTTTCATATTCATCGTTAAATTTCAATAAACTGATATCAAGTAACAATATCCAATTAGGTATCTAAACAAATATACTAACTGCATTATAAACTTAGTTCTAAACAAAATACGATAGCGCAATATTTATTAAGAATATTAACTATCCTATTAGTTTCGTGGAAAAAAAAACTTATTCCGTCAGATGTCAAGAAGAGGCCAGCTTCCGTTTGTCAGACCCATTAGCTCTGACCAGTGATGCCAGATTGGGTATTTTTCACGCGATTCTGGTAAAAAAATTTGATCCTGGAGAAATTTTGGAGAAATCGAATTTTTTGAGAAATGTTTGAAGAAAAAATAATACTATGGAGAATTTTGGGGAACTATAAATTTAGTATCTTTGAATAGTTGCAAAGTATTTTTTATAATTAATTATTAATAATTTTATAGTGGCCAAACATTTATATAAATCAGCGGATAAGCTGTTGTAAGTTATGGGTATAGGAAGAAACATTACCCTTTTTTTATTTCGATGTTTTTTCCAAAACCTATTGTTGAAATAATGAGCAGTAGAATCACATCCTAAAAGGAAGTATTACCTATAAAAAAGGATCTTATCTTCAGGCCTTCAACACATAAACCTGTTTTATTTGTCAGACAAGCAGTTAAGTTTGAATTTTTTTATTTCCAGCGATTCAAACCTATTTTTTTAACACGGTAATTTGAACTTTTTTTTTTTCGTAACCACTGACTACTAGTGAAAATACGCCGTTAGACCACGGGCAAAAAAATAATCTGGGCCTTTGGGTAAAACTAAGGAAAATAGTATCGTTTTGGAGAAAAATAATTTCAAATTTGGGGAGAAATAGAAAATCATTTCTGGCAACCCTGGCTCTGACCTCAATCCCTCGGCCTCATTAATAGTCGATGCTGCTGCCTGTCGCATCTTTTTTTGCCTTTCTTTTAGTTAACTTTCGGTTTTACATCTTCACCTGCTAATTTCACGTAGATGTGACTCACTTCATCTTAGGAAAATTAGGAACATTTAGGTAGGTATCTCTAGAGATAATTGACAACAGACTGTAAAATTCTTACAGACTGTGTTTGAGAGATCGGCTGTGGATTTACACGTGGGGCAGTCGAGGTCTGAGAACTAAAACTAGGTAGGTACTTATCGGTAAAGTTTTCAGGGTCAAACATTTCTCGAGGCACAATACATTGCGACGACGACCTCCGTAGCCGAGAGGCGAGCATACCGGACTTGGTGTCGCTATCTCTGAGGTTCCGGGTTCGATTCCCGGCCGGGTCAATGTAGAAAATTAACTTTTCTATATTGTCTCGGGTCTGGGTGTTGTGGTGCCGTCGTTGTTTTCGATTTCTGTAACACAAGTGCTTTGGCTACTTACCACAGGATCAGAGCAATGTATGTGATGTTGTCCAATATTGTCCAATACAGTCTGTAGGGAGCTCCCAAAGGATTCACGTGGAGGATGCACTCGGTCAGTATTAAGCCCCTGTCGATATCGATACGTTTTCCTTGAAACCTGCAAGGAAATCCTATCGATATCGATAGGGGCATTCGGGGTTCGCACTCTACTTTCGACTATTAGGAGGGTGGATGCGTGCGAGTGCGTGCAGCACCGTAGGAACAGATCAAAACACAAAAATAATCGTACAATAGTTAACATACTGCATTTGAATTAAATGTATACAGGGTTATTTTTAAAACATCAACAACCTCTTAGGGGCTGATTCTGGTGCTTAAATACATCAACTTTTCTATGGGATCAACATGGAAATCGCAAAAAAAAATTCACTTCCCCTTACTAAGTCGCGCCGCCCAGCGGACATCAGTTTGTATGACGTGGTGAAATTTTTTTTTAGATTATTATGTTGGTCCCATATAAAAAGTTGTTGTATTTGAGCACCAGAATATAAGCCCTAAGATGAAAATGAGCCCTAAGATAAAATGAAAATTATAGTCTAAGTTTGACGACCGTGTAGTGGTCCGCCCTCCGGACCCAAAAAGCCAAACGGTTGCGGGTTCGAATCCGTCAAGGGGCAAAACCTAAGTCAGGATGTTTGTGTTAAAGTATGTATTTATCATTAGTATGTATTAAAGTATGTTTATCCGTTATCTAGTCGTCATAGTACAAGCTTTACTTAGTTTGGGGCTAACGATTGGTGTGATTGTGGAAGTAATTTAATATTATTATTAGTTTTATTTTATTTTATTAAAAAGGTACACCAACAGCAAGATTTCGAATGCAAAGAAACAATACAGAAAGAAGAATATGTGCTGAGAAACTAAAAGTAATTTAAAAGTTTATTTTTAAAAATATTTGTTGAGTCATTAAATACATATTGAAAATTATTTCTGTGATTCACAGAATTCGGGAACCTCAAAAGCGTTGTTTGTTAACTTAAGACTTCGAGGACAGTAGTATTCGAGGTATTTAAAAAGAACACGTGTAGCAACTAATAAGCAACTCACCGCTGACATTCCAAGCCCCTTCGATTTGGTACGCTGCAGTGGCCGCCCCGAACTTGAACCCTGGAGGAAACGATAGGTCCAAAGCACACCCATCGTGCACTAATGCACTGCTAATAAAGATAAACATAAGGGTAAATATCTTGTGATTGTTCGCCGCAATCAGGGGCGTGCATCCCATATAGGCTATTATGCAGAGCCTACCTTCATAAAAAACCGACAGAACAGCTGACCATAATTATTAATTACGTATTCAACAATAAACAATAAATATATTGTAACTATTTTGTCGTCTACCTGTACTTATTCCTTACTAAAGCGCGCAACTTAGATCGTTACTGTGCAATTTAACCAATGTTAGGCTGCCGCGAGATCGCTTACTGTTTCACGCAAACTTACTCAATTTTAACTTACAGCCTACCCCCATCTGAAACCAATGCACGCCCCTGGCCGCAATATAATGTGCACGAAAATAATGTATTGTTTTTATAACCGTAATACAGTAATTATAAATTGAGATATATCTGTCTCTTTCTAAAACCACTTTTACAATGAAAAATGTATGGTGGACGTGTACTGTGACGTCACGGTACATGTTGGACCGTCTTGTCTAGCACGGGACTTTAATGGGTTGTAATTAACAATATTTTTCGAAAATTCTTTGTATAATTAATTTAAATTAAGTATTATAAATTTTAAGACCAAATAAAAATATCTATATACATATTCCCCATTACGGCTGCTAGTACTGCAATATGCCATGCCATAGCACGGCGTGTTTGTTGAAAGTCATAGGTGGGCACATTTACCAACTACAATTTTCTCTTGTGTGCTAGTGACTCCTCTTGTGTCAATCAATTAATCTGCCGTCAATATCTCCTTTTTTACCCCTCACACACAGGGGAATAGCTCTAGCACGCAAACTATACTGATTTGAGGTTCTATCTTATGTTTAAGTTCTTAAAATGTGTAAGAGACACCTTCGTTTTTCTAACACACTTATTAGCTTTACTTGTAACTAACTAACTATGACAAGTCTTGGAAGTAGTTGTTAACCTAAGTACTTCTATCTGACGTATCGATTTAAAACTTTGTAAGTATTTGACATTTGACAAAAATTGGACACCATCGTAGGTAGGTACTTATCTGACGATGGAGCCAGGAGGTTGACAGTAAAACTCATTAATGTCTACATGTAAAACCTTCGTGTTTGGGCTTATATGAATGGGATAGTTTCTTTAAAAAATCTTATTAGTCGATCAGTTGGATTAACAGAAAATATTGGACACGTATTTTTTCTTTTCTCAATCAAACAAAAAATTATGAAGATATAGCCCGTTAAAGTTCCGCGTAACGTCACGCGTTGCAACACTTTTTAGCATGGCGAGACGTCGCGTGCTCACTTTGATGCGCTTTATCTTCGTCATTTTTTGTTTGATTGACAAAAGACAAAATTTGGGTCCAATATTTTTTGATAATCTAACTGACGGACTAAATAGAATAATCTTTTTTTGTCCCAGGAAACTAGCCTATTGTTTTGACAATTCCAATACATATATGTTATTAATGTTACTTCTTAACACAAGGCTGGTAATTCCATGTTGTCTGATCGCATGATTAATTATTTAAATGACTTATAATTAATTAGATAGTGTACTTATAAACAGAGCGCAATTGTTTTTAAGATGTACTTATTTATAATGAAAGTAACTATATATTCTCTTTAATTATTGTAATTAGTATCATCATCATCATTTCAGCCATAGGACGTCCACTGCTGAACATAGGCCTCCCCCAGTGACTTCCAGATTGGCCGGTTGAAAGCGGCTCGCATCCAGCGGCTTCCTGCAACCTTTACCAGGTCATCTGTCCACCTTGTAGGTGTAATTAGTATAGAATCATTTTAATTACAATAAGTTCGTTAGTTGAAATGGAAGTAAAAACTTAAGTTTAGTAAAATAGTTCGCAACGCAAGTTCATGGCTTACTACACTTTCGTTTTCCTTAATTGAATAGATAAATAAATACGTTTACTTATACACAAGTTAGTGGGGGAGGCTTATGTTCAGCAGTAGACTACAAGGCTGAAATGATGATGATTATGATGACATACAGGGTGTACAAAAGAATAGGACAGTCCTTAAAACCGTGATTGATTAGCAACTAGCTCATACTATAACTTGTTTGTACTTGGAATGACTGGATACCAAACACTTAAATTGCGACATGAAGTAGCTTTAATAATGTATGTGTTTCGTATTGTCAATGGCCGATTGGTAAATCCGTCGATTCTTGAAGTGGTAAGTTTCTTCGTCCCAGATAATTACACACGAGCGCGGTGCCACCGGCTGTTCGCCGCGCCGCCCAGTAGCACGCTGGCGGCGCGCCACGCGGCGCTCGCTCGCGCACTCACCCTGCTAAACGACCTCTGCCGAGGAGACCCTTCTCTGGACGTGTTTTTTACATCTGAACCTGAATTTCGCAGAGCGGTAGTGATATTTTTGGAAAAAAGACATTTCATGTAAAAATGTTATTTGCTTTGGGGCGGATTTTTCAATAGTCGGGTAGCTTTTTCTTTGGGGAGTGGGTTTGGCATGTTGACAGTTTTCTTATAGAAAATGTGTTGGGGTGTCAATTTTATTCGTCGGTTGGGGGTTGTGTGGCGTTTGAGAAATCGGTCCTTATAAATATTATACATACTGTTTGTATTAAAATTCATTGTTAATTTTATGTAAGTGAATTGGGTAACTGTCATGCTTGCATAAAACTTGAGAAATAATAATAAATAAATAAATAAAAATAAAAATAACTTTTACTATGGGAACAACATCGAAATTGTGAATTTGTTTTCAGATGCTCCATACATTATCATGGAGGTAGCTCGTTAGTTTGTATGGAGTATCTCATTATTATTTTACAATTTCGAAGTTGTTTCATAGAAAAAGTGGTTGTATTAAGAGCAGCTGATTACGTGGTTTTAAGGAATGTCGTATTCTTTTGTACGCTCTGTATATAAGTACAAATATGCGCCAAAACATGGTCTCGATGCAAGGAATTAACATTCTTACGTCATCATCATCAATATTTCAGCCTTAAGACGTCCACTGCTGAAACACAGGCCCCGTCCAATGACTATCATCGGGGGGATTCAGGGGGATTGCCAATACTCGCCACGCTTGGCAGGCGGGTTGGCGAGCGCAGTTTTTTATAACATTTCGCACGCAGACGCTGCTGCCCGTCTCGTGCTACAGGAATTAGTCGCCTTATTGTTGTGTACCAGACAATGAATTTTCCTTTGGACGCTTCCAGCACCCCCAAGCTCTTGAGCGAATTAACAAAAAATCGTTTTCTTAACTGACCCGAAACGGGAATCGAACTACTAGGCCAATTGTCATAGCAGTGGATCATACAACTACTCGTTTAGTGATAAGTATCGTGCAAGCCTGGGAGGTCGCTAATAGGAACTGTTACTCTAGAACAGGCCTCCAATTCTGATCTCTTCGACAACGGATTAACAACCGACAAATCACGTGACTTTAGTATTAAGGTGAGTGCCCTGAATTAGTGACTGACGCGTGTTAGTATGAATATCGCACAAAAACCCATTAAAATTACTTTTCCTTCTTATATTCTAAACTCTTTACCGCCTCCCCTCATAACTTTTTTTTTCAAACTTTCCTTTACCTGAAGGTTGTTTGGAAGAGATCGCTCTTAGCGTACTGATTTTTTTGTGTGCAATAAAGAGTATCTATCTATCTACCTAAAATAGGGTTCATATCAGCGCGAAATAAAAGTGACTGTTACAACAATCGCTGCATCTTATGTTGCTGTTGTTAAACACACTGTCACAAGATAGCAACACTTTTTTGTAAAGATTAGTTACCTAGTATTAAAAATAATATTTATCAAAATCTATAAAGATTTGTTTAGCGTATCGAAATTTAAAAACATATTCACTCTCACACACTCACCACAGCACGACCAATAAGAACCACATTGTTTACAGGACTGGCAACAACGTATCGTCTAAGCAACAGGACTAGTGATGTATATTATCTCTATAAAGATAGTAGGTATAATATCTGTGACGATATTTTTTTTGATAATAATTGTGCCTGACCGTAATTACAACTGATGCTCAATAATGAAGTTCTGTTGACAGAACATTAAAAATAAAACTGTATGTCTTACAAATTATACGGAAACAGGTGCGATAAAAAACATGGTTTTTAAATTCAAAGAAATTTTCTAGTTGCTGATATTGACCACCAAATAAGGCAACGGGTCAAGTGCAAGTCGGACTTTCTTAACGATTACTAGGTATTATTATAAAGCCGTTTTTATTCAAAAAAAGGAAAAAAAACTTTTCAGTTTTTACTAATTAGCTATTACAAAGCTATAAGCTTTGATGGCTCTTTTATTTATTTATCTTTAAAGATTAAAAAAAACAAATCACTTTTTACCTACTCATTACTCAATGAGTTTTCTAGCCATTTTAAATATGTCATGGTAAAAAGAATACAAATTTTCGTCTTTTTTATGTATGGGAATAGGACCACGAAACATGCAACGGACGAGCGGGCGGGAGAAACTGTCACTCCATTCCTTAAGCAAACTAAGTATTTATCATACATAGGAAGCCGAGGCGACATGATAATACCATTATGCCGCCTAGGCGATCATTTAATTATGCCTGCCTTCTATTTGGTTTAGTCCAATCCAAATCGCCTTCATTTTTGTACTTGGTTGTTCTCTTCCAAGTTTCCAACCGTATTAGAACTGGGAATAGAAATAGAAAATCATTTATTTGGTACAAGACAGACATTACAATGAGTCTTACAAAATATTAAGTACATTAATACGGTCAGGTACCAAAATGGTATCCGCTCAGTATAAAGTCGTCAGTAAATAGTCTTGGTTGTCCAACTCACAGCAACGAAATTCTGGAGAATAAGAATACATCCCCTTAAAAACTTGTCTAATACTAAGTACTTCTTTCAAATATAAAAAATATCTTCTTACAAAAGAAATCTTCCTAATCAATCTATCTATCTATCTATATACATATACTATATATAAAAATGAATTGCTGTTCGTTTGTCTCGCTAAAACTTGAGAATGGCTGGACAGATTTGGCTAATTTTGATCTTGAAATATTTGTGGAAGTTCAGGGAAGGTTTAAAAGGTCAGAAAATATAAAAAAATTACAAGGAATGTAGTAAAACAACTATTTTATTTTCCCATACAAACTGTTCGTACCTGTCAAATGAATTGGCGGAACGAAGTTCGCTGGGTCAGTAGTGTAAAATAAAAAGCTTTGTAAATTAAGATTAGATTAAATTAAAAAAAATAGTTTTCCCTCGCTATTCCTCACATAATTATAGATTTTATATTATAAAATAATAAATGTTCACAAACAGTATTCTCCATATAATTTCTGCGTGGTATAACAGTGCGTTTTTTTTAGTCTGGGCATCTACGGAATACCGTCGTAGCATCACTAATGCATCGACATATTATGCTGACTAGATACCTTTCAGTATCATGTATCGAAACCGCTTTGTAATTTATTAATTATTATGTTTATTTTCTGTATTCAAGTTTCTGAATAAATGTTCTTCTTTTCTATTTTATTTTAGAGGTCCCGGGTTCAATTCCCTATCGGGTTAATGTAAAAAAAGAACTTTTATGTGTTGTCTCGGGTCTGGGTGTTGTGGTACCGTCGTTGCTTCTGTTTTCTGTTACACAAGTGCTTTAGCTCCTTACCTTAGGATCAGAGCTACTATGTAGGTTTGTGACATTATACAATATTTATATTTATTTATTCTACATGTCAAAAAAACCTCTAGAATCTGAACTACACTTACAAAGAACGCTATGATTGGTGTAGGGTCGCGGTAATTTGCCTTGGCCCCAGGTTCGATTCCCGGTTAGGGTAATTTAAAAAACGATCTTTTCTAAATTGACTCGAGTCAGTGTGCTGCGAGAAACTTCCCAATCTTTTTGGCTCTACGAATATAGGTTCCATTTTCATAAAAAGTTGTTTTTTTCTTCATAACATCGCATACTTACGTACAGCTCAAGCAAATAATTTTTTTTAGAATGTTTTAGGTAGTGCTGTAAGTAATAATTATGAATATATATTATTATTTATATGTGTCGCGGACAGATCGTAAAATTGATCATTTCATAATGTGACCGATCATTTCATAAAATGGTGGTATTTCATGATATAGAACAGAACACGCTGCCTACATCATGATGTGGTCTGACCAGATCAATGAATACTCAGCGTTTGACGATATAAACAGCTAAACGCACGAATACTTCATGAAATGGTCAAACATTAGTGATCATATCGTAAAATCGTTACATTCCCCACCGGTAGAGGCGCTAATGTTAGCTGTTAAACATTAGCTGTTGCTTTGTTTTTGTGATGAGTAATGATGGCGGACAAATATTTTATTCTGAAAGTGAATAATAATGTGAAAATTGAAGGTGAAAGTGCAGTGAAATATCGTTACGACACCAAGCTAGGCGATTTTTATGAAAGTCACTTAAAAAAAACGAGCGCAACGTCAAAAAATCAAGGATCATCATCATCATCATCATTTCAGCCATAGGACGTCCACTGCTGAACATAGGCCTCCCCCATTGACTTCCAGATTGGCCGGTTGGAAGCGGCCTGCATCCAGCGTCTTCCTGCGACCTTTACCAGGTCGTCTGACCACCTTGTGAGTGGACGTCCTACGCTGCGCTTGCCGGTACGCGGCCTCCATTCTAGAACCTTTCTGCCCCATCGGCCATCAGTTCTACGTACTATGTGCCCCGCCCACTGCCACTTCAGCTTGCTAATCCGTTGGGCTATGTCAGCGACTTTTGTTCGTTTACGGATCTCTTCATTTCTGATTCGATCTCGCAAGGAAACACCAAGCATAGCCCTTTCCATAGCACGCTGTGCGACCTTGAGCTTTCTTATGAGGCCCATAGTGAGGCCACGTTTCAGTTCCATATGTCATCACTGGTAACACACACTGGTTGTAGACTTTCGTCTTGAGGCACTGAGGTATTTTGGACGAGAAGACGTGGTGTAGTTTCCCGAACGCTGCCCAGCCGAGTTGGATTCGACGATTGACCTCCTTCTCAAAATTGGATTTACCCAACTGGATAACTTGTCCTAAGTAGACATATTTGTCAACAATTTCGAGAGTAGAGCTCCCAACGGATACTGGGTAGGGCGCAACATGGGCATTCGACATGAGCTTGGTTTTGTCCATGTTCATTCGCAGGCCTACTTATTGGGAGGCTCGAGTAAGGTCATCGAGCATTGTGCTGAGGTCTTCAAGCGATTCTGCCATGACCACAATATCGTCGGCAAACCGAAGGTGAGTGATGTACTCGCCGTTGATGTTGATGCCAAATCATTTCCATTCCAGGAGCTTGAAAGCGTCTTCCAATGCAGCGGTGAACAGTTTCGGAGATATAACATCTCCCTGTCTTACGCCTCGCTGCAGAGGAATCGCCTTCGTGCTCTGCTCCTGTACTCGGACCGACATGGTGGCGTTTCTGTATAAACACTTCAACACCTCGATGTACCGATAGTCAATATGGCACCGCTGGAGAGACTGTAGCACTGCCCAGGTCTCGATCGAATCAAAGGCCTTCTCATAGTCAACGAACGCTAAGCATGTTAAACTCCTCGTTAAGCAGTGGCAAGTTATACTCCTCGGTCTTCTGTATAATTTGCCGCAGCGTATGGATGTGGTCTATGGTACTAAAGCCTTTTCGGAAACCGGCTTGTTCGGGAGGCTGGAAGTCATCGAACCTACGCGCGAGACGATTCGTGATGACTCTCGAAAACAGCTTGTAGACATGACTTAGAAGTGAGATGGGTCTGTAATTCTTCAATAAGGTTTTATCTCCTTTTTGAAGAAGAGCACCACCACACCCCTGTTCCACGCCTCCGGCGTTATTCCCTCGAGCAAGACGGAGTTGAAGAGTCTCTGAAGGACTTTCAGTATCGGTGTTCCACCCGCATTCAGAAGCTCTGATGTGATTCCGTCATCACCCGGCGCCTTGTTGTTCCTAAGCTGTTTGAGGGCCATCCTAATCTCGTATAGGCTGATGTCCGGGATATCTTCGGTATAGTGTCGGGTCAGCTTAGCTCTTGGATCTTCGGCTGAGCTACTTACAGGTTTAGTGACCGATGTATATAACTGCCCATAGAACTTCTCGATCTCCCCCAAAACTTCGGCTTTTGTCGACGTTATACTGCCATCCTCCGTCTTCAGCTTCGTCAGCTGGCTTTGCCCAATAGACACGTCTCTTGCGAAAACTTTGGAGCCTTGGTTCCGCTCTATCGCCTCTTTAATACTGTTGGTATTAAAGTTGCGGATATCATGTCGCAAGGACTTCCATATCCGTCTATTGAGCTGCCGATATGCCTTAGCGTCGACGGAGGTCTGCAGTGCCATTGAACGTCGTTCTGCCATGAGGTTGAGGGTGGGGTCGGTAAGCTTTTGCGGCTTGTCTTTACGACGGGGTCTCAAAAATTTTGACCCGACCGCTTGGACAGTTTCTACGAACCTGTTGTTAATCTCGTCCACTGACTCGCAGTTCTCCAGGCATTCAAAGCGGTTAGACAACTCGAGCTGGAAGCTCTCGGGGTTGTAAATATGGGCATTGGAGGGTCGGAGCATAGACTTCATCAAACGAGACCTTTCTAGCTTGACGTTGATATTCAATTCGCCTGTTATTATTAATAATTTGGACATGAGCAGATTTGACATTGTAACAGTTATTATCAGATTTATTTGACATTTTAACTATTTTTCATCTTTAATTGTACCATGACATTTGCATGCTAATTTATGTAGCCCAAATATGTGATTCTTGTATTGTAATTTGACCTTGTATACCATATTTGACGCAAATAAATGATTGATTGATTGATTTGACCATTCGGTGATCACTGCCGGTTTTCACCCTGTTGATCACGGAGACATCATTGAATATTCGTCGCTTTGTGGTCATGATGAAGTCAATCTCATTTTTCGTGGAACCGCTGGGACTCATCCAGGTCCACTTCCTCTGAGGCGGCTTCTGAAAGAAGGAATTCATCACAAAGAGGTCCTCCTTCTCTAGAAATTCGGCCAGCCTCTGTCCCCTGGGGTTCCGTTGCCCATACCCAAATTGCCCCACTCTCAGCTCATTATCGCCTCGAATACCCAGTTTCGCGTTAAAGTCCCCCATAACAACATTAAAGTAGGTCTTATTAGTATGTATGGCTCTACTGATGTCCTCATACATAGCCTCTACTTCCTCATCTGGGTGTGTAGAGGTCGGTGCATATACCTGTATGACCTTCAGCGAGTATCTATTAGATACTCTGAGTATCAGGTATGCAACCCTGCTCGACACACTTCCGATGGTGACGATGTTGTTAAGAAGGGACTTGTGGACGAGAAACCCGACACCACCTTGGAACAGTTGGTCGCCCTCCCGGTAGTAGAGTAGGTTGCCGGTTTTTAGGGCTATCGTGTCCTCGCCCTCTCGCCGGACTTCTGATAGCCCCACAATACTTCAGTGCATCCTACCCATTTCATCTTCCAGCTCAACGATCTTCTCGTCAGTCCTCAAGGTAGTATGTTGTATGTTACCAGGGCCAGTCGTTGTTTGGGGTGGTAGCCGGATCGACTCCGGGGATTCTTAGCACCCCCTGCCCCGCCGTCACCCTGACCGCTACCGTAGCCAGGGACAGCGGGACCACCGGAGACTGGGGCCTGGTCCTATCTGTTCTCGTCATTTGGGGGGGTATTGCCAATACTCGCCACGCTTGGCAGACGGGTTGGCGAGCGCAGTTTTTTATAATATTTCGCACGAAGGCGCTGCGGCCCGTCTCGTACTGCAGGAATTAGTCGCCTTTTACGACACGCCTCCTGTTGGCGGTGAGGAAATGTATTCTTTACGGCCGTCCCCACACGACACAAAAAATCAAGGAGATGTAACGTAATTTGAGAGGTTAGTTAGGTTATTTAGCTATTCAAGTGTTTCTGTTTATTAGTTTAAAAATAATAACTATTTAAAATGCTAATTTATCTATCGACCAAGATTATAATTATTAAACAAATTCACGTAACTTGTAAACAATTATTTTAATAATATGGCCAAACGTGGATTGACTTTTAATCGAATGTTGACGTTTAAACGATATGGTCAGTTTTAGTTGGCCATATCATGAAATACCACCATTTTATGAAATGATCGGTCACATCATGAATTGGTCAATTTTACGATCTGGCTACGACACATACATTCATAGAGATAAAAAGTTTGGTTAGACATGTTCGATTTTATACATACTTCCAAGAACAAATTTAAAAAATAAAAATGAAATCAATGCCTACATGTGATTTTAATACGTAGGTAGATTCATGACTCCTACTGTACTGCAATATTTCCTCGTGTAAGAGTGTGAATCGAGCATTACGTGAGACTTAGTTAGTTTTCTTAGCCGGTCCATCATAATAACAACCTACGTCAATCCATTGCTGGTACTAGGCGTCTCCCTTGCATGCCACTGAGATCGATCCTAGGCTATTCCTTTCCATCTGCTGCCAGCAACAGTAGTGTAAACTACTTATCATATTATTGCTCTACCTAGTCGCAGGTCGCCCCGCTGCGTTTGCTAAAGTCCGCGCCATCAAAGAAGTCCTCCAAGAAGAAATCGCCTGTGCCTCGCCTGTGCCAGTCTTGCCAGCACAAGTTCCTGTTTTTTTCCGTGGGACTTCTTTGGTGGCGCGGACTTAAAGTCGCGGTCTCCACAAGAACAGAACAGTTCCTTGTCAGATGACTTCATTTTATTTGTTAGGCTAATTAAAATATTTTATTTACAGTTTATGTATACAATTATTTTGCTGCACGAAATTTTCTAGCTTTCCATGGTGTCCACCATCTTGAAGTTAAAGAACGCTGAAATACAGTCGCCCTCAGTGATAGGATCTCATTAATTTTACATATTTATTGTATGAAAACCATTGTCTTATATTTATTACTTCATAATGAAAAAACTAATAGTTTTTTCATTACGAAACCTATTTAATCAAATAGGCTTAAATGAAGCAATTTTATACGTCAATATTTCAGGATAATTATGAGCTACTAGGTGCCAAGAAGAAGTGAGGGAGATTTCAAGTGAAATACCTACTTTACTATTACTTTACTAGCTAGTAACTAAACTTTATCCTGGACCTACCACCAGACCTTAGAAAACTTCTAATTGAGCAGGAAAAGGTATTCATCAATTGGACTTCATGCCGAGTAAGAGACTACACCCTTGTAACTAGACGTTACAAGTGTCAACAATATGGCCACTCAGCAAAATATTGTCGGGAGGCTGACTCTACCTGTGGGCACTGCGGCTGCGGTAGCCATTCAATTAAATAGAATGCTCAAAGCAACTGGAACAAGCAAACTGTGCTACGTACCGGCGATTCAATAAACCTAGCCATCACAAAACAGGAGATGAGCAGTGCCCCGGAAGAAAAATCGCAGAGGCTAGATATGTTAGTTCAATTGATGACGAGGGCGCCTAAAGCGCCGTAGAATCAATTTTTAGGCAGAAGTTATTACATAATTAAAACTAAGGCAAAAACTGCTAAATAAGTAGATCTTGATCTACTATTTATTATTTAATAGTGAGTAATTGATTTTGTGTATAACACTTACATTATAGTTGAATAAGCACTAACCTACTTTATGATATAAATACCTGAGATACAAGCAGACAATTTGCTTAGTTTAGGTATAAACATAATATATTTGTTTACTAACCGATATTTCTTAACTTAAGTTTTATGTATCTAGGCTAAGTTTTTATACAGAAATATATTTTATCATAACTTTATCTTATCTTATCTTACTCACTCGAGTAGAGGATTTATTTGTATGTAATCGAAAAAAATAAGTACAATTGATGGGCATAATGAATGCGGACGATAGGCGTCGCTTTTTCTGACAGTTCATCTAAATTTTAATTTTAAGTTTGTTAAAAACCTATTCGTTTTTCTTTTTAACACCATTAAGTATTTGTAATAAGAATTCAACAAACTCAAAGTCTGATGCGAATATCACGGTGCTGGACTATGTATCTCAAAGTGTTTGTTCCATTACCCCCACACAACAGCACAGCTAACTATTTTAAGGGTTTTGTACCTCAAAATGGAATAAAAACACAATTGGATCACTTTGTTGGCCATCTGTCTTCCGTCCCTTGAATCTATGTAAAATTAAACTTCTAAGTCAAGGCAAAGACACGTCCAGTTATGTCGCATATTTTAACTCTTCTCTTCTTTTCTAGCTCTTCTGGTAAATCATGAAAGTCAAGAAGAAATTTCCTTTACTTAGCACGACTAAAGTAAAAAGTCTTACTAAAATAATCATAGAAATATTTTATTTCGAATCAGTAGTTAAAGATATCTTAAAGTATAATCCAAACAAAAGGAACCTCTACAAAATATTAGTACCCACTAGTATAGGTAATGGTATTCATATTTTTTTTGCAAGTGTACTATGAAAATATATTTTATACAGTTGTGTTAAATAATGCAATTATTACCGTTTGTCCTGTATTTCTTTAAATGTGCATAAATAAAGTGAACACCTGCTTACATACCATTGTACTATTAACCAGTATCCTAGAATAAGTTTAGAGATTTGGAAGGATAATTAGTTTTTATTTTTTAGTGTTTTATTCACTACATTTTTGTGTATGTATAGATAGTTAGTATGTCTTGTACCCTCTCTAAAATATTTTTATTTGAAACAAAGAATTATTACATTTAATTGGATATAAATAAGTTAAAAAAAATAGTGTTGTGCCAAAAATATCCCCCTTTTTTACACAACACAGGCACTGGAGCAGCTTAAATATGGCCAAAATCCTTGTTTTTTGTTTTAAATATGTCTTGTTTGTTTCTTTTTTATTAATGTTTTTGAGTCTTTTAATATTATACAAAAAAAAATTGTTGTGTCGAAATCAATAATTTGTCTTGATGAATATGAAATTTTATAATGATGAATGATAAATGATAATGATAAATAATTTATTTCCAACAACATGGTAACACAAGATCTTAGAGCTATACACAAGTACAACATATTCTGCCATTGGTTTAGGCGTTACAAAATCTGCTATTACATTATTATTAAATTATACATTATTATTAATTGAGCATTGTGAAACTAAACTAAACAGCATCATTTTCTCATGAATCGTCAGTTAACAGTCAAAGGTACAATCGTTTATTTTTGTGTCCATAAATTCTTTATTAGAGTAAAAGCATTCCCGTAAAAGCCAATTATTTAAAACATATTTTAGTTTGTTGAGCGGTAAGGCTCTAACTTTTCTAGGTAGCTTATTATAAATTTTTAAAGCATGACAATATACATTGTTAAAAGATAGTTATGTGTACCTACATGGAAATCGAACACCAATTTTATGCAGGTAAAAAAGTTAAGTATATACCTATATCGGGTGTAAAAAAAGGCTTAACGAAGCCGAATACCACGTATTCTACGTATTATTACGATCATTTTTTTCTTTTACACTATGCCTGGGAAATGATGGGTTACCGAGTTATTGACAGTCAAAGTTACAATTTTTTTTCATAGATTTTTACAAAATTGACTTCTGTTTGATAAAACTAAACTTTTTTCCAAAGAAACATGATTAAAGTTTTCAGTACTTCTTTCATAAAAGGCCTTTAAAGGGCACAGCCGGCAATGAATCGTGCGCACGCACACAACTACGCCGTCTTTCAAATGTGCATGCGCGCTCGCTGTATAGCGCTCACTCGTGTGCGCGCGATCAGCTGTTAGCAGTTATCGAGTTCAATGACGCCTTGCCTTGTACTGACTCGCTCATAGTCTTAGATCGATTGGTTTAATCCATCTTATGAAATTGGTCAAAATAAGGAATTTTGTGACTGACAATTCATTATCTGTTAATTAATTAATAATTTTTAATTATTTATTTATTGAATAACAACAAATCAAATCAACATATCATTTTACGTACATAAACAATTTGAGAAGAAAAAACAAGTTTAAAAGATTATGCCTGTGCAGGTGCATACAACACTTTTACATTAGTACTCGTACGAGATCGACTAAGAAAAAAAAATTTTGTAATTAACTTTTACACAATACAAATTATTTCAACAATCCAAATTTGTGGTAGGTTAATGAGCTGTTGTCTGTACATCGAAAGTTCTTACATTTGAGACGTAGTCCGCTTCTCCTTATCGTGTGGGCTGCAGAAACTGATGTTAGAATTTAAGCCTCCGTAGGAGTCTGACATGACTTCTGTAAGGACTGCTGCCAGAAGAAGCAATAGCCAGGATCCACGCCGAAGCACGAAATCTTGTCTTATCTATCAGATAATCAGGTTTATTTAGGCCTGTAATTTTATTAGTGTGCCCACTTGGAAATCAAACGCAGGACCTCCGGATTACGAGCCAACACTCTAACCATTAGAAAACTGAGGCGCGCAGTTTACTACAAACTAGTCAACACAAGTTGTTTGTTTTATTTTCGAATAGCAATTAAACGTACCGAAAACAAGCCAGTCAGATAATCGAGTCTAATATTCAGGCCTGTAATCAATATTCGAACCAAACTGGGAACTACCTGACCCTGAAAAAGTATTTATTTCTAACTTGTGTGCCTTCCTAAGAATCGAACGCAGGACCTCCGGATCCAGAGCCACCACTCTAATCATTAGAAGATTTAGAAGACAGAGGAGTGCAGTCTACTACAAATTCCTAATCACAAGTTGCTTGTTTTATTATCGAATATTAATTAAACGTACAACAATTTATTGTTTTAATTGTTGAATACGGCATTAGCTATTTTACGATAAGTACCTAAGTTAAAATCTAACTGGCAAAGGAATAAATGTTCCAAGTTCTGTTGATAAAAACCCCTACGAAAAAAAATAGCAATTCTTTATAACGGATAAATCAAACTAATTTCTTTTAGTTAGGCTCGTACTTTCACATATCGAGCTATAATCAAGAAATAAAATAAAGCTTCATGGCATTTCCTGTTGGAATAATAATAATTTTAAATTTACTCATAACTTACTTTAAAACATTTAATTATTTGAGTACTATTTATAATAAACGTACCTTTATTTGCCCATAAATTATGAAAAACGAAGCGCCTTATAAAATCTTCACAAAGTTTTTTGTAAGGTCCCTGTAGTGTACTACAGTTCAATGGTGGGGGGCATTCGGTTGTCAACCGCCGTAGCGTACGGAAGTACTGAGCGTGCTTAGAACTGACGGAGTGATAAGTGTATTCCGAATTGGTGTTATCAAGCATTTTACAAGTGGCGACGTGAACAAATGTGAGTACAGACATTTTTTTTAAAAAACGAAAAGAAAATGTGGTCATGTAGGTGTATGAAAGTAATCTTGAAATAGAAAGGAAGTATTTGTTTGAAGTGTTTATGCTTATTTTAGTGGAGAATTTATTTTTGAATAAACGGTTTATACGTATCAACCGAACCTACCGGTTGGCATAGTGCGCGATGATAATAACTCATCGCGTTGTTTACGCTAAGTATTCCATGGTTAGTACATACCTACATTCCTAAGCGAAGTAATGAATAAAGGAATGTGTAAACAACAGATGAACTTCTTTGTAATTTTGATATAGGGTGTATTTTAGTGGAAATATTGGTTTGTAGTATTAACATAAAAGAACATTTATTGCTGTGAAATGACTGATTACGTTACTTTAGACAATAAAATGAAATAATCAGTAGAACTTCAAAAAATCGAATTATACAATACCTACGTAGTGGGTAACAAGTGGAAATTATGGCTTAAATAAATAAGTACTTAACTGATATGATGTTTGTTATAACAAATGTGTAGGTACCTACATAAAATATGACAGTGTTTGTAAGTATTGTTGTAATATCACGAATGTGTATTATACTATTTTATTGATACAAATAATATATTAATGGCCAATAAGATAGGTCGTAGTGATTGATAACACTGTTATTGGTCAATATGAGAGACCAAAATAAACAAAAAAAAAAATGCCCTGACAAGTTTAATTAATTTGCAAAGTCAATAAGATAGACTGGTGGATTTGTAAGGTCAATATGAAAGACTGACGGTTCTTAAGGTCAATTTGAGAGACCATGTTTGTGCAACCAAGTGAATGCAATTGAAAAGTTCAATTGAATGAATGCGGTTGATTTGTAAAGTCAATATGATAGACTGATGGTTTTGTAAGGTCAATATGAAAGACTATAAGTATAAGGTCAATTTGACAGACCGTGTTTTGTGCAAGTGTTGATACAAGAGTTAAAAAATCAATATAATATGGTACTTTGTGTTGTGTACTTGTGTTGCGAATAGTCAATATGATAGACTAGGTATGCACTGTTATGTGAGAATTACTCATGCAAGACAAAAAACTTTGGCAAATTGGCTCTGTTCGTTATGCAGTAGAACCCACTACTAAAGGTAGTTATGCGATTGTTACAGATCGCCCCAGTATGTCCCAGATAACATCAGCACTTCCAAACCTTGATCATTTCGAGTGTGATGGTGACCCGGTCTCAGTAGGAGTGAGATGGGAAAAGTGGAAAAGAGCCCTAGAAATATATTTCCTTGCCGCTAACATCGACGCAAGCCAAAAGAAACGAGCTACCCTCTTACACATTGGTGGCCTTGCTTTGCAAGAAGTGTACTATAACTTACCAGGGGCTCACGTCGATGAGGGCGATAACGTGAACGTATATCAAGTTGCTGTGGAGAAATTAAATGAATACTTCTCTCCAAAACAAAGTAGATATTACGAAAGATATATATTTAGACTAATGAAACAAGAGGAAGGGGAAAGGTTTGAAACTTTTTTAGTAAGGCTGCGAAATCAAGCTGATAAATGCCAATTTACCGCCAAGGACGAAAACTTGATCGACCAAATTGTCGAAAAAGGTCGAAGTGCGGAATTAAGAAAAAAAATCTTGGCCGGAGGAGATAGTATTACACTTCAGCAAGTAATTACTATTGCTATCACACTAGAAACAGTCAATAGACAGCTTGACACTTTTGATAAACCGGGTTCAAGTAAAATTTACGATGCGAAGAATTCGGAAATTAACAAAATAGATGCAAAAAAGTTGCCAATGACTCGAAGCTCAGTAAAAAATTGTTTTCGATGCGGCAGCAGCAAGCATTTATCTTTTGATAGCAGTTGCCCAGCAAGAGATAAAAAATGTCTAAAATGTGGAATCTTTGGACATTTTAAGGATCATTGTAAGACCAAAGCACAAAAACGGAAGATTACAAGGAATGATGAGACTAATAGTACAAAAAGACAGAAATTTAACAAACAATCCAAACAGGATACTGATGAAGTAGACTATGTTTTCCGCTTAGATGATGACGCAGTTATTAATTGTACAGTAGGCGGTGTAGTTATTGAAATGCTGATAGATTCTGGTAGCAAATGTAATATCATCACAGACAAAACATACGAATATTTAAAAGACCAAAAAGTGGAAGCCACCAACCAAATCAAAAATCCTGAAAAGATATTGTTGCCATATGGCAGTCAAAAGCCGCTAGAAGTACTTGGTGCTTTTGATGCTAATATAACTGTTGATGGTCACATTATCCAAAAGGCTACATTCTACGTGATTCGGAATGGGACCCGTAATCTTCTGGGGAAAACTAGTGCAATCCAACTTAACGCGCTTCGGATAGGCGTTCCTGTCAATAATATTAGTATCTTTCCGAAATTTAAAGATATGACAATTCAGATCCCCATTAATAAGGAAATAAAGCCAGTCATCCAACCCTACAGAAGAATACCAATTCCTTTGGAAGAAAAGGTAAACAAGAAACTAGCTGAACTTAAAGATGCCGACATCATTGAAGAAGTCAATGGACCATCACCATGGGTTTCTCCAATGGTGCCGGTCCTGAAAGAAAATGGTGACATTCGTATTTGCATTGATATGAGAAGGGCGAATGAAGCTATTATAAGGGAAAATCATCCACTACCAACAATGGACGAACTGTTGCCCCATTTCAGGCAAAGCAAGTATTTTTCACGGCTTGACATTAAAAACGCCTTTCATCAACTGGAGATCGATGAAGACAGTAGATACATCACAACCTTTAGCACTAGTAAGGGCTTGTTTAGATATAAGAGACTAATGTTCGGTGTATCATGCGCACCTGAAATGTTTCAAAAAGTTGTAGAAAAGATGTTGCTAGGTTGTGAGGGTACTGCAAATTTCATAGACGATATTATCGTCCATGGATCAGACGAGCTGGAGCACGATAGACGACTGAACAATGTGCTACAGGTTTTAAAGGACAATAATGTCCTTCTGAATCATGATAAATGCATATACAAGACAAATAAAATCGATTTCTTAGGGCATCAACTATCTGAAGTAGGAGTAAAGCCCCTAGACAAATACATAGAAGCAATAAAATCTTCAAAAAAGCCGTCTAATGTTGAAGAAATACAAAGTTTTCTTGGGCTTGTTAATTATGTCGGAAAATGGATACCCAATTTAGCAACACTTACAGAACCCCTTCGTCAGCTGATACGGCTTAAATTAAGTAAATCAACAAATATTCAAAAATATTGGACGGAAACTCAGGACAAGGCTTTTGAAACCCTTAAGACACGACTCTCGACCATAAAAACTCTAGGCTATTACAATCCAGCGGATAGAACACAGGTAATAGCTGACGCATCTCCAGTCGGATTAGGGGCAGTGCTCATACAAATTGACAGTCATGGGCCCCGCGTAATAGCGTTTGGTAATAAAAGCCTCACTGATTGCGAAAAACGATATTGTCAGACAGAAAAAGAGGCATTGGCGCTTGTATGGGCAGTAGAACATTTCAAAATATATCTATTGGGTAAAGAATTCGAGCTCATTAGTGACCACAAGCCCTTAGAAACTATTTTCGGGAACAGATCCAAACCTTGTGCACGCATTGAGCGCTGGGTCCTTCGGCTACAAGCTTTTAAGTACAAAGTCATCTACCGCCCAGGCAAAGACAACATCGCTGACTCTATTTCACGGCTTAGTCAATCAGCCCACCCGATACCGTTCGATAATGAAAACTACATAAATGCAGTGGTACAATACAGTAGGCCAACAGCAGTTCCACTTCATGAGATTGACGTTGCCAGTGCAACAGACGAGGAGATAACAGCACTGAAAACCGGAGTCTTTGAAAACAAGTGGGAAGAATCTGTAAATGCATATAAAGTTTTTCAGTCAGAGATTTGTTTTCATGGAAATATAGCCCTTAGAGGGAATAAACTTATTATCCCTAAACAACTACGTGAGCGAGTAATCGAGGCTGCTCATCAAGGACATCCGGGCATAGTTGCCATGAAAACTCGTCTCAGAACCAAGGTTTGGTGGCCAAAGATCGATAAGGATGCCGAAAATCGAGTTAAAGCTTGCAAAGGATGTACGCTTGTTTCGGCACCTAACCCGCCCCATCCGACTAAAAGGCGAGACCTCCCTGTTGAGCCATGGATTGATGTGGCTATAGACTTTTTGGGACCTCTTCCATCAAACGATTATCTACTCGTCTTAGTCGACTACTATAGCCGGTACAAGGAGATAAAAATAATGAGAAATATTACTGCCACAGAAACAATAAAATATCTTAAAGAAATATTTTCTCGACTGGGATATCCCGCAACACTGACTTGTGATAATGGCAACCAATTTACCAGTGAGTCTTTTAAAGTATTCTGTAAGGAGTGCGGTATCGTAATGTACAATACAATCCCTTATTGGCCCCAGATGAACGGCGAAGTTGAGCGACAGAATCGGGACATACTAAAACGACTCAGAATAAGCCAGTTAGAGAAAAAAGAATGGAAAGACGAACTTCTGGAATATATGATTATGTACAATAGCACACCCCACACAACGACTGGAAAAACGCCTTCTGAACTTTTCTTTCGAAGGCAATTTCGAGACAAAATACCGATTGCAGCAGACATCGAACATAAAACTATGGATTCGGATGTAAGAGACAGGGATACAGAGAAAAAAAACAAAGGAAAGGAATATGCAGACAAGAAGAGGAAAGCAGTGGAAAACAACTTAGAAATTGGAGAAAAGGTTTATGTAAAAAATTTAATTAAAGAAAACAAATTAACTCCTAACTTCAATCCCGAGTCTCACACGGTAACAGAGATAAACGGTGGAGATGTTAGGGTTAGGAATGATACAACGGGAAAAGAATATCGCAGAAATGTTGTACACCTCAAAAGAGTCGAAAATGGTGAGTGGAAGATCATTGATCAGAACGTAGATGGTGAAACGGACAGCAACCAAAATGAGGACGAATCCCTTACATAAAATAATTATAAAAAATAACTAAAATAACCATTGTTTAGATTTGATTAAAATGATTTTCAAGTTTCCTACACTCAGTTATTTTATTTTAATAAGGAAGGGATGTAGTGTACTACAGTTCAATGGTGGGGGGCATTCGGTTGTCAACCGCCGTAGCGTACGGAAGTACTGAGCGTGCTTAGAACTGACGGAGTGATAAGTGTATTCCGAATTGGTGTTATCAAGCATTTTACAGTCCCCGTTGTTTAGTTATTCAATGGTTGAACACCCAGACCCGGAGGTTCTGAATTCGATTCCCAGGCGCTCGCACACAAAAGCATTAAATTTATTGTCTTCTTCTTCTCTTTTAAGCAACTCTAGTGCCATAGGCGTCTGACATGACTCATGTAACGACTACTAACGACCGATGCCAGAGGCTGGTACTGCCTACTGTAGCCAGGACCGACAGCTTGTCGTGCCCTTTGAAGCATGGAATCATCTCATATCGGACAATCTGATTGATGGATTCAAGCCTGTAATTTCTAAATTATAACTAACCAATTTATTAGAAACTTACAACTTTGCGTTCCCACTTTAGAATTGAACCCACGATCTTCCAAAAATCTAACCACTAAACCACTAAGGCGTAATTTGGTCGCGGACCTTAAATAAAGCATTTCAGAAAGAATTGACATGGGTCGTCTGATTTACCAAGAGCAAAGCTAAATTGGCTAAGAGCAAAGCCGATATCATTGTTTTCAAAAAATCGTTACGTTGACTTAAAAATTGTGGAAATACCTACAGAAAGTTTTACACCGAGACCAGTGAGGCTCGCTCGCCCCCGTGGCCGTGCGTGATGGGCGCGGGGCGCGGGGCGTGGGGTACGGGGCGCGGTGTGCGGGGGAGTTTGCGCGAGCGGCGGCGGCGAAATCAAAGCCGAAGAATAATAATGCAATTTGTGAAAATTTAGTTCGGTTTCTAACTTCATCGAATGCGCTTATTACTTATGATTTTTACTGTTTCCTCTTACAGTTTGTGTTGTGGTGGCAAGTAGTTGAGATTAGTGTGATAGTGGAGTGTTTGTGAAGATGCCTTGGCATCAGTTTAGTGCTCGCGAGTATGTAAACATGGTTTACTGCTACGGTATGGCCCATGGCAATGCTTCCGAAGCATTGCGTATTTACGCAGCTGAATATCCTGATGCGCATCACCCTCGTGATCCGCAAGTGATCACTCGGGCTGTTCAGCGTTTGCTGGACAATCAGCCGATTGTACCCGTTTCGGAGACAGGGCGCGGGTCAATACGCTCTACCACGGAACAAGCCATTTTAGACGTCATGCGGGAAAACCCACGTTTAGGCGTGCGAACAGCTCCTAAAGTGCTGCGGAGAAGGCGAGGTTAGCTTAATTAACGGTTATGTAACGAATACTTTAGAAGACATGCCGCTAGTCCAGCTGCGAGAGACGTGGTACCAGCATGATGGAGCGCCGCCTCACATTGTGAGACCGGTTCGAGAGCGGCTTACGGAGTTATTTGGTGACCACTGGATCGGGAGGTATGGGCCTCACGCGTGGCCTGACCTAACTCACCTTGACTTTTTTTTGTGGGGTTTCGTCAAAGACAGGGTTTTTGACCGTCCTTGTGAAAATAGTGCTCAAATGCGTCAAAAAATTATCGACTTATTTGATGAATTAAAACAACGATCAGTGCGTGAAGGGATTTTGGAGCGAGTGCATCAAAACACGCTATACCGAGCGCGTGTTTGTTTGGAAATGGGAGGTCGTCAGTTCGAACCACAACTGATTCGTATGGAGAGGCCTGAATTGAGAGGTAAGTAGCTAAACAATTTACAAACATAAGAGGTACCTAATTTAATTGAAACATGTGATATTCGTTGTTGTGTTTTTTAAGTAAATTTATACTCATTTGGCGCGCGCGCCGTAATCGGGCGCAGTATTCTCGCGCCACCCGCTCGCCCGCCGACCACTTACACACACAGGCATAGACTGTGGCGTGCGCGCTATACATTGCGGGTTAGAAATAAGTTATTTTTTTTGATACCCAAAAATAAAAGTCATTTCCCAGCAATTTTATTTTTTGCATTCTACTTGTTTTTATGTATAGAATTCGTGGTTTTGGGCTTCGTTAAGCCTTTTTTTACACCCTGTATACGTCCCACGTACAGGGCACAGGTCTCACCCAAACTAAGGCCCTAAGGCCTATGACTAGACCTTACGACGAGTAACTTTTAACATACTTTCTGAAGCTCGGAGATGCTTGCGATAAATGTCACTAAATATGGTTGCAATGGTCACCCATCTGCATGCTATGATTTGCTGGTATTAACACCATACGTATTACTTACTTTAATAAAATGTATTATACGCATAAAAATACATCTATAAAACACACAACAAATAATTTTCCTTCAAGGGGATTAAGTCACTTAAAGTTTGAGAACCTTTGCTTTTTACTTCTTTTTTATTGCAACAGCGTGAAAAACTAAGTAATTATACAGTTAATGTAAATACACGATTGACTACATACAACTTCAAAATGACCACGTCAAAGGCTGTGATTGTCAGGTTAGCAATTATTATACAATATTAATATTTATACAATCTTGGCATTTAATAAGTAAGTTAAATTAATAAGGTTCGCTTCCCTTTAAAACTAACTTTTCTGAATTGGGTCGAGTCTGTGTGTAGTGGGCTAATACAAATACAATACAATAACTTTTACGTTGGGACCACCATCGAAAAAAATCGGAAAAAAAACACTACTCCATACTAAACCGCCGACCTGCTGACATTAGTTTGGTTGAAAGTGGTTTTTTGTGTCAAAATTGTCAGAAAAAAAATTGTAACAACTGTATGTACAAAGTTATAGGCATTTCACACACATGCGCCTTTTTAATTGTTTTTTATTTTAGCATTGTTTAGAAAAAAGTCACAGTAACAAGCTAGCTGTCGCTTTGCAATAGTGACCGAGTTCCTTGCGCTGCTTATTCTCGGCACTAGCCCACAATATTGTCCCGAAGCAGTGGTAAGGTAAAAAAAATATTGGGACGTGTAAAAGAGCTTAATTTAGGCCTATTTACAGAAAATTGAAAAAATAGAAATTAGTTTTAATGGTTTTAATATGAGTTATTGTTTCCTGTAATTTTGTTACTTCGATTTTTTGTTTTCGATTTTCTTATAGTTATTAACATTATTATTTCCATTGTTTATTTGGGAGAATTTATAATGTCACGCTAATTATTTATTCTAAAAGTGTTTGAGCGTTGTTGACATGATAAAAAATAACTGTCTTCAAAAACACAAAAAAACTAAAAATAACATTTACACTAACCTCTATTTCCTATCCGTTATTTTTGGAGTGGGAGTCAGCCCTGGAGTGTTGCACTGCCTAATCGGCTCTGAAAATTTTAGGGACTTACGCGACATAGTATTAATTATTCAAAATTGTTAACTTAGTTCTAATTATTGTTAATTGTTACCCATTCAATATACTCTAATTTCATTATCTAGCTATAATATAGGCTGCTCTCTTCATTTGCGATACCTTATAGGTAACTAAGTTTTTAAGTCCTGTTGCATATGTACCTACCACCAATGTACATCACTAAGCAAATAAAGATTTGAATTTGAAAAATTTTAATTTGAACTTTCTTTTACTATGTATGGACTATAGTACTTATTACGGGTTAGCGGGAACGCCTTTCGTTATTAACCATACTTTATGATACAATCTTGCTGATCTGATGCTGAAGCCAGGACACGAATAATCGAACTCTTCAAAGGTCACTAGTAAAACCTTAGGGCTCATCTGAATTGTTTTGAGTTCAATAAATATAAAAGGGTCATCATTTCAACCATAGAACGTCCACTGCTGAACATAGGCCTTACCCCAATGACTTTCAGTGGAGGGATTGCTAATACTCGCCACGCTTGGCAGGCGGGTTGGCGAGCGCAGTTTTTTATAACATTTCGCACGCAGACGCTACTGCTTGTCTTGTGCTACAGTTAATAGTACTACTGGTTGCCAGAATTAGTCGCCTCTTACGACACGCCCCCTGTTGGCGGTAGAGAAGTATATTCTTTACGGCCGTACACAGCGCATAGAAGGGTGTTTTGTAGTTTTTTAAACTATAACATATTTTTTTTATTTACAGCTTCCTCGTGGGAGTGGTGGCGTCAGCCGATCGCAAGTTTCCTCCCGGGTTCAAGTTTGGTGTGGGCACATCGGCATATCAAATCGAAGGGGGTTGGAACGCCAGTGGTAAGGAGGTCGCATGTTTACAAATACGTAGCATCTGTATCTATACTGTTTATGTATGGGCTAGAGTTGACAGGACTTGTCATTTCATACTAAATGTAAGTGAAAAATCACTAACTAGTTTTGAAGATAGATTTCGTATTGCTGCTCTATAGGACATGTGCTCGATGACAAGTAGATACGTTTTCTAAAATTTCCTCACGAGAAGTGTTTCTTCTCTTACTGAATAAATTACTTACTTTTTATTATACTATAATACTATAGGTATTACAATGTCTATTACCCTAAGGTTAAAAATCATTCGCGCATCATAAAACAACAGGGTTGATTTTCCCATGCAAAATTAATCTGACAGGTTCTAATGCTCTCTTTCTATGACGTCAAAAACAAATAAATTGTTAAGGCAATTGAAGCCTCAAAGGTTGTTGGGAGACCTGGCGCTTCGTGCTAGGGCAGGTAAATTCTGTCAGGCAATTCACATGAAATGATAAGGGAAGCCGCTCACCTTGACCAGATCCGAAGACAGCATCACCATGTGAAGAGGAACCGCCACCACGTGCCGAGGACGTGGTCGGTCAACGTCCAAGGAGGAATCTCAGTTTCTTCAGTTTTTAATAGTAATCGAAAGTTCACAAATACACCGCAACAAATAAGAAAACAATCCATAAGGAGCCCAAACACACTCCAAAAATACCGCCGTAATAATCAGACGACACTGATGCGTCCGCGCCGTATGGGAGCCCGATTTGAACAGGAAGACGCACAGTCATGACTGACTATGCAGAGGTGCCGAAAACTACCCTCTTCTTTTCGGGCGGATCGCAGGTCGCCGATGTTGCAACTACCCACTTATAAAAACATATGAATTGCCCGAACATAAATAATACGTCAAAATTGAGATTGTGCATCTCTTTCATTGTTAAAAAGGTAATAAGTCCATGAGTTCAACCTTATCGTTTGTTAATTTACTTACTAAGGTTTTACCCGCGTGTATTTTGAGGCGTCTAAAAATGTGCCATAAACAAAAACTAATCATTTAAATAACTTTGTTTTTTTTTCACGAAAATGGTTTTTATTTAAAAGCCGAGATTCAATTTAAATTTAAAATTTTTGTTTTTGGCATAGTTCGATTAAGTTACTGATTCTGAGCCACTTCGAAAGATTTGGCACCCCTTTGCAATGTAACCCTGTATACATACATAAAAAATATATATACACATAATAATAATAGTACACAGATTACAAATTTACAATTAATAGATATAATAATACTTAAATGTTAATTTAAATGCGTCAGACAGACAACACACCAATTATCTTTGTCTAACTAAAAAAAAACAACCTTGAAGGCTGGCAAAATTCACTGTCTGGAATATGCCAGTAAATTTTGCCAGTGGCATCTACCAGCACACGCCGATTCAAGCCAGCGCTGAGAGCGATAAGTTAAGATCGTTCAGAATTGAGGTGAACCGAGAATTGAAATCAACACCATTTGCATTTAAGGCGAATAACATCGCTACATAAACTTCGACGTTGTGTTAAACCTTGCAATCCATACACTTATGCATTTGGTTTCTTGATTTTGACGACCTCCGTTAGCCGAGGAGCAAACATGTTTGGACTTGATGTCGCTATCTCTGACGTCCCGGGTTCGATTCCCGGTCGGTCAATGTAGAAAAATAACTTTTCTATATTATCTCGGGTCTGGGTGTTGGGATACCGCCGCGTCGTTGTTTCTGACTTCTGTAACACAAGTGCTTAAGCTACTTATCATAGGACCGCAGCGCATGATGTTTAAGTTGTCCGATTTCAGACAAAACCGAAAACATTTGGGATCGACACACACACGCAAGGCCTGATACTATTGCAGATAGAAGCAATGGCGACATCGCCTGTGACTCCTACCATCAGTGGCAAAGAGACATCGAGATGGTAGCTAAACTGGGAGTTCATTTTTACAGGTAAGGGATTTTAAAAGATACTTTGACCAAAAAAGAAACGTATTATAAAGTAGTCGATTATTAAAACGACAAGAGCGTATGGCCTAGCACTTACTACATGTCTTGTAATTGTATTTTCTGTAAAAGTAAAGCTGGTAAAAGTGACTAAGTTCCATTTACCACTTCTTCTGATCAGCAGCAATTTAGTCCCCATAACACTGGTAGGGCAAAGCTATATTTTAGGACGGGTAAGTGGAAAGAGGGACGTTCAATACTAAATATATAAATACATAAATATATAAATATATAAATACAATACTTAATTAGTATTATCAAGTATAGAGAGAAACTCTCGAAATTGTTAACAAATATGTCTACCTGGGACAAGTGATCCAGTTGGGTACGTCAAATTTTGAGAAGGAGGTCAATCGTCGAATCCAACTCGGCTGGGCAGCGTTCGGAAAACTACGTAACGTCTTTTCGTCCAAAATACCTCAGTGCCTAAAGACGAAAGTCTACAACCAGTGTGTGTTACCAGTGATGACATATGGAACTAAAACGTGGCCTCTCACTATGGGCCTCATAAGAAAGCTCAAGGTTGCACACCGTGCTATGGAAAGGGCTATGCTCGGCGTTTCTTTGCGAGATCGAATCAGGAATGAGGAGATTCGTAAACGAACAAATGTTGCTGACATAGCCCAACGGATAAGCAAGCTGAAGTGGCAGTGGGCGGGGCACATAGCACGTAGAACTGACGGCCGATGGGGCAGAAAGGTTCTGGAATGGAGGCCACGTACCGGCAAGCGTAGGACGTCCACCTACAAGGTGGACAGACGACCTGGCAAAGGTTGCAGGAAGCCGCTGGATGCGGGCCGCTTTCAACCGGCCAATCTGGAAGTCACTGGGGGAGGCCTATGTTCAGCGGTGGACGTCCTATGGCTAAAATGATGATGATGATGATGATCAAGTACCTATAGTTTGTTTATTTATTAGCACAGCAACAGCGCCTGCCATAGATATTCTGTTATTAGTCTGAAAGATGAAATCAGATGTGAGGTTATCCGAGAAAGACCTTATGTATAATCGTTACAGATCAAAGTCTCAAAGAATTAACAAGATTCATCTTGTTGAGACTTTGATCTGTAGTAGTAACTGGGTGACATGTTTTGCTATAATACGTCCCACTGCAGGGCACAGGCCTCACCTCAACTATGAGGTGGACTGGGAACGTACTTCTCGATTTTTTCAAATTTTGGTATGTATTTATTATGTAAAGACATGCACATTTTGGTAACACCGGCTAAAATCGCACAATCTTTTAAATTCAGATTTTCCATATCCTGGCCGAGACTCCTGCCGTCAGGATTTCCAGATCAACTAAGCGAAGACGGCAAGAATTACTATGACAATCTCATCAATGGACTGCTCGAAAAGGGCATCGAACCAATTGTCACTGTATACCACTGGGATCTACCACAAAGACTTCAGGATCTAGGTATGTATAAGTATTATTGTAGCAGTACACACACATAACAGTTATTTTTGGAGTCGGTGCCAGCCGTGAAGTGTTACCTTAATGTCGTCAAGAAAAGTTGGTCAAATCAAGCCTAACCAAACTTGCAACACCTGAGCTATCTTGCGATATTAAAAATGAAATTTCTAATGTACCTACCTGGGCTGGTTTCTGATAGTGTTAACTTATTACGAGTATTTGATGATACAGGTGGCTGGGCAAACCCCTTAATAGCAAACTGGTTTGCCGACTACGCCAGAGTCGTATATTCATTGTACGCTGATCGAGTCAAGACCTGGGTGACTATCAACGAGCCAAGCGTCATTTGCGATCTTGGCTATTCCTTTTTCGGGTTCGCCCCTTATATACAAGACTCAGAGGTCGGGATGTTCTTGTGTTCTAAGCACGTGTTGATGGCCCATGCGAGGGCTTGGAGGGTGTACGATGAGGAATTCAGACCGAAGTACAATGGTATGTGAACTTTGATTTTTTAGTAAGCGGTGGTCCCATTTTTATGTGGAGTATGCTTGACCTAGAACCGATACGCCTGCTCATTACTATTTGGCAACATTTAATATGGGTTGGCTATTATGTCATGGTTGAAATCTAGTCTTTATTTCTCTTCTGAAGGGAGTAAGAGTTTTTACAAGGAAAAACATCATTATTTGTTAAATACTGTTACTGTACTGACAGGTTGCAAGAAGCCGCTAGATGCAAGAAGCCGCTGTATGTAGGCCGTTTCCAACCAGCCAGTAAGTTATTTGGGGAGTAATTCGTTCAGCAGTGGACATTCTATGGCTGAAATGACGATGATGATGATGATTCGGTATCAATTAAATCATTTAGTAAGTGTGATACACCACGCCTATCTAAATAGATATCTCTGCACATTTGTGCAGACTTCTTTGATCGCTTAGGTATATTATAAATCCGACTTCCTACCGTACCGACGTAGTTTGTTCCGTGACCCGGCTTCTCGTAACCGCTGTTATTAGCTCCAGTTTACGCTTCGTCAAAAAAAAATTGAGATGATAAAACATCATCGAAGTAAATGAATGGATATCATCCTTTAAATATACTTATCAAGGAAATAATTTTCAGGTCAAATCTCGATGTCAAACCACGTCGTATGGTATGAACCGATGGAAGGTGATGATGATGAAGAGCCTGCTGTACTAGCCAGAGCTCTTTGGGTAAGCCAAGCTTTCCTTCTTTTGGGGGTGTGAGGGAGGAACAGGGTGTTGAGTTCCTCATCCCCCATTAAATAGGGAGGATCCTCCGACCAGACGGGTGTTGTGTCTGGTGGGCTACTGCCCGACGGTTGTTTGTCGGGTTCTTGTATATATGGTTCAATCGCTCCGATAACTTTAATATCGCGATGTAGGATACGTCAGTTTTAGTTCGTATGTGGCGAGATAGATGTCGCTACATCACTCCCCTCCGAGACCGGAGGTCGATAGCAGGTTGAGTCGTCCATTCTGATGCTTGCCGGGCCAGTGGAATGTTCCAGTGAGTCGGAACCAGATGCCGCATAGTTCACGGTGAGTCGGAACTGTCTGCGGTGATGCCCCAGTGAGTCGGGGTGATGCTGCAAGTGCTCCAGTGAGTCGGAGTGGTGCAGTGCTGCGTAGTGGCTGGCTGCTGCGTCGACCAGGAGAGAAGTGCGTCTCTGCTTGCTGACCGGCCGAAGTGCAGTGTGCTGTGCCAAGGTCGCTGAGAAGGCTGTGGGTGATGACCAGGAATGCGCGTCCGCTGCATGCTGGTGGTCAGGATACCCGTAGTAGCCGTGGATGCTAGCTGGCTGTAGGACTCGCTGCTCGAAAGCTTGAGGAAGTGATGATGACGTCACGATGACGTAGCTTTGGGAAGGCTGCGCTGACGTTCATGCTCGGGGTCACCAGTTTGGGGGGTGATGAGAGGTATAGGGTGTAAAGTTCCTCATCCCCCATTGAAAAGGGAGGATCCTCCGACCAGACGGGAGTTGTGTCTGGTGGGCAACTGCCCGACGGTTGTTTGTCGGGTTCTTGTATATATGGTTCAATCGCTCCGATAACTTTAATATCGCGATGTAGGATACGTCAGTTTTAGTTCGTATGTGGCGAGATAGATGTCGCTACACTTCTAATACAAAATGTATATTCATGGAAATAACTAACCGACCGAACAACCTGTATACTTCATTTGCTTTAAATAATTTGTCTTGTGTAAAAAAAAGGTCTAAAAACTTTGTGTAAAGGTGTAACAACTTTACATGTTATTTTTTTATTTTTACGTTTATTGACATACCTCATCATTTTAGGAAGGTCGTTACAGCCATCCCGTGTACTCCAAAGAAGGTGGCTGGCCTCCGATCTTAGAACAGAAGATGGCAGAAGTTAGCAGACGAGAAGGATTCCCAAGATCCAGACTCCCTGCATTTACGAAAAAAGAAATCAAACTTGTAAAAGGTATAATACAGACTAAGCAACGGCAAAAACAATATGGTCTTTAAAAAAAGTATAGTAAAAAAAATGCTTTTTGCCTCCAGCAATAATCGTGGTAACTGAAAAATATCAGCAGCCGGCGCAGCCGCATTAGCCATTCATATCCGGATTCCTCAATTGCCCTTTTACATGCTTGGATAGTGCCCGGATGATAAGCAAGTGCCAGAAACCTGCACCAGCCAAAAAGCTAAAAAACAATTAACTAGGCATCCTAAACTGACATAAATAAAATTGTGACATCTTCTAACGAAGTTTTGTGGGTCCCAACTTTTCATAACGTCAAACCATTTGCGTCTTCGATGAATTGACGCTCTGTTGATTGACGTACTGCACGCCTCTCTGCAGATTGCTCTGAAGAAAGCAAATTTTATATAATTAATTTTATCATTTTACCAGGCACGTTCGACTATTATGGATTGAACCACTATACCAGCCGTCAGGTCCGCAGACAGAAACCTGGTGAAGAGGTCATAACGTTCTTGTTATCTAGCTCCAAGGAGATGGGCATTGTGCTGGAAATGTCTCCGAAATGGCCGAAGACCGCCACAAGCTGGTTAAGAGTTAGTACAATAATACATTAGCTTTAGTGCTTCAGACGTTTGACATTTGTTATCCCTACGACCGAATCCACCTCCTCCATAGTCGGACCACCGCGCTTGAGGATCGTTAACCCATTTATTTAGTAGCCTCGATGTGGTCTCTAGGTGCCGCGATCTTGGGACCATTTGAATACCTCGTAAAACCGTATTTCTATCCAGGGTTTTCCAGTAGATCCGATCCGACCACCGACTAAATCCCTACTTCCCTACTAAATATTAAAAATGCGAAAGTAACTCGTCTGTCTGTCTGTCTGTTACACTTTCACGCCGAAACTATTGAACCGATTTTGATGAGATTTGATACAGAGATAGACTAGAGCCTTAGAAAAGGACATAGGCTACTTTTTGTAGTGAAAGCTGATCCGATTTTGATAAAATTTTGTACGGAAAAAGCTAGAACCCTAGGGAAGAACATAGTCTTCTATTTATATTTCATCTTCAAAGCGAGTAAAATAGGGTGTGACAAACCATATGCCACGCAAGCGAAGCCGCGGGCAGAGTTAGTACGAAAATTTAAAAAAACGTCTCGTTTTGCCTTTACATTACTATAACGACATCGGAAATTATACCTTTGATAATTTTGTTAGAAAGAATGTAGTATCGTATTATAACATCCAATATTCCATAACAAATTACTCAGAACATAATCACTTCACAAATAACCTGTGGTCATATCGACTTATTATTTAAATTCAATTATTAAAAAAAATAAAACCGACTTCAAAACACTGAAATGCTAAAAATAATCCAAACACTTAAGTACCTAATCAGATACTTTTGGAGTCGGTGCCAGCCGATGAGAGATTCAATGTTTTTGTTTGCACCGACTCCAAAAGTAACTGATTAGGTACTTAAGTGTTTGGATTATTTTTAGCATTTCAGTGTTTTGAAGTCGGTTTTATTTTTTTTAATAAAATTTACTTATTTCATCTATTTTTAGTGATAAATCCTAGTCTAACTGCTGAACACCGATTTCATCCCCTATTTTCCTACCCTTAGGGGTGATTTTTATTTTTCAAACTTTTATCATAGCATCTTTGAAGTATAAGCTATTCAATAAAACAAAAATCATCAAAATCGGCTCATATTTGTCGAAGATAGGTAACAAGAACCACAACCAAAATATTATTTGGGTATATATTTGTTGATTTTCTCAAAAAGTTCTAAATCAATTTCGATAAAATTTTTATGGGACCACCTCTGAAGTATGATCTACCGAACAAAAAAATAATCATTAAAATCGATTCATAATTGGCGGAGTAATCGCGTAACAAATATACAAAAAAAAAAAAAAAAAAAAACATACAGTCGAATTGAGAACCTCCTCCTTTTTTGAAGTCGGTTGAAAACAATATGATCACATTTGTATCTTATTGTGGTTACTGTAAATAAATAAAAAATCTATTTCAGTCAAACCCTGAAGGTTTACGGAATCTCCTGGTATGGTTAAGAGACCACTACGGGGACATGAAGTTCCTGGTTTCTGAGAACGGATGCGCTTCAGCATCAGGCCTGGACGACCACGACAGGATTAAGTACCACAAGAAATACTTAGAGCAGGTAGAATTTCAGTTTTTGTTTTTGTTTAATTATCAAAAGTTTTTTTTTTCGAGCTATTGATGTTTAGCCCTGTGTAGTTGTTGTATTTGAGCACCAGAGTCGGATCTTAACCTCTCATCCCGTAAACGAGACACAATAAAAATGTTATTGTTACGGGGTCTTGCGTTCGCTTGATGTTTCACGAGTTAAAGGTATTAAGGAAATTATTATTATTATGTAAGCCTTATCTTGCCGAAGTAATTAATGACACAGAACATCATCATCATTAGCATTTCAGCCATAGGACGTCCACTGCTGAACACAGGCCCCCCATTGACTTCCAGATTGGCCGGTTGCAAGAGGCCTGCATTCAGTGGCTTTCTGCAACCATTACCATCTGTTAGGGTCAAATTCCATCTTCTACGGCTTGACCCAAGACAAAGGTCTCATCCAAGAGTTTCTACTCATTTCTATCTATCTATCACTTTCTGGCTGGGAGCATTCGTGCTATTCTTCTTATGTCGACGTTAAGGTAATAAAAAACTTTCATGTTTTTGGACTTAATGTTTTACTTTTGTATTCTGAGACACTGTATTTCTCTACAGTTGCTGCGTGCTGTTCATGAAGACAAGGTGGACGTTGTGGGATACACTGCCTGGTCGCTAATGGACAACTTCGAGTGGAATGATGGTTACAGGTATAAGTACACCTACTTTCATAAAAAATAAGTGATATCATGTTTTCACTTAGTGTAGATTTATTTGATTGCCTTGTTTTTGTATTGATGGCAATAAGGATGACGACTGGGTAAAGATAATGAAATTATATTTAGTCCATGAGTTAGATTATCTAAGAATATTGGACAATTATTTTTTATTTTGCAATCAACCAAAAAATGACAAAGATAAGACGCGTCAAAGTTCGGGAGTGACGTTATTTCTAAAAAGTGACGTCATGCGACATTTCAAATCAATATCATTATTATGGAAGCCACGTCCACTGCTGAACATAGGCCTCACCCAATTACCTTCATTGGGGGGGATTGCCACGCTTGGCAGGCGGGTTGGCGAGCGCAGTTATAACCTCTCGCACGCAGAAGCTGCTGCCCGTCTTGTGCTACAGGAATTAATCGCCTCTTACGACACGCCTCCTTTTGGCGGTAGGGAAGTGTATTTTTTACGGCCTGCCCTACACGGCAAATTTTGGTGCTCAAATTCATAAATTTTTTCTATGGAAACAACATCGAAAAAAAAAACCATGGCGACACGTATCCAGTCTGCAATTTCTTGATGACTGTTTGATTTTTTATTTAAGGACGCGCTTCGGCCTCTACGAGGTGGATTTTGATGATCCTATGCGCAAGCGCACGGCGCGGAAATCGGCAGAGTTCTACGCCCGCGTCATTAGAAGCCACTCTTTGGATGTTTCACAGAAATATACGAATGATGAACTGTATTCGGACTTGGTTTTATTTTAACACAAGAATCAATGCTACGTGTAACTCTTAATCATATTTATATAAATTTATAATTAATCAGACGTAGTTCCCTGTAGGTTTAAATAAAAACAAAACATTGTTAACACGAATTTAAACTATGTGTTTACAGTCCGCTTATTATTTATTATTTCTATAATCTTAGGGCCGAACCGAACATAATAGGCGAGACAAAAACATCACGACTTCGTTGGCTTGGGCTCGTGGAAAGAATGGGAGAGGATTGTGCAGTAAAAAGAGCATTCCTGGGACGACCATCCGGATGCCGCCCGATTGGTCGTCATGTATTGGTGGATCGATGAAGACACGAAAGACCTAAGAGAACGCAGAGTGTCCAACTGGACGGATCTGGATGGAGCGAGCTTCGATGTCGGAGGCCAAGATCCACTTCAGGTCGCTGAGCCAAGGAAGTAAGTAAGTATAATCTAAGGGACCCGTTACCAGGCGGATAACGACACTAAAATGGCAGTGGGCGTCTTCCTCACCGCGTCTGTCCATCTCGAAGGTGCCCTACCCCAAGCACGTCTGCCTTATCTGCCTTCCATTTGGCCCAAGATAATTTGCCTCTCCAAACAATTCTTGAAGACCGCATAAGCGTAGCCTCAGTCTCTTTGGACATAAAGAAACTGAAGCTACGCTTTCTGCATATAGTGAAGAGACGCATGGTAATGTTGAGTTCTTTTAATATCAGTGGGATCAGAGTGGCTGAAATAATAAACCTAACATCCACTTTCCACAATAATCATAATCAACACGTCGAAGTGGGAGCTGAACGCAGCCGTCGCGAAATCGGCCTGGAGCAATTGTGTTATTGTTATTAATACGGATAGATAGATAGGTACTCTTTATTGAAAACCACACAAAAAAGTAGGTAAGTACCTACATGAAAAAAGACATTTAGAATTGCACAATAATAATTTAGGCGCTCTTATCACTGGAAACGATCAAGCGATCTTATCCAGATAAGCTACGCATAGAGTACAGTTATATTCATTCAACGTTTGAAGATATTTAGAAGCGTTAAAAAAAAATTGATTACTACTATCACAGACATCTGCCTAGAATAGAAGCATTTCTTCACATGATTATCTACCAACCCACCATTCACCAATGGAAGACAGACAAACTAGAGAATTGGCCGTATGGACTGCTGTCCGAAGCCGTTAAACATTAAAAAAAAGAAATAAATCTAAATTCGAAAAAAGACAAAAAATCGTGGAAGTTTGCTCTACCTCTGGCATTCCGCTTAACACTGTTTACACCCTGTTGACGGGTTACTCCAAGGTTTAGCCCTAGAGTAACTTTGGCTCAGGCCGATAACTTCGTCTAGGCTTTTTTGCATTTAAATAATTTACCATCAGGTATTCTTTAACTCCGTGTAATAATATATACTTATAAACGACTGCCGTTACTAAAGCAAACTAAAAAGATAAAATAAATTGTGGATAGTAGAAAATTTATTGCAGTTAGGGGAACTTTGGTACATCGGTGTAATAGAATGGTTATAATGGCTTTTATTAATGGCAGTCGTGTTTTAGAAATTATTTTTATTACATACTTTTTTCAACAATTCGTCATCGAAATGTACAACCAAGCATATAAAGTGTATACACTTTTGTAACTATCTTTTAAAACCCCTAATTTGTAAGGTTTTTTTTCTTCGAGAATATAATTCACCAAATTGTTTTTATTATGACATCACATAGCATATGTCACCCAGCCTCCCTCGCATGAGCACCTAAATACGATATGATATGATAGGATATAGCGATATATCGACACCAACTGTAAAAATATGATAGATATAGCCGCTATGTTGAGTCGCCGTGCCGGTGACATCGCCTATTATGATCGTTGTTTCAATAAAAATTCAAAATGGCGGCTATATCTATCATATTTTTACAGTTAGTGTCGATATATCGCTTTATCATATAATTTCATATCGTGTTTTGGTGGGCATGCTAGGGGGGCAGGAGTACGTAAGCATTCTAGCTTTGTTGATAAATTAGAATAAAGAAACACACACAAACATAAATCCTAAAAACCTTACACTCCTTATTGGGCATTCGTGTAAAAAAAACCCAGTTTAGAATAATAGTTTTGGTATGGGCCAAAATTACCCCTAAGGGCCAACTTAGGTGCGTGTATGCATATGAGTAGGTACGTCAATCAAATTACTACACGGAACATTCGAAACATCATTAACAATTTATTTATAAATTTGATGAAACAGAGAAAGAGAGAGATAGAGAGTAAGCCTACTGCTGCTACTTTTTACTGAAGTACAGTCAATATCAAAAGTAGCTTGTATCTGAATTATTCAAAAGAATGACGTTGCAAGACATTGTATCACGATAGTCGACAAAATAACGCAAAAGTCAAATAAAGAAGTCCGGTTATTGTGACATTTAGAAGAGTCAGTACTTTTGAAAATTAGTTTTTGATCAGCTACTTTAAATTTTGATGCTTACTGGTCGTGATCACTGTGATTCATCTAATAATCTAATCAAAACGTTACCCAAGTGCAATTAATACATTTATTACGCCGACTGTACGCAGAGAGCATGCCGTTGCCGCTCCACTCACTCGTCTCAGTCCCATAGAGAATGACGTAAAATCGAAAAAAAAATAGATTAAGTAATAATTTTGTTATCTTTAGATAAAAGTGCGAAGTGTTTAGTGTGCAAAATGATCGTCGTTCGACTAGTGGTTTTCAGGTCAGTTTCAATTTGTTATTTATTATTTAATTGTGTAATTGACGCATATAATAAATACACTTCGATTCTTCCCTAAGGTGGAAAAAGGGATGAAATCGGTGTTCAGCAATTAACTTATGTTTACACTCTTATGATTTGTTTTGATTAGGATTTATCACAAAAAATAGATAAAATAAGTAAATTTTATAATTAAAAAGCTAATAATAATATTAACACATAAGTAGATACTGATTAGATAATCAGCTAGGTACTTTTGGAGTCGGTGCCAGCCGATGAGGGTTGGAATGTTTTTGTTTGCACAGACTCGAAAAGTAACAAAGTACTTATCTAAGTGTTAAATACACTTACTTACTAACTTTAACTTTTTAGTTTTTTGATGTCGTTTTATTTTATTTTTACTAACCTATTTCTAACTGACGTATCCATTCAAAACTTTTTAAGTATTTGACATTCGGAAGACATTACAATAATTTGAGACCATCGTGCTGATCTGATGATGGAGTTAGGAGCTAGGCAGTAGAACTCTTCAATGACTATTGTTAAAACCTTCGTGTTTGCGCTCATTCGGTTCGTTTTGACGAGACCAGTACATATTTATACAGGGTTATTTGTAAAAGCATCAACAACCTCGTAGGGGCTGATTCTGGTGCTAAAATACAACTTTTTCTATAAGACCAACATTGTAGTCGCAAAAAAACATTCACTTACATACTAAGCCGCCGACCGGCTGACATCAGTTTGTATGAAGGAATGAAAATTTTTTTTAGATTTCAATGTTGGTCTCATAGAAAAAGTTGCAGAGCACCAGAATCCCCTAGGACGTTGTTGATGATTTACAAATAACCCTGTATAAGTGTGTATAAAACTCACTGTAATTAAAACTAGGTATATGTGCTTATTAATTAATATACAAGTACTTATTATAGCATAGTAGTATAACAACTATTATTGCCAAGGCCGCTGCATTTGTCAAAGTCTATGCAAATAGATACTTAGATATCGTTGTGGCAGCAATAAAATACCTCTTTTATCTTATTCAGCGTGAAATAAAACGAAAACAAAAGTATTTTACTAAGATATACATTAAACTCAGTGTACACAGATAAGAATAAGAATAGTTTTATTTATTTGGCACAACTGGTTAATGTGACATTGCAGGTACATAAAGACAAAAATGTGCCAAAAAGGGTCCCCTGCTCAGTATCAGTCGTGATGATGATGTATATGTCGACGCAAGGCGCGTTTTTTTCGCATCTCAGTTTAGTAATCATCGTCATCATTTCAGCCACAGGACGTCCACTGCTGAACATAGGCCATGAATACTTTTTATTGTAAGCAGAGTAAGAGTACCTACCACATCGAGAGTTTCTAATCTCGCGAGATAGTTTATGAACTATCGGTGTTCAAAATCATACGGTGACGCATAATCACGCCAAAAATCATTCAAGTTTCCCTGTAATCACTTGTGTAAAATCCGGATATTAAAAAGAGTCGGCATTAAAAAAACATGATTACCAATTTCGCACGTCACACGTTTAAAAAACCGGCCAAGTGCGAGTCATACTTGCGCACCGAGGGTTTCGTACAAACCTGTAGGTATAAGCAAAAGTAACCTATATAAGTAAAAGTTCACCCATCATGAAAACCGAGTCATAGTTAAGGTATTTTTATTGCAAAATGAAATCCATAACATTACAAAAGGTAAACTGCGGTTTGCGATTTATGACGTATTAAAAAAAACTACTTACTAAGTAGATCTCGTTCAAACCAATTTTCGGTGGAAGTTTGAATAGTAATGCACATCATATATATTTTTTTGTTTTATCATTCTCTTATTTTAAAAGTTACAGAGGGAGGGGGACACATTTTATCACTTTGGAAGTGTTCTCGCACAAACTCTCCAGTTTAGAAAAAAATGATATTAAACCTCAATATCATTTTTGAATCCATAGATAGATACCCCGCACATTTTTTTGAGTTTCAGTTCTAAGTATGGGGAACCCCCAAAATTTTGTTGTTTCATTTTTCTATTTTTGTTTGAAAATCTTTTACGGTTTACAGAATACATCTACTTGCCAAGTTTCAACAGTATAGTTCTTATAGTTTCGGAAAAAAGTGGCTGTGACATACGGACGAACAGACAGACAGACATGACGAATCCATAAGGGTTCCGTTTTTTGCCATTTGGCTACGGAACCCTAAAAACGGCAGTCGCGAAAATGAAATTTCTTTTAAAACTAATTTTTGACTGGTAATTTTCTCGTAAGTATTAATAAATAAGTAAATTTTATTAAAAAAAATAAAACCGACTTCAAAACACTAAAATGCTAAAAATAATCCTAACACTTAAGTACCTAATCAGTTACTTTTGGAGTCGGTGCCAGCCGATGAGAGATTCAATGTTTTTGTTTGCACCTACTCCAAAAGTAACTGATTAGGTACTTAAGTGTTAGGATTATTTTTAGCATTTTAGTGTTTTGAAGTCGGTTTTATTTTTTTTAATAAAATTTACTTATTTCATCAATTTTTAGTGATAAATCCTAATCTAACTGCTGAACACCGATTTCATCCCCTATTTTCCTACCCTTAGGGGTGATTTTTATTTTGTAAACTTTTAGCATATTATCTTTGAAGTATAAGCTATTCAATAAAACAAAAATCATCAAAATCGGCTCATATTTGTCGAAGATACTTAACAAGAACAACAACCAAAATACTATCTGGGTATATATTTGTTGATTTTCTCAAAAAGTTCTAAATCAATTTCGATAAAATTTATATGGGACCACCTCTGAAGTATGATCTACCAAACAAAAAAAGAATCATTAAAATCGATTCATAATTGGCGGAGTAATCGCGTAACAAATATACAAAAAAAAAAAAAAAAACACAGTCGAATTGAGAACCTCCTCCTTTTTTGAAGTCGGTTGAAAAGCCAAAATAAGTCCAGTACCTATATAGGTATACATGTACCTATAAGCTAATATAATATATATGATGGAATAAGTCTCTTTTGTCGTCATAACAGTTAGTTAGTCGCTGGACGCAGGCCGCTTCCAGCTGGCCAATCTGGAAGTGACTGGGACCTATGTTCAGCAGTGGACGTTCTATGGCTGAAATGATGATGATGATCGTCATATCAATCCAGGTCATTCCGCTAGACCTAATCCCAATTTACGCCACTAAGCCCGATCGTCGGCTTATCATTTTTAGCCAATAGTTTTGAGTTTGACTATCGTTCCACCTCGTCGAAAGACGCCATTACCTGGGTTTGCCAGTCTCTGCAAGGCCGAAGGTCCGGACTAATCTAGGATGGTTTGGTACACATCTTCTAGGAGATACTTGTAGATCAGTAGCGGCAGCGCTCTAGTAGTGATTGCCAAAGTTAAGCGGCTTAGGTCGCGGTTGCAATTGGATGGGTGACCATTCCAACTATTTTAGTAATATTTATCACAAGCACATTAGAGTTGATCTTGGCTAATATCGCTTGAACTCTTCGTGAAGCCTAGTCAGAGGCCTTAGGGCGGATTAATAATACTGCCAGTAAGGTCAAGTCACTGGCCTTATAACACACTAATCCGCACTGGGCCCGCGTGGTGGATTATGGCCCAAACAGGGCCAAAACACCCCATAGTTGAGGACCAAATCAGTGGTTGAGGTGAAGCCTGTGCCGTATACAGGGTTACATTGCAAGGTAGTGTAATACCTATGCAATACTTAACTGGGTAATGCCTATGCATTACTTAAAATTTTCATCTCCTTCTTCTTCTTTTTATGGCCAATCCGCGTTTCCACGTTCGCCAATTTCAAGTTAGTATAGCATTACGCTGTTTTTAGGGTTGAGAGAATTGATCTTGTGTTTTGGTACACATCGAGTCTAATACTTTTCTATAATGACTTAATGACACATGTCCATGTCATAAGTCAAAATGTTGGTGATATTTTCTGACCTCAGTTGGAAAGTAGCAGAAGTCTACTGGTGTTAAGAATTTTGCTGATACCAGTCTTCTATTTCAGATTTTACGGTTTATAAAAAATAGTGACATAAAAACTATTTACAAATGTTTTATCATTTCTTACAGTTAGATTACATTATCAACTAGAGTTAGGGTCTTACGTAATTTTATGATCTCCGTGTAATCGGGACACAGCCACAAAAGATAAAATTTGTAGATTATTTATTCATAAAAAAAATAAACAAACAATCTTAATGTAAGAAACACTTTCAAGTGTTCTTGTAACTACACTCCCTTTAATCAGCAATACGGTATTTTATTACTATACAAATTAAAAAATTTATGTGAAATAAACATGTTTTTCATTTTATAATTACGTCCGACTCGTATCTCACTGAGGTCCGAGGAAGTGAGACAGAAAAGCGAGCAAAGCCAGTTTGTACAGCCCAAATTCGAGTAGCTACTCTTGTTTCTATTCTGCATTGCAGTTTTGGTTCTATAGTGGCCATTTTGAATTATTTAGGAAATAAACTGGCCAAGTACGAGTCGAACTCCTGCACCGAGGGTTCCGTACAAACCTTTAGGTATATAAATTATAAGTAAAAGTTCTATGAATTTCAATTTAATACCTCTACGCGGTTATTAGGAAAGGGGTAGTAAGTTTGAAAATAATAAAAAATATTTTTATTGTAGGTATGATGTTACAAAAAAAATACGGTTTTCGCAATTTTTCCTTTATCTGTGCGCTTTAAGACGTTGGTTCATACCAAATTTCAAGATTCTGAGTTCACGGGATGTATCCTGTAGGTTTTGATTCCCTTGCGAGTGTCGAAAATTTGCGGAAATTTGCGGCATAAACGGCTGTGTCTTTTGATTGCGTTGGCTTAGAAGTTTGATTTTTTCACAGCTACGAGGGACAGTAGACCTGAGTATTCGATATAAATTTCAGCTTGATACCTCCACGCGTTCCTGAGGAAAAGGGTCTTGACAGACAAACAGACGAACGGACAACATAGTGATCCTGTGGGGGTTCCGTTTTTTCCTTTCGAGGTACGGACGGAACCCTAAAAATAACTTTTCTTTTAGATATTTTCACGATATGATTGGAGTATTCCGGCGTTCGATTTCGGGTCAGTTCATAATCATCATTATCATCATTTCACCCATTGGACGTCCACTGCTGAACAAAGACCCTCTCCAATGACTTATCATCGGGTGGATTGCCAATACTCGCCAGGCGAGTTGGCAAACGCAGTTAATAATAAGATTTCGCACTCAGACGCTGCTGCCCGTATCTTGTTACAGGAATTAGTCGCCTCTTACGACACCCTCTTGGCGGTGGGGAAGTGTAGGTATTCGTTACGGCCGTCCACACACGGCACGGTCGGGTCGGTTACCAAGTAATTATTCATCTTGGATCTAAGTCTTAGATGATAATCAGCCCACATCAGTCCACTGCTGGGCATAAGCCTCTTCCAATGCACGCCACCGAGCCCGATTCTTGGCTATTCTTTTCTATCGGCTACCAGCATTAATTCATCGCTTTAACTTGTCAAAGGGCCTACACTCGCTGCCTACGCTTAAATCTTATCTTATCTATTATATTCCTGTACATATTGACTGAAAAAAAATAAAAATTGTGTCCAGGCTTCCTATAAGACTAGTAGAGTCCAACTAACGCGTTTTTAGAGTTCTTGTCTTGCATAAATATTTTTAAAAACCTAAAAAAAAAAAAAATAGAATTAAAAAAAAAACGGGTTTTTTTTATTTTTTCTAACATTATGATTAGGTACAGATAATATTGATGTAAGAGTATTTTTACTTAATATAATAGTTATTAAGTGATAGGTGAAGTGTGTATTTTCTGTCGAGGATTGATAAGGTAATTAATTAGATAATTATATTTACAATGTTGTTAATTAACTACATCTTTGTTATTTGATTACTTATTAAGTAGGTATCACTTGCCCCTCTTACGTACCTACCTACTAACAAGTTTGTTTGCGGTGCTTAATAATTTTAAAATTAAAAATTATTTGTTTTGTTAAAACATCTCACTTAAATATAGTACAAAGTAAACCAAAGCAGGTTTATTCTTATTAACATTTTATTCACACCTGCAATTATTTCAAAAAAACTCAGCAAATTAAAACAATGCGTTTGATGATTTATAAAAACGACCAGTCTTGTGCATCAAACACAGGTCCATCTTTAACCTATTCGAGGCCTAGGGCACATAGGATAATGGGGCCCCTATGACTTTGATACTATGGAACTATTAAATAGAATCCATCGATCGCGGGGCCCTGGACAAGTGCCCAGTGGGAAAGACGGCCCTGATCAAACATTAGTGATGGGAGCATGATGACCTTAATGTAATGCAGGTATCTAGCACGGGCATATTATCAGTCTCGCACAAACTGTTACGAACGTTATTGTAATGTATCAACAATACAAACTGTAACAACAATAGTTACATTGTTACCCTAGGGGTGAAACCCCAGCCTAGACCCGAGATGGGATTTGGCGCCCTTGCTACGCTCGGGCGCCAATAGTTCGAGGGACTAAATAAGTCTTTAACCCGAGGTAAACACTGTGCTTTTCATTACGAATACAAGTAAATTAAAAATAAAAACATGAATAAACTAAAAAAAAATTGTGAATTTTAATAAAACCGTACCAAAGAGTATGCAATTACTACATTCTATTCGAAAAAACAAATGAAGATCGGATTCAGCCATTATTTTTCATTTTTATTATAGGAAAAAATGCTAAATAATTGCCCAAATCTAATATTTTAAAGAAATTGTTGAAAATAAACTTATATATTAAGGTCATAAATTAGTATTTTTTAATCAATACTTAACTTTATGTTACTTAATTAAATTTTACATCGCGTTGTTATTGAGTGGCTGTATACAAAGTTGGAACATGGTTCAATAGAAATGTAAGTTGGTTTAATGCTCTAAGTAAAAATAGAATTTTCTTTTTCTTTTTATAATATACTGACAGCTGTCAGTTGAAAACGATTCTACCTAGGGCTGAAAATATAACTTTCAACCCGCTTCGCAGGCAACTTCAGACCTACTTTCCGCGTATGAGTAATGAAAAACATATTTATTAATTTATTATTTGTTAAATTGACGGAAAAATAAACTCAAACTATTATATTTTAGTAGGTCAGACGCTTGAAGTGGTGAGCCTCGTTAATCATGTCAAGGTATGAAAATAATAATTAGGTAATTATAAACGACAAATATTAATTCGTAAATGATATACTTTGTTCAGAATTTAATTGCAAATTACTTATATTATAATTTATTAACTAATTATATTTCATATTACTTGCCGAATTTCAGTTCTAAGTCAACGAAGAGTAGGTAGGTCCCTGTAAATTTTGATTTCGTTACGGTACGTTTATTAGGACTTTCTTTTCTTTTGTTTTTTTTACGACTTAGAATTTTGATTTTCTCACAGCATCAACGAACTATAGACTTAAGTACCTAGGTATATGGTTTTCATTTCAACTCTATACCTCCACGCGTTCCCGAAATAAATGGTTTTCACAGACAGGCAGCCCCACAGACGGTAACTAAGTAATCTGAAAGAGTCCCGTCTTTTTCCTTTCGAGGTTCAGAACCCTTAAAATAAAATAATTTTCACCTTCATAGTCAGTTGAAGCTCATTCGACGCGACTTTTTTGACAAGTGCTTGCAGCAACCGGCGCCATCTCAAATGAATCAGTAGGTAGAAGTTGCCCTGTGTTGATAAGGCATCGAACCTAATTGGCATACCTCAAGTTGCAAGTAACCTTAATTAATGTTATTTTGGTGTACACCAACATACGTTAATCGATAGAGAAAATAATTACAAACAACAAATACTCTTTGACAATATGTCGTATAGATATACTTTGTTCAGAATTTCAGGGAGGAAACCAATTTAGCTTCTAAAATATTTCTTGGTAAAACGTGGTTTCTATTTCCAGTGTACTAGTGGTAGGAGGACTGAAAGCCTCTCTTCTACAATTCCCTCACGACTTCAAGTTCGGCGCTGCAACCGCTGCTTACCAAGTTGAAGGGGCTTGGAATGTCAGTGGTAAGCTTTTAAGCTACCACTATTACTAAAATTTTGATTTTAAAAAAATGTGATTCAGTATTTTTGAACTTTAAAAATTACAACGCTCGAGGTAGGTTTTAAGTAAAATAAAGATTCTTCTAAATTATATCGTAACCAATATATTTTTTAAATAAAATTTTTTTTAGCTTAGTTTTTCATTATTTAAAAATTTTACATTTCCATAAATCGCTGCTGTGAAATTCTATGGCTATATCTGGAAACGCCACCGCCCGCGCCTTGTGTAACCACCAGCCTAACATACTAACTATAATGAGAATTATTATTACTAATGCTTGTAGATAAAGCCATGAACATATGGGACCAGTACACCCATAAGCACCGCGACAAAGTGATCGACAGGAGTGACGGCGACGTGGCCTGCGACTCCTACCACCAGTGGGAGAGGGACATCGAAATGGCGAACGAGTTGGGCTTGGATTTTTACAGGTATACCGTCAGATATTAAATATAGCATTCTTTAAATACCTACATAATTACAGACAATAGCTAGTCAACCTAGCACAAAACGTCAAATCTTCTCAATTGATATTGATCTCTACGTTTCCGACTTTAAGTTGAAAATCGGTTGAATGACCTTAACTTTTTGGGTAGATTGACCTGCCGTTGACTGTACATACATACTTGATAATCTTGATTGGGTTCGATTTTCGGTTTGGATCAATTGAGATAACGAAAATTTCTAATTTGGTTCGGGTCTGAATGTACTGGACTACTGCATATTTTCTCTTTATACCTGAAACACGGCAAAACTTATTTCGTGATATTTGTCATTGTTCAAAACGATGCTCTGTGTAGTGCGAATATATAGAATATACATTTAGTTTATTGCTTTCATGGATTCCGTTAAGGCTATTTCTATAGAAGCAGGTTTAATGACTCAATCAATTGACACTATATGCGTGTTGAATGCAATGATATTTCAATAGTTCCAGATCTATATCACTTCGCCAAACATTAGAACACATCTTCCTGATTTTCTTCTATTGATTGATGGCGCGAGACATTTACGTTAACATTGGTTGACAAGACCAAACACGGTGGCGCCATCTGAGATTAGTTTTGCCTGTGCTTCCCAATTTTTTTATTTCCAGGTTCTCCATAGCGTGGAGTCGCCTCATGCCCACCGCCTTGTCGCAGGTGGTGAGTGAAGACGGGAAGGTGTACTACAACCAGCTCATCGATGGTCTCCTGGCGAAGGGCATCCAGCCCGTGGTCACTTTGTACCACTGGGACGTTCCACAGCGGTTACAGGATTTGGGTAAGTTTGCCGGGCGTTTTGATTTTTTAAATTGGACAACTTAATACATTGCTTTAATCCTAAGGTAAGCTAAAGCACTTGTGTTAAAGAAATTAGAAACAAAGACGGTACTTCAACACCTAGAGCGTGACAACATAGAAAAGTTCGTTTTCTAACGCGCTACCTCAATTATAATGAATGATACCGTATGGGTTATCAACAAAAATATATATAATAAGTAGGTACTTTTATTACAGTTTCGATTTTGCACTCTACCTCTAAAATTTTAAGGAGTGTTCTATACTTTTGTATACCATGTACCAGCAAATTTTATAATAAATAAATATTGGACACCATTACATACAATGCTCTGATCCAATAGTAAGGCTGCTCGACAATTGCTAGGATTTTTCTCGCTAAGGGGGCGTCCATAAATTACGTGAGGTGTTTTTTTAAATTTTTTTGGACGGTGAATTATTTAATTATTATTTCATAAAATTGTGATACTGGTTTTTTGTATTGATATTGGATTGCATGGTAATCTCTCTTATTATTGGACTATCGAATTATATTGTATTGTTGACATTGTTGTGCTTATATTATTTGACTATTTTTAAGATTATTACCTACTGCAAATTGACTTTCATGTTGTTACCTGAATTTTCATTATATTTTTTCTGACTATTATTACATTGATACGCCCAGTTATAGCAAGATACACTGTTACAAAAGCTATTCTATTACCTGTGAGATCCAAAATGTGTGATATTACAGTGAATAAATGAATTTTGAATTTGAATTTTAAACACCACTAAAATTGATATCTTCCTTTTAAAATGCAGGAGGCTGGGCCAATCCCCTCATCATAGACTGGTTCGCTGCTTATGCTAGAGTTGCCTTCACCCTCTACGGTGACCGGGTAAAGACCTGGATCACCATCAACGAGCCTCTGATCGTCTGCGACTTAGCCTACAGTGGCCTCCTGGCGCCTGGAGTAGACGACGCCGAAGTAGGGGCTTATATGTGCAACAAGAATGTTCTTTTAGCCCATGCGAAGGCCTGGAGGATCTACGACGAGGAATTTAGGCCTAAATATAAAGGTGAGTGTTTGAACCGTTGAATTTATAAGGTCTGTTACTCACTCACGAACCTGAGTTTTGACACGCTTTATACCAATAATGTACGAAGTCTTTGTTTATACGAGAGAGAGGGAAAGAGAGAGATTCTCTCTCTCGCTCAAAATACAAGAAATACTAATTTCTATAACAATCACACCAATACGGTATTTTACACCACTAATCAATTGACATATTTTTTTAAAAATTGTCTTAATGTTACCCTTCCATATAATTTATATGGCGATAGCAAACTATGACGTCACTGTCTACCTAACCCAACGGACTAACTTTTTATTGATTTTGTAATAATTAAAAATCTATTTATAATGTGCCGGGTTATTAGGCCTAAAATAAGGTGACAGTTTTAGTAAATTTTGTCTTAGAATTATTTAAGAATGGTGTAAACAACCCTAATTATCTAACCTCAAACAAAGCAAAGCTTGAAGGTATTATGAAGGATACGGATACGGAACATATTGTATTTGATAGGATTTTTTTGCGCAATTTTAATTTTACAATTCTATGCATATTTAAATAATACTTAATCCAGGTCATCTTAACTGTCACCAGAGTCGTCTTAACATATCCCGGGGCCCTGGGGCACACAAGAATTTGGGGGCCCTATTGCAAAGTAAAAATGAAATACTGTAGGTATGAGTTCATGACTTCCAAAATATATTTTTATATCTCCGTTAGAAGTATAGTTTTAATTTTTCTTTCTTTTTTCTAGGATTTGACCCTTTTTTCTTTTAGTGCCGCGAGTCTGGGGGCCCTGGGCACAGGCCCTGGGGGCCCTGGGCACAGGCCCTGTGTGCCCATAAGGTTAAGACTGAACTGGTCATCATCATGATTAGGAGCTAGAAAGCTGGTTTAGTTAACGAAGGAATTTATTTCAAACAAATAAGCGTTTTGTAATCACTTTGTTACAAAGTTCCATAAATTTTCTATTGTTTCTTTTATCAATAGTAAAGAAAAGTCTGTACCTGACAGTTTAGTTTGTTACGCATTGCAAATTAATTACTGCCAATATAAAAGCTTGTTCAGTAAATTACGAAGACATTAAAGTAAATTAACCCTACAATTATAAAGAGATTGATTGAAGATATTATGATCGATCATATAAATTCTAAACTAGACTAGGTCAATGCTTCGGGCTTGTCTAGCTAGCTAAAGGTATAGTCAGTTTTTCTTCGCTTGGCGAACATTGTAAACAATCTCGGCAAGTTTTTTTTTTTCAAAAATGACAGTAATTATGAAAATTTAATTATCAACCGACTTCAAAAAAGGAGGAGGTTCTCAATTCGTCGGTATCTTTTTTTTTTTTTTTTTTTTTTTATGTATGTTCAGCGATCATTCGTTACTGCGTTGACCGATTTCGATAATTATTTTTTTGTTTGAAAGGTAATACTTTCAGAATGGTCCCATATAAATTTGGTTAAATTCTGATGATGGGATCCATAAGAAAATCATCATACATTGCATAAACTCCGTACCACGCCAACTGATTTTAGTATCTATCTTACCTATATCTGTGCCAAATGTAGACCGATTTTGATGATTCTTTTTTTAATGAATAGCTTATACTTCAAAGATACTACAATAAAAATTTTTGGAAAAAATTTCACCCCTAAGGGTGGAAAAATAGGAAATGAAATCGGTGTTCAGCAGTTAAATTATGTTTGCACTCGTAAGATTTGTTTTGATTAGGATTTATCACTAAAATGGATGAAATAAGTTAATTTTATAAAAAAAATAAAAACCGACTTCAAAAAACTAAAACGCTAAAAATAATCTTAACACTTAAGTACCTAATCAGTTACTTTTGGAGTCGGTGCCAATCAATGAGAGATGTTTTCGTTTGCACCGACTCCAAAAGTAACTGATTAGGTACTTAAGTGTTAAGATTATTTTTAGCGTTTTAGTTTTTTGAAGTCGGTTTTTATTTTTTTTATAATTTTGCTTGCAATTTCCGCTCAGTTACGCCGGCATAGGCACCCCAATCACACGTCCTGTACCCACACTCCGTGAACAAACACAAGCAAAATGCAAAGAGCACCACTCGCCCTCCCTCAAATTGCATGCGACACAAATGAATAAAAAAAATCAAAATCAACAAACTGTAAGAATAAAAAGGATTTTGTATCACTTAAATGATTAATTACTACAGTGGGTTATTATTTTTGTGTGCGTTTTATTTTTAAATGAATAATTTGGTTAAAAAGTAGTGTCAAGCAAGATTGTTTACAAAATCAGCGAAAAGGAAGTTATTTGGTCTTAACATAAATAGTACAAGCCTTTGACTGCCACGAAACTAGACACAATAGAACATTTATTGTTTGGAGGTCACGGGTGATCACCACCAATGTGTTAACACATTGAGCGCCATTCGAATTTTCGAAAATTGTACATAATACATAAAAATACGTAAAAACAAAATGGTCTTATGCACAGAACAGAATGACACGCTACGCTCCGCTACAAAGCTTCCCAGTGTGTGGCGTGGTGATTCACCTTGAACGCAATGGAACGATACCCGGGCCGGATCAATTCAGGAAATTGCCTTGGATCTGGCAAAATATATCCTGGCACCTCGTGACACAAGATTGTAAATTTTTAACATGGAGCACATATATATTATGATATACCTTATATGGTGTCGACCGTCTGGTGTAGTGGTTCGCGCTCCGGACTACAAAACCACCGGTTGCAGGTTCGAACCCCGCAAGGGGCAAATGTTTTGTGTGATGAGCGAGCATTTGTACCTAAGTCATGAACGTTTATAAAAGTATTTAAGTATGTTCATTCGTTATCTAGTCGCCATAGTACAAGCTTTGCTTAGTTTGGGGCTAGACAATTGGTGTGATTGTGAAAACAATTTATTTATTTACTTAATTTATATTATATTCCCTTAACCGATTTTGGCTACGGTGACAATTTTGCTTATTTCACGGGCACCGGCGATGTGCCCTAAGGTGGCTAAAATACCCATTTTAGCACTGAATGTACGAGTGCAATGCTGGCACCACAACATACAACATACACCACAACGTCAAGATACCAGCTACGTATTATAATTAATCGTGCCCCCTTCATAATTATTTCTATAAATGGAGCACATACCATACCCTATCGAGTAGAAATATCATTGATTTATTACACAAAAATTCCGCCATTTAGTATTCAATCTGTGATTGTAGGTACTGTTTGTATGGGTGAGAGTTGACAGGACTTGTCAGTTCATACAAGTAAGTGAATGTAAGTAAAAAATCACTAACGTGTTTCGGAAAAAGATGGTCCGTTAGGATATGTGCTCGATGGTTCTTAACTTCGGGTCCATCCATGACAGTTGGTGTTACCTGTCTGGCGCATTTAATTATATTTATTATTCTGAGTCTATATAATTTTCAGCACTCTTTTAAACCTATGGAAGTGCCACGTAACTCTATATTATCCATTTATCTATATTTCAGGGCAAATATCGTTGTCCAACCACTTAATATGGTACGAGCCCGCCTCCAAAGCTGAAAGGGAGTTGGCTGCGCTTGCGATGGAACACTGCGTAAGTTACTTGTCGCTGAGTCTATTCTGGGCAACGCGTTTCTATCGCAGCATCTGCCCTCCTAGGGAGAAAACGTATCTGTTTTTTTTTATTGAGTTACTTTCATATTCGGAATCAGTGGATAAAGATGCATCTACCAGTATTTTTTTCTAAGTTTGTAATGTTAGTTAGATACGTTTTTTCTCCTTATGATGGCAGAGCAGCTGTTGCGTCAGTGTCCGTCCATCCACTGCCAGCATCTTTGTATGTATACTTACATACATCGCTCCAGCACATTGCAAGATGCAACTTACACCATGTTTTAATAACTACCGCCCACCCTTCTCCCGAAATAACATGATAAAAATATCAGTTTTTTGATTTTAACGAAACTTCGATCGGTTCTAGAATGGAAGAGGTAAATTGTATGAAAAAAAAAAAATCTTATTTTTACGTCCTATGGAATCCTTTTTTTTTACTTGTTCTCCCAAAAAACTGAACTGGTTTTCATGTCGTCCCTCCGGAAACCTCAGGAAAAAATCGAAGTCCAAACATGCAGGATCTAACCAAGAAGGCCCAAGACAACCTTAGCTTGAGAAACCACTAAGCCAAGTAATTTATCCAGGCAGGTCGGTACTCCCACCCCATCTACTCCAAGGAGGGCGGCTGGCCCCCAGCACTGGAGAAGTTCATCGCTGAGAAGAGCATTAAAGAGGGCTATAGGAGGTCCAGACTGCCGCCTTTTACGAATGAAGAGATAGAGCTTATTAGAGGTAAGATTAAGGCCCTTGTAGTCGCCAAATGTAAACTAACATGTGGTTTCAAATGCCTACTACTTAAGCCCAGTTTGTCAGAAAAATATTTTAAAAATATGCTAAGAATTGTCAAAACGTACACAACATTCTGTGGAAACGCAGATTGCCATACATTAAAAGGAGAAAAGCATAGCAGCACTTATACTTCAGATAAAAAAAGTTGAAATCATTGAAAAAAACAACAAAAAAGATGCTAATTGTCTTCTCTCTTCTTTTTAACCGCTTGACCGATTTAATGGATACGTCGATTGATAGGCAAATAATAGCTACAAACTGTGCATATTATTTTTTATTCGAACAATTGCGTCCGTGCAAAAGTACCTATTATTTTCCTCAATTATCGCTACATAAATACGCAGCGACTGTCGTAACAGCCACGTTTCATTGCGCGCTGTTATGAACCGTATCTTAATGATTTTTCGTGCGATATTCGTACTAACATTCGTCGACTCGCTAATTTAGGGGCACTACTCGCCTTAAGTAGTGCAATAACTTTTTTTTTCGATTGGTTGCTCGATTGCAAGGCTGTATACACGGTGTCCTAAAAAAAGTCAAGCGGAAGTCCAAAGATAATAGAGCATCACCAAGGGTCGCCCGAATCACATCCAAGTTTCGCAATTTTTTGATCACTTTAGTTTTCGTATATTTTATTAAATCTTGACTACGAGATGTTATTAGTCACTGACATAAAATGGATATTGAGATACATGCTTAATTTTGTTTCTAAAATAAGTAAAAAGTATGCCTTATGTTTTGATACCATTGCCAAAGATTTCTTTGCCATTGCTCAAGAAAAAAGATTAATCCCAAAGTTGGTTAAGGATAAACAAAAATTAAATGTGAATTGCTTAAAAAGTTAAACTCCTCTCACAATGTTACATTACAGTGCAGCAGTGAAGTAATCAGTTAAGTTTCTCATAGGAACCTATGACTTCTACGGACTGAACCACTACACGAGCAAGCTGGTCCGCAAGCCCAAGCCTGGGGAGTCGATGAGCGGCTGGCCCATGGCCGGCTCCAGCGAGCTGGGCATCGTGCTAGACATCCACCCTGACTGGGAGTCCACTACCTCCTGGTGGTTCAAGGTATGTAGAGGGCAAAGGTCTTCTGACATCTAAGGTTCCCACTGCGGTATCATCTTCATCATCATTTCAGCCACTCTGATCCCAGGGTATAAGCGCTAACTACGGTTCTGTGCTAATTAAGTCCATCTGGGACATGCTTAGCCCAGACTTTGGACTGATATCCTCACACGGGTTAAAGACTGGAGCCCGGGGAATAGGCCAGTATTTGCCTTTTATCTCATATCAACCTTACTTAAAAACCAAAATCCACAGACAACATCGACTGTTTTACTCTTTAAAAATAAATGAATATGCTCCACACAACACACTATTGTCATAGTTTTAATAAGTAATTTTAAAAAATGATAATTTTATTTGACATTGTTTTATTAATATAATTTGACTAATCACATTGTTAAATTACCTTGTGTGTGCTTTGGAGTATTCTGTAAGCACCTAACCCGAGCCAATTTGGAAAAGATTGTTTTCTGATTTGACCCAAAATGGGAACTGAACCTTAGCATTCAATCGCCAACTCAACAAAGAAATTCTGCAAAAGGTATTACGGAATATTTTCAGGCAAACCCTAAAGGCTTTCGCCACCTTCTAGTGTGGCTGAAACAGCAGTACGGAGACCTCAAGTTCCTGGTGACTGAGAACGGCTACCCCACCACTGGCAGCGGTCTAGAAGATGCCAAGAGGGTGCAGTTCTATAAGGATTACATGAAACAAGTAAGGTTTTTAGCATGGTCTTCTTCTTTTCATTTTAACTGAAGCAGCAAGCCACTATAAAGATAGTGACGACAAGTATTCGACGTGACTGACAGCAGGAAAAGAAAAGCAACGAAACTTGGAAGTAAGATAAGTACTTCTTTGATTTTGAGGGAAACTGTGAGGGAAAATATCGTGAGGAAACCTACACATTCCGATAACCTGGATATGAATGGAAACTGGAAGCCATGGTTCAAAATTGTTTGGTCCTTTGTCGAAGGGCTCATACGGACTTACAGCACTTACAAAGGTCTGACAAAAAATCACAACAAATGTAAACTGGACGCGCCGCATTTAGAACCATGATCTCATGTTCAAGCAGGATAGGTACTCATGGTACGGGAACACTGAGAAAGACGAGCAAGTTGAATTGACTTACCAAATTTCTGCTGAGTGAGAGAGAGAATTCATACAAGATGATTCATTAACATCATCATCATTTCAGCCATAGGACGTCCACTGCTGATCATAGGCCTCCCCCAATGACTTCCAGATTGGCCGGTTGGAAGCGGCCTGCATCCAGCAGGTTCCTGCAACCTTTAACAGGTCGTCTGTCCGACTTGTGGGTGGACGTCCTACACTGCGATTGCCGTTACTTATTTTATTATTGTTGTCTTTCAGATGCTGCTAGCCATGAAAAAAGACAATGTTAACGTCATCGGATACACGGCCTGGTCTCTGATGGACAACTTCGAATGGACGGACGGGTACACGTGAGTATTTTAAATTATTTATTAGACTTTAGGTTATTTGATTCTGAGGCAATTCTAAAATTCTTTGATGGATAAAACTACATGTAATACGAAGGAAACCTTAAATCCTGCTGTTGAAGTAGCTTTAGAACTTTTGTAACCATCTAAAAAGTACTTTCATTAAAACCAAGCGACTTATAGTGTAAGACGTAGGGTTTTCAACCAAGATATTCTCGACCACAATGAAGTCGAACAAAAAAAAATTTATAACAGCAAATTATCGCGGAACATCCAACGACCGTCTGGTCTAGTAGTTCGCGCTCCGGACTACAAAGCCAGACTTGCGAGTATGAAATTGCGTAACATTCAACGACCGTCTGGTTTGTGCTCCAGATTCCAAAGCCAGACGGTTGCGGGTTTAAATCCTGCAAGGGGTAACTGTTGTTGTGATGAGCACGAGCATTTGAAGGCATGGATTTTTATGCATCTATGTTATCCGTTTTCGCCGTAGCACAAGATTTACTTAGTTTGGTTTGGTTTTATTTAAAACATTTTTTTTGACAGTAACAAGTTCGGGCTATACGAGGTAAACTTCACCGACCCCCTCCGCCCCCGCACTCCCCGCAGCTCCGCCACATTCTACTCCAACCTCATCAAAACCCACACGCTTGAGACCCCAGAAGAAAGCAGTGCATACATCGTATGGATTGTTATAGGGTCGATACTGGCTTTCTTGGTCGTGACCGCAGTGCTTTATAGGTACTGTAAGAAGGCGAAAAACAAGAGAAAGCCGGATTATGAGAGCGTTGCGATGCATAATAAGTTAAATCAGAAGCATTTGTACGATTAGAAACACCTCAGTTTAATACTTTAGCGGACAATTTACGGCTATAGCCGAAAACTTCTATTGTGTCTAGAATACTGTCCGAGAATGTGTTAACTTGTCAACCTCCAAGCGGTCCCATGAGACCGCATAACAATATACAGGGTGTAACGAAAAGGTGAAATAAAACTTTAAGGGGTTATTCTACGGCTAAATTACATCAACTTTTTCTATGGGACCAACCAACATCGAAATCGCAAAAAAAAAACCACTTTCCCATACTAAAACACGACCAGCTGGCATTCGTTTGTATGGAAACGTCAATTTTTTTTTAAGATTTTGATGTTGATCCCATAGAAAAAGTTGATGTAATTTAGCCGTAGAATAACCCCTTAAAGTTTTATTTCACCTTTTCGTAACACCCTGTATAATAATATTGTCTCGATTACGCATGCCTGATATGGATGAGTAATAATTTGCAAAAGTTTTTGGCGAAATAATATTGTGACCGTACAGACAGGAAGACTATAGTCAAAATAGCTTAACTGAATTGTTTGTATAAATGTAGATCATAATAGGTGACTCTGTATTAGCTGTTTTTAACGTACATATACTTTATAAAGTGTTTATGTTGAATACACAGTTTAAAGAAGTGCTTTCACACTACGCAACTTGGCCGCGCGGTTAAATCGCGGTACTTAGCCGCTTACTTAGGACCTTATGACGTTTGTATTACTAAGATATTGTATTATTAAGATCGAGCAAAAAAAATTAGTTTCTTGTATGAGACCCTTTAATTTTTTACTTTTTTAAATTGTTAAAATAGTCAAGTAATAAACACTTTAAAATTTCAAATAGCAGTCAAATAGTACCTATTGTAGAAGTTAAAAGAGACAACCCTGTGATAGACAGACAAACAGACCGCGAAGTCAGGGTCTTAGCGTTATCTCAGAGCGTTAAGTATGAAACACAAAAAGTGAGTCGCGCGGCTTGATCATGTATTGTGATTAGCATCGCGACTTTGCAGTACGGCTGTTGCGGCTAAGTCGGCTAGTGTATAAGTGCTCTTAGCTGTAGGTACTCTGTTAGTTTCCAACAATCTTGCAGGCAAGCTCTGTGTAATGTATTTTAAGCTGTATGTGTGATAATGTGTATGTGTTTTGTGGGTTGTCTTTAAAAATAAATGATATATCGAATGGTAAAATTAGTTAAGTGATGTCACTGAAAAACTATTTAAAACCGACGACCTCCGTAACCAAGAGGCGAGCACGCCGGACTTGCGTCGCCATGTCTAAGTTGAGCGGTTTGATTCCCGTTCGGGTCAATGTAGAAAACTCTTCTTCTTCTTCTTCATCTATACGGTCAATCCCGGTTGCGTCCAAAACCATTGCTTTGGAGCCCAGGGTCCGCTTTCCTTGATTTACTCCTCCACTTCGCGCGGTCTTGAGCGTCTCTAGTTGTGAGATCATTGGCACGCATGTCAGCCCTCACGACGTCAAGCCATTTCTTGGGTCTACCACTTTTGCCAGGACCTGGCAAAAGGGGTAGACCCAAGATGTGCTGGGTAGACCCAAGTGGCAAGATGCCATTGTGGCGGCATGGCCAGACATTTGTTTCCTTCGTAGCTCGTCAATGTAGAAAATGATTTTTTCTATATTTTCTCGGGATTGGGTGTTGTGGTACTGTCTTTGTTTCTTTCTTTTCTTTATTTCTATGAACATACACGAGCTTTGGCTACTTACCTTAGGAACGTGCAATGTGCGATGTATCTGATGTTTTCCAATATTAAAAAAATATATCTAAAATATATTCTTTACATTTAAGGCTCAGGAGACGCAGCTTAAGCGTCTTTTTAAGTCAGTATAAACTTGTGCAAACCATTGTAAATAGGTTTTGTGTGTGATTATTAAGATAACATTAAGTGTTAAAGTTCTGTATCAAATTTTATATTTTTAATAAATCATAACTTTTATTTTCTGTTTGTTTCATTTTAAGTTCAGAGGTACAGTCAACAGCTTATTAAATCAACATGAATAGTTTCTTTTACATAAAAGGGTGATCAGACCTGTACGTTTACGGTGTAGTAGTTCGCGCTTCGGACTACAAAGCCAGCGTTGCGGGTTCGAATCTCGCAAGGGGCGAATGTTTGTGTGATGAGCACGAGCATTTGTACTCGAGTCGTTGATGTTTATAAAAGTATTTAAATATGTTTGTTTATCCGTTATCTTTTCGTCATGTACAAGCTTAGCTTAGTTTGTGGCTATAAAATTAGTGTGATTGTAAAATCGTTTTTTCATGATTATTATTTACATACAACCTGTAGCCCTGCTACAAAAACGTTTCGTTCGTTCGTAAGTATAAACCTTTTATACTAAACACTGATTTAAATAGTAAAGATACGGCATACAGAACAAATCACCTCTACACGTTTCCACACATGACACACTAACGCCATCTATTAGAACTACCCTGAACTGTGTCGTAAAGGTTGAAACAGCAACACACCATGCGTTGCTTTCTATAATGCCAAACGTCTAGAATACGGAAACAAAATTTCTAAAACAATGTAAATAAGTTTCTTATTTATGATATTTTCGATTTACCTGTGATATTAAATCTCATACTTTTTGTTAGTTGTGCTTTTGTTGTAGTAAACACGACAATACTTATCATTTTCCTAATTTTAACGTACCTTCGCTCTCAAGTAGTATTACTTGTTCAGTGCTCTCACCGACAGCCGACAGCCGACTACGTCACTTCGGTCTAAAGAGGATCACTTTAGGGCCACGTTAGTGGCAACAGTGTAACATGCGGTCCGCCCTGTATTTACGAAGTAATATATAAGTCAATGAAACTAAAACAACCATTCACTTCTCACAATCCATTAAAAAAATATGAATCTGAAACTAGCCGGGTACTTAACTGTAAGGCATTTCTGAACGAAGAACTGTTTCGAATGCGAGGGATCCCCCCCGTTAGTGTTTGACGGATATGTTCTGTCTCTTTCGCTCGCTAACTCTACGACTGTATGTATTTGCTCCGTAGAAAAGAAATGTAATTTAAATGTTTTTTTGTGGTTTTTCTGGGCTTCAATTTAGCTCATAAAACCCAACCGTCTTCAACTGTTAATACCGTCATAAATTGTCAATGGTTTGACACAAATAGATGGTATTTTAATTTGTTAGGTTTATATGTCCGAACGTTCGAATCATTTTCGTAGTAGGCCTTTTATCGCATTTGCTCCTATCTTTTCCACAAACCAATTACTAAACCACATAAAAACTAGAACCTTAGACTTTTATTTCGGTTTTGGATAAACTCAACCAAAATAACTGCGTTAGATTGCGATCAGACGCAATGCCAATCTGTGTTACTTACACAAGGTCACATAGAATGGAGTCTCCGTGTGTCATGTCAAACAAACAAAGAAAAGTCTTTTAAAATTTATAAATACGTTTATTTCGTCTTTTGTTTTTGTAATTTCAACAACGATGCGTTTTTGCTTTTCCTTTTCTCTCTTTTTAGTTCTCCAGATTCTATGGATTTTTTCATAACCTGAAATAAATTACATAATTCAACACATAATTACACAACAACACATAATTATTAAGTAACTAAAAGTACTGAACTTAAGCAGCAGTTACGTGACTAGTCCCTAAATACAATGTACCATTATGGCTACAAACGAACGGTCGTTTCTCTCGTAAATCATATGGTACAAGATTTATATAGTGATGCCACACACGTGAAGATCTGTGGAACCTTGAGATCATGACACTGCGTCATAATAAACTTATTTAAAAGAAATATGAAACTTATTAAATAGATTTTAACTTTTTGCTTACAAAATATACTCAAGATTTAATTACCATCAATATTAAACAAAACATTGCTTCCCAACACGTGTACACTTTAAAAATTAAACTCAATAACCTAGGTAGATTTTTCAACTAACCTGTAGCGCATTTTCTTCAGTTTGAACAAACACTGCCGGATCGTTTAACGTTGGGTACTTGAACGAGAATCCCTTTGGGAAGAGAGGGCGAGTGAGCATAGACTCCAGCTGTCTCTTTTTAGCCTTTAGAGCCTTGTCTATGGTCGGGTCCACCTGTTTCACTGGTCTGTGTTGTGGAGTTAAGGATTTTTTGTGTGTTGTTGAAATTGAAAGTACTTTTAATTATTTTTTTACTTAAATAGATTGTGAGTCTGCGCAACAGCGCCACCAGGGGTCGCGCGCTACATTCTTTAGTACCGCTCAAACGGGTGGACACTCTTTCTAATGTACAGTCTGAGAGCGATACATGGTTACAAGTGAAGTTATTAAGACGCTGATGACAAACATGACAATGACCTTAAGCAATAGATATGCCCATTTAATGTTCGATAAAGCAGAGCCACGTATGTCGGACTCAGTAGGAATGACAGAGAAGGTGCTGCATGGAATGAAAGGGCCGAAGTGCCAAACCAGATACGCGATTTTAATAAAAATAACCACTTTATTGAGAATCAAAAGCAGCTAATTGCCTTAGTAATATAAAGGCCATAATTTTGCCTAAGATCATCAACATTACTATAAGTACAAGTAAGAAAAAAACAAATCTAGGTATTTTCAAAGGATAATTTGAAGGAGGAGAATTTATTTATGTTTTCCATCGATTGAAGTATGTGCAATCGTGTTTTAAAAACGAGCATAATATGGTCATCATTGATATGACCTATATAGACTTTACACAAAACCTTATTTTGTTAGCACAATAATTTCAGCCTCTTAAAGTGTGTTAAAAGGATACAAGTCATCATCATCGATGATCATGTCCATCTCCCTAGCCGCCTTGTCGCGCCAGCTCTGCGCGTGCGTCGCGCGGCGCCGCTTGAGCGAGAGCGCTTCCAGCTCCCGCGCCGCCGCCACGAGCTGCTTGAGCGGGGCGAGCTGCGCGGGTGGCACGGGGAAACTCGGCACTTCTGACGCTAAGAGAAAATCTGTTACTACAACCCCCGACACGGATCTGGGGCGATCGGGGAAAGAGTGAGGATTGCTTTGTGCACACTAATATGTAACTTGGACTGGCTGCTGTCAAATTAATTAAATCTATTTGGTTATCGCCATTATGGTGCTGTAAGGCACTAATACATAGCAGTCATAATTATGCAGTATATACAACAAAATTAGTTCTCGGTATTCTCACTTGTGGCGTTTCAAATGGACACACAAGATTAGCTGTTATTTGTAGGGGACAGCCAGTTCAGGTTCCCTCTGCACACAAATTTTTATATTTATGTTAAACGGGGTCTATGCGGGGTAAAATTACCCGTTGATTTCAGACAAACTTGTGATCCCATTACAGTGCGACAGACAGAGTATTTATTTACATTGTCAAGTGGTTCTCTACCCTTCTTGGTAGTGATGATTAGTCATGTATTATCCAATAATACAAACTCACGAAGTTCTTTCGTAAAGTAAGGAAGATCATTTACAAATAGCAGGGGTCCTAATATTGATCCCTGCCTATGATTAGAGGTGATCCTGAAGACTTAGCACAAAGAATAATCTCTAGCGTGAAATTAACAATCCAAATGAGTAACGATGATGCTTGGGACTGCTACTTAGAGCGCATGGACGTGAATATTAGATGTTTTATGTGAAATGTAGTATACTTACTCTTGTTGAGCGTTCGACAGATTTTTGCGTAGAGGAAGGCCTCTGCCGGCTCCATCATCAGGATCGTCAGGCCCTCTTTGTTGGCGCGCGCGGTACGCCCACTGCGGTGCACGTAGTTCTAAAAAACGTTAACATTTGGTATCATAGAATATATATATATATATCATGGCGTGCTCGAATCTCTACTACGGAGTTCGCCAAGATCTTACGAGACAACCATCGTATCAGAGACGCAAGCAACCAATTTAATCTCGGCGGGTGCAGAAGCATCACGCGACTAGTCAATCACTTGGTCTTCTTCAAATCTTTCACTCAGCGCTCAAGATCCGTGCCGCTAGTAACAACTGGACTACTCACTTCAGCTGTCTTAGGAACCTGATAGTGAATAACGCTTAACGCTCAAGATACGTGCCGCCAGTAACAACTGGACTACTCACCTCAGCTGTCTTAGGAACCTGATAGTGAATAACGCTCAAGATCCGTGCCGCTAGTAACAACTGGACTACTCACCTCAGCTGTCTTAGGAACCTGATAGTGTATAACGTGGTCCACATCAGGTATATCCAGCCCACGCGCAGCCACATCCGTCGCTATAAGCACACCGTGCGGATCATCGCGGAATCTGAGCAGAATATACAAACAACATAGTGCATTATCGACTCAACTTGGTTGACATGAAAAGAAGAACATCCGGCTCGAAGGACCAAAAGAAAGAATTTTTTGCGGCAAAAAAGTTTCTACTTTTAACACAGCACCTTACAACAAAAAAAAACAAGATTACCAGAAAATAAGACATTAATTTACTCATTAGAAAATTTTAAAATTATTGAAATAATTTTCATTCCTTTTTTCATCCCCTCGGGGGATGAGATTTGAAAAAAGTTTTTACCTTTCCAAGTTTTTCAGACGCTGCCGCTGCGGCATACTAGCGTGCAGCGGCAGAGGGCGACACTTTAGCATGGCTAACAGTTGTGCCAACCGTTTGACGCTGTTGATAGAGTTGCAGAACACTATGGTACGGCCCGGGTGCCGCCTCAATATGTAGAACAGGTACGCGTCTTTGTGCTCGTAGTCGCACGCAATACGGCTCTCTGTCAACGTTTCTGCGGTACCTAAATGTATTTATTTGTGAGTTAACATATAAAAATCAGGTGTAAAAAAAAAGCTTAACGAAGCCGATGTTGTGATCTACCCATTAAAACGATAATTTCTTTTCTTGTACACCATACCTGGGAAATGACTGGTTATATTGACGGTCAATGTTACAATTTTTTCAAATGTTTTTACAAAAATGATTTCTGTTTGTTTTATCAAAATTTTTTTTCCAAATAAATATAGTTGAAATATTCAGTACCTCTTTCAAAAAAAGCTTAAAAGAGCACAGCCTGCAATGAATTGCGTGCACGCACACAACTACCTACGCTGTCCTTCAAGTGTGCGTGCGCGCGCGCTGTGTAGCGCTCACTCACTCGCCGATCGTATACACTAACAGGCATTGTCTGTTGCGTGGGCGCCATACATTGCGGGTTAGAAATTATTTTTTTTATACCCAAAATTAAGTCATTTCCTAGCTTTTTTATTGCTTTCAATTTGGTTTGATGTACAGAACGCGCGTGGTTCAAGGCTTCGTTAAGCTGTTTTTTTGACCCTGTATTATCAATATTAATTAAAACTAGCACAGAAACTTAATCGCAAACTAAGTCGCGAATCCTAGTGATCGTCGCAGAGTCGCAAAACACAATACAACAATGATACAGTCGCAAAATCGCTGATCGCGAATGTTATAAGCTGCAATGTCCTGCGCATACTTAACAATATTGACGACCGTCTGGGCTAGTGGTCTACGATTCGGACTATAAAGCCGCGGTTGCGTGTTCGAATCTCGCAGGGTCAAACATTTGTACCTACGTCATAGTTTATAAATGTATTTGAGTGTATTTATCTGTTAACTAGTCGCCATACATAGAACAAACTTTGTTTAGTTCGGGGCTAGATAATAGGGATGACAACTAACTTTTTTTTCTTCGTCTTTCAGGTAGATTTTTAAAAGTATTGCACACGTATTTTTTATTTTTCTTATAATCAATCAATCAATCAATCAAATCAATCAATCTATTACAGAGATATCATCATCATCATCATCATCATCATTTCAGCCATAGGACGTCCACTGCTGAACATAGGCCTTCCCCAGTGACTTCCAGATTGTCCGGTTGGAAGCGGCCCGCATCCAATGGCTTCCTACAGACAACGGCTACAGAGATATATTCATTTGAAATGTCGCATGACGTTACGTTTTGTTGCAATTTTTACTAAGAAGTGACGTCACGAGCCTCCACTCCCACAAAAACTTTGACGTGCTTTATCTTTGAAATTTTTTGGTTCGAACAAAAGAAACAATAAGTGTTAATTTTTTTAATCATCTAACTGACAGACAAAAAATAATTTTCTTTTCTTTATCCAGTCGTTATCCCTATTGCTGTGGTTATTGGAGTTTTTTATTTATTTAAAGCAGCTTAAGTTAAAGAGATTATACAGAGTTTAACAAATCATCAATTTAAAAGTTATGCCTATGCCTTTTACTTCTAAAAGTTGTTCTTTCGATATATAAAGAGATGGGTTAACTTACCTAAATTCTGTGTAGTAATGTCAACGACCTTAGGGTCGGTCATGCCGATCATGGTGACCAGCCGCTTGATCTTCTGCTGCGGCGTCATCTTTTCGATCTTTCTGTTTATTATCTTGCCTCTTTTTGTTACCTAAAAGACAATGTATGTATTTAAACAGTATGTATTTACTTTTGTATGGTGAAAATAACGATATTGCCTCCTCCTTCATGGGTAGTCCATGTTTAACAAAATACAAAAATGATCTCACTTGCATTTTTTTAAAATCACTTACATGTACATTTCTTAACCTAACTATTAACATGCAGTCAGATATTTTATTAATCCTATAAATGCGCCCATCTAAAGGCCTTGTGCAACGGAATTTTCAGTCTTTACCAATGGTCGCATTGTCTTCGACAGTCTTTTCCAATGAGTATAGCCTTTTCGAGGTTTTCAGGCGGTTTTTGTGCAAGGTGCCCAGAGTACCTTTCTCAAATACATCTAAAGAAAAATAGTTGTGAGGCATTTCTCTATCATAAGGATTTAAGCAATATATTATCTATCCTGTATATTATTATGGCTATGATTTACCTTCTTCCCTCTCATATGCACCGGCAAGTCATGGACCATAGTCAAGGTAGCTGAAAACACGAAGTTTTGCCTGGTACTGCTTCTTGCTTCATCCGCATTAAGTCGTTCTAGTAAAGGGTGCAGTTCCTCAAAGTGTCCACGCTCGATCATGCGGTCTGTCTCGTCAATCGCCAAGAACCTATGAAAATATAAATTAATATTTTCATCCCTTTGTTGGTTTCATTAATACTCCATGATATTTATTGTTTTTATTTGTCGAAGTACTACATTTATGTCAACTTTTTTTTCGTCCCTTATTTCATCCCCATAAAATAAAATAAAAATTTACTTCAAAAACAAGGCTACAATATATTGTTTGACTGATTTGCCTTGTTTTTGTGTTTCTTTTAGCATAGGCCTCATGTTTCCATTGACATCTATCCACTGCCACTCTCGTCTAGTAGGGTTGCAGAGTTATTCCTATTTCGTCATCTCATCCCCATAGAGGATGACTTCTGACTGAAACTCCTAAAATAAACGTGACTCACTTAACACAATCGAGTTGCTGTAAATGCGGTTGGCCCTGCGTGATTAGCTCCCAAAGCCGGCCGGGAGTGGCTACCACCACTTCTGGGCCGGATCTAAGCACTCTTTCCTGCTTTACCGCTGCCATCCCTCCAACAATGGTCGCTACTTTTATGCCTGCGGGCAGAAAGCTTAGTAAGTAGGAAGCTATTCAAAATTTAAGATATTTATTGTTTAGGACAATCAAAGTGTTGTCTTTCTGTGCCAGCCAATTTTCTCGCGAGGATTCGCTGATTTTGCCTGGTGTGGCCAAGGTTATTCTTTCTGTGCCAGCCAATTTTCTCGCGAGGATTCGCTGATTTTGCCTGGTGTGGCCAAGGTTATGGCTTAGTGCAAAGTAAAAACAAGAATTACTAGCATTATTTATAATCTCAAAAATCTAGAAATGTAATTTTCTTGAAGTGTTTTTGGTAAATAAACTGATTAATATTGATTATTACCTGTATATTTCGCGACAGCTATCAAATGTCTGCTGATCTGCATGGCTAATTCTCTTGTCGGAGTCAAGATCAAAGCATACAGAGGCTTACCAGTCTTCACCACCACATGGCCTGGTATCTCTATATTGTCTATCACCTTCACACAACCTATACCTTCTTCATTTTCATTAACTTCTTCATGCATTTCGTCATCATCATTATCACTACTACTTTCAATAGATTCACCATTATTAGCTTCAGAAACTTTGTCAAGTTTGTCGTCATCACTTTCGTTCAGTGTTTCATCTTCATCATCATCACTGCTATCATCTGTTTCATTTTCTGTTTTATCTTCATCACTGTTTTCATCAATCTCATTTTCAGTATCTCTATTATCATCTTCATCAATTTTATTCTGTGTTTCATCATTATCATTGCTATCATTAGCTTCAGACTCTTCTGCACTTTCAGTATCACTGTTATCTGATGTTATTTTTTCAGTTTTCGAAATAGATTTATCATCTTGATTGTCATCATCACTGGAGTCAGCCAAATCATCAGAGTCCAGCATTTCTGACAAGTAAATATAATTCTCACTATCATCACTGTCATTCCCTTCATCGGCTGAAATCTCTTTACGTTTTATTGGTACTACAATTTCTTCTAAGTAACTATCACCTTTAACATTTTTTATCGATTTTTTCTCATCATTATTAGCTTTTTTAGATATATTTACATGTTTAATAATATTGTTAGACTTATTTACAGATGTAGGACCATTTTTATCTGTTTCTGCAGTTTTGTTTGTAACCTTTTCATCTGAATCAGAATTCTCTTCATCATCAGTACCATATCCATCTTCAGAAGATTCTTTAGCTTTATGTTTTGCTGTTTTCTTTTCTTTTATTACCTGTTTCTTTTTGTTTGCTTTTCCATTTTTCTTTACTGGTTCAGGTTCATTGGTTTTCCTTTTAACAGAAGTCTTTTTATAAGGTAGTTCATACACATCTAGACCCATTTCGGCTTTTTCCTTCATTTTTATGATACCAGTCAGTATTGGAAGACCAAAAGCCAAAGTTTTGCCACTGCCAGTCTCAGCTGCTCCTAGTATATCACGACGACCTGTGGAGAATGAATGAGAAGAATGAATTTCTTGTTAGACACATTATTTTAAAGTAAACATTTAAAAAAAATCATATTACATGAATGTACTTTGCACAAATTAATAAGAATAAACACTAGCTACACCGACTCTACATCTACATTTGGGCTTATCTTCTGGAAGACATGGATGTATGCATGGATAATTTAACTCTTTAACCCGTTGAGGATTATAAGAACGCCGGCGGTCGCATAACAATGTAATTTCTATTGTGTCTCGTTCACACATGCTTGACAGGTTAATAAAAAATTGCACCTTATGTGCACTGCGTAAGGTCATTGTTGGCTCGCCGTGCCTATGCCTCTGATGAATGACCGAAATTATTATGTAATATTAGATATTTTTTTAAATAGACAAGTAGGTATTTACCATGAATAGCAGCTGGCAAAGACAGCTCTTGTATTTTTGTAGGTTTCTTAAATCCTAGTTCGGTGAGAGCCTTCATTATAGGCTCAGGCAATTTAAACTCCGCCCAAGTCAGCATATCTTCTGGTGTCAAGTCTGATACTGTATTTGACATATTCTCACCTAATTTAGGCTTAGAATTTTTTAAATTTTTATTTATTTTATTTTGCAGCTTATTATTTACTTTTTTTGTCTTTTCTTCTACAGTCTCTGGTGATTTAGGTTTGCTCTTCTTATTTTTTCGTTTTTTCTTCTTAGTTCTTTCTTTTTCCAGTGTTTCATTAGTAGTTGAAGGTTTAGCCACTCCGCATGATTCCACAGTAAAGCCATTGCTGAGTTTTACAGATTTTGCATTGTTACTATTAGTTTCCTTCTTTTGATTAACTTTTGCCTTTTTGGAAGGCATGTCTGACACTTCTGAGTCTTCACTCTTCCTTTTATTTATCTGTTTTTGCTGAAATAATAGATACAAAAATTATATTTTGAAAACGTGATTTTATATTTTTTCACTGTCACACACACGTTTATTGTTATTCGGAGGCTTTATTCACACCAGAATTAACTATGATTTTTATAATAGCTTGGTATAATTACCTTTTTACGTGATTTTAATTCTTTATCCAATCCATAGTTAGTGCATTCTTCTAAACCTACAAAACCCTGGAATTTGTCCGACATGGATACTGGAAACCCTTCCAAAGCTACAGACTGCCATCTTAAATTGTTTAACTTCTTACTCATTTTAATATTTCATTTAAATAAATAACTTTAAAAAAAATTATCACCACTCGTTCAACATAACCTCAATCAGCGTGGTTTTGACATTGACATTTACCACTGTAAACATTCGTTCAGAAATGTTGTGATATTGTTCCTCATTGTTCCTTCATTTAATGAATCTGACGAAGAAGGTCGAAGGAATTTTTAAACCCTTTTTTAACGTTATCACCTTTTTACCGTTATCAATCACGTTATTATTTTTTGAAACAAATTAGAAACTTACGATGATGTTTTTTCTCATCATTAAGATTATTAACATAGAGAAAACCTGGGAAACAAATAATAATTCGTGACGTAAAGATTAAGGCCGAAATAAAGTCGTTGTCATTGCTGTTGAAATAAAGAAAAAAAAAGAATAGCACGCTGCCAGCCATAGACAAAGGAGGGAGGAAGTTTGTGAGTGATCGATTTTACACCGGCCTCCTAAACTTTTCAACGGCATTTTTCTTTGTTTGCCCTTACGCGTGTGGACAATATTTATACAATATCCGCGAGCCCGTGTCCAGTGGTCGAAATGGCGAACATGTTTCGCGGAGTGACGGTGTCTGTCGTCAACAACGAAGGCGTTCTGACGCCCCGCTTCAATTTTCCTACGAACGTAAACGTGGATTACGATCCACAAGGGTTGAGTGTAAAAGTGATCCGTGCTGATCCAGTGCTAGCGCAAGAGGTGCTCGAGTTCCCCGTCCACAGCCAGAGCGAGTGTTCACGCGTAGCCGGCCAATCTTACATCTTCACGATCGACAATGAGACTTTATTCTTCAAGTTTGCTTCGGATGTCGACTGTCAAAATTTTCACCTGCTCGTCAGCAAAATCAAGGCAGGCAGGTCATCGTCAGTGTTCACAGTACGCACTGAGGACTCATCGGCGATGCAATACTTTCAGTTTTATGGGTACCTGAGTCAACAGCAAAACATGATGCAGGATTACGTGAGAACTAGTACGTATCAGCGCGCTATCTTGTCCAATATCAATGATTTTAAGAACAAAGTGGTGCTAGATGTCGGAGCGGGGTCAGGTATTTTGTCCTTTTTTGCCGCCCAAGCTGGCGCGAGGAAGGTCTATGCTGTAGAAGCGAGCAATATGGCGCACCATGCACAAGCATTGGTTCGCGCCAATGGCCTTCACGACAGAATCACAGTAGTTGCTGGAAAAATCGAAGAAATCGAGCTTCCAGAGAGCGTTGATATCATAATATCCGAGCCAATGGGCTACATGTTGTACAATGAGCGCATGTTAGAAACATACTTACACGCTAAGAAATGGCTGAAACCGAACGGCAATATGTACCCCACCCGTGGTGATCTCCATATAGCACCCTTTACAGATGACGCATTATTTATGGAACAGTATAATAAAGCTAACTTTTGGTATCAAACATGCTTCCATGGTGTCGATTTGAGTGCACTACGAACAGCTGCAATGAAGGAATACTTTAGACAGCCAATAGTTGATACTTTTGATGTGCGTATCTGTATGGCACGGTCTGTAAGGCATGTAGTAGATTTCCTCAATGCCCATGAAACCGATTTACATCGCATTGAAGTACCATTCAGATTTGAGTTGACACAGTCAGGCACTTGCCATGGCTTGGCATTCTGGTTTGATGTATTGTTTGCTGGCAGCACACAGCATATCTGGCTATCTACAGCACCTACGGAGCCCCTCACGCATTGGTACCAAGTACGTTGTTTGTTAGAAACCCCTATATTCGCCAAACAAGGACAAGTGCTCACTGGTCGTGTGCTGCTACTAGCCAACAAGAGACAGAGCTATGATGTAACAATGGACATTAATTTGGAAGGAACGAATATTTCGTCATCCAATACGTTAGATCTGAAGAACCCGTACTTCAGATACACGGGCGCGCCTGCGGCTCCGCCTCCGGGTGTAAACAACACATCCCCAAGTGAATCCTACTGGAACTCAATTGAATCCACTGCCACTCTTAGCAACGGCCAGGGTGTCATACTTACTGATGGCACGCAGCAGTACTGCTCAACACCTGACCAGACAATCGCCTACGGAGCTCCTAACATGATTAAGACGGTGATGCTCCAGGAAGAATTCATCAAGAGGATCGGTATTAGCCAGAATGGCGACATTTAATCGTCAAAGACGCGCCGAGCGCGCCTTAGGGCTATAAGAAACCGTCGTAATCGGTTGTGAGCACTCTTCCGTTCAGACTTTGCTAGTGTGTAAGCGGACTTATTTATTTCAAAACAAACATCACAGTGAAGAGGACTGCGCGTATTTAATACTAGGAACTTCGCGATTAGCCTTATAAAGTAAATAAAAGTGAAAAGGCATGCAACAAAAACTGTGAGCAACTTTGTGAATGTTTTGTTTTCGAAGTTCAAATGATGCTTAATAGTGTAATTTGGATTGTGTAACTTGTTTGGACAAGCTGGGGTATTAGGCCACAACAAAACACTGCAATAACCCAATACTGATCATCACAAAGCAATTACACATCCTGTGATCATCAAAACAAGCCGTAATACACTGCTTTAATTATAAAATTCATTGTAAATATTGTGGTGAAAGAATAGAATCATCAAGAAAACTGGCAAATGGGGGTTTGGTCATGTCTTCTTTTGAAAAAACTTGACATATCTCTTACTGAAAAAATCAGTATCGGATTTTGATTTGTTTTTTCATCACAGTCATGACTTCAATTGAGCGGCAGCTCCAGGCTAGAGTTAATAAGTAATTTAGCGATTGAAGTACATTTAGGATAAGCAATAAGTGCTGATTTTAATGATAATGCTAACCATTGTCAATACTCATTTATCATTAGACCAGGCTCAATATAGTTAGGTAGAGGAATCGATTACATCAATACCAGTAATAAATTGCCATCGGTTTTAAACATATTAAAATGTGATTTTTGACATTTTATTCCTTTCTGTCTGCCAGTCTTTACTGAGAGATTGTGGATTACATCGGGAATAAATTTATAGTTAAATATTTTTATACAATATGACTAGCCATATGTGTTATGTTATACACTGTAAATATAGGATTAATAATTCCTTATGTATGTTTCTCACAGATTAATACAATCAGTATTGGTTTTGTGTTCTGTTCCTCTTCTAGAATGATCTAGCAGATGATTTCGTTGTAAAATATTAAATAGAGATACTGTATACCACTTAATAGAAACAATTGGTGGTGATGTATCATTTGCGATTACTTAATGATTTTGTTGAGATATCTTTTGACTTCGTTAATCATGTCTTGATGTAAACCCCGGTTTCGGCAGTCCTATAATACATTATAGTATAATGGCGCATATCCACTGAGGCAGAGTAGCAGTTTTTTATACAAATGACAAGCCTCCAGTTGTCATCGGTATAATAAAAACTTCTCTCCCGTTTTCCCCTCAGTAGAAACGTACCTTAATATGAATAAATCTGGTGCTCTATCATTTTGCACAAAAATAGTTTTCGCATAACATTACTACCTCATGATTTGGCAGACAATTGGACTTATTATTATGACAAGAACTGAATCAAAACTTTGTATTGCATGACTATCCTATAGTAGGGTTGCCAATTTTATAACTAAACTGTCTACTTCCAGTGGCACTGTCATATCAATGAGGATTTGAGAAGAAATAAGATTGCGCTTAATAAAATTTTAGCATGTTTAAGTTTCATAGGGAGGTAGAAAGAGCTGTAGAAGTTATTATAATTTTTAATAAAAACATTTAGATGATAGTTGGCAGCCCTATCGTGTATTCCTGGGGAAACATATAAAGCCAATATCACTTGCCATTATGATCTTATTAAGACTAACACTTATGATGGTGACTTTGATAGAAAGAAATGGTCAAGAAGGCAGTTTATTTTCAGTCTTTACCTGATGGACCTTCCATTGTCAAAGACTGCAATACTTTTGGTTTTTCCACAATGTTTCATCAAATAGAAAGCAATATTTAGATTGTAATGTAGTAAAAAAGTAGAATGTAAGGTGCAAGTATTGCAACATTATGGGTGTTGCTTGTTTAAAAAATGTGCTGTGAAAAAGCTAGAGAGCCGGTATTGCCAGCCTATGTTTTGTACCTATTATGTATTTAATTCTGAGCAGAAATGTGTACTAGTTAATTGTAATAATTATGTATGTATATTTGTTTTATGATTTTCTATTTGATGTAACTTATAAAGGAGAAATTGACTAAGGAACTCTATCGAATCCCATTTAATTGTGAAACAGATTGTGTAAATAAGAACAATATTTGTAAAGCGGTCTTCTTTTGTTCAAGAATCAAAGAGCATTATGGTTGTGTAATTAGGTGAATTGATTGAATCATGGCGATTGCTGTAATATCTGTATTAATTTTTAACTGATTTCATATCTAAAATATATAGTTTAATTGACAATTGCATGTTTAAACATGATGTGTCAACATAACACAATATTTTAATCATCTGGGATTTTGGAACTTGAGTATTTTCAGTACCACTTGTCACATTGAAAATAGCATAGGTCCACAATTGCAGAGTAAAAAGAACATTATTTGAAAGAAGTCTGTTATTGAAAACTAATTCCAATGCATGAAGGTTGATTTGACTTCTTAAGGTTCAGTTGACTAATATTGACTCTTATGACAAAGCAATAAGGTTCAAATAGATTTGTCAGAGAACTACCAAGTCAGCCATGTATTTCTTATTTTTAGGTCTTAATCAGAAATCAGTTAAAAAGTAAACAGCGAAATCATGCAGTACTATTTTAATGTTGACGTAATAATATTGCATGCACGAGCTTTATTTGAGAGACTTTTGCCAAATCATTCTGCATTAATGCGAGAACTTCTGTCTCGTTTCTTTTAATAAATTGTAGAGGGATAATGAGATGGATTATACTTAAAAAGTGTTTGTGAAAATTCTATAATGTACTCGTATAGCATAAATAATATGCATTGTCATTTTTAAAGAAAAACCTCTTATCACCTACCAAGTGGATACTGAATATAGCGCCCACGTATAATTACGTTTTACGACGCTGCATAATCAAAACAAAATTGTAATCATCGGCGTGTCTTCAATAATTTAAAATATATTGCAGAATGGTTACGCAAAAAAGTCTCCTCGAACACTGTAGTTTGAAATGTTACTGCATTTTTGTAAAATAGCTCTGTAAGTGACGAATATAAACAGCAGAACAATAATTTATTTTGTTTATCTGCCGTATAGATAAAATATTTTTGAAACGTGATTAATATTGGAGTTAGTACTGAGGGGCTATCGTTATGTTTTTGTCAGTAGGAGGGCGAGTTTCTGCAGTTGAAAACTAACCCACTAAATACTGTCCCTTTAAGAAATTATACAAATTATCGAAATAATGTCAGCTAGCGTTAAGTTTGTAGAACGTTGTCAAATAAACTTTGCCGATATATTTAAATAAATATGAAAGTCAAAGACGCCTAGGGCGCGGGACATAGACAAGAGGCATGGGCGAGGCGCTGGCCTCATGTACTAAAGGCGACTTACCTGCGCCTCGCCTGGGCCTCACCCGAGCCTCGCTCGCGTCGTACTTGTGCCAGGCCAAGCGTAAAGTAGGAATACACCATCCTTGTTTTCGAGTGACCAGCCCTACCTAACCTAACCTACCATAAAACCTCAAATTTTTTCAATTGATATTTAACGACTGTATCGAGTTTAAATTTTGAAATCGGTTGAGAAAATTTGACATTTTAGGGTAGGTTGTTAAGCTGTTGACTGTACCAGACAAACACTAATTTCTTTGTCTGAATAATGGACTCGACCGGGACCTATGAAACCTGGGACCGACCACCATCTGCGATAACTTACCGCGCTAATCGTGCCGTCAAACTGGTAACGTTCTACAAACTCAGACTTTCATTAGCAGATACCCCTCTTCCTATAACCAACTATGAAACGATAGCTCTTCAAAAGTTCAAAGATCTATACTAACTTGTGCAGTATTACATACGGTAATATCTTTCCTAACCTGTGCACGTCCAATGTTGTTTTTGTACAGCATCAAATTAAATGAACTATTGTATGCATCTAACTTTATTATGACGATTATATGAAAAAAAGTTTGGACGGCAATTTTCGGTAATTATATCAAGTAATTCTAATCATATTTATTGTATTTCATTTTTAATTACCTAGCCCTAATCCTTATATTGAAAGTTATGACAGAAGCCCAATTCCTGTAAATTAACAGTAGGTAGTCTCATTCCAATGTCGATCCCCTCCCAGTAACATTAGGATCTTAAACTACTAATTAACTAACTAAACTTTTAATTTGACGTAAATTAATCAAAACTATTCCAATACGATTAAAAATAGAACAAAAAAAATAATTTTGGTTTCATTTTTCAGTCTCATTACACATTAATTGCATTTTTCAACCGACTTCAAAAAAGGAGTAGGTTCTTTCTCAATTCGACTGTTATTTTTTTGTATGTAATGTTACGCGATTACACCGCCAATTATGAATTATCCACATATGCAAGATCACTGTAGGACAGATGTCTGAGACAGCCAGAACTACATATTTTGATCATTCTTTTTTTTGTTTCGTTTAGTAATGTTACTTGGGAGATAATCAACACTGGATTGCGACTACTGTCGAGGAGATAAATCATTTTGAATTTGAAATATTAAACTAAGTAGTACACATCATTAATAAAGAATAGTTAACTTTTTACATCAAGCAAACACTTTTTAGTTTCCTGCGATGAGTTTTTCCCCTTCCCCGTCCATAAGGGTTAAATTACGGGAACTGAGTCTCTGGCCTGGCGCACCCCGCACTTTTTGCAACCATTTAGCTGGCAGAGGGGGAGGCACTTACTTTAATAAAGAGTTGCACTATAAAGCTTAATATTACGCGAACGGATCTCTGAATCTAAAAATGATGTTCACACACCCACAATATTTTTAACGACCTATCCAACGACACACCATGGGATAATGTTACTACTTACGCGCATTTTGAGGTCGAATCACGGCAGATATTTCTTTTTTTTGGGAATTTTGTATACGTATTTATTTGTACCATTTATTGATGGTATTTCTATGGAAATGGAACTGAAAATGAAATAAATACGCCTACTAAACTCGAAGGATTTACTACCCCAGAATTTCAGCTCAAGCTCAGGTTAATGGTATCAAATTATTTTTTATCATCCGAATTACCTAGGTACAGCACGTGCAATGAAATAAATAATAAATATTGGACAACATCACATACATTGCTCTGATCCTATGATATGTAGCTTAAGCACTTGTGTTACAGAAATCAGAAACAACGACGGTACCACAACACACAGACCAGAGACAATATAGAAAAGTTATTTTTCTACATTGACCGACCGAGAATCGAACCCGGAACCTCAGAGATAGCGACACCAAGTCCGGTATGCTCGCCTCTCGGCTACGAAGGTCGTCAAAATGATGACACTTAGTATCTTATTCCGTTTTAATAATGTTTAGTCGAATAAAAATATAGGTATATTAATTTATGCTCGTGACTGTACCGACCTACACATACTAAGTCTCAAATTAGCAGGATAAACTCTACTTCTAAGTAAGTAATAACAAAAAACAGTTATGAGTATGTAAATAAATTATTTTATTTATCTAATTATGAAACAATGGAATAACATCGATATAAATGTAAATCACAATTCACTTAATAAATCTAATACATTTTTAAGCAGGGAATATTATAGCAAGAATCAGACTACCATCAGTTGGCCAAATTGCCTGCTTATATTTATAATTTAAAGAAATAACAATGCACATCACGTAGCTACAAAGGCGAAGATGAGAAAGAAAAATTTATTGATGATGATGTCAACATCCCAATAGGCTATTTTACCTAATAGGCAATTTTTTTTAAATTGGCTTTAAATGGTTGGTAATGTTTTGATAAGTCCCTAGAATTTTATTTAAAAAACTTTGTTTAAAAAACAATTTCAAACTTTTTATTTTAAAAAGCCCGCGCAAACGCAGTCAGCCGTGATGAACCGTTTAGTGACGTCACTATATAGCAAAATGTCCATTGAGTTACAAAGTACTAGAAGACGCGTGTCAAAATACGTCCACCGACCGACACACTGCTCATACAGTTGTGCGAGCGTACTCGTAGTGCGAAATCTTGCTTCGGGATGTCAGTCCCAGTGAAACTTAACTCTTTGGTGACGTGCCGACATGGCGGCCAGCGTTTTCGTTGTGGAATAATGTTACTACTTTTTGAATGAAACTTAGGCTCGGACTACATGCATCCAGAATTTTTCAGAACTCCATACAAAACGGCACGGACAAGCCCGGATTCAACCCTTTTTGTATGGGGTTCTGAAAAATTCCGGATGCATGTAGTCCGAGACTTAAAGTAATCAAATGTTATTTTAAATGAATACCAGTTTGTTTAAGTTTCATATGCTACAAACTACGTTTATTAATTAAAGTTTAAGTAAATTTTGCTACAAGTAAAATAGCCTATTGGTGTGATTATGAGAACAATGTATTTATTTAATCAGTTCAAAGTTCTTTAGCTCAACTTTAAACACTCTAGAACATCAGGCACAGTGTCGCTCCGATGCCTACACAGCATCCTCAGCAGATGCAGTTTCTTGTCGTTCGTTTTGGACGACTCCAGCTCGTACAGAGTGCAGAGGTTTATAAGGAGGGACTCGTTGAGCCCTCTCTCCGGGTCCGAGTTGATGGCCTTCTGTAGGACTGCTATCGCTTCTTTCAGGCGACCCATGTATAGTAAACAGACTGCGATGTTATTTGCTACCTGGGTGAAGGAAATTTTAGTAAGTAATAACATGCTTATTTTTTTAATTATAATTTTGTCACTGTTTATTACTGTTAGTATTGGTTCTTTAAGGAGATTGGGGAAGATTTCGTTTGGCGTTAAGAGTGTATTTTGCAGTTCTCTGCTAATGGAATGTATGTTTGAATATGTCGTCGTCAAATAATTGGCCAATGGCCAAGTCAATGTATTTTATTTAAACATAAAAGATTTTTAATATTAACGTGGTCACTATTAGATGTTATTAGATTAGATAATTACGTAATAACTTAAGACGGAAGGTCCCTTAAGTAGGGAGGGACTGAATAAATCAACCGACTTGGTATTACATGGATCTCACAACTTTTTACGTAAAAAGAAATGAGTTGCTAGACTTATTTTTTTTTTACAAGTTTTGTTTTTGATGGCATCCTATTTACATGCTAATAATTGCAAGAACATTTTATTTTAAAATGAAAACAAATTAAAATCTTACCATAATATTGGTGGGTTCTTGATCGGCCGCCTTCACGAAATTATTGTAAGCATCTTGGTATTTTCCGTTGGAGATGTCAATCAGTCCTAAATCCACGTACTCCCTGACATCAGGTGTTGGGCAACTGAAACAAAGTAGCATTGGTGACTATTAAAATAAATTAAATACTTAAAATTAATTAGGGGCTACATTATATTATTTTTCCCCTTTTTTTTTTAACTGCTTGCGGTGAAATTAGATTTTTTATTTCCAATTTCGCTATCCGGACGACTGCTCTTAACAACTGAGTTGGTACTTGGTAGGTAGAGCAGTCGCCCGGATAGCGTCGCTCGAAGGCCGCGGGTTCGAATCCCACAAGAGGCAGTTTCATGTCATGTCATGTAAAAATATTATTCTTGATATACCTAGCATTATTGTAAATGCAAAATATTTTTTAAAAAAATTTTGGACTATGGTTTTTGCTATACTAATTTTTTGTGCTTACTAACTAGCTGGCGACACTAACGAGAAAAATCTTGTAAATTTATTAACGACTACCTTTTGCCTACGGCTTTACCCGCGTAGTGTTTGGTTTAACCATTCAAAGTCAAAGTCAAAAATCATTTATTCAATTTAGGACAAAATTGCCACTTATGAACGTCAATAATAACATTATAGGCCCATATGGGGCAAAACATGTCTCCTTATTTTTTGGGCCCTACTAGCGCTTTGAGACAAGACACAGACAATCTAGCAAGTGCTGATAAGAAACGCCGGAACAAACTCAGTCACCACTAGCTGCCACACAAAAAATATAAATCAAAATAAACAGGTAGTACATCAGTTTAGTGCAGGCTGGACTGACCATACATTCTTGTCATCAAGATAATCTTGAATTTTATAATACCTCTTAGACATTAGTGTAGTTTTGACATGTGACTTAAATTTATTAATAGGAAGTTTAAAACAATAATAACTAGTAAATACTGTTTTAATGTAAATTTTTTTTGTAACTTAAAATAAACGCAAAAACGCAAAAAAAATTAGTAGTCAAATCATTATCATAGGCTTCGTGTATTTACTGTTCATCACATCATACTTGAATTTGGCCTTTTTTTCAACGACTTGTCACCCTGTATTTAAGATTGTAACCCTGTATACTCACATGTGATGCCTCGCCTCCCTAGCGATGTCTAGCTGCGCGCGCGCCGCCTTGACGTGTCCGGCGAGCAGCCACAGGCGACAGAGGGCGCTAGATAAAGCTCGTTTTTGCCCAGGCGTGGACGCACTACTTTGTAACGATGTCAGAATCTTTCCTGCGAGACGGTAGTCCTGAAATAATTTCTAGGTTAAAGAACTTTATTAACCTCGTAATTGCCAGTGTACTTTATGAAGTACAAATTAACAGTAGCAGTTTAGCCCTGACATTTAAATTTAAAACCAAAAATAACTACATAATGTGCTTTGTTATACCTAACACTTATTTGGTTGTTTTATTGTAACCATTAAAAAAAATCATCTTTTTTTATATACTTTAAGTAAATCTTTTTTTCAAATATTTTATACACAAAAATATATGCAAAACCTTTAAAATATATATAATCTGAAGCAATATTCTTAATATGTATTTGTTGAAGTACATTAGGTTCTTAGTAATACACCTGCTAAAAAAAACACAGGACTTACGAGATTAATTTTTCATAAGAATTACAAATTCACTTACTGAGAAATACATTTAACTTTTTGTAAATAAAAAATACACGACAGACGAGCTTACACGGAACAAATCAAGTTCCGTGTTTTTGTGACTACATAACCGATACATCTATGTCCTAGCTACAAATGCACGTGCCCATTACACAAACATTTGCCCCTTGCGGGATTCGAACCTCCAGCTTCCTGGTTATGTAGTTGAGAGCCCGAACCATTGGACTAGACAGTATAACAATATAAGTAGTGATTTCTTGTCAGGCGTTAGCAGAATTACCTTCAAAGCAATAGCGCAGTTGACTATAGAATGCAGAACCCTGGTCTCCCGGCCCGTCCATAGACGAATAGACTCTGCTCTGTCCTGCTCAGAGGTTATGACCCCCGTCCCATCTTCCGTCTTGCCTTCGCGCAGGTTTGAAAGCATCTGATGATAAAAGGTTCATCATCATTCATCATTCCAGCCATAGGAGGTCTACTGTTGAACAAAGGCCTCCCCCAATGACTGATCATTGGGGGGGATTGCCGATACTCGCCACGCTTGGCAGGCGGGTTGGCGAGCGCAGTTTTTTTATAAGATTTCGCACGAAGACTCTGCTGCCCGTCTCGTGCAACAGGAATTATTCGACTCTTACGACACGCCTCCTGTTGGCGGTGGGGAAGTGTATTCTTTACGGCCGTCCCCACACGACATGATAAAAGGTTATTACACTGTAAATGTAGCTTGTAGCTCAGTGGTGGCAGCGCTTCGTAATGATTACCAATGTTAAGCCACGTACCCCACGGTTGCGACTTGTGATTGGATGGGTGACCATACCAACCATATTCTAAAGGCACGTTAAAAGTTGGTCCCAGATAATATCACTTGATACTAGTCGTGAAGCCTAGTCAGAGGCCTTAGGGCGGCTTAATACTGACAGTAAGGTTAAGTGACTGGCCTTACAACACCCTCCACCAATCCGCACTGGGCCCACGTGGTGGTGTATGGCCTAAACCAAATCATAGTTGAGGTGAGGCCTGTGTCCTGCAGTGGGACGTATACTACATATACTTAACTCTTTACACTGTAAACGACTATTTTAATGATAAAATGTATAAAATTAAATGCTGCCGTGCTCGCACAGGTACGTTTTACCTTGTAGTGTAAACATTATTAAAAAAGACGCTAACAATAGTGCCTGAATTTCTAGCGCTGCCTCTTCTCGGCACTAGCACACAATTGTCCCTAAGCAGTGGTAGGGTAAAAAAAAAATTGGGACATGTAAAAGAGCTTAATTTAGGCATAGATAGATAGATACACCATACAAAGAAGTTACAATTCTTGTTTACAGAAAGATGCACAATTTAGGCGGTTTTATCGCTAAAAATTGAATACTGGCATATTTGAATAAATAAATGGTTTTATTCGTTTATTCGATTCAAAGATCCAATTTTTTTTTACTGCACAGCAAAAGCTACAAACATAGATATCTTCTACGCTCGCTACGCTAACAACATTACCTATGGGACCAATATTTAAAAAACATGATTTCCTACAAATTAAATCATGTTTCACTTGTATAAGAAGTTCGTGTTAGACACATATATTTAATATTGTTTTCGTTAAACGTTGTATTAAATTATTTATAAATAAAAATAAATAAATATTGAGCATCACATACATTGCTCTGATCCTGTAATAAGTAGCCAAAGCACTTGTGTTACAGAAATCACAACATCCAGACCCGAGACAATATAATATTTTTATGCAGATGGACTAAATAGACCAAAAAAATCTAAAAAAAAATAAAACAATAAAATTATGACAAAGTTAGAGACCATTTTTAGGACAGTCGGTCGCTGTGTCACCCTGTATACCTGTTGTATGACATCGATCATGGCGTAGAGCCTGTCCACGGCCTCTTCGGCTTTCCCGGCGTGGCCCGGCAGCTCAGCCACTAGCAGCCGCAGCGAGAACGGCACCAGGCTACCCGTTCGATTCTCGTACGTGTCTGGGTAGAACTGTGGACGAGGTATTTTTGTTTAGATGAATATTGTTGAAGCTTGAAATATACAGGGTGTCCCAAAAAGAGGTGACAAGCAGAAGTCCAAAAATATAATTAAAGCGTGTTAAAAACGGAACAAACATCCCTTTTTCTTATATGGATTAAGATTTATTGTAATTATGAATTATGGTTTTAGTCTCTCCTCCATCTGCTTGAACTAAATCACGTCCACTACATACCGATGGGCGCGAGGGATCTTTACCCCAAAAAATAGGTCAAATCGGATACGCAGCATTATATTTTACCCGAAAAAATTGGTAGAAATTAGGTTTGTACCTTTACTTAGAATCAAATTAAATTCAGAACACAATGGCTTAGTAATCAGAATCTTAAAGTACCTATGAATGACGACACTATTTGCATATCGACAATTTGATAAAACATGTATTGTGAGCATACCTACCTAATTTTAAGATCTATTTTTGTACTATGTTTTTGGAAAATAAACAATTCTATTCTATTCTACTGTAAGTACTACGTTTGCCTTGGTAGTGTGAGACTCCCCCCAGCTCGATGGACCGACGACCTTAGAAAGATGGCTGGCAGTGGATGGATTTAAAAAAGGGGGATCGTGCTTTTTGGCTCTGTTAGGGGGAGACTTACGACCAGCAGTGGACTGCAATAGGCTGACATAAGGTCTGTACCCATATTATCACTTCAACATACCTCATAGAACATGTCAGGCTTGCCGAAGTCCCCGAATGGCTCCGCTTCCTTCAGCAGCGGCTCGTTAAGCCGGATTCTCAGCATCAGCGCGAACCTTGTAAGCCACAGCTGAAGCGTCCGAGGCGTGTGCTTGGTTTGGCGGTGCATGCGCCCTACGCCTAGACGAGATAGATAGACACTTAATTGCGACAAAACATTAAAGCCTTGGGCACACAGCCGACGGGACGGTAGCGTGACGCCAGTGTTTGTAGTGTACTGAAGTCTATAGAAGACCGCACCGTCGCGCTTGTCGCCGTTTCGCCGGGTGTGTCTACAACCGGCGCGACGCGCTGCCGTCGGGCGTGAGAAAGACGGTTGGATTGGATGTTGTATTTCATGGTAAACGTACTTAGTAGTCACGTGGCTTTCTGTATTTGTATATTTTTATAACTTTTTAGTGATTTAATAATGGATAGTGAAAAAATCAAATTCAAATTCAAAATATGTTTATTGTGAATCACAGGTATCAAGGTCATAAAATAAAAAATACAGATAGCTGTCTTCCGCCACACGGGCATACAATGTCAATTAAATATGCTACTAAAATAATTTGAACAATAAAATAGAATAATTTTCATTAATAAATCGGATTGCACGTGGTTTAGAAACTTTGATCAGCCAAAAATAATTTGTCATAACATTTCTCTGTAAGGAAATCGTAAAGTTTTCGTTTAAAACAACATAGTTCATCGGTGTTACGAATTGACTCAGGAATTTTGTTAAATATATAAGGTGCGTTTCCAAATATACTTGGCGTAGCAGAGTTGTCCTACTCGCTATTGTACACAGTTTATGTTTATGACGCTCCCGTGTTTTGAATTTTCCGTGTTTTAAAATCGAACGTCTTATTAGGAAGGTTAACGAAACCGTCACGCCCGCAGTGTGACGTGCACGCCGCGCTGCTGTCCCGTCGCGCCCCGCCGACTGTGTGCCCAAGGCATAGAAGTATTACATAGTATCATGAGGAAGCGTACTGCGTCAATGCTATGCAGACTACGGGAGAGCTCAAATTGTGTCCTGAGCCTTCTAAGGGTATTTCAAGGTAAGCTTGACTGTCCCATTCAGAGACATTGGACTCGAATGCATGTGGGTGGGACATTAAAGTTCCTAAACTGATTGCTTTTATATCGGCACATTTTAGGATAATTTTAATATTCTTTTTATTTTTACTAACATTATATAAGTAGATAGATTACTAACAAATAATTATCTGAAATAAAAATGTATTTACAAACAAGACACAATTATGTACAATCAGGTTTCCTTATTACCTTCTGAGATACGGAGCCTTAAAACTGGTGACTTTAAGGTTTATTTTACCATTTTAATATATGATTTAACACAAACAAAATTTAAAATCGTAGTTATTCTCGTCATAACGGAAAAACATTTTCAACAATATTTCTATCGGATGTTAACGATGACACAACTTTTCAAATACCAGTCAACTAACTAAGTCCGAGTATAAAGGTTTTTTTAAAATTAAAAATTCAACTGCCTCTGGTGTGATTCGAACTCACGACCTTTCGCTATCCGGGCGACTGCTCTTCCAACTGAGCTACGGAGGATATAGTAATGTTGGCGAATTTCAATTTCGTGGGTTCAAATCCCACCAGAGGCAGTTGAAATATTTTTTCAAGTAAAATTATTATTGTGAATGCAAAAAATAAAAAAAGTCCGAGTATGATAATCAACGTACCTATGTTGTTTTGTATGTGTAATAAAAAGAAATCGGAGGCTTCAGTCCGACGTCAAACCGAAGCCCTAACAAGACAAAACTTTATACAGTGTAACCAGGCCTACTTTGATCTCTTTTGAGTACTTATTATAACAGTAAAACCAAATACCACCGCGATGTAAACGCGTACACTGACATCTGTTAGCGTTTTTATTGAAACTAGATAAATGTTAAAAATCATGTAGGTAGATTGAATAGAAAATTAAAAAAATTTCGGAAACATTGTTTGACGACCTTTCATAACACTGTCTACCTTATTGTCATAAAAAATAATAATTAAATTGACGAACGTCTGTTTTAGTAATACGCGCTTCCAAATTTCAGATTGCACAAGGTAGGAAGTTCATTCATGGGAAAATGTATCTGTATTTTTAATAAATTACCCTTGCTGAATTGCCAGTATTTGAACTTAAATTACATGTTAAGATGATTTTAATGAAAAAGGGTTATTACACCGTTAGTGATTATTTAAATGATAAAAATGTGTGGATTTAAAACTGCTTAGCTCGCACCAAAACTTGTAAGAATATTAATTTTAAAAGAGGCTGACAACAGTGACCGAGTTTCTTGCGCTGCTTTTTCTCGGCACCAGCCCACAAATTGTCCCGAAGCAGAGGTAGGACAAAAATAATAATATTCGGACGTGTAAGAGTGCTTTTAATGGCCTATTTGCAAAAATAAATGATTTTGATTTTGATTTGGACTACAAAACCGGGTGGTTGCGAGTTTGAATCCCGCAAGAGACAAATGCTTGTGAGATGAGCATGAGCATTTGTATTTTCAACCGACTTCAAAAAACGAGGAGGTTCTCAATTCGACTGTTTTTTTTTTTTTTTTTGTATATTTGTTACGCGGTTACTCCGCCAATTATGCATCGATTTTAATGATTCTTTTTTTGTTTGGTAGATCATACTTCAGAGGTGGTCCCATATAAATTTTATCGAAATTGATTTAGAACTTTTTGAGAAAATCAACAAATATATACCCAGATAGTATTTTGGTTGTGGTTCTTGTTACCTATCTTCGACAAATATGAGCCGATTTTGATGATTTTTGTTTTATTGAATAGCTTATACTTCAAAGATAATATGCTAAAAGTTTACAAAATAAAAATCACCCCTAAGGGTAGGAAAATAGGGGATGAAATCAGTGTTCAGCAGTTAGATTAGGATTTATCACTAAAAATTGATGAAATAAGTAAATTTTATTAAAAAAAATAAAACCGACTTCAAAACACTAAAATGCTAAAAATAATCCTAACACTTTAAGTATCTAATCAGTTACTTTTGGAGTCGATGCAAACAAAAACATTGAATCTCTCATCGGCTGGCACCGACTCCAAAAGTAACTGATTAGGTACTTAAGTGTTAGGATTATTTTTAGCATTTTAGTGTTTTGAAGTCGGTTTTATTTTTTTTAATAAAATTTATTGTACCTAAGGATCTTACTAAATGTATTAAAATATGTTTATCCGTTATTTAGTTGCCATAGTAGACGATTTGCTTAGTTTGGGCTTCAAGCTAGATAATAGGCGTGATTGTTAGTAAAATTTATTATGGATCTGGCTGCCCGTCGTTGCCTGCTCTGACCTGGCCGCTTAAACCCGTGGGTGGCAGTATACATATATACTAAAATTATAAAGCTGAAGAGTTTTTTTGTTTGTTTGTTTGGTTAAACTCGCTAATCTCGGAAACTACTGGTTCGATTTGTTTTTTTTTAAATGTTGAATAGTCGCATTTATTGAGGAAGGTTTTAGGCTATATTGCATCACGTTACAAATAATAGAAGCGGAGTATCAAATAAAAATGTTGCAAAAACAGGCAAAAATATTCCTTTTGAGAGCTTCCGTCGCGTGCGCTGGGTAAACGGTTCAAGTTACACCAAAATCATGTATACCGAAATTGTTCCCATTTAAAAGTTCTAAAAAAAAATCCGTGACGATGTCTAACGTTTAGGCTATCCTAACCGAACCTTTTTATGGTAATCAAATCTGTCCCAAAGTAATGTAACGTTGCAATAGCGTTGTTCTCTTTTACTTTTAGAGCGAGGCACAGATGTGTTTTTTTTTTAAATCATTACTTTAAACTGCTAACGTATTGCTGGAATAGCACGTATGGTCTACGGGGGCCATTTTTTAAATATTTTAAACCATATTCCACGCGAGCGAAGCCGCGGGCACAGCTAGTTTATTATAAGCTCACCTTGCCCGGCGGCGCTGATCAGCACCGCTGTCAGGTTGACAGCGGCGCGGAAGTAACCGGTTCTCAGCAGTTCCCGGAGGCCAGCCTCGTCGCGGCTAACATGCTCTGCCCGCACGACCCCTCGGGCTCCAGCCGAACTTACCCCTAGGTATTTGACTGCTACTTCTTGGAGGGCATCAGCCTAGTAATATATTACAAATAGCTATTTAAGAAGAAATAAAGTTTATGACAATCATTTTTACATAATGTACAAAGTATTTATTTTGGCATAAAAGTAGGGCTTGTATTTTCAAATTAGTAGTCTATATAAATAAAACAAAGTCGGGTTAGTTACACCATTTATAACTCGAGAACGGCTGGACCGATTTTTATGATCTTTGATTTGTTAAATTTGTCTCAGCCTCAAATAGCAGAATAATTATAAAATCACGGAAATATTCACGAAAAAAAAAAAATTATGTAGGGGCGGTACGTAGTTCGCCGGGACATCTAGTAATGAATAAATCATTGGCTGCTTCTAACACTATCTGGAAATCACTAGGGGAGGCCTATGTTCAACAGGGGACGTCTTATGGCTAAAATGATGATGACGATGATGATGAATAATAAATATCAGACAATATCACATACATTGCTCTGATCATTAGGTAAGTAGCTAAAGCACTTGTGTTATATTAATCAGGAACAACGACGGTACCACAACACCCAGACTTGAGACAACATAGAAAAGTTCATTTTCTACATTGACCCGACCGAGAATCGAATCCAGGATCTCAGTGATGAAAAAATTTTTACTAAGGAAAAGTTAGGGTATTCACGTAAAGGCTAATATTTATTATTATTATTTTATTAACAGGCAGGCAGTTGAAACAACTGATGATTGCCCGTATCAGGTTGTTCTTCGTTTTTTTTATTATTTATTATTATTATTTTTTATTTGGATTATTAATACAATTATTGGCAAAGTAAAAATAATCACCACCAAATAAACTTTTCTTTTTGTCTTATGTTTTTAATGGTAAAAACAAATTATTTTTTAATTGAGTACATTTTTTTTTAAATAGACCCTTCACTTCCATCAGTGGAATACATAAACAATATTGTAACAGTATTTTCCTACACTTACCAATTCTTCTTCCAGCACTAACCCAGGCATTGTTAATACTTCCCTTTCAGGGAAAAATGAACCTTTTGGTGATGACTGTGCCTACAACAAAATACATTTTTAAATAGTGTTATTAACATAATTTGTGGGTAATACATACATACTGATCCGTTATTAAATCTAATAAAACATTCTGATTCAAAGTAAATAAATTACCTTCATAAGAGTCTTTTTAGCTTCTTCATTTGGTATCCACGCATCTCGCCTTCTGTCAGCCTCTTTATCAACTGGTTGGTTCTAATAACAAAAGAAACAGTAAAAATTTATTTTAAATACTTTTGATTTGGTCCATAACATGTTCCATAAATTCAGAGAACAACCTTGTTTAAATGAATTAATGCACCCCTGGCAAAAAATAACATTGCGAGGTATCTCGTAACAAAAGAGATCAGCACATATTACACTTGGTTTTAGAAAGGTAAACATTTGCTAAAAACACATAATAACATGTTTACGTAGAAAATGTAGAACCATGTTAACATGTCATTATACGATATAGCCATGTAGGACATGTTATTATAACATATAACAATCACACAAACCAGTAAAGATTTTTTTTTGTGTGATGGAAGTCTTATTAGAAATAAATAAATAATAAATTGTTATCTTAATCACACCAATTATCAAGCCCCAAAATAAGTAAAGCTTGTACTATGGAGACTAGATAATGGATTAACATACTTAAATACTTTTATAAACAAACCATGACTTAGGTACAAATTTTAATGCTAGTGCTCATCACACAAACATCTGCCTCTTGTGGGATTCGAACCCGCTACTGCTGGCATTGTAGTCCATAGCGCGAGCCACTACACCAGACGGTAATCTCACTCTACACAGGATTTAAATAAGGCTACTAACTACGAAAAATAATAAGAAGCACTTACTTTTATGCTCAATCCATCCAAGGCATCAGTCAGAATGTTAGGATTTGTCATGCCACTTTTTGGTGGCCCTAACGTCGGTTCAGGGCCTATAGTGTCAAAGAAAGTCGAAGGATCAGGTAAGTTCTTTGTTGGAATAGCCGTAGAACCGCTAACAGTCGGCAGGGCATTAGAAAAAGTGACTTCTTGGGCACTACTTAGTTGCGAAAACGACGTCGTCATACTTTGCGGAAAAAGGTTAGCTGCTGATGCTTGACTGCCTAAAATAAACATAACAATTGTAGTAACCCTATGTAAGGACTTCTAACGTTAATAAACAAATAAAAAGTAGTGAAATAACTAGAAAGTTACCTCCGCTGTCGCCTAAGTAAACACTTTGTATCATATCACTAGGAGACGTTCCAATTTCATCAAAAAATTGTGAAGCAGGCGGCACTTCTGTTTCACCGAAATACTGACTCAGAGATGGTTTGTTATCCATGCTGGAGTTGTAAAACTGATTATTTATTTATTTATACTGGCAGCCTGCCCTTATCACAATTTGACAGTTTTGACTGACAGAAAATTAATGTTGCTAGTGGATTAGCTTAGCTTGGCGGTTGGTCGTAAACCTTATAAATTGGTTGACAATAAACCGTTTTAAGCCAAAATCTGTAGTTTAAAACCCACGACCACGTGGTCAGCAATAAATGAACTAATACTTTTAAAATAAAGATAAAGAGGTAAATTTAAATCATTTTCCATTTTATTTATCATACTTTTACTACTTTTTAAGAATCAAATAGACTAAAAACAATATTGATATGCGTACTTATTAAAAATATGTTATCAATTTTGATAGTATATTGTTTTTTTATTTCGCGCTCATTTTGCTGTACTAAAATAACCTATGAAATTATTGTGCCATACGAAATGACGTTGCATTTTTTAAGTAAAACATCATTTTTCAATTAGACTTATGAAAAACTGTTTAAAAGATCTAAATAAATAAAACTTTTTATTTTGTTAGATTAAAGAACAATTTTCATTATATTTTTATTTACATGACCACGAAATATCCTAATTAAGGAAGTAGGTGTAATCAGATCACTTTGTTTAAAGCCTTAGAGTGCATTCTAATAGAAAAATCTATTTAAGTCAATATTAAAACACTAAATGTGGTTTAAAACGTTTTAAAATAAAAAAAACGGTTTGAAATAAAATGGGTCAAAACGTTTAAAACATCTTTTGCATCTATGATCATGATTTAAGTTAGGTTCCATCCAGCCTTTTCTTGGACATACTCTCTCTAATCTGTGTTTCTACCACCCACTGATTAAGTGATTACTAAGCTACGTTAGTTCCTTTCCTTCCCAGGACCTCACCCACCACCTCACTTAAGCTGGGCTGGGGTCCAGACTTCTAGTACTTTACGCGGTCTATCAATAATATCTTTTGTTAATCTTTGATTTTATATTTTTGCGGGTGCGGGTTACGACTATGCGAGAAACGGGCAATAGGCTATTTTCCTTGTTCTATTTATAAAATTTGATCGAAAGAAAAAAATACTAGCGCGGCACCGCCCACCACACACAGTGACTGACCAGTCTGACCACACCACACCACATGCACTTGCTGTTGTTTTGTTACCCCATTAAATGACAATTGTTTATATAACTAGTAGAAACTAGTAGTAAAAAACATCATTACGCAATAACACTGGATTTGAACTGTCATTCGGTTCGTTGTCAAATGATCTGTCATTGAGCAGGCTGCTGATCAACAACACCTACAATTTCGTAAAAATTCTAAAGAGAATTTTCTTATCAGCGACTTTCCCTCACCGCTAACGTAAACTCAGGTGCGTTGCTCAACTGCGCTACTGTAATTCAACGCCGCATTTGCACAAATGGCGCATATGAACCACCCTTTTCTGTACACTTGGTCCAGTGTTAGTTGATTAATAATACCTACATAACATGCCGGAACTGTGTTCTACTGTGTCATATTTGTTGTTTATGTGCAGGCACAAATGACGAACCAGGCTTCCCCTGTGGAGGAGCAGGAGAAGCTTCTAGAGGAGGCTTTAAATGTTGTCAAAGTTCAGGTATGTTTTCTTAGTACCCACCTTGATTTGAATATGTACCTATTCATATATCTATAGCAGGCAGTTGTAATGTATTATGGGCTAACCTATCACATTATAAATATTGTAGGGCAAAATAAAAGTTCTTAACTATTCTTAAATAGCCACTATTCTTTATTGCAGTGACATATACTTACTGAAAAATTCAGGTTGGATTTAGAAATAAGTCCCCTTAATTTGAAGATAGGTACTGGATGTGTTGGGGGCTCAAAGATCTCGTTACTAACCCTCTAAAATAGTTTTAAATATGTGCTGGAGTTGCGTCTTACTATTTTAAAGTAATTATTTAAAAAAAAAAAACAATGCTATAAAAATGTTTACGAACATAATTTTGAAACTTTTGCCTTGTTTTCAATGTTTAAAAGCAAGATGTCTAAAAACATAAAATGATATCAGTTTTCTAACAAATAAACATAATTATTTAAAATATTGTTTGTTAAAAATTAAAATAAATATACCTCCATAACTATACTTTTACTTTGAGGGTAAGAGGGCAAGCCCCCCTCCGTACGTCAACCGTAATCCCATAAATTCTTAGGCTTTTCTTTTCTCTTTTTTAAAATTTAAAATAACAATTGGGCGGAATTGGTGGGAGGTGACTTCCTCTGCGTATTATTCTACTATTGGTTTCTGATGATTTATATGGTGAAATTTTAATTAATTAATTTATGTAACAAAGAAAATTCTGAGATTAAAATTATGACTATCACACATTGGATTACATTAATATAAATAGGCAATTTTTTTTATGCATCTTTAAAAAATTCATTTAAATTGTAAGTAGTTTTATGTGTGTATTCTTTGCAGGCGTTTCAAATGAAGAGATGTCTGGATAAGTCGAAGCTGATGGATGCGTTGAAGCATGCATCTACCATGCTAGGGGAGCTGCGCACGTCCCTGCTCTCACCTAAAAGCTACTATGAACTTTGTATCCTTTTTTTACAGGTGTATTTTTTAATCAGTTAAAGTTGTATACAGGTAACATTGCAAGATAATGCCAAAACCTGAATGTGAAACTAAGTTTCACATACTTTGAATATCATATGGGTGGGTTGTGTTACAACTGACATACTTAATCAACCTAAGCAATTTCTCTATTTGGTTGACTGATAATGAGGGCGTATTCCGAGTTTTCCTCGATAGTTTAACGATTGAACCGATCAAAAAGTAAAAGCAAGTTTGTATGTAGCTTAGGGTGGCGCCTCGGCCTGCGACACTTTAAGTTTTTTAACACAGATTTTAAAGGTAAATGTATTTCTACAAAATATCCGCATTTACTTTTTGAATAATTATACGATTCGGTTACTTATACATTTTATTCTAGGCCCCTGATCACTTCTGGAGCTAAACTTATTACAAATAAAATGTAACTAAACAAAGTTTTTCTTGTTTTCTGGGCTTTTCCATTGACTAATAATAAACATAATTAATTATTAAAGGCTACTGGCAAAATGATGTAGTAAAACCTTGTTTATTCTTTTGCGGATTAAATGTGTTACGCTAGGATGACGTTTTGGAACTTTTGCCTTGTAACAACGAAAGACTTTAAGAGTGACAAAGAGCCTTATTACTCGTGATCGGAGTAGGTAGATTGATTTGGGGTCAATGACCTCAAACATTGATGTTAATATGGACATGCCTCCGGGATTTCTTGGTATCAGTTTTTGAAAAAAAGGCATATCCATATTCTGCTACCACTACCAAAGTACATCAAATCAATCTACCTATTCCGATCACTGCTTATTAACACTATTTTAAGCATTTTATTGTAACTAACAAGACTGGACTGTAATTGTCTGAATAAATAAATTTTATATTATTACACTAGCCAATTCAAACCAAATCAAGGGCGCAGCGAATACGTCGCGAATATCGCAGTGTCAGCCTATTGCAGTCTACTGCTGGACGAAAGCGCCGTGTGGATTCTTCTAAAATCTTCCGCGCACTCGCGTGTTTACTTCGGATTTGGATTCGCTCGAAAATCGCCATTGTGAAAACGTTTTAAGACATCTCTTGACTGTTGAATTCTGTGGTGAAGAGAAGTACACGAGGCCGCTCGTGATATGACGGATCCACCACCCCTTCTCCTCTCTTATTGAATTGACGACCTGTCTAGCTGAGAGGCAAGCATACCAGACTTGGTGTCGCTATCTCTAAGGTCCCTGGTTCCTTTTCCGGTCGGTCAATGTAGAAAAACAACTTTTCTATATCGTCTCGGGTTTGGGTGATGAGGCATTGTCGTTGTTTCTGATTTCTGTAACAAGTGCTTAAGCTACTTATCATAGGATCAGAGCAATGTATGTGATATTCGTCTAATAAACCTCCTCCTCCACATTTCCTCCACTTTTTTTCTCTACTACCAGGAGATTCTACTAACAATTTATTCAGTCTATTGTTGAACTACTCATGATTAAGTTTAAATCGCATGTTAAGTTATTTTAATGAAAACGGGTTATTATACTGTTAATGACTATTTAAATGACAAAAATGTCTGGAATCGAATAATACCCTGCCGCACAGGTTCATATTCCCTTTGCGGCAGGGTACTACCCTGCCGGTAGTATATTTCTTGTAAACAAACTATTTAAGACAGTGAAAGAGTATCTTGCGCTGCTTCTTCTCGGCACTAGCCCATAAAATTGTCCCGAAGCATTGGTAGGCTAAAAAAAATGGGACGTGTGCTTAATTTAGGTCTATTTACAGAAATAAATTGATTTTATTGATTTATTCGTAAAAGACAGAAGCTTAATTTGTCTGTAATTTTTACAAAACAAACCTTAACATCGCAGCAGACATGGCAATAACAGACGAGCTCCGCCACCTAGAGCTGTACCTTCTAGAAGAGTTCCAGAAAGGCCGCAAGGTCGCTGACCTCTATGAGCTGGTGCAGTACGCTGGCAACATCGTTCCCAGGCTGTACCTGCTCATCACTGTCGGCCTTGTGTATATCAAGACTAATACTAACTTGAGAAGGGATCTGTTGAAGGTAATTTTGTTTGAAATGATTATTTAGATTAACCTAGTTTAATTTTATGTCAGCTAGGCGATTACGGATACAAATCCAATCAGGGAATATGATTGTGTGATGAGTAAAGAGCGGGTGTGAAGTAGCTATCGTTGTATTCATATGGACATGACCACTTTTTTTGTTACAAGAATGACAAATGGCACTGGTCATATCCATATTAAAATCGTAATATCTACCTAATATCAGCACTCTAAATGAGCACTAGCACTTTTTACTTAAGTCATATCTATCCGTTATCTTGTGCCATAGTGTAAATCTTGCTTAGCTATGGTTTTGGCTGGATGAACGTTATGTCTTGTAGAAGGATTTATAGGTTTAAAGAAATTTTATTTCCCATAAGAACTTACAAGTTCACTTAAAATAAGATTTACATAAGTAACTTATTTCTAATATTAAAATGCCTCTAAGGCGCTTCACTTTACTTAATTATAATGTAGTACATATATATTCCTTAAGTTTAGACTTGAACAAGTTAATGTTATTACATTCCTTTACGTTATTTGGTAACTTATTGTACAGCTGTGTCCCTTGAGACAATATCGTTTTCCTTCCGTAGTTAGTGCGCGGATTAGTAAGCATTAGTTGGTCATTGTTCCTTCATCACTTCAGCCATAAGACGTCCACTGCTGAACAATGGCCTCCCCCAATGATTTATCATCGGGGGGATTGCCAATACTCGCCACGCTTGGCAGACGGGTTGGCGAGCGCAGTTTTTTATAAGATTTCGCACGAAGACGCTGCTGCCCGTCTCGTGCTACAGGAATTAGTCGCCTCTTACGACACGCCTCCTGTTGGCGGTGGGGAAGTGTATTCTTTACGGCCGTCCCCACACGGCACATTGTTCCTTAGGTTGTATGTGTTTATCTTTTTATGAAGCTATATATTTGAATTAATAGAATTTGTGGTAATATTTTTAATGAGAATACAGGTATAAAATTTATTTTTGTTTATTTATAATTGCGCTTATCTCCTTTAGGATTTAGTGGAGATGTGTCGCGGAGTGCAGCACCCGTTGCGCGGTCTCTTCCTGAGGAACTACCTGTTGCAGTGCACAAGGAATGTCCTCCCTGACACTGCCGAGGCTCAGAACGAGAATGAAGGGACTGTGAGTTTGTTTTGTTACGATCCTCTTTCTATAATAAAATACAATATAAATAGCGTAGTGCTAGAATTAGCACACTATGCTCGGGAATTTATTATTATTTTCATGTGGATCAATGTAGAAAATAAACTTGTGTATTGTCTCTGGTCTGGGTGTTGTGGTACCGTCGTTGTTCCTGATTCCTGTAACAAGTGCTTTAGCTACTTATCATAGGATCAGAGCAATGTATGTGGTGGTGTCCAATATTATTTTATTGTTTTTATGTTCTGTAGGCAAGGGATGCAATTGACTTTGTACTCATGAACTTCGCTGAAATGAACAAGCTTTGGGTCCGGATGCAGCATCAGGGGCATTCTAGGTAAGATTTTTTTTTTCGAGATAATGAATATCATATACGAGTGTAACATATGGAAAAAGACATACATTTTTCATGTACCTACACATATTTGACTGGATACGTGACTGTTTTCTGAAATAAAATTATTAATGTTGGTAATATCTCAAATAAAGCGTCAACAATTTTATTTCAATTTTAAAACCTATAAGAACAATTAAAAATAGTATTTCAATCTTTACGTTATTAAAAGCCTGCGAAAACAACGTCGATGTCATGATGTGATGTTACGTGACGTCACAAGCCTTTAGTGTCTAAAGTACTAGAACCGGCATGTTAAAAAATCTTCGTCGACGGTCACAGTTCTCATACGTTGTGCGTGCGTAGTCCAACATCTCGCATTGGGATGTCAGTTTTAGTACAAAGGTACTCAGTGGTGACAAACCTGTTATTGTGGCCCGCGTTTTTGTCTATTTTAAAATACCTAAAAAAATATAATTTGGAAATGTATTTTTATAGTCATCATGTACTATTTTTAATCAATACTTATCTATGTTTCGGTTTAATATGATGCATACTATCAAACTAAATGATTAGTTAGGTAAATGAACTAGTTAAGGAAAAAATCCTATTGGTGTGATTTAAAAAATAAAATAAAAAGCATTGTTAAAGTCCAACCTTTTCATCATGATTGTCCCTTCGCGTGCCACTTAAAATTTTCCTCATTGTTTTCCGTTCCGTTTTTTTCCGGTCTACCGTGGGTCAGTGGAACGCGAAGGCTTAACAACTTTTATCATTTTGTTTTAGGGACAAAGAACGTCGCGAACGCGAAAGGTCTGAGCTCCGTATCCTAGTGGGCACTAACTTAGTGCGTCTCTCCCAACTAGAGTCAGTGACAGTAGACGACTACAGGCGTTTAGTGCTGCCCGGGATACTAGAGCAAGTCGTCAGCTGTAGGGACGCTATAGCGCAGGAGTATCTCATGGAGTGCATCATACAAGTGAGTATATCCTAATGGGCACAAACTTAGTGCGTCTCTCTCAGCTGGAGTCGGTGACAGTAGACAACTACAGGCGTTTAGTGCTGCTCGGGATACTATAAGCAAGTTCATAGTTAGAGGGACGCTATAGCGCAGGAGTATCTCAGAGTGCATCAGACAAGTGAGTATATCCTAGTCGGCGCTAACTTAGTGCGTCTCTCCCAACTAGAGTCAGTGACAGTAGACGACTACAGGCGTTTAGTGCTGCCCGGGATATTAGAGCAAGTCTGCAGCTGTAGGGACGCTATAGCACAGGGGTATCTCATAGAGTGCATCAGACAAGTGAGTCTATCCTAATGGGCACTAACTTAGTGCATCTCTCCCAACTAGAGTCGGGGACAGTAGACGACTATAGGCGTTTAATGCGGCCCGGGATACTAGAGCAAGTCGTGAGCTGCAGCGTAGACGACCTGGTAAAGGTTGCAGGAAGCCGCTGGATGCAGGCCGCTTCCAACCGACTAATCTGGAAACAACTGGGGGTGGCCTTTGTTCAACAGTGGACGTCCTATGGCTGAAATGATGATTAAACGCGTTATGCGATTAGTACCACTATACTTTTTCACACCACTAACGACACATTTGGTTGACCTACCCACGTTATTCACCAGGTATTCCCAGACGAGTTCCACTTGGCCAACTTGCAGCCATTCCTCAAGTCATGTGCTGAGTTGCAGCCAGGAGTCAACATTAAGAACATCATCATCGCCCTGATTGAACGCCTAGCAACATACAGCCAGGTACGATACCTACACTGTACAGTCCACAATAACATGTTCTTCTGTTTTGGTTTATTGCGATCAGATTTTGTAATATGTATAATATTGATCATTTAAATATATTTTTTAGGGAAAATATTTTATTTTATATCTAACGGGAATATTTCAGAAAGTATATCATTTGGGACATTTTGTTAAAGAGCATTTGTTGTTTACATAATAATAATAATAATTCATTTATTCACTTTCATACAGTAACAGTAGTCCACACAATAAAGGTATAAAAGATGTTCGTTTTGTTACAGTATGACCTACTAAGGCGTGACCTACATTCGTGATTTTTAGAAATAATAGAATCTTAAATTTATACATTTTAAACATAAAGGTATTCGAATTCAATTTCAAATTCAAATATTTTTATTGCAGAATGTAGGTACATACAGAGATCTTAAAAACAGTTTTGGGTCAGCTACATCTTACCTTATATGTTTGTAAATATCTTCTCTGTCGATTGGCATATGTTTCATAGGTGTACATCAAAACACGATATTTTAGGTAATTGCAACTTTAATAATGCCAATTAGGTTTGATGCCTTTTATTTACACACTCAAACTCTAACCCTTAAAAATATTTACAAAATAAATCTATATATAAAAGAAAGTCGGGTTAGTTACACCATTTATAAGTTGAGAACGGCTCGGCTGATTTTTATGATCTTTGCTTTGTTGAATTTGTCTTTGCCCCGAATAGCAGAATAACTATTAAAAGATGAAAAAAAATCCCAAAAAAATATATGAAGAGGCGGTACGAAGTTCGCCGGGACAGCTAGTTATAAATAAATTAAAAATTACCTAATCTAAGCGATACACATATTTCGATATTGTATATTAAAAATACCCTATAAATAAGTACCCTTTATAATTTGTTTTTTTTTTTTTTTCGAAACAGAGAAACGAAGGCAACATCAACTTGAGCGTGGTGATGGAAGATGGCAAAGAGCAGGAGGTGCAACTCTTCGAAGTGTTCTCTGACCAAGTGGCCGCCATTACTCAAGTATGTTAACAATATATGTTCGTTTCGGCAATGATAAATGTCTATCTATCTAAGAAGACGCATGTGTAAATTAATGCAAATGTTATGTGCCGTAGTGTCTATATCTTTTAATGAAAAACACTTATACAATGTTTACTTTGTATAACGTCCATTACATACAGTAATTTTAAGGGAAACCTGTTATTAGCTTTCCTAGTTTTAAGTACTACATAGGTAATATTTGTATGTCACGCAGTTGGTTTTGTAAATAAAATAAAAATAAAATAAAATAAAATATTATTAAAAGAATAATATTTATGTAAGGACGGTGGTAGCTCAGTGGTTAAAGTCTAGCCAAACATCCGTTCTGTCTTATCTGTCTGTCTAGCTATTTGTTTTATCAGTCTGCGTTTAAAAAATAGAAATCGTCGTTATAAATTTAGTCGATTAAATTGCTGGCAGTGGCTGGATATAAAAATCGTGCTCTTTGGAGCTTTTTGGGGCTTACGTTTAGCAGTGGATTGCGATAGGCTGACGAGATAATGATGATGATGATGATTAAATTACACCGTATGCGCACTGCATAAGGTCCTTGTTAGAGCTGCGTCGGCGTACGCCTATAATCTTCTATATATATAAAAATGAATTGCTGTTCGTTTGTCTCGCTAAAACTCGAGAATGGCTGGACCGATTTGGCTAATTTTGATCTTGAAATATTTGTGGAAGTTCAGGGAAGGTTTGAAAGGTAAGAAAATATAAAAAACTGCAAGGAAAGTAGTAAAACAACTATTTTATTTTCCTATACAAACTGTTCGTACCTTTCAAATGAATTGACGGAACGAAGTTCGCTGGGTCAGCTAGTCTCTGATATAAGACGGCGCGTTTTTTGGAAATTTAAAGTTAATTACGAAGATTAAATTTAATTACGATAATGTCGTATTTTTATATTGTAGACCTTAGTTTTAAGCACTATCTTGCAAAGTAACCAAGAATTCTGGTTCACCTCTCAAAGGGATATAGCGGTCTGAAGGATGGATCTAGTATCATGGTCAACTAGTCTGTAAATCGTTGTTGGTCTCATGAGACTGCATAACAATGGAATTTCTATTGTGTCTCGTTTACGTATGCCTGATGGGTTATACATTTTCCAGAGTCGCAATGACATGCCGCCCGAAGACATGCTGAGTTTGCAGTTGGCACTACTGAAGTTGGCACAGCGCTGCCACCCTGACAAACTGAACTACGTCGACCGTGTACTCGCTCACACGGATAAGATATGCCAGGATATACATCAGCTCAGGTAACTTAACCATATTTCTTTGCTTTTTGGATATTGTAAACCATCTTGTCATATTTGTTTCAACAAAGTATTTTTATAGGTTTTAGACTCTTAAGATATGTCTGTACAAGTCTTATGTAAGTCAGTTGAGCTATTTAGATTTATAGACAGACAGGTACGTTTTAAATTCATACTAAGTATGTAAATATTGCCAATATTGGGCGAATAATAAAACTTCCTCCATTTCGAACGAATGAATGAACGAAGAATGAACGCATGCACTTCAAATAAAATGGGCACTGACAAAACAAGTAGTCATTTTTATTGACGCCAATTTGAACGAATGATTGAACAAAGAATGAACACATGCACTTCAAATAAAATGGGCACTGACAAAACAAGTTGTCATTTTTATTTTCGCCGATTTGAACGAATGATTAAACAAATAATGAACACATGCACTTCAAATAAAATGGGCACTAACAAAACAAGTAGTCATTTTTATTTTCACCAATTTGAACGAATGATTGAACAAAAAATTAACACATGTACTTCAAATAAAATGGGCACTGACAAAACAAGTAGTCATTCGGATTTTCGCTAACTTGAATGATTAAACGAAGAATGAACTCATGCAATTCAAATAAAATGGGCACTGACAAAACAAGTAATCATTTTGATTTAATTTGAACGAATGAATGAATGATGAATGAACTTATCCACTTTAAAAAATGAAGTGGGCACTGACAAAACAAGTAGTCATTTGGATTTTCGCTAAATGACAAATGAAAATTGTTTCATCTCCACAGCGGCAAAACTCACCTCGAACACAACACGGCAGTGTTCAAAGAACTAATGAAGATCCTGAAACTACCGGCTGACCACTACAAGAATATCCTGACATTAGTCCAACTGTCCACTTACTCCGCTCTGATAAGGCATCTCAACCACCCCGGCCGCACTATGATAGCTTTGCATCTAGCTAATATTGTGCTTGAATCTGACGCCAGCATCTCTACGCCAGAGGATGTGAGTACATATAGCCTTAAGCCCTTGCTACACGGACGCACTCCTCTCGATATTGCTTGACTTTACCCCTCCTCTGCTTTCCCCTTCTTCCTCCTTCTGCTTTTTTGATGTCAAACGCCCGCTGCTGTTAAAAGATCTTTCCGTCCACTTCCGTCAGCTAGCCAGACCCCGCCTCCTTCTTGAATGGAAACTATTCCGAAATTGGCCATAATCATAAGGCCGCGTACCGGTAAGCGCAGCGTAGGACGTCCACTCACAAGGTGGACGGATGGTAAAGGTCGCAGAAAGACGCTTGATGCAACCAGCCAATCTGGAAGTCAATGGGGGAGGCCTATGTTCAGCAGTGGACGTCCTATGGCTGAAATGATGACTTTACGCTTAGGATAGCAAAGCGATGTTTGATGTAAGTACCTAGCCTTATATTACTCGGGTCATTGACCTTTAGCGACGGCGATAGTCACACGTTTTTGAGGGATTATTTGCGCGCGTCGTGAACCCGAGATTTTCATTTGTTTTTTTTTATTAGTACTCGCTTTGTTTGTGTTTATTTTATCTATAAGTGCACAGACAGTCTTTTGTTTATTGACAATCGTTTCTGTAGAAAAACAAAGCCATGTTTTAGGACGTGTATAAGTGCTGACTGGACTGAATGGAGACTACCTAACTAAATAAATGAGTTTTTTTATAGAACAATAGTTTTACGTCAAAATAGACAGCAGTCGGATTTTTGCTGCAGTTGTTTGAAGCGAAAACTTTCTGACGAAAGTCGCGTAGTGACCCCGCACTTGTGTTCATTTAAATCTAGTTTGAACTCTATTTTCTTGGCAACAACGTTTAAAGTACTTGCATGCAATTATTTTTTAAATTATTTTATTTATTTAGACACAAAACAGAATATAATTACAAAAGCACAGGTATTACTAAGCAGGTATTGAAGTAACAAACTAAATTATATTCCAAAACTTGCATGCACAGAAACATTGAAATATATTTCTATAAGAACAGCTATAAAATATGACAAACCTTAAATTTGTTTCATTTAAGTGTTCTCACATGCTCGTCTCGAGTGCTATAATTATTAAAACTTTTCAGAAAAACTCATAAATAATACTTAACTAAACTTAAAACAAATCATACTAAAATAACAAGAACTGAAAAAAGGACAAAATTTACACAATAATAAAAACAGTTAATAAACAATGACACAACACGGTGTAGTTTGTGGTGTAGTTGCTAGGCAGCGGGCAGATTTCGGAGCATTTCATTGGTCGCCTACCGCAGGCACGTAGCAACGATAATGATTTAATGTGGCGTCCATAGCAACAGTCAAATGACCAATTTTGTCTGCAACAGCTGATTTTGAAACTATATTTTGTACAATTTGGAGGCAGCCGATGTCAAAAACCGCATGTTCAGTAGCCAGCTCGGGGCTGCAGGTAAAAAAGCTAACTAGGCGGCTACGCACATGATGAAAATTTATGATAATTATTTTACCGTCTGTCAAATTTAGCGTGACAGTTGAAGACGAGCTTATTTTACCGTAGTCATTAGCAAACACATTATTTAATTATTAAACGAGTACAAAAATAAACGATTTTGACATTACCATTGTAGACAAGACTAAACACGCTGGCGCCATCTGACATTAACCTGAGCATTAACAGAACATTGACATTTTGGGTCAAATGACTGTAATGATCCATCTAATCCTTGATTTGTTGCAGGTCGAAGCCGTATTGTCTATGGTCGATGTACTGGTCAAAGATCAACCGGATCAACCTTCAGAGGAACCGGACATGGAAGACTTTATGGAGGAGCAGGGACTACTCGCTAGGTGAGAAATAGAATGAATGTTATTTCAATCAATATAAAATAGTCTGTGGCGATACTGCTGTGTAGTCTCGGGTTGGCTCCAGGCTAAAGTTAAATCCTTTTTTTCTCATTAACAAACTAAAATTAACTTTTAATAATTATTAAACTAAAATTTAGTATATATATAGTTTGCAAAGTGTTTAGATCATTGACATCTGTCAAATTCCAGGCTGAATTAACTTGTGAAAACAGTAAACGAGATCAACAAAACATTGATTATTATTGATTAACAGACCATTTTTTATTTGACAACCTGCTACCTATGGATATAAGGTATATTAACTTTCTTTGAAATTGCTAGTATGTATATTCTTTCTTGATGTCTTTGTAAACTGATTTTAAATTGGATAATTTTGGGGCACGAACGTCCGTTTTCCACTACCAACAGTTTTTCAGCAAACGATCTCGTTGAGAAATGTTTTTCTAAAAGTTCTTTACTAAAGAATTCGTTGCACTACTCATCTTGTCATTAAATGTCACTGAAGTCGAGAAAGTTCACCAAACGATATAATATAATCCAAAATTTCTTATAGGCGGCTTTCAAAGCGCTAACCAAATATCCTATCCTAATATTCCTACTAATATTATCAATGCAAAAGTTTGTGAGTATGGATGTATGGATCTTTGTTACTCCTTTACGCAAAAACTACTGAATAGATTTTGATGAAATTTGGCATACTGATAGACCATAGCCTGGATTAACACATAGGACACTCTTTATTCGGGTAAGAACAACGCAGATGAAGTCGCGGGCAAAAGCTAGTCTGCCTATAAACAATGAGCGGGAGGTGGGTGACGACTGCCTTATTAGTGTATCTGCCTTCAATGGTATATTTGTTGGTTTAGCGCGTTAACTTGAAGGGCCGATTTTTCGATCGCTAGATAATTTTTATTCAAGGAATAATAATTACGTTTTGACACATTTTCTATACGAAAACTGTCAATATGTCAAACTTATTCTTCATATAGAAATTATCTGGCTATTGAAAAATCGGCCTAATCAGATCATCATCATCATGTCAGCTTATTGCAGTGCAATGCTGGACGTGAGCCTCCCCCAAAGAGCGCTACGATCTTCCCCTTTTTTTCATCGGTCAAAATACATATTAAATGAAAAAGCTCCTTGTGATCATCATGTCAGCCTATTGCAGTCCACTGCTGGACGTAAGCCTCCCCTAAAGAGCGCCAAAGAACACGGTCTCCCCCTTTTGTCATACAGCCACTGCCAGCCATATTCCTAAGGTCTTCTATCGAGCTGTGGGGCGTTCTACCCTACGTTTGCCAAGGCGCGTTCTTCACACTTTCGGATAAAGTTATTTAATTATTTTGTTCATGTTTGGTTTGGCGGCGCCAATCTCGCCAACTTATAGAAATCGCCACTGAAAATAGTTATAATTTTAAGTTAATCCTATTAGTGTAGATGTGCGGTATGGTTTATTGCAAACGAGTAAAAGATCTCATGAGAGATTAAGGTTCTTAATAGTAGAAAGGGTATACCTTTTCAAGATAAGAAGAAACTTATGACACATCACGTGACTTCCCTTTTGACATAAATAGTGATGTGCTCTAACGAAATCCAACCGATTCTTTTTGAAAATAGAGATAGTTTATAAAGAAAGTGTAATCGATTTTTATTCAAATGAACTTATTTAAAATAAGAGATATACTGCAATTTTCTTCTGCCAGAGTGCCGTATACAGATTTTTGACAAGTCTTTTTTCCTTTTTTTGGCATTTTACCAAATAAAAGCAAAACAATAACGAAAACTTTACAAAAACAGTAACAAAAGCCAAAATAGGAACTATGCGAAAAATAACGATAACACAAATCGCATACAAGCAGACGCTCTCGTACTACTGACGTCAACGCATAGGTTTTCACAAGACGACCGAACCGATTCATCGATTTAGTTCCGATTATGTATTGTCAATCCTTATAAGTAAACGTTCCGTTTTACGCATTAAGTATTTGAAGAAAAACCTATTAATTTATTTGTTAAATCATTAAGATATATTATTGGTTTGCAATTTTTGTTTAGATTTTTAGAGGCAAAGATTATTGTGTTTTTGCAATAATATAAATTAAAAATTAAAATATGTTTTATAAAATATTATCGTAAATAGTATGGGTGAAACGGAAAATGCCAAGTTTCATAAGTATCTTCTTATCTTGAAAGGACTATAGTTTATCTATCAATGTTACTCTCTGATTATTTCTAACGACCTCCGTAGTCGAGAGCCTAGCACACCGGACTTGGTGTCGCTATCTCTGAGGTTCCGGGTTCGATTCCCGGTCGGGTCAATGTAGAAAAATAACTTTTCTATATTGCCTCGGGTCTGGGTTTTGTGGTACCGTCGTTATTTCTGATTTCTGTAACACAAGTGCTTTGGCTACGTATGTGATGTTGTCAAATATTTATTTATTTATATTCTCTTTCAGACTAATCCACCACTTCAAGTCGGAGTCAGCAGACCAGCAATACCTGATCCTAAGCGCGGCCCGCAAGGCGTTACAGAGCGGCGGCGCTAGGCGCATACAGCACACCTTCCCGCCCATAGTATTCCACGCCTACCGACTTGCTTTCACCTACAAAGACTTGAAAGATCAGGTAAGAATTACAACTGGTCTTAACACAACCTAGCAAATAATAGAAGGCTGTTCGAGACCTGAAATCAATCATCTATCAATCATGTTAATAAATGTATTTGGGAATGTTTACTAGATCTAGACGCCTTAGTACAAGGTATTTAAGCTAAGCTTAAAAAGTGATTTTCATCAATACAGTGTGAGTCTTCATAAAGTGCACATATTGAAATATGGCATTCTATGCTTAATTTTATCGACGGAAAACATATTTAAAAAATCTAAAAAAAATCGCAATTTTTTGTCAATTTTTTAATTTATTTTTTTACACAAGATTCTTTTGTCCTTTGACCGACCGGAATACCCCGCACCCCAACCCGAGCGTATTTACATCTAAATTCCCAAAAAAGGGTCTCTACCTGCTAATTAATAGGGCATGGCAACGCACTAAACCCTTTTTTAACAATTCATTTGACGCGTGTTTATTAACTTAAAAATAAGTTATTTTTACTTCTCGATAGCTAATACGAAGTAGAATAATTTAAAATTATAAAACATGCAGGTAAAGCATAGATTTTAATAAGAAATTTAGCAATTACTGAAAAGAATGATTAAAAAAAAGCAAATTTTTGCTCAAAAACCCATTTTATTTCTGTATTGTGGGCAGTTTTTTCACGGATTTCAATTTTATGAGGACGCCTGATCATCTCCGATCATTTTTAAGTTTAATTAATTGTTACAAATTAATTAATTTGAAAGAAACAAGGTTTTATTTACACGAAGGTCACAGTAGGGAACAAAAACTCTAAAAAATCCATAAAAAAATAGCGAATTTTTTTAGATTTTTTTAATATGTTTTCCGTCGATAAAATTAAGCATAGAATGCCATATTTCAATATGTGCACTTAATGAAGACTCACACTGTATATTCCTCGAAATAAAAATAAACTTGCCGTTCCGATCTTCAGACTACACAAAGGTAATTCATTCTTGGGGAAAAGTATTAAATTTTTCAATAAAGTTCCTCAGACAGTTGAACTAACTGTACAAGAGTTCAAAATTCAGATTTAAAAAATCCCTGCCGAGCTACCTGCTGAGCTCGCACTTACTATGTCTTGTATGTCCTTACTGTATTTCTTGTAAAAAAGGCTGACAAAGAGACTGAGTTTGATGCGCCGTTTCTTCTCACACCAGCCAATATGTAGTCCCGAAGCGGTGGTATGGCTAAGCTATTTTAAGACTTAGTGCCCGGAAGAGGGCCTATATACTAAATAAATAAGTATTATAAATTGTTAAAGGGATTTAAAACATAGATATTGTCAATTAATTAAAAATTATGAATATAATATTGTCATAAATAAGGTGTTATTTAAAAAAAGTTACTCGTAATTATTCTGAGATTATGTAAACATTCCAATGAGTGTTTGTTTCAGGACGAAATGTGGGAGAAGAAATGTCAGAAGATATTCCAATTCTGCCATCAGACAATCACAATGCTGGCGAAAGCAGAACTTGCTGAGTTGCCTTTGAGGTAATTACATATGTCATCCGACTTCGCTTAAACTAAAAGAAAGGGTTATGGTTTTAGCAGTCGACGTATGTTTGTATTTACGTATGATCTATCGTTGCGCAATAATTACTTATCTAATTTTGTTGGGTGAAGCGTCAAATATATAGGCTACATTTTCCAACTGGAAAAAATTAGGAGGCGATTCAGCGATAATTCTATACCACGGAAACCCTGATTTCAACAATTAATTTCAAAGTTAATTTCATTAATTTGTCGGTAAGGTGACACTTTAGATGTGGACCCATTGTAATTTGGTAAAGATCTGATGATAGAATTCATGAGAATTCGACGGTAGTTCTTATTTGTGAATTATTCCTGATAAAAAACACACTTAGCCCAGTAAACAGGCTTAGCCCAGTGTTGGAACTAGAACTGGAAACTGAAACTACATTTTATTGAAATAAACTTATTCTAACTTCGTTCAAAATTAAACTATTCCCCCAGGCTGTATCTGCAAGGCGCCCTAGCCATCAGCGAGATCGGGTTCGCGAACCACGAGACAATCGCTTACGAGTACCTCTCGCAGGCCTTCTCGCTCTACGAGGACGAGATCTCCGACAGCAAGGCGCAGCTGGCCGCCATCACGCTCATCATCGCGACCTTCGAGCAGATCAACTGCTTCGGTGAGTGCCCCCCCCTACGTATTAGGTTGAGACTGCATCGAGGGGGAGCTGTGCTGGTCTGTTCTATCCGCTAGCAAACGGACGAGATCTCCGACAGCAAGGCGCAGCTGGCCGCCATCACGCTCATCATCGCGACCTTCGAGCAGATCAACTGCTTCGGTGAGTGCCCCCCCCTACGTATTAGGTTGAGACTGCATCGAGGGGGAGCTGTGCTGGTCTGTTCTATCCGCTAGCAAACGGACGAGATCTCCGACAGCAAGGCGCAGCTGGCCGCCATCACGCTCATCATCGCGACCTTCGAGTAGATCATCTGCTTCGGTGAGTGAAGGCATTAGGCTGAGACTGCATCGAGGTGGAGCTGAGCTGATAGATAGATACTCTTTAGGGGGGGGGGGGGGTGAGCTGGTCTCCTATCCGCTAGCAAACGGACGAGATCTCCGATAGCCAGCTAGCCCCATCACGCTCATCATCGCGACCTTCGAGCAGATCTACTGCTTTGGTGAGTGTTCCCCCCCCACCCCCCAGGCATTAGGCTGAGACTACATCGAGGTGGAGCTGAGCTGATCGATAGATAGATAGATACTTTTTAGAGGGGAAATATTCTTCAGACAAAAACCATTTTACTTTAAGGAGTTATTGGTGAAATTTTCCCTACCTATAAACAAACAGACGTATATATTTGTCAATGATTCCGTAGGGGCCGAGAACGCGGAGCCAATGAGGACGCAGTGCGCGCTGGCGGCCAGCAAGCTGCTGAAGAAGCCGGACCAGAGCCGCGCCGTGGCGCTGTGCGCACACCTCTTCTGGAAGGGGGCCAAGGACGGGAACCAGGTAATTACCGCTGTACAATTAAACTATTGCGTACCTTAGTTAGTCATTTTTACAACATTACATATATTGTTCTGATCCTAAGGTAATTACATTGACGACATCATATATTATATTGCATTGACCCGACTTAGAATCGGTGTCGAGTGACAATTAGTCTTTAAATAATAGCGTACTCAACAAACTATTGCTATAATTTTGTGAGTTTATGGGAACTATTTATTTTCCTTGGGCACTATTTAGGTAACAATTATTGGCATTCTTATACCGTTTCGTTCTGGTGAGTATGCTAGTCGAAGAGACACGAGAATTAAACTCGGCACTCGCCGTTATGGAGGTCGTTTGCTTATGTGTTAACTAGTTACCTAGTCGTCATAGTACAAGCCATGCTAAAAGAATTTCATGTTGTTTTCTTTAAATAATGTATTTGCCCCAGCGACCTCTAAACGACGCGTCGCAAACGTTGGACTACATCTTTAGGAGATTGAATGTAGCCAAACTATGCTAACAAATGAAGCTTTTGTGTAAAATCTATAAATAAATAAATATATAAATATTGGACAACATCACATACATTGCTCTGATCCTATGATAAGTAGCTGAAGCACTTGTGTTACAGAAATCAGAAACAACGACGGTACCACAACACCCAGACCCGAGACAATATAGAAAAGTTATTTTTCTACATTGACCGGGAATCGAACCCGGGACCTCAGAGATAGCGACACCAAGTTCAGTATGCTCGCCTCACGGCTACGGAGGTCGTCATATCATTTTAAAAAGACATGGCAGTTATAATTGATCGTATTTCTGACTTGCTATGAATGCTCATTTCTAAAACACGATTCCACAAACTTCACTCGATTGAAAACATAAATAAATTTGCCTCAGAAAATACCAAAATTCAAATTTTTCTTACTTGTACTTATAGTAGTGTTAAAGATCTTAGGCAAAATTATGGTTTTTATATTACTAGAGCAATAGGCTACTTTTGATTTTCAATAAAGTGGTTATTTTTATTAAAATTGTGTATTTTGTGGTTTGACATCCCTTTCATTCCAAGCAGCACCTTCTCTGTCACTCCTACGTGATAGAGAAGAGAAGGTTGAATTTGCGACAGTGATCGCTGAGGCGCGGCTTGACGGACCTGTGTCGGTCGATTCGCTCATTGGCTCTAGTCAGCGCCTTAAACAATGTATTTGCCCCAGTGGCCTCTAAACAACGCGTCGTGAACGCTGCACTGCCTCTTTAAGAGGTTGAATGTAGCCAAACTGTGCCAACAAAAGTAGGTTTTCTCTAAAATCTATATCTCATATCATTTTAAAAAGACAGGCAGTTATAATTGATCGTATTTCTGACCTAATGCTCATTTCTAGAACACGATTGCACAAACTTCACTAGACGCGTCGCGAGCGTTGGACTGCATCTAGGTTGATTCGCTCAATGGCTCTAGTCAGCGCCTTAAACAATGTATTCGCCCCAGTGGCCTCTAAACGACGCGTCGCGAGCGTTGGACTTCATCTTTAGGAGATCGATTCGTTCAATGGCTCTAGTCAGCGCCTTAAACAATGTATTCGCCCCAGTGGCCTCTAAACGAGGCGTCGCGAGCGTTGGACTTCATCTTTAGGAGATCGATTCGCTCAATGGCTCTAGTCAGCGCCTTAAACAATGTATTCGCCCAAGTGGCCTCTAAACGAGGCGTCGCGAGCGTTGGACTGCACCTAGGAGGTCGATCCGCTCATTGGCTCTAGCCAGCGCCTCAACCGATGCGTTCGCCGCAGTGGGCGCTGAACGAGGCGTCGCGGGCGCTGGACTGCCTCAAGAAGGCGGCGCGCGTGGCGCAGCAGTGCATGGACGGCGGCGTGCAGGCGCAGCTGCTGGCCGAGCTGCTGGGCCGCTACGCGCTGCTGCGGGAGCGCGGCAACGCCAGCCTCACCACCGGCCTCATCGATGCGGTCAGTTGGTTAGGTTTGTGCCGAGGATCGAAACCGGTTAATATTTATTTTAGAATGTATAGGACTCATCTCTAATATTTGATAGGAGTTGTAAAGATTTGACCTTGAAACTAAATTTGCCATAGGTTTTGAGTCCTCTATTATTCCGGTTAAGGTTCCATAGTAAAATAACCGGTTTCCGATCCCTGGTTTATACACGGTTACGTTGCAACGATGCGGTCAGTTTATTGTATTGTTTATACAGTGTGTAACAAAAAGGTGATATAAAACTTTGAGGGGTTATTCTACGGCTAAATTACATCAATTCTTTCTATGGGACCAACATCGAAATCGCAAAAAAAAAAAAACATTTTCCCATACTAAAACGCGACCAGCTGGCATCAGTTTGTATGGAAACGTCAATTTTTTTTTGAGATTTTGATGTTGGTCCCATAGAAAAAGTTGATGTAATTTAGCCGTAGAATAACCCCTTAAAGTTTAATTTCACCTTTTCGTTACACACTATACGGTTGCATTGCAAGGTAGTGACAAATTTTGAAAATAAGATCTAGATAATAATATGAGTGTCTTCATTTTTTTTTAACTATGCTTTATTTTTATAACTTACTAGCTGTCTCGGCGAACTTCGTAACGCCCCTTTTTATGTACATTTTTTGATGTTTTAATAGTTATTCTGCTATTCGGGACGGAAACAAATCCAAAAATCTTAATCATAAAAATCAACCCAGCCGTTCTTGACTTATAAATGGTGTAACTAATCCGGCTTTGTTTTATAAATATAGATATGAAAAGAAAAACAAATTGTTTATGTTATTTACGTACATCGATTTAGTTACTGATTCTGAGTGGTCCCTGAAAAATTGGCATTACCTTGAAACGTAACCTTGTATATGTTACGCCCGAAGACCGAAAATGCTCATTCAGCGAAAATTCTGCTCACTGTAAAACATCCACATCGCAAAATTCGTTTTATGGGTATTTTTATGATTGCCACAACGCTTAGTAAGCGTCCTCATAAGGGCTATATCACAAATTTTGCGATGTGGATGTTTTTTAGTGAACACAACGCGTTGTCAGCTGTTATTTCATTCAATGTTCGGTCTTTGAGCGTAACTTATACATTTATTCACTGTATAATAATAGTTAAATATGTCTATACAATGTGTATCTTCGATACTTGATCAAACGAAATGTGCGGATACTATACCCAAAATTATCGACTGAAAAATAATTTAAAAAAACATTGTCAGCCATCTTTAAAACCGAGCACGTTTAATTTTTTGACGTGATAACGTCTTTAAAATCGTTTTAGTCGGGTGACATGTTCAGAAACTTGTGTCACACCAAAACCTCACGAGCGCGATCGCAGGTATAACGAGAGAGAGACGGACCGATCTCCCGTCTCATCTCGAGCGCTGCCAGTCATTCCGTGAAACTTGTCACGCGGAATCCTCACGAGCGGAGGCTGGCATAGCGTTCGAGTGAGTGGACCGATCTTCCGTCTCTCTCACTCTAGCGGCATACAAACGAATGGAGATTTTCTCGTGCGGTTACGTTATCACGTAAACATCTCGATCGTAAACCTACTTTACAAACAACCAATTTTTTTTAAATTAAAATTTCTTTTTATGTTTTTTTCGTTTCTTTTTATTGAACCGGTGTATTTTTTTCAAAGTAGTCTCATTTGAAAGCTAAACAGTTTATCTAGCTAATAAGATAAAAAAAACAGCCATACCTAACAAAAAAATTAAAAACTTCTGAAATTTGAGTAAAAATGTTGCTTTTTCATTTTTGATCTGTACCGTTTCAATAAAAAGAAACGACGAAAAAATGAAAAGAAAAATTTTAATTTAAAAAAAAAACTGCTCGGTTTTGAAGATGGCTGACAAAACTTTTTTTTTTTTTTTTTGTCGATTAGTTTGGGTCTAGTATCCGCACATTTCGTTTGATCGTTTCGAAAATACACATTGTATACGTCCCACTGGTCTCACCTTAACTATGAGGTTTAGGCCATATTCCACCAAGCGGGCCCAATGCGGATTGATGAAGAAGTGTAAGGCCAGTGAACCTTACTGTCAGATGTTATTAAACCGCCCTAAGGCCTAAGGTGATATTAGCTGGGGCCAACTTATAACTTGCCTTCCGAATCACGGAGATGCTTGTAATGTCGCTAAATATAGTCCAATCATATTGGTAAATATGGTCACCTATCCAACCACAACCGCGGCGTAGGTGACTTAACTTTAATAATAGGCTATTTTGACTGTTTTCTGAAATAGAGTTATTATTGTTAGTAAAATTCAAATAAAACGTCAGCAATTTTATTTAATTTTTTAAACCTTTGAGAATAGTAAAAAATTGAATTTTATTTTTTGTAGCCTGTGAAAACGTCGTCGGCCATGATATACTTGTTCGTGACGACACGAACCTTTAAATATCCATTGAGTTATAAAATACTAGAACAGGCATGTTAAAAACCTTTGTCGACGGTAACACTACTCATACTTTGTGCGAGCGTAGCGAAAAATCTCGCTTTGGGATGTCAGTTCTAGTACAAAGTTACTCAATGGTGACGTGCCTTTCATTGTTACCGGCGTTTTTGATAATGTAAAATACCGGCAAAAATATAACTCATTATTTTTAATAACTATTGATATGTTTCGTTCGGTTCCATATGGTGCAAACTATTAAACTAAATTATTAGATAAGTGAATTTTGGTACAAGGCAAATAGCCTATTACTACCAAAGCGCTGCTGTCACTTAGCACGCACCTCGATGTTGATTTAATTTATTTATTTACCAGGTGATCCAAAAGATTCGCGAAGAACTAGCCAACCTAGACCAGTCCGAAGAAGTGGAGCAGATCACGAAACACTTTCACAACACGTTGCAACATATCAAGAACAGGATGGAGTGCCCCGACCCCGACCAACTGGGGTATGATGGGCTCGTTCTCTCTTAGTGCTGGGGTGTTAAGTAGTGGTAGATACTCTTGTTCAAACATTGGAGAATGTATACTCGGTTTTTTTATCCGAGATCAAAATGTAAATAAAAAGAGTAAAAATCGATCAAGTGCGAGTTGATCTCGCGTGGAGAGAGTTTCATACTTATAGGTTTTGCTGTGATCTATAGGTAAAGTTTTTTTTATCAGTATTTTCAGAGATCAGGCCCCCTAGCATGACCACCAATACACGACATAATATGATATTATATAGCGATTTATCGACACAAACGGTCAATAAAAAAAAAAAGATATAGCCACCACGTTGAAATTTTATCGAAAGAGCGATCATAAAAATTCAAGATGGCGTCTAAATCTTGCATATTAAAAAAAAAGCGTTTGTGTCAATGAATCGTTCCATCATATCATGTCATATCGTGTTTTGGTGGTCATGCTAGGGGGGGGGGGATATAGTCAATAGTTAAGTTTGCAGGAAGCCGTTGAATGCAGGCCACTTCCAACCGGCCAATCTGGAAGTCACTGGGAGAGGCTTATGTTCAGCAGTGAAATGTCCTATGGGTGAAATGATGATTATGGTAATATTTAACCAAAAATTCAATTTGAAATGTAGCCTATAAACTGAACTATTAAGAATAAAAAAAATTGCAATAGCAACGTTGCGTTGCCGTGAAATATTTTTTTGTTTACATTTAAATCTCGAATCAACTAACCGACTTTTATTAAAGCGAAAATATGCATTCCTAACATAAGAAATTAGGTTAGAATACACATTATATGATCTGCAATTTGATTGTATGTATTTTACTATCAATTTAGCTGTTTATCAGTGTATATTGATATGTTATTATTAGTTTTAAGTTGTAGTTGAAATAACGACACTGGATGTATATTTACTATATATTTAACATTGATAAATTATTTACAAATGGGTTTATAACGGCAGGTTTTTTATTGAACGAATTGGATGTCTTCAATTATCAATAAATAATGTATTTAATATTGAGATCTATAACTTGATAATTATAGTTATTTTGTTTGACGTGATCGAATCAAATAGATAGTGTAGATAATTTTAAAGCAATATATTATTTCGTGTTAATTAAAATGAAGTTTTCTTTCAACATATTGATGGTCCAAAAATCAGACAATACGCACAATACAAAATAACTGTGTGTCTTTGGAGTTCATGGGTATACATGAACTTTCAAGATAAGAAGAAACTTATGACACATCACGTGACTTTCCTGTTGACACAATAGCCTTAACGAAATCCAGCCGATTCTTTTTGAAAATCGAGAAAGTTTATAAATAAAGTTTAATCGATTTTTATTCAAATGAACTTTTTTTAAATAAGAGATATACTGCAATGTTCTACTGCCATAGTGCCGTATACAGCTTTTTGACAAGTCTTTTTGTTCAAGCCTCGTATTGAGAAATATCTGAATCACCCCTGTGTATGTTCAACGATTTTTCGTAGTTTTCGAGTTACGATTTTTTTAGTGAAATTTTCCAACAGGATCAGTTGGAAAAATTTCAAAAAAAAAATAGAATGTTTCTTCAATTTTTTTTCTTACAGCTGAATTTCTTTATCGTAGCTATGTTAGGAGTCCGTCATCTGTTTAGCAAGCGCTTAATTGTTATGTATTCAAATAAAAGATGGCATATCTTATATTAAATTATACTATGGATATAGGAGTTACATATAACATTTTAACATATTTTATTCCCTTGAATATTGTTTCTGTTGTTCATCATGATCTTCTCTTGCCGCTTCTTTTCTTCTTTGAATGATTCTTTATTTGCTTTCTTTTCTATTCTCCTCTCTTTCCTGTACTCTTTGAGAAGACGTTTTCTTTCCTTCTTCTCTTCTGCGCTTTCGTTATTAGGCCTGGGAGCAGAAATTAAATATTTGTATAGGTGGCAGTAGACTGGTCACATTGGCCATGGACCCGATAATGGGGTAGACGTATTGTTAAGGGGAAACCGGGACTTGGCAAGCGCAGCGTAGGGCGTCCTCCGACAAGGTGGAGCGATGATATACGCAAGGCTGCTGGCAGTGGATGGAAAATAATAGGTAAGGATAAGGCTCAGTGGCTTGCATTGGAAAAGGCTGCCGACTAGCAGTGGATTGATGTTTCTGATTATGAAGACAAGTTTAGGACACACTTGGTTTTCTTTTGGTGTTATTTTTGGAAGAAATTATTAATAGACCGAAATTGCAAAATATTTTAATCTTTTCTTGATTTATACACTAAATGTATTCTAATTTGAAGCTTGTAAGTCTGCTAGAAGTGCTGAGTTTTGATGATCGGTCAGTAAGTGAATGAAACTGTGACTAGTAATACTTCTTAAACTACTGGTTCAAATTAAATGAATTTTAAAAATTTGCCGTGTTTATACAATGCCTGGTTGCATGGTTACTGAAAATTCAGGCTTCTATTTTTATCCGCAACGAAGTTATAGGGGGTCTAAAATAGCCTGAACTGCTTTGAGAAAAAGTTGGTGCGGCCGTGCCGGTTTTTTGCTCGACTTGGCGGGGGCACTGCAGTGTCCCCAGATTAGTACAATATTTGTTTTGCAATTTCGTCTCGAGGCATATTTATGAGCTGGGCCGTCATGCCAAGGCATCCTAATTAGTGTTGTTTACTATAGACAAGCTGTTGCCCACGACTTCGTTCGTATCCGCATCATTAATAAATTAAAAAGACAATACAAATTTACAAATAATAAGCAATATAAAATTTTAAAAAATGGAACGTCTGTTTATAACCAACCAATGTATGGACGCTATAGTATAACGCCATTCGTCAGTTAACATACTGTATATCTCTATCTCTTATTACCTGATAGAAAGAACACTCAAAGTGGACAGAACGGATTCGGCATTTGTCCGTCCGTCTTCATCACTGCTACTGTCGGCTAACTCTTGCTGCGCGTTGAACTTGGCTAAAGACTTCATGGTCAGCTTGTTGTCGTTACCGAGGACGTCTTTAGGCATACCAGTCTTTGGGTGGATTTGGATCTTTTTGGGTTTCTGAGGATAAATAAGATAGTTTAGTTAAAAGGTTCGATCAGCTCCCCTAGCACGGTCTCCAAAACACGATAAGATATAATGATATATCGACAACAAATGTAAAAATATGATAGATATAGCCGCCCCGTTGAATCCCCGTGCCGGTGACGTCACATGTTATGATCGCTGTTTCGATAAAAAATTAAAACGGAGGCTACATCATATTTAAAAAATAATTGACAGTTGGTGTCGATAAATCGCTATGTCATATCGCGTTTTGGTGGTAATATCATAGTGATGTTAAAGTCTTGTGAGATTGGTGATTCACCTTGAACGGGAGAGGGGGGGGGGGGGGGGTCAACCCTCTGCATCATATGACGCCGTTGATACCTAGCTCACCACGTCCTCGTCAAACAGCACAAACTTGACAGGCTGCAGGACATCTTACCTTAGGCTCCTCTATAAGCTTGGGGTGGTTGTACAGGTTGGAGTATGTGGACAGGATGGTCTCGCAATCCCACTTCTCCTTCGGCTCCACTTCTACCGTCACCAGGTCGTCTTCGGATTCCTCTGATATCTCTTGTAGCCTTTGTATTCTGTAAAGTGAAGTATGCCTTTATACGTCCTACTGCAGGGCATAGGCCTCACCTCAACTATGAGGTGGTTTGGGCCATATTCACCACGCAGGCCCAGTGCGGTGCGGTGTTGTAAGGACAGTGACTTACTGTCAGATGTTGTTAAGCCGCCCTAAGGCTTCCGACAAGGCTTTACGACCAGTATCAAGCGATATTAGCGGAGACAAACTTTAAACGTGCCTTCCGAAGCACGGAGATGCTTGTGATAAATGTAAATATAGTTGGAAATGCCACCTATCCAATCACAACCACGGCGTAAGTGGATTAACTTTGGCAACCACTACCAAAGCGCTGCCGTTATTTGGATAAATTATATATGTATTGCACATTGTATTATGTAGTCATATTATTTGCTATAGTATAATTACATGAATTGAATTTCGACTTTAGAGACGTACATTCTAGCAAGTGGCAGTCTCAACTTGGCAAACTAATATAAGTCGCTTGAATGACGATATCAGAATCAATTGGCAGCGGTCAGAAAAGAACAGACAAGGACCTAGTAACGAATTTTGGGGAATATCTTGATCAGAACTTCTGACTCAGAAATCGGAGGCTGAAATTCCAACTTAAGGAGGAGTCATAAGACTCAATTTTTGTAGATATGGTGTTTACACAGCACGAGTGCTTTTAGTCAATGGTCCTACGTGCCTGCCTAGAAACCAAGGTTCGCAACCGGTTAATATATATTTCAAAACTAGCTGTTGCCGGCGACTTCGCTTGGGTGGTCTTTAGTTTATTTATAAATGATTTTCTGCTCCAATCTCAAAAATGTTTTGCCGAACCTTCTCCTGACAAAAATTAACCCAACAAAAAAATAATGACCGAAATTGTTCCATGCGTTTACGCGTGATGCGATGACCAAGGGAAATAGAGATTCATATTTATATAATAGAATATAAAGCCTATTTCCAATATTTGATAGTAGTAGTGAAGATATACCTATAAAATAAAATTTTGCATAGCTTTAAGCCGGTAGTTGGATTATGTGATAAGTAATTATTTTAGCGAAAACCTTTTTATTCGGGTAAGGTTACATAGTAAAATAACCGGTTTCCGATTCCAGCTAGAAACTAGACACAATAAAAAAAAGATCTTTGGGGTTCACCAGTTATTCCCATGGCATTCAAGGTGATGGAGTACCAATTTACCTGGCAATCTCTTTCTCCTTGTCGAGCTGGTATCGCTTCCTGGATTCCTCGAAGTCCTCGGCCGCGCGGAGTAGCATGTTGTGCGTGTCGGGCATGAAGCCCTCGATTTCCTCAAGGTCTAAAGCACCTAGTTCTGTGTCATCGTATTCAGCGTACATCTAAAATAGGATACTTGTTTAGTTGTAGGGGCTGAGAAGTCAAAAAGCCATAACTATGGGACCACGAACTGGAAGACGCAACATACGCAAGCCTCCTACGGTGGCTTGACGACCTGGTCAAGGTGGCGGGCATACTGTCGGTGGTTTGAGCTTGATATATTAATACCAATTTTATTTGCTGCATCTACACTGTACCTCTGTCTGGCGCTATGATTGACTGGTAGAGATTGCTTTTGGCATTAAGTCCACCATTTGTACTACTTTTTTTATATATGTCTTAAGAAATATATCACACCTATTCATGAATAGGGATGACGACTGTGTAAAGAACTAAATTCTATTCAGTCCGTCAGTTAAATTTTTTTTTAAATTCCAAAGATGAAGCGCGTCAAAGTTCGGGATCGGGGGCTAGTGACGTCACTTCTAAGTAAAAATTGTACCTAGCCGTGACGTCATGCGAAATTTTAAATCAATATATCTCTGTAATATTTCGATAATGTAAAAAAAAAAAAATTGTGTCCAATACTTTTTGATAATACTATTTTATCTATATTTGTTATACAAATGCTGTTTGTTTTCCATTTAGAAATAAATAAAATAAAATAAAAATAAAAAAATCTACCTGATAGGCAAAGAAAAAAAAGTTATTCGTCATACCTATCGCAAGAGCACTTATTCTCTATTTGTCTCATATTTAAATGTATGAATCCATTGTTTACCCTTTCGAACCGGTTGTCCAGTAATGACAGTCCCTGGTTGCGACGCATCACGCTTGACGACATGGAGTACTGCGAGAAGCGCGACTTGGTGTCATCTTTGTCGTCCCATGACGGCATCATGCTTCTTTGACGGGGCTGTAATAAAAGTAGTTTGCTTAGTCGTCATTTTGAGGGTCAATAGGTTTGATTCTCTGCACCCACTAGAGCTAGCTGTTTATCTTTTTCTATGAAATAAAAATGACAGACTACGAAACCTCAATCACATATAGATGATATTTATAGACAATTTATGGAAGGATATTAAACCATTACAATTAAAATATGACATGTTCAGTTTGTTTTAAGATACCATAGACAATATATACCGTAATTTAAAGAAAATAATGACAGACTTAAGTCAGAAAATAGACAACTATTTGTTTATTGATTAACTTTTCAGTATAACCCTTTATAAGGCCCAGAATGATTAAATTATAATTAAATTATCATTAGTTTTGGACTTTAAGACAAGAGATTATAGTTCAAAAATTGGTGGCACATATTCGGCCACTGCCTAATAAACTAATAAAGTCTAAGTCATTACCTGCTGATCGCTTTCATCATCAGAATCGAGATCTGAAGCGAACGCTTTGTCGGAATCGTCGCCACCTGACACGCTGTCAGCGTCTTCGTCATCTTCACTGTACTTATCATCTCCTATTGAAGTAGTAACAAATATGAAAATAAATTAGGTACAACTGAAACTGTTCTTCATAAAAAAGGTGTATATTAAATCCATGAAGCACATACCCTATACAGGGAGTACAAAAGACTATATACACTTAATCAGCTCATATACAATAACTTTTTCTATGGAAGCAACATGAAATCGGACTTCTAACAAGATAAATTCTTCTCTTATAATTAAATTTACGTGAATTGATTATGTTTACGGAGTATAGTGGCGAGTTAATGCTCTCAGTCGAGTGCCTAAGCTAGTAGCTGGGCAAGATAGTCACTCGGCCACTATTTTATTTACAAGGCCCAGTGCTAACATCGCGCGTGGCAACTGTTTCAATCGCTCACACGGCAATTAGACTTGTCGCAAATTTGCAAAAAGACCTGTTTTACATAATCATTCGTGCTTGTGACTCAATGGCGGTAACGTTTTGGTAGTGATTACCAAAGCTAAGCCACCTACGCTGCGGTTGTGATTGAATGGGTGACCATTCCAACCATCTTAGTGACATTTATCACAAGCATCTCCGTGCTTCGGAAGGCACGCAAAATTTTGGTCCCGGCTAATATCGCTTGATACTAGTCGGGAAGCCTAGTCAGAGGTTTTAGGGCGACTTAATAACATCTGACAGTAAGTAAGGCCTTACAACAGCCCTCTTAAAATCCGCACTGGGCCTGCGTGGTGGAGTGTGCCGCCTCATAGTTGAGGTGAGGCCTGTGCTCTGTAGTGGGACGTATATAAAATTACGCATCTTCGTGTACTGTACATTAGCTAACAATGAAATAAATAAATGTAATTTACAAGTGTGTTTTTAAACTTGCACATACCTTCACCCATGGCCAGTTCAATGAAGTTGTCTTCCAGTTGGTTGTCAGGGTCCTCATAGTCAAAGTCCTCGTCTAGAGCTGCCACCACTTCAGGGTCCAGTTCCAGGCAGAGACCTTTAACAAGACAGTTTTATAAAAAACTGGACAGGACTTATCAGGCCACGGGCAATGTAGGAATTAATATAACCTTCAGTAAATCTGACAGACAGATGGACAGACATGGCTTAATTATAAGGGTTCTGTGTTGATGTTCTGCACAGCACATGCAATGTAAATTCTCACACCCATGTTTTTGTAAATAAATATATCTTTATCTTTACAGAAACCTTAAAATGAAATGCTATGTTCCTATGCAAAATCTAAGAAACGATATATAAATATTTTTAAATCAATTTTATGACAATATGTGATAGTTTGTTTATTTGGATTATTATTACTCAATAATCTTTAACAGCTGAATGGTTATAGCCAAAATTTGCCACAAAAATATTTGCCTTAATAAAATAGCCTTTATCACTTTTTGTATGGTTTAACATTATGATTTCGTTTCACTTTTATGTTGTTTTGTCAGCTTGTCTCCGGCATCCTTCAAAGATTTCTACTTCTCTGTATGCTTCGCCATTCGGGTCCACACTGGCCCAGCCACTTTCCTTATGTCACCCTCCCAACATTTACTCTGTCGACATTTACTTCTCTTACTATCTCTGGGGTACCACTCTGTTATTAATCTAGTCCATTTTTCTCTTGTGTCTCTAATAAATCTGATGTCTTTGTATTATTAGATTATTCCTGTTTTTCTTAATTTTGATGAAGTCTATGGTATCAAACATGTGGACAGAAGCTAGTTTAATAAATAAATAAATATTGGACGACATCATTTACATTGCTTTAATCCTAGGGTGTAGATAAAGCACTTGTGTTGTAGAAATCAGGAACAACGAAGGTACCACAACACCCAGACCCGAGATAATATAGAAAAGTTTTTTCTACATTGACCGACCAGGAATTAAACCCTGGACCTTAGATATGGCGACACCAAGTTCGGCGTGATCGTCAAAGTCGTCTAGCACATAATTGGTGAAGTACATACCTTGTGTAGCAGCCTTATTCAACAATCCAACATCTTCTTCGACCTCAGAGGCAAACACCGAGCTGGGCAATTTGAGTGTCTCTGTGATTGTCTTTGATGGTCTATTTTCATCAAGATCATCATCATCATCAACTTCAAGTCCTTCAGGACTTTCATTTGTAGTAGCTTTTAGCTTTCTTTTGTGTACTGGTTTCTGAAATCACAAAACAAAGCTATGCTTGAAGAAATTATTTTATTTTTAGGCAAAATACGCCCACTTGCACAAAAGAAGATATTTAATAGAATAAAGAAATAAATATTGATCTGAACTTAAGGTAAGTACCTAGTTAAAGCACTTGTGTTATAGAAAGCAGAAACAATGATGGTACCACATCACCCAGACCTGAGACAACACAGAAAATTTCTTTTTCTACATGGATCTGACCGAGAATTTAATTTGGAACCTCACCACAGGGATGCCAGTTCCGAAGTACCTGCCTCTCGGCTACAGGGGTCATCGAGAATAGATTATTATAAACCATAATTAAAATGTCATTCCAAGCAATCAAAATAAAACAGGCAGGCGCAAAATAGTGATTGTAAGAATGCTAAAAAATAATGATAAATGAGTCAGGACTCACAGGCTGCACCACCATGGTGACTTCTCTTGTATCCTTGAGATGTTGTAAGTAGTTGTAGTCATCATCGAAATAGATGCCATATTTCTGTTGTTCTTCCCTTCGCTGTTCTGGAGATAGATCCTGTGAAATATAATTTTACTGTCAAAAGTTTGTACTAGTATAGTTTATGTCCTGACATGTTTGGACTGCACATGCCCATGTTGGGATCTGCCCCTCCCTGCCCCCTCCTTGGCGACGCCCTTGGCCTGCATGAATTTTACTATAATAGTATAATATGATGTGATCTGGCCACTACCCAATCAAAAAACTTGGAGTAAATAAAGTAACCCTAACCATAGTACAGGCTTAGCTTAGTTTGTGGCTAGATAATTAGTATAATTGTTTTTTATTTAAGTACCTATCTATAACTAATTAAATGAAGCAAGTTAGAGTAGGTTTAGAGGTTATGTCACTTACTGGATCTTTCTCTTTTCTAGGCGGTACAGCAGCATTTACGGGCACCAGAACCCTCTGTGGGGCTGACTCATCAGCAGCGAGCGGGTCACGTTGCGAACGGTGCACCAAATTGAATGTTACAGCTTTCTTGCGATCAATAAACTTCTTTTTAGCTTTAGGCTAGAAAAGAAAACGGTTAGTAGTTTATAGCATAGATAGTTTATAGAAAATGGTCTGACTTTGTAAACGTCAAATATTACCATTTTAGATTAATTGTAATTACAAGGGATTTTAAATTTAAAAACAGATTATGTACTGCAAAACATGTGTTGTTTTGGAATTGGCGTACGACGTCAAAAGACGTGACAGACAGTTAAACAAGACAAACAAAGTGACATAAGGGAAACGTTCAGAAAGCCAGAAAAGCGATCAAAAAAGTAAAAAGATTTTTTAAATCGTAAGTATCGTAATAATTCAAGCACAAAATGGAACACGCCCCTCACACCTTCGCTCCAAACCATAGACAAAAATCCTGCAAAGCACAGCTGCTAGGTACAATGTCAAAGTTGTCAAATTTAATTTTATAACCTAAAAATATGTTTATCACAAAAAATACAAACAAATTATACCTGAAATATGTGAAAACACTTGGAAAATGGACTTGCAGAAACTGTGTACGTGTAAAGAGTTCGGTTGAGCCCAAAACCAAAGCTTATTCGCACACCATTATTTCGCCTAAAACAAATTTTCCGGCTCGATTGGACAATGCCAAAAAAGAGGAAATTGTAAAGGTATTTGACCCGGAACATTATGTTTTTTACCATTAAATATTTTTTAAATACCATACGTTTTCTTTTGTATACCTATAATTAATATTTTGTACATATTTTTGATGAAAAATCTCTTAAAACTTTGTAATGGTTTTATAGATAGCTCAGTTTTCTGAGCTTTACAACTGGCAACGAGAGCATTTAAATGGTCCAGAATTTGTGTTACACGATGGCCCACCCTACGCCAATGGAGATTTACATATGGGTCATGCAGTAAATAAGGTAAATAAACTAAAAAGTTACACTATTAAATTGGTAAGTTAATCAATATTTAAGGTATCCACCTAAGTTTCAGGTATAGAAACATATCCTATATCTTTGTCCTGAATTTAGTTAATCCTGTTTAATATTTTTTGGCTCCTGTACTATATTAAGTTAGATAAATTGCTTGCTAACATTATTACTTTCAGATAATCAAAGATATAAACAATAGAAGTCAAGTTCTTCAAGGAAATAAGGTCCATTACTTACCAGGATGGGACTGTCATGGACTACCTATTGAACTCAAAGCATTGCAAAAATCCAAAAAGGGTTCAAAGAAAAATGAGCCTACCAACCCGGTTCAAATAAGAGAAATTGCTAGAAACTTCGCTTTAGAGACAGTTGAGCGACAAAAGGAGACCTTTAGAAGTTGGGGTGTTATGGCAGACTGGGAGAATCAGTGCTACTTGACAATTAATAAGGGTTATGTTCAGAATCAGCTCAAACAGTTTCATAAAATGTACAAGTCTGGCCTGATTTTTAGAGCTTTAAAACCTGTTTATTGGTCACCATCATCCAAGTGAGTTATAAATAATCTCTATTCATCATTTCAGCCATAATACGTCCACTGCTGGACATTGGCTACCCCCATTGACTTCCAGATTGGCCGGTTGAAAGCGGCCTGCATCCAGCGTCTTCTGAGACCTTTTATTATTTATTATTATTTATTTATACTTTATTGCACATTTAAAAATAATTGTACAAATGGCGGACTTAATGCCAAGAAGCATTCTCTACCAGTCAACCAGTGATCAAACAGAGAAATACAGGCGGTGCAGCAAGAAAAAAAAAAAAACATTTATATATATATATATACACACCAACATTACATACTTAATAAATAGGTATAAATATATATGATTATCAATTATATACATATACATACACATACATAATATAGTACACAGAGCAAATGAAAGATAAATTATTAGGTCAGCGATTTTTTATGTAAATGCGTAGAGCTTTCTTAAAAGTAAATTTGGACTTGGATTTCCTAATGTTGGTGGGAAGTCGATTCCAGAGTCGTATAGCTGTGAGGGTGAAAGAGTTGGACATAAAGCCAGAAGTGTGAAGTGGGGTAAGTAGTTGGAGGGTATTACCAGTACGAAGATTTCTGTCGTGACAGTTATGAAGGAACCTAAACTTTTCTTTTAGGTAAGAAGGAGCGTTGAGATCAAAAAGAATAGAAAAGAGAACGCAAAGTGCCCGAACCTCTCTGCGCTGTCTGATGGGAAGCCAGCCTAGCTGAGTGCGAAATTGAGAGACGTGGTCATATTTACGCAGACCGAAGACGAAACGTATGCAGTTGTTAAGCAGACGATCCAGTTTGTTAAGAAGGTCTTGGGAGATATTAGTACAGCACACATCACCATAGTCAATGATGGGCAGAACCAGAGACTGCACAAGCAGCAATTTCGTACTCGATGGCAGAAAATGTTTGAGACGATAAAGAGCACGCAAACTGCCCGTAACTTTTTTGCAAATTTCTTTGACATGCTGGGACCAGCACAAGGTGTTGTCAATATAGAGACCCAAGTTTTTAACAAACGGAGAATACTTTACGATGATTCCATCGAATGCGATCGTCGGAACAGCATTCATGTCCAACTTAGACAGTTGTCTGGAGCTGCCGATTATCACGGCCTGACACTTGCTGGGATTGACATTTACGCCAAATTTGTTAGACCAGTCACTAATACTGCCCAGGTCATCGTTTAACCGACGAACAGCACTGTCAATCTCGGAAGGACTCGTCTGAACGTAAAGTTGGAGATCATCAGCGTAAAGATGAAAGGAAGAGGAAAGATGAGAAGTGAGGATGTTAATGAACACAGAAAATAAAATAGGAGAGAGTATACCGCCTTGCGGTACTCCAGTGGCCAGGTTGGCCCACTTGGAGTACGTTTGGCCGGAACGAACAGCTTGCTGACGGCCACTGAGGTAAGAAGTGAACCAATCCAAAGCAGATGATGAGACCCGCAGATGCGAGAGGATGGCTAAGAGGATATCATGGTCAACCGTGTTAAAAGCGTTGGAAAAATCAATGAGTACTAGTACGGTTAAACGCGACTCCTCCATGCCAGCCCTGATATCATCAACAATATTAAGGAGTGCAGTAGTTGTGCTGTGTCCAGGGCGAAATCCAGATTGGAAGGGGCTTAACAATTTATTGTCGAAGATAAATTTTGAGAACTGCTTATGAGCCGCAGCTTCCAGAATTTTTGAAAGGAATGGTAAAATAGAGATTGGACGAAATTGATTTAGAGATGTGGGGTGTGAGACCTTAGGTAAAGGGATGACATGCGCTCGACGCCAGATAGAAGGGAAGGACCCGCTCTCAAGGGAGAAGTTTATTATGTGTGTGATTAATGGGAGAAGATCATCAATAATAAGGAGGAGCATGGTTCTGCTAACATCATCACAGCCAACTGCCTTGGATTTGATGGATAAGATCATTTTACGAGTCTCATCGACGGTAACTGGAGAGAAAGAGAACGAATTAGAAGAGACACAAGGAAGTGAGTTTAAAAGGGTAATAGTTGATAATTTAACAGAGTGGTCCAGAACAGAGGCTGAGGTGAAGTGAGAGTTAAGTTCGTCAGGAGAGAAGGAAGTAGTAGGAGTGCACGAAGAAGTCTTGCCTAAGCCAAGTGTTTTCAGAAACTTCCAGATGTCGGAGCTGGATGAAGAAAGAACGTTTTCATGAATATGGTGGCGTTTAGCAGCCCTGACAATACCGTTGCATCTATTTCTGGCACGTTTGAATGCGTCCCACTTCAAAGTACAGCGGTCTCCCTTAAAACTACGGAAGGCATTGTCACGTCTAGCCATGGCCGCTCGAACCTTGTCTGTCATCCAGGGCGCTGGCGGTCGTCTAACGCGAACAGCTCGAACTGGCGCATGCTCATCAAAAAGGCGCATGATACTGCTACTGAGACAGTCAACTTTTTTATCGACAGTCTCTGCGCAAATCACCGGGGACCAGTCTAGCGCAGAGCAGTCACGGGACAACTGCTTTTGGTCGATACGAGCAAAACTTCGCAGGAATACAGTCTCTGGTCTACGTTTGGGTGGAAGCAGATTGTAGCAGAGGAAGACAAGGTCGTGGCGGGAAAATGCAGGGGCTAGCAACTGACCGTGCTTAATAGAGAGATCAGGACAAGATACTATTATGAGATCGATCCAAGTGTCGTCAGTATCGACGTTGTGATGAGTAGGTTGCAGTTTTAACAGAGATAGGTGCACAGATTCTACGATAGACAGTAATTTGGTGGATTGAGGAGTTTGTTTGAGCAGGTTAGTGTTAAAGTCTCCCAAGACCATAATGTGTGTGTATTCAGAGCAAATTGGTTCGAGAATCGACTCCATTTTAGACAAGAAGTCTACTGCAGGAGGGCAGTACATGACTCCGAGAACAGCTTTTGTCCCCTTCACAAGGATTTCGAGAAATATACATTCTAGTGAGTGGGAGTACTCACCTGGGGTGGAGAATATAGCTTTGTAAGGAATGTCACTACGAAGGTAGATGGCAACTCCACCACCGCCCTTTCCGATTCTGTCGTTCCTGATCAGGACGAAGCCAGGTAGAGAGAACGAGGTGGAAACAAGATGGGGTTTCAGCCAACTTTCAGATATAAGAACCGCATCAACAATGTCTGGAGAGAAAGTATCGAGTAGTTCTGAATAATGTCGAGGAATGCTTTGTGCATTTATGTGACAAACATTGAGTAATTTAGTGTTATTCTGAAGTTCTAAACAGAGGTTACTTTGTAGAGAAGCTGAGGAATTGCAAGAATGAAATGATGAGGAAATATCACACGCTGACAAGAATGACTCATCGTTACTCATATTTAAGTGTACTTTATAACCTAACTATAGTTATAATAATTAAATAAATAAACAACAGTATTACATAAAAAATATAGACAAAATTATTTTCAATCCAATAGTAGTGCGAGACCTGCCGGTTGACTGTTTACAAACAGAGCAAATTAATTCACACATAGAAAAGATAACATTAAAATTAAGTTTAAACCACAATAGAGCATTAAATTCTATAAGTTGAGTTTATATAATTTTTAAAAAAAACGGAAGAAATTCCATAACCTTAACAAAAGAAACAATAGCCGAGATTACGAGATTCATGCAGCTATGTCCTTGCCCGAAAAAGAAAACAAAAATTACGACACGTAAAACCTGGCCATTGACATGTATCAGGTCAGTGAGCCCGGCTGCAAAGGCTGTATAACTCTATAACATTGCCTTACCACTGCCACTGTCACCACTGTCAAATGTCAATGTCATTGTCAGCGGGCGGGACGGTGAAGCGATAAAAGATCAACAAAACTTTAGTCGGTGTTTGCTGTGGGTGTTTGGAAAAGTTTTCAATTGCAAATACCCAAACAAATCAAGAAGAGTAGCGTTATATAAATTTTCAAAGAGTGGGTACTAATAGCAACATACAAAATACACCATAATACCAGCAAGGGCAATGCTAATCTCGGTAAACATACCTACCCTGATATTATTTCCTGCAAGAACGTTTTGCCTTAGGAGGGCCAGGTTTAGAGCCAATTGTGCCAGAAGAAATGATAGCAGAATTTTGGGGTTGCGGGACTGCATCAGTCGCACTATGGGCTTCCATCAATTTGTCCAGCTGATCGACGCTGGTGACTCGTTCTCGGTTTCCATTGGGCAGCATAATGTTGACATTGCCGTCATGAGTCCAAACACGCCTCATGCCAAAGTGTCTCCGGGCAGTCAGGAATAGAGATTGACGGCTCTTGGTCAAGAACTCCGAGATGACGTATGGGGAACCCTTGAGCAACGTCTTTTTACGCCACACAAGAGTCCGTGTTTCATAGTTAACAAGCTTGACAATAAGAGGCCGACTGCGACCCTCCCTGTTATTTCCGAGTCTGTGACATGTAGATATAGAGGATGTTGTGAGGTCACGGAGGCCTAGGTTGTTCTGCAGTATGGACAGTACAGTGGCTGATGGATCTTCGTTGTCAGTCTCAGGTATGCCGGCCACTATAAGAAACTTCCGCCTGTACCTGGTTTCGATCGCATCAACAACCCCGCTTACCTCCTGTATTTGTCGCCTCAATAGGTCAACCACCCTCATAGTGTGGTCACGGAAGGCATAGAAATCCTGTGACAATGTTGTGAGGCTAGTAACTTCAGTGGGTGAGGAAGCTTTAGTTGCACTGAGGTGTTCTTCAAACTTCTTCATTCTCTGCATCAGGGATTTCTCCAGAGCTTGCTGCGTCTCGACAATGTGACTGAGATCATTCATTTTCCTCAAGTGTTTTATCGGTGTTGTGGCTTAAAGAGTGTTAGTGTAAGATAGTACCGGCAGGTAAGTGCACTTTACTCACTGAATTTGCATTGGATAGTGCACACTACACTATATATAGTATTTAGTGAGAAACTAAAAAAGATTCAGTGGTTATTTAGAAAAAAAAACACTGAATAATATTTTTAATTGAATTTAAACTCTGGACTAGGTGTTGTCGTGTTTGCAAACTACCGCCGAAAAAGACCTTTACCAGGTCCTCAATATTTTAGCAATGTAGTTTTTTCTATTTAACTTTCTGTTAAGTTTGGAGTATAACTCGGACTACTGACAATATACTTGTGCCAGCATGGCAGTAGAATTCATGTAATCAAAGCACTTTTTAACTATGCTACCCTACTGCTGGGCCAAGGCCCTCCCTGAACCTCTCTACTTATCCCTGTCGGTGGCCAAAGCTAGCAAAACTTTTGCGAAAAAAACATCTTGTATAGGTCAACAAGTGTTAGAGTGAGACACACAGACTCTCACTATATGTATCATAAATATAAATAAAGTAGTCAACAAACACCAGATTTCTTTCAGAACAGCTTTGGCTGAAGCAGAGTTGGAGTATGACCCTCAGTTCAAGAGCAAAGAGGTGTATGTCACATTCCCCATTGAGAAGTTGCCTCCTAATATACAAAATGCTGCTATAGGGTAAGATAGCTATCAAATAATTTATTTACACTGTTTTTTACTTTTTCTAATAATTATAATATATTTAACTTTCTCAATGTTTATCTATTATCTATTAGTGTTTAACTATTCCTAGAAGTGTTTATCTTAATGTGTGATATATGCGCGCGAGTCATGACAAACGCGACAGTCTGTGTTAAATAAGGGAGAAAGGCTCGCCATTGGGGGGGGGGGGGGGGCAAAGGGCGATATTTTGCGTGTCGTTGAGTTGAATGTATCTCGCTTGAAGCAAGTTCCGACTGCGTGAAACGAGTATCGTTGGCGCAGGTAAAAAAGTTGTGTAAGAGAAATACTATTTCGGGTGATACGCATACAAGCCAATCCCGCGTGACTTATAATAATAATAAGCCCGGTGACTTTATGATATACGTTTATACTCGTAAACATCCATGATTTGCTCGTGCTCATCACACAAACATTCGCCCCTTGCGGCTTTTAAACCCGCAACCGCCTGGCCTAATCCGGAGCGCAAACCACTGCACCAGACGGTTGTCAATACGTATACTAAAACGCCATAATTGTTCCAATTGTGTCAACTTTTTCATAATTTTTTAGCCAAAATGTCCAAGCTCTCATCTGGACCACAACACCTTGGACTCTTGTAGCCAACAGGGCTATTTGCTACAGCCCCCAGCTGAAGTACAGCCTGGTGACCCTGAGTAGTAAGCCTGGTGACCTGTTCCTTATAGGCAGTGGCCTGATTGAAGGCTTGGAGAAGACTTTGGAAGCAGAGATTACGAAGGTCGTTGAGTTTGCTGGTGAGTCTCGATCTTATTTAAAGATGGTACCAGTTAAGCTATAGGATGCTGTTTTCGTTTATTATTTGGATTGGTTTATCTTTATTCTAATTCAGAATCCCGTGCCGTGTGAGGACGGCTGTAAAGAATACACTTCCCTAACGCCAACAGGAAGCGTGCCGTAAAAGGCGACTAATTCCTGTAGCACGAGACGGGCAGCAGCGGCTGAGTGCGAAATCCTATAAAAAACTGCGCTCGCCAACCCGCCTGCCAAGCGTGGCGAGTATTGGCAATCCCCCCTAATAATAGAAGTCATTGGGAGGTCTTTGTTTAGCAGTAGACGTCCCGTGGCTGTAATGATGATGAATTAAGAATAAATTTTGATTATGTAAGAAAAAATCATAGAATATTTAAGACCTTAGGAAGACGGCTGGCAGTGGATAGATGAAAAAAGCGGGAGATCGTGCTCTTTGGCGCTTTTTTGGGGGGGGGGGGGGGGGGTTTACGTCCAGCAGTGAACTGCAATAGGCTGACATGATGATGATAAAACCCATACTGGCTTACAGCAGTAGAAAAGTTACCAAAGATGTAATATAGTTCATAATTAATTTTACAGCGGAAAATTAAAATATGGTAGTAATTTGTATCAACACAAATTTTACTACATATCTTATTTTCTTTGGTGCTTTTCTAATTTCACCAAAAAAATTAGGACGTGTAGGATAAAACGTAAGATGTGTAAGTGAAGGCAGACAAAGTGAGTAAGAGGAGAGGCGAATACGGAATACAACGAATTCAACATAAAAACTTTTACATTTTAAAAGTTAACATAAACATAATTTAACCTACACCGTAAATAAAATGTAATGAGAAGACAATTTAAATTTGGACCTCCGTAGCCGAAAGGCGAGCATACCGGACTAGGTGTCGCTATCTCTGAGGTCCCGGGTTCGATTCCGACCGGGAATGTAGAAAATGTAGAAAAATGACTTGTCTATATTGTCTCAGGTCTGGGTGTTGTGGTACCGTCGTTGTTTCTGGTTTCTGTAACACAAGTGCTTCAGCTACTTATCTTAGGATCAGAGATATGTGATGAGGTCCAATATTTATATTTATATACTTACACAATTTAATCTTCAAGGACAAGATCTACAAGGCACCACATATAATAACAAGCTACTGAAGGAAACGCTACCGTTCCTACCGGGAGACCACGTGACGGAGGGCAAGGGCACAGGTCTGGTTCACACGGCGCCCGCACACGGGCCTGAAGACTTCTTGGTCGCGCTGAAGAACAATATGACTGTGGTAAGTAAGAGTAAAAATGATGAATTTATACAGATGTACAAAAAAAATTGATACTTACTCACTCCTTAAAACTACGTGACCACCTGCTCATATCATCACCATCATCATCATTTCAGCCATAGGACGTCCACTGCTGAACATAGGCCTCCCCATTGACTTCCAGATTGGCCGGTTGGAAGCGGCCTGCATCCAGCATCTTCCTGCGACCCTTACCAGGTCGTCTGACCACCTTGTGAGTGGACGTCCTACGCTGCTGCTCATATACTACAACTTTTATCATGGGAAAACATCTAAATCAAAAATTATAATTTGATGCTCCATACAAACTTAGACAAAGAACTCACGGAGCGGTTTTTAAAATAATTTCATTTAGGTACATCCGTTCAGCTGTTCTGCGGATTTAAATAACAAACATCCATTCATCCAAACTTTCGCATTTATAATATAAGTAAGATAAGATTATTATTGATTTATTATTTTACTGTCGTAAGAGGCGACAAATTCCTGACGAGACGGGCAGCAGCGTCTGTGTGCGAAATCTTATAATAAAAATTGCACTCGCCAACCCGCCTGCCAAGCGTGGCGAGTATTGGCAATCCCAATGAAAGTCATTTAGGGAGGCATTGACGACCGTCTGGTGTAGTGGTTCGCGCTCCGGACTACAAAGCTAGCGGTAGCGGGTTCAAATCCCGCGAGGGGCAAATGTTTGTGTGATGAGCACGAGCATTTGTACCTAAGTCATGGATGTTTATAAATGTATTTAAGTATGTTTATCCGTTATCTAGTCGCCATAATACAAGCTTTGCTTAGTTTGGGGTTAGCTAATTGGTGTGATTGTGGAAACAATTTATTGATTTATTGATTTATTTATGTTTAGCAGTGGACGTCATATGGCTGTTATGAATGAATAAATGAATGAATGAATGAAAGATGATTAAATATACATATTGTTACAGCAATGCAACGTCGACGAAACCGGTCGCTACACGAACCTCGACCCAGAATTAAACGGACAGCCTGTCCTTACCTCCGGCCAGGATCTGGTCATCTCCCGCCTCGGAGACTCCATAATTCACCAGGGGACGTACGTCCATTCGTACCCCTTAGACTGGCGGACGAAGAAACCCGTCATCATCAGGGCGAGCCAGCAGTGGTTTATAGACACGGCAGCATTGAAGGAAAAGGCTTTGGTAAGTTTTAAATAAATAATATCGTTTATTTCTCACAAGAAACCAAACCAAATACATAGTAGGTATCACAGGGCTCCGCATTAAATTATACAGTGTAAAACTGACTTTAAAAACGACATACGAGCGTACTGGACTTGGTGTCGCTATCTCTGAGGTTCCGGGTTCGATTCCCGGTCGGTCAATGTAGAAGAATAACTTTTCTATATTGTCCCGGTCTGGGTATTGTTGGTGTCTCTATCTCTGAGGTCCCGGGATCGATTCCCGGTCGGTCAATGTAGAAAAATTACTTTTCTATATTGTCCCGGTCTGGGTATTGTTGGTGTCTCTATCTCTGAGGTCCCGGGATCGATTCCCGGTCGGTCAATGTAGAAGAATAACTTTTCTATATTGTCCCGGTCTGGGTATTGTTGGTGTCTCTATCTCTGAGGTCCCGGAATCGATTCCCGGTCGGTCAATGTAGAAAAATAACTTTTCTACATTGTCTTGGGTCTGGGTTTTGTGGTACCGTCGTTGTTTCTGAAAAGATTCTCTTTTTTTATCAAATTTATTTCGTTCATGTAATCCTCATTAAAATGAATCATGAGAGTACAAACAAAAGTTAACTGCTGAATGCCCATTTCATCCCCTATTATTATGGGTGAATTTTTTTCTGCAAATTTTAAATATATTATCTTTGAAGCTATTCAATAAAAATAGAATCGTCGAAATCGGTTCACATTTTTCGAAGATATTGAATATTTTAAAGGCAAACTTTTATTGTGCTGTAGTTTTTTTCGTAGATGTTAGTATTTTCAAAGTAAAAATATTATAATTAGTTTTAAGCTTAATGACTTGTTTATTTAAAACAAAAAATGCCAAAAAGTGCTTTCTAGTTCGATGTCATTTTAATTTGTGTCCTAGTTTAGAATTTCCCCATAAGTCCAAAAACTAAATAATTTTATACATTCCTCCTTCAAAATAAAATAAAAAAAGATCTTACATTGACTCGTGAAGGATTTGAACCTCCGCCCTCCGATGGTCAAGTATAGGCTTATATCGGTGCTCTAACCTACTGAGCTAACGAGTCCTGCTCGGAGCGGGCGAATACCGGCGTTGCTTTCGGAAAGTGACGTCACACTACGTATTCCAGACACGGCCACGGTGCGATGCGTCTGCTAACGAGTTCGACAGCATTCATTATTTGGGTTGATTGGAATGTGGACTTTAGTTCGTTGACTTTAGAATTATTATTTAATGATAGTCAAGGTGTATTTTGTTATCTTCAAAGATAATGTAAATGATAGCACGATTAAACCTAAAACTTCGGATTTCAAGATAATCGGTTGACCGCGGCTTTGTCTGCCTAAAATTGAGATGTTTTCATATGATTTTGAATTATGCGAATGTTGCAAGTAGGTAAAGTTATAGAATATTGATTTCAAAATGGAATCACAACCGGCCAAAAATATTATTAATTAATACGAGTATGAATAACAAAAAAAAAAAAAAAACAATTGACGAACACAATTGAATAAATAAGAGCAAAGCGTTACGAAATTTAATAACAAATGTACCTATAGTTTTCAGATTTTTTTCTGTACTTGTACTATAAGACGATATTACTTGCCAAATTTCATAGTTTTAGTTCAACGGAAAGTTCCCTATAAATTTTTGTTTCTCTTGAGTGTCAAATATACGTTTTTTGCGGCTTAAACGCCCGTATGTTGAACTTAGAAGTTTGATTTTTAACAGCTTCAAGGGACTGTAGTCTTGAGTATATGGTTTTAATTTCAACTCGATACCTCCACGCGTTCCCGAGATAAAGGACAGACGGACAACAAAGTGATCCTATAAGGGTTCCGTTTTTTCCTTTTGAGGTACGGAACCCTAAAAAAGCTGTCAAAACGCGATATCCCCGTCCATTTTGTATGGGAATACATTTTGAAGTCACTTCTGTGTAACTTAAAACGAAGCCGTGTGACTTAATATCAAATGATATAATTATGATATTATTAAACATTTAAATCTGATTTAATGTGAAACAGTAATTTTGTAATTTAATGGACTGGCTTGATCTTGTACTTTACAGTTTGTGACATATTTTAATATCGATATAATTATTGCTACATGACATTCCGATGAATATTTTTGATTGAATTTGAGTAAGTAATTTATAATAACATAATTATAAAAATGTAATCGTTGAGTTTGTTTACTTATCTCAATTACAACTACAAAATGTACACTTATAAAAATAAAATACCTAATTATATGTACATATTCTACAACTGAACTATTTATACACAGTCAGATATTTAATTAATAGGAAAGATCCTATAAATAAAATATCTGGCTGGCAACATTACCGCGCTGGATAGCTTGGCTAACCCGTTGGCCTAGGTATAATCCAGCCTTTAGATTGAAAGATGTCTTAACGCTTAGACAACTCACGATACAGATTGTAGGCACTCGGTCCCCACGGTCCCAGAGTTTTCACTTCAAATATCAGTTTAAATTGTAAGCTCGCCAAGACTTTGGGGCTGTCTATTAATCACGTGATGTTTTTTTTGGCATTTTTAACCCCTTCAGCATGTATCCCCCTTGGTGATACATGCTGAGGTTTTAGACTCCCTATATCACGTGTATTTTTTAGTACCTACAAAGATTCTTATTTTTTTGAAATATTTATAAAATACAGGTACAAGTATCATCTAATTTTATTATAGAAAATTAAAAACTACAATAATAACGTTTAGAGGTAGACCGAAAAGTTACAGGTTGTTTTTGACTGACATAAAAATAATGAAAGAAATGCGAATAACTTTTTTGTACCAATACATGAACATTTTAATGTACAGTATCCTCGGACCACGGATTAGCAAGACTTTCTTCAACACCAATAACTGTAAAAGCATCTTGCAAGTCAGTTGTTGGCACAGTTGTTAAAGATCAACATCGGTTTGATCAAGCCACTCGGCGTCATCATTTTCGCGCACTACGCAGAGAATGAAGTAATTTCAAGAGACCGACGCAGAAGTAATGGAGCAAACGTCTTGCCATCATGCTCTTGAGGCTTTAGAATACATAGGCCACTGGACAACTGCAAAATCGGGTAAGGAGGTATAACGAAGCGTTTTGAAAGAATGGGTCGTATAGAACTCGGTTGAGTATCGCCCGTTTGCCGAAAAAATAAACACGTGATATATTACCACATCCCCCCTCTCCCCTTGTGATATTTCGTGATTTTTATGGACCCCTTCCCCCCCCCCCCCCTTTTCGAGCCTCACGTGATTAATGGACAGCCCTTTTAATATTTGCGCCGTTTGAGGGCCTCTGCAGAAATCGTAGCATCTTTCATTGCCAGTCAATGAAAGATGGGAAGGCGTCAAAGTGTTACTTATATTTTTTTACCCAGGCCGCCCTAGACAGAGTGGAGATCCTCCCGGCGTCATCCGGAGACCAGTCCCGGCAGGGGTTCCGTGCGCAGCTGGAGAAGAGGCCGTATTGGTGCATTTCCCGACAGAGGGCGTGGGGGGTCCCCATCCCAGCTGTTTATAGAGGAGACCAAGTTGTTGTTGATGAGTAAGTTGATTTTCTAATAATTATTATTGGACAACATCGCATACATTGCTCTGTCGCCCTAGCATGATCACCAAAACACGATATGGTAACGATTTATCGATACCAACTGTAAATTGTTATTAATAATGATAGATATAGCCGCCATTTTTTTTATCGAAACAGCGATCATAACATGTGACGTCACCGGCACGGCGATTCATCATGGCGGCTATATCTATCATATTTTAGTCAGTGTTTTGGTAGTATCCTATGATAAGTAGCTCAAGCACTTGTTACAAAAATCAGAAACAACGACGGTACCACAACACCCAGACCCGAGTTAATATAGAAAAAAAATTTTTTTTTGTTGACCGACCGGGAATCCAACCGGGCCTAAACTCACGAGATACCGTCCGTCTGGTATGCTCGCCTCTCGGACATGGAGGTCGTCATTGATTCTTTGTTTCCCCTAGTGCTTGATGTTCATTTTCCAGTTATGCTTGGATATGACCTTAAATGCGGCAAGTCCAGTTATAACATTCCAAATATCTTTAAAGGGCAGATTAATTTGTTCGTAAAGTAGTTTACAATTTAGTTGATTGTCACTGGTCTTTCTTTTTGTATGTTTTTTGTAAAACTTGCTTTTTTGTGAAATTCAATTTCATCATCATCATCATTTCAGCCATAGGACGTCCACTTCTGAACATAGGCCTCCCCCAACCTTCCTGCAACCTTTACCAGGTCGTCTGTCCACCTTGTGGGTAGACGTCCTACGTGGGAACGTGGCCTCCATTCTTAAACCTTAAAATCCTAACCATAGACGCATGTTATGGGCTACAGTTTAGCAAGTTCTATTAAATGTAAAATGTTATCCTGTTTTATGTCTTTTACAAATAAAATAAAATAACATTTGGAGCGATTCATCATCATCATCATCATCATCATTTCAGCCATAGGACGTCCACTGCTGAACATAGGCCTCCCCCATTGACTTCCAGATTGGCCGGTTGGAAGCGGTCTGCATCCAGCGTCTTCCTGCGACCTTTACCAGGTCCACCTTGTGAGTGGACGTCCTACGCTGCGCTTGCCGGTACGCGGCCTCCATTCTAGCACCTTTCTGCCCTATCGGCCATCAGTTCTACGTGCTATGTGCCCCGCCCACTGCCACTTCAGCTTGCTAATCCGTTGGGCTATGTCAGCGACTTTTGTTCGTTTACGGATCTCTTCATTTCTGATTCGATCGATTTGGAGCGATTGCCATTTCAGAACTCCGTAAAAATTTGACAGCCAGAACATTTTGGATTATTGCTATATTATTCATTGTTTTCTGAGTGGAAACTTTCCTTATGAGCCTTCCTCACCGCCGAGCAAGCGGTAAAAATACCTATGTGCATGGTTCCTGAAATATTTAAGAAATACGTATTTGGTGACAATTCAAAAATTTTTGGATTTTAAGAGTAATAATTTGAACTCTTTACTAACTTGTTTATTCCCTTTTAACTTAATTTTAAAGTATACGCAGCCGAAGTGGCGGGCAGAAACTAGTATGTGTCGTATTTTGCATAATAAGCTTGATCTTCCAGACGAATCATTGACAAACTATGTTCGCTGATAGAGTCAAAAGGTCCAGATGTCTGGTGGACCTGCGATGTGAAGGAGTTGTTGCCTGATGCTGTGGTGGACCAGTATAAGTTGAAACACGAAGAGGTTACTAAAGGCCAGGTTAGTATTACATAATGCCGCGGAATTGAACACTAGTATGCATTACAAAAAAAGTACTGGGAAAATAATAAATATTGGACGAAATCACATACATTGCTATGATTCTATGGTAAGTAACCAAAAAACTTGTGTCACAGAAATCAGAGACAATGACGGCACCACAACGTCCAGACCCGAGACGATATATAGAAAATATATTCCTCGACATTGACCGACCGGAAATCGAACCCGGGACCTCATATATCGACACCAAGTCCTGGGAAAATGTATTCGCATTTTTAACCGACGGCAAAAAGGTTAGGTCAATTTGACCCAAATCACCCCCATGTATTTCAATATTTTAGAACTGTTGTCCACGCACGGGCATAGTGCTACAGACGAGGGGGGTTTGTGAACGAGGATCGGCGAACGGCGGCGAACGACAGCGAGCAACGTTCGGCTCGCGAGCGAACATCGATGCTCGGTCGAACACTCCCTTCATAGCCTTTCAAGTGTGCGGTCGCTGTATCTTCCTGCAATCAGTCTTGGATTATACTCTTTTTATTATACAGTCCGCTTTTTACCATAATTAACATCTCCCATCACCGAAGGTCCTAAAAACTGTTTAACTCTTGTACTTAGGTACTTGGTTTGGCAGGCGGATGCATCAGTAAAAAAACAGAATCAATAAATACTCTCAAGTATACAAAAAAATCGCAGAACCGGCATGGCGGTTTTTGTTTTTTTAATGTCTTATTTTTTTTTTTCAAAAATACATTTGTTCTGTTCTTTTAATAAGTAGCTTAAGCACTTGTGTTACAGAAATCAAAAATAACGACGGTACCACAACACCCAAACCCGAGACAATTTAGAAAAGTTATTTTTCTACATCGACCGACCGGGAATCGAACCCGGGACTTCAGAGATAGCTACACCTAGTCCGGTTAACTCACCTTTCAGCTACGGAGGTCGTCGTTTGACATGACCTTCGTCGTGTTCATTTTAACCTGTTGACACACTACAGACGCTTTTCACTATACACTACACGGGTATTTGTGAACATTCAATATTATTCAATTTGAAATTATTGGTTTTCCCGACGTTTCGACCTAGTTGCATAGGGCATATTCGCTGTGTGCGCGATGACAGCGCCCCTAGTGACTACAATTATTGTGGACTAAGATCTTTCAAATCATGGCAACTGCATGGTTTGAGAATGATTTTCGGATCGTTTTTCTTGGAAATTTGATGAAAATATCTAAAAAGTTTGTGCATATTATAATAAGTGATTTTCTTACTTGAACTAAAATATAAATGTTATAATACGTACGGGATTTGAATCGATACAACATGATATAACTTTCTAACCTCAAACTGGTGCAAAAAGTGAAAGAATTAGTATTTTCACAGCATGTGAGAGACGTGAAAGAGCTTAGAACCAACGGACAAAGCTACTTAATAAGAGCTGTGATCATAAGATAAAAGTCTGTGACACAAACCCCCTACAAACTTTTTTCTTTACACAGCATCTATGCATTTATTTCTATGCCAATTTCCATCTTGATGTTGGAAACGAATAAAACATGCACGAACTGTTCTTCCCATTGTTTCTGCACCAGCATGTACTGTGACCCATATCGCGAATTTTAACGTTTTTACTTTAAAATACTTAATTTCGTTAGTATGTTCTATGGAAATATAGCAATTTGACACATGACAGTCCAGAGTTATTTCACATTTCTGCCAAATAGCGTGCTGCGATCGATTTGACGTCCCCCACCACCCACTTTGCACATAGCGAATAGAGGCTTTTCATTTATTTCTGCTACAAATAGTACTATTCTCTAGGATATAATGGACATCTGGTTCGACTCTGGCATATCCTGGAGCGCCCTCAACGGCGTCAAGGCTCAGTTGTACTGCGAGGGCTACGATCAGCTCACTGGCTGGTTCCAGGCTTCCTTGCTCACTTCCTTGGCACTGACAGGAGAAGCTCCTTACAAGTTAGTTCAGTATTTGTTAGTTTTTATTTATTAAAACCTTCATAATCATAATCATAATCATAATATTTTATTTGCGTAAGAACATGGTATAAAGATGTTACATTAAAAAAGGTTCACATGTCTTGCCAGGATAATTAGCATGCAAATATTAATTAAATTAAATGTAGATACATTATGCGTGAGACAATTATAATATAATTAGATTGATAAATTAATAACATCGATTAGAATACTAAATTACTAGGTATTATCACTTTTAATTAACTGGTCAAATTAAATCGAGTCAATGAGATGTGCGGTCAAGTAGTTCTTTTAGGTCATAAATTCTTTGGTCAATAAGCCACTTGTACAATTTAGTCTTAAAAACATTGATTTTATGTTTTTTTATGTCATCAGGAATTTTATTGTATATCATACAATGTAATTGAAACAAAAAACCTGCGAGTACTGATTCTGGTGCTCAGATTAAACAACTTTATCTATGGGACTTTATTATGTGGTTCGCGCTCCAGACTACAAACCCAGCGGTTGCGGGTTCAAATACCGCAAGGGGCAAGTGTTTGTGTGATGATCATGAGCATTTGTACCTAAGTCCTGTTTATCCGTTATCTAGTCGCCACAGTACAAGCTTTGCTTAGTTTGGGGCTATTTAATTGGTGTGATTGTGAAATAATTTATCATATGTAATTGAAACACAAAACCTCTTAGGGGCGAATTCTGGTGCTTAGATATAACAACGTTTTCTATGGGCCTGATATGGAAATAAAAAAAAGATACTACAAATTGATGTCAGCTGGTCGGTAGTTTAGTATGGAGAAGTTACATATACAGGTTGTTCCAAAAATGGCACGCCAGACACACTGGAGACGGCTTAGCTACCGACCTTTCAGATAAAAGTAACATGCTTCTAGTAAAAGTAGCAAAGTTAAGAAGATAATCTAACTAAAAGTAAAAGTTGCATAATTTTGGAGACAGTCTTCTACACTTGAGATTGTTGCTGTAGGTATGTTATTTTTATCTGATAGGGTTGAAGCTCGGCTGACTACAGTGTTAATCTGACGTGCGATTTTTGGGATACCCTGTATTTTTGAGATTTCGATGTTGTAGAATCACTCCTTAAAATTCTACTGCATCTTTCTGATGCACCCTGTATGTTTATACTCGTGACTGTACGAATATTATGTGGAAACATTCCTTAAAGTACCCCTGCACTTTTCTGTTACATCCTGTATGTTCTTTTTACTAGGTCGATCTTCGTCCACGGCTTCGTCGTCGACGACAAGAAACGCAAGATGTCGAAGTCGATCGGTAACGTAATCGAACCTGCTACTATCATACAAGGAGGCAAGGACAAGAACAACCAACCAGCCTATGGAGTTGATACTTTGAGGTTAGATACAATTGTTAAGATTTTTATAGTTATGTTTTTATGACAACTGCTCTTGATATTACTAAGCCGCATCTCATAATGTAAATTCTTTACTTTGAGACCATGACAATAGGGATGACAAAAAACTTTTTTTCTTTGTCTATCTATAGGTATTTCAGGTAGGACACGTGTTTTTTCTTTTTTACATAATCAAAATATTACAGATTCATATTGATTTGACAACTTGCAAAGCCTTAGTACAATTTTTACTTAGAAGTGACGTCACGAGCTACCCCACTCCCGAACTTTGACACGCTTTAACTGTGTAATTTTATGGTCGATTGACAAAAGATAAAATAAGTGTCCATTATTTTTTGATAATCTAACTGACGGACTAAACAGAATTTAATTTTCTTTATCCAGTCGTCATCCCTATTGGTATTAGCCCGGTCAAATTATCCCAAAAAATAGAAGTTACCTAAATTCGAAGAACAGAAAAACAGAGAAAAAGAGAACAGCATTATAAATGAAATGTGATACGTCCCCATCGATCCCACATCTGTAAAAAATATATCAAGGTCAAAGTTCGCAAAATGGATTTTTGTTTGCGTTTTTCAGCCTAACTATCACAAATATTGCCAAGGAAAAAATTGTTGGTCATTTAATTTTCTTTAAAAACTGTTTTTTAATTTCAAACGATGGGAGCTCTTCTTATTTCATTTATAATGCTGTTCTGAGCATTTCTACTAATTTTAGCTCTATGCGAATTTTGGTAAGCGTGTATGTCTAATTCGATTGGGTTATATGTTCTCTGCCCCCCCTAGCATGTCCACCAAAACAAGATATCATACAGCGATTTATCGACACAGCCGCCATGTTGAATCGCCGTGCCGGTGACGTCACATGTTATGATGGCTGTTTCGATAAAAATTAATTATGTTATTTATTGTTATATCTATCATATTAAAAAAAGGCTGTTGGTGTCGATCGCTATATCATAGTGTTTTAGTGGTAATGCTAGGGGGTTGGCGCATATTTATTTATATATCCCATCTTTATTTTAGATGGTGGGTAGCCAGCCACTCCACACAGCACTCACAAATCGTTATCAGCAAGAAACTTCTAGACGACTGTCAGTCCGAAGTCATCAGGATACGAAACATCATCAAATACCTCTTAGGAGTCGTTACAGACTTAGACAAACGACATTTTAGCCAAAAACCTACGTTGAACTATTTCGACCAATACATGGTACAAGAAACTCATGAGTTTTTGAAACAAATCAATGAACATTATAACAATTATAGATACAATCATGTAGCACAAACAATCCTTTACTTCATCAGTAACAAAGTATCAGGTTTGTACTGCCATTGCATCAAAGACAGACTTTATTGTTCAAGCAAAGAGTCTTACGAAAGAATATCAGTACAGTTAGTAATTCACACAATTTTGACATCTTTATCTAAAGCTTTAGGACCTATTTTGCCTCACCTCGTTGAAGAAGCGTGGCAATACCATCCGTTGTACGACAAACCCTTCTATTTTACTAAAGAAATTCCAATGTTGCCAGCTAAAACTATAGACGCATTATTAATCGATACAATTTTGGATATAAAAAGAGACGTCTGTGTTATTACAAAGAACGAGAATTTAAAAAAGTTTAACGCTACAATAAAATTAGAATCAAACCTATATGAAAAAATTAAAGAGTTAAATTTGACTGATGGCTCAAATGACAGTGTGCTATGCGAAATTTTGGAACTGTCAAAAGTGGATTTGGAGGTTATAAATGGCGAGAAAAATTGGCTTATAGAAATAAAAGAAAGTAAAGCAAATCAGTGCTTGAGATGTAGAAAGTATAATGTGTTTGATGACAGTGATAAATGTGTAAGGTGCGAAAGTGTTATGAACTCGTTATAATAACACACTCTTTAACTTAAGTATTAGAGAGAGATTCGACTAATGATCGGGTATCTTCGGTTATCGTCGTGCGCCTGACTGACAATTTTGCGAGTAGAGTTTGTGTACTTGTGGATTAAATACTCCATTAATTTCTTTGGAATGTATGTAATGAGTGCGATTAGAACACAATATTAAATTAAATAATTATGTAAATATTGTTTATTAGTTGTTTAGTATTATTGTCAGAAATCTTGTACGCTTATATTTGATAGAAATATTGTTACGCAATTAATGTAATAGATATGTTAAAATAAGATTAAACTTTCATTACTCCACTTATGTGCTCTGCCTTGCCCCTCACAAAATTCATTGTCTGTTGTCGTCATCATCAATTAGACTAAAATAGGAGGTTTTAGTGATGTAATCAAAGCCAAAGTCAAAAATCATTTATTCAATTTAGGACAGAAAATTGCCACTTATGAACGTCAATAATAACATTATAGGCTTATATGGGGTCAGAACATGTCTCCTTATTTTTTGGGCTCTACTAGTAGAGCGCTAGCGCTTCGAGACAAGACACAGACAATCTGGCAAGTGCTGAGAAGAAACGCCGGAACAAACTAAGTCGCCACTAGCTGCCACAAAAAAATATAAATCAAAATAAACAGGTAGGTACATCAGTTTAGTGCAGGCTGGACTGACCATACATTCACGTCATCAAGATAGTGTTGAATTTTATAATACCCCTTAGACATTAGTGTAGTTTTGTTGTAATGTAACACATTCGCATATATTTGCAAGTTTTTTGACATTCACATTTGCAAATTACGAATATCTATCGGTTGTCAACCGTCACTTAGGGCTGATAATGTATCAGCAACAAAGACATGATTAATTTTAACTTCAACCAAAAAGTGTAGACTGTTTTTGTGTTCAGTATCCAAAGGCATCTATAACAGGGAGTGGCGGGCATTGGTTCTATTTCGAGGTAGGCAGTAAACACTTACCTAAGTGTTTTATTGATTTAAATCAGTGGTTTTCATCAATGACACACATTTATAAGTACCTACTGCCTATCTCATTTTATTTACCAGGTAGGCACTGCCTTATTGCCTATATGCACCGCACGCCCCTGATAACGGGCTTAGATATTGGCTGTTAATGTCATTTATGTTTTGTTGGACTTGGGTCGCAGGAGATTATAGATTACTTAATATAACTAAGGAGATGTAGCTTTAAACATTGGGATTCAATATACGTCTTATATACAGGGGATGTCTATAGTGAACAACTTTTGTTCCATGACTTTTAAAAATATGCATTTTGTGGTCTTTTTATAGATACAAAAGACTTCGAACTTTTTTGTATGGAGCCTGGCATACTTAAAGTTGCAAGTTCCTAAAATTACGTTATTTTGGTGTAGACCTATGAAACATACGCCAATCGACAGAGAAAACAAATACTCTTTGACAAAATGTTGTAATTGATATAAATTTGTTCAAAATTTCAGTTTGAATATGTAAATAAAAGTAAATATTGCATATTCAAACTAAAATTATGAACAAAATAAATCATTTACGACATTTTGTCAAAGAGTATTTGTTGTTTGTAATTATTTTCTATATCGACTGCCGTATGTTTCATAGGTGTACACCAAAATAACGTAATTTTAGATACTTCCAACTTTAGGTATGCCAATAAGGTTCGATGCCTTTTAACCGATTGTGTGCTAATTTTGTAACATCGATAAATTTTCATAAAAAAATTCAAGTCATAGAACTAAACTCACCATGATGTATATGTCGTGGTCAGATCGTAAAATTGATCATTTCATGATGTGACCGATCATTTCAGAAAATGGTGGTATTTCATGATATAGAACAGAACACGCTGCCTACATCATGATGTGGTCTGACCAGATCAATGAAGTCAGAACTCAGCGTTTGACGATATAATCAGCTAAACGCACGAATACTTCATGAAATGGTCAAACATTAGTGATCATATCGTAAAATCGTTACATTACCCACCGGTAGAGGCGCTAATGTTGCTTTGTTTTTGTGATGAGTAATTAGGCGGACAAATATTTTATTCTAAAAGTGAATAATAATGTGTAAATTGAAAGTGAAAGTGCAGTGAAATATCGTTACGACACCAAGCTAGGCGATTTTTATGAAAGTCACTCAAAAAACGAGCGCAACGTCAAAAAAACAAGGAGATCGGAACGTAATTTGAGAGGTTAGTTAGGTTATTTAGCTATTGTGTTTTTGTTTATTAGTTTTGTTTAAAAATTATAACTATTTAAAATGTTTAATTTATCTATCGACCAAGGTTACAATTATTAAACAAATTCACGTAACTTGTAAACATATTTTTATTTTAATGATATGGTCAAACGTGGATTGACATTTCATCGAATGTTGACGTTATAACGATATGGTCAGTTTTAGTTGGTCATATCATGAAATACCACCATTTTATGAAATGGTTGGTCACATCATGAATTCGTCAAATTTACGATCTGGCTACGACATATAATATGTGGTTACAAGGTTATCCTTCATTACGGAACACTCTGTATAATAGTCGTCATAAAAACAAAACTTTGTGTCTGGAGTACTGTCCACTAATGTGTTAAATACTTAAATATGACGCGTGTCGCCTAAATCTGTAATCTCCTTTCCTGTAGACATTGACAGTTCGCCAGCTAAGATTCAATGGGCCTATCGGCTATCGGTCGTCAATTGAGCGTCATTACAATGGAAGACGAGTATGCGGGTAGGACGATACGTGGCGCTGACGACGTGAAAGGCGGTAATCTGCCCAGTGCCCACCGACTGGACGGCAGTTGGTAGGGTTGCCACAGCTTAACAGGACTTGCAAAAAAATATTTTGAAAAACTAATTCCTAGTAAAAAGATAATAGGGATGACTTACTTATTTTTCCTCGTCCATCGGGAAGATTATTAAAAAAGTATTAGACACGTATTTTTTTTTAACATAATCAAAATATTACAAAGTTTTATCGATTTGAAATGTCGCATGACGTCACTTCTAGGTACAATTTTTACTTTAAAGTGACATTATGAGCGCGAAATTTGACGCGCTTTATCTTTGTCATTTTCTGGTTGATTCTGATCTGATTGACAAAAGAAAAAAAAGGTATCCATTATTTTTTGATAAGTAATCTAACTGAGCCAGTTGTCATCCCTATTATTAAAATCGGAACACTTAACTATGAACTATGTATTAGATTTTTAATGTTTACTAGTTGCTTTGTATGTAGGTATTTCAAAACAAAATGGTTAGTCAAATAAAGGTAGGTAAACCTTTTTGACCGACTTAAAAAAGAAGGAGGTTCTTATGCGACTGTGTGACTGTGATGTTTTTCCTGTGTGTATGTTAATTCGATTGAAACGTAATACAAATTCACGTTTACTTTTCGACCATTTTATGCGAAACGATTATTTAATAAAACTTACACTAGGCCCTCGGATATCTTTTGTTTGGACTCAAATTATTCGTCTTTTGAACTAAAAATATACAAAAAAGTAAATTTAGAAAACGGTTTGGAAATTACGGCAACCCTATACCAGTTAGAAGCAGATTGCGCAGGTACATCTCATATTCAGTAGGCCCGCTCTGCGGCTTGGCAGCCCGTTATTATTTACCACTGATATTATGCAGACTTCGGGGTTGCAGGTTGCATCCAATCGACCGGCGTTTTGAATATTAAATGGCTTGACCTGGTACTGCATTGACGTACAAACTAAGTAATTTTGCGTACCAATAAACAATAAACATATAATAAATATACATACTACGCATTAGTAGGTAATTGCTTACCATTTCACAACTGCATTGCTGGATACCTCGCCTAGCAAAGTATGTAATACACATGTGATTAACTATACAGGGTTATTTTTTAAACATCAACAACCCCCTAGGGGCTGATTCTGGTACTCAAATACAACTTTCTCTACAAAACCAACATCATAATCTAAAAAAAATATGCTTTATACAAACTGATTGTTAATATACATATACAACCCCCTTTGCAATGTAACCCTGTATATGTATATTAACAATCAGTTTGTATAAAGCATTTTTTTAGATTATGATGTCTGGCAATTATTATTGATTGTTGTAGCATCCTTATCAGGAAAACACGAGTCATATTAGTAAAATAAAAATACATAATTATCTTAAAATTTCCTGTATTGCATAGGACACAGTTCTTAACAAAACCATATATCCCACTTCTTTCCTTTCTTTCTGATTCTCCGCTCCTCCATTTTTTCTCACTCGCCAGTGTCATTAGAAGTATCTACATGACCATAACATTTTTAAAATGAAACTATGTTTACTAACAAAACAATTAAATAACAAACAAAACAGTTTAAAACAATAAAAAATAAATATAAATGTATAAAAATATATATAAATATAAAAATAGGGACCTAGTTTTTCATAATCTATATTTACAAAAATGAAATCGGACTGTTTACGGAAAGAAAACGTTATCGCTTTTTGTATGAAAATGTATGTACAGTTTCACAATCCTCTTAATCACGGATTAATAGATGTACTTACCTATTTTGAAATCCTCTGTTAATAATTTAATCCTCTATTAGTGAATATCAGAGATTTGTGAATTTGGGTCGAATGCTGCCAGATAACGAGTGGCAAGCTTCCGGTCGTCCGGATTTGCATTAGTAGATCCGGTACCAGTAGTGGTTACTACATACAGTGCCTACCAAGTTGTGCAGACATTTCAATTCAATTCAATATATTTATTGCATTCTATAATGTTACACAGGTGTTATAATTAGATACATAAAATAGATCATTATAGACCCTGTAGGGCACAACAATAAGATAGGTATTGTGGGCAGAGAGGATGACGCCATGCATAATTAGATCAATTTGTTTATTTTAAGAAGTTGTAAAGAATTAAAATAATTAAGAAATCATATGATAATTATTGAATAATTTATTGAATAACATAATCAAATAAATAGTATTTTTAGGCATTTAAATATTTATTTATCTTTGGATTTCATTTATTGTTTTAGATTGTTGTCATTTAAGTATTCGTTTATTGTGTAATAATTTTTTTTTATTAACATTAATTTTAATTGTTTAATAAATTTTAAATCATTTACTTTATTTTTCATAGACTCCGGCAGTCTGTTGTAAATTCGTATGGACATAACGTATGGGCTGGAAGAATGAATCTTTAGACGGACAGTAAGTAGAATCAATTTATTTTGATATCTTAGCGAGTAATGTAGATTAGCGCGGTTTTGATATAAGTTTGGGTGTTTCCTGACAAATTTACACATTTCTAGAATGTACATACATGGCAGGGGGAGTATGTTAAACCTTTGAAAGTATGGTTTGCAGCTTTCAGTCTGTTTTATATAGGCTAAGATTCTAATACGTTTTTTCTGGAGAATGAAAAGGGTAGATGCGTCGGTACTATTTCCCCATAGAATGAGACCGTAGCTTAGCCATGCGTTTGCGTAGGCATAGTAAGTACTGAGTGCCGCTTCAAGGTCAGTTGTCACATCGATGGGTTTAATGGACAACATCACATACATTGCTCTGATCCTATGGTTAATAGCAAAAGCACATGTGATATAGAAATCAGAAACAACGCGGTACCACAACACCCCGACCCGAGACAAAATAGAAAAGTAAATTTTCTACATTGACCGAACGGGAATCGAACCCGGGACCTATGATATAGCGACAAGTCCGGTATGCTGGCCTAAAACCTATCGATTGGACCTGCTGCCATATTTATACTACTAGTAGTATGGAATGGAATCAAATCACAGTATATATTAGTAAACTATTATTCTTTGAATTACGGATAATATTTTTGAGAAAATGCCGTTTAGATATGAACTTATTAAATAATTAGTCATAAGTATCATTAAGTCATAAGTCGTATTACACTTAATTTCGCCATTTTAATATCATTATTTCAGCAATAGGACGTCCACATCTGAACATAGGCCTCCCCCATTGACTGCCAGATTGGCCGGTTGGAATCGGAATAAAATGTTTTTATTTAAAATCTGGATAGAATTCATGTATAATATAATGTTTTGGTTCGTGATTCTTGTATTTATGTTACCCAATGTCTTCGACAAATGTAAACCGATTTCGATGATTTTTTTCTTATTAAATAGCGAATACTTCAAAGATACTATAATAAAAGATTTCGGAAAAAAATACCCCTTAAGGGTGGAAAAAAAGAGGATGAAATCAGTATTCATATTTATCACTAAAAATAGATTAAATAAATTAAAAAAAAAAAACTTCAAAGCACTAAAAAGTTAAAAATAATAATAACACTAAGTACCTAATCAGTTACTTTTGGAGTCGGTGCAAGCTGTTCAGAGTTTGAATGTTTTCGTTGCACCGACTCCAAAAGTAACTGATTAGGTACTTACGTGTTAATATTATTTTCAACTTTTTAGTGTTTTGAAGTCTTTTTTTTAAATAAAATTTATTTTTAAGATACGTACTCGTAGTTAGAACAGAAAACATTTTCGTGCATTATTTTTAAATAGATCGAGACTAAGTTATAGATAAATTTATCTAAATTACCAAAATAATACGATAATATTTATTTTTTCCCAAACTATGTACTACTACTAACAAAATATAGGTATCCTGTCTGAGAGGTGGACGTCCTACGCTGCGCTTGCCGGTACGTAGTGTCTGTCTATTCTAGAAACTTTCTGCCCCATCAGCCGTCAGTTTAACGAGCTACGTGCTCCGCCCACTGCTACCTCATCTCGCTAATCAGTTTGGCTATGTCAGCGACTTTTGTTTGTTTATGGATGGATCTTCTTATTTCTGATTTGATCTCGCAAGGAAACACCGAGCATAGCCCCCTGTGCAACCTATACACAAAAGCCACCTGTACCCACAAGGTATCCAGACGACCTGGAGACGTATTTTTGAAGCATTAGAACTGAATTTCGAATTCGAACACGAAAACAATTCGTGTATGAAATTCATTTCTATTGCTCACGATTTTACGCATTTTTGAATCACTCGAAATAGGTGTCGCTATTAGATTGAAATCTTGTAACTATTTTAGTTTCACGCAGAAAATATCATAAACCATAAAGCAAAAACTCACTAACGAACGTAAATAAAAAGTTATTATGTGAAATTTCTGTCAAACATACGTTTACTTTTCAATGTAATTCTTCCGTACTTTCTACTAGTAGAAAACAAAAACTAGTGGTCGTTGCAGAATTCACGGAATGAATTTTCAAAAATAGTGATTTTAGGAATTCGCATTCGAATCTTGCGATTTCGTATTCGGATTGGAATTCGCATGATTCAAAAATACGTCTCCTGGTAAAAGTCGCAGGAAGACGGAGCAGGCCGCTTTTAACCGACCAATCTGGAAATCAATGATACTCCACTTCTGTCTTATGGCTCAAAAAATGATGATGATGATGATGTCTCAGAGGTGACCGCTCAACGACAGACACTTACCTACATATTCGCATATATATTTAAGGTCTGCAGTAATTGGAGCAACAGCACTTAAATCAATATTGCAGCTGATTCAATACGGAATGTCAACATCATTAGCCCGTGTATTGTTTGTGAAATGCACGCCTCTCCACAGGGATAGATGTGTAGGGTAGCCATATGATGGATAATTTAAAAGACATAATATTCATATATAATACGAGTAGGTATGCCTATATACGTCCCACTGCAGGGCACGGGCCTCACCTCAACTATAAGGTGGTTTGGGCCATACTCGACCACGCGAGCGGATTGGTGGAAGGGTGTTGTAAGGCTAGTGTCTTAACCTTACTGTCAGATGTTATTAGCCATTCTAAGGCCTCTAACTAGGCTTCAGGACAAGTATCAAGCGCTATTAGCTTAGCACGAAGATGCTTGTGATAAATTGTTTAAATAATTAAAAAAAAATGGTTGGAATGGTCACCCATCCAATTACAACCGCAGCGTAGGTGGTTTAACTTTGGTAATCACTACCAAAGCGCTGCCGTCACTGAGCCACAAGCATCTCAATATTCCTATATTTAACATCAAAAGTATATGGCTACCTTTAGGTATGAAAAGTAAATAGGAATGGCAGCCCTATGGTATTTGCACGGTTCGGTGTAAGTATTTAAGAACTTTAGCTCAGTAGGTAAAGGGAGATTCGTCTCAATACTTTGAAATGGATTTTTTGGAATAAGTATGTTTGGATTTATGTTATGCCGCTTGCTTGGCGGCGAGGAAAAAAAAAGTGAGGAAACCTGCATTTTCATTTAACACTGAATGTGTAAGCGTGGTAAAAAAAGATTTGGTTCCCCTGTCTGAGGGTAGCGCGGAGATCCGATAGCAATTGATTTAAATGTAATAGCAACAATCTTGGTCAAGCGTACTTTGACTACGGGTAAAGCGTAACACACACAGAGCGGGACGGCGACAGGACGGGTCGGGAGTAATAACATAGGTTTAAATGGGCGCCCAAGGCAGCCGGCGTGAGCGGGACGGCTTACGGTGGTTGTTAGAATCCTCGAACTATGATCAATCCTAAAATCATGTGTTTAGGGTTCATGTATTAAGTACCCACAAGCTGCGCTACGCGTGTTCGTACCCTAGCTTGCATTTTAGCGTTACAGAGACTCAGATCATTAATCAATACTGACTTAGCCTGACCCTCTTACAAATACAACCTATCAATATAACGGTCACCTTTCATACATGATGATCAATCTTTTTTCGTGGAGCTAAAGCTTAATTACGCATACCAGCTGCCATTAGAATGACAGCAGAATAAGTTGGACTCCTTGAAGAGTGGCGACGCTCCTCTCCACCCAGAGGCGGATTAAACGATGAGAGCGCTAGGCAAGCATCTCATCGGCGCCCCTATGTACCTCCTATAGGTTGACCGAAACCGCTGTACTGCGCCTTAGGAAGATGCGGTGCATTAGCGTAGCTAGGGATTTTATCCAGGAGGCAGCCAGCCTTCGAGTCAGGGCAGGGGGGGGGGGGGGGGCTGAAATTGACAAAGATCAAGCGTCACATATATTAACCTGTCAAGCATGTGTGAACGAGACACAATAGAAATTACATTATTGTTATGCGACCGCCGGCGTTCTTATAATCCTCAACGGGTTAAAGTTAAAGGCAGACTAAAACGTGCATTTATAGACGAAAACGTGCAATAAACAAATAATCCGCGAGCCAGCGAGAAAAATTTGTAAATGCTACAATCATATCAGTCCTTAGACTGCCGTTCAGCTAAACTAACCATAATTTAATGGGAGATTGGTGACGCCTAGTTAGTAATTATCCAACCCCTATAGCTACGCCTATGACGCGATGAGGTAGGGGCCGATCCGTTAATATTATCTTTTGTTTTAAATGGAAGCAAATTGAGGTTGTACGCGAAAATAATAGTTTTTACTGTGTAAGTAGGTGCTTACTAACTGACGCAATTAATTTTATGCTATATTATATTATTATTTTTCTTCATTTTTTCGCCTGCGCGCCCCATTGCACCCTCGCGCCCCTAGGCACGTGCCTAGTTTGTCTTTAGGATAATCCGCCTGTCTCCACCACTCAACAAGTATAACTACAAAAACTTCGGCGTGTTCCATTAGGCCGTTAGTAGCGGAAATGAAATGATGGTCACCGTACCTGGAATTACCGAGGTATCGCCCATCCGCGCAGGTATAGCCAGCTAATCGCCGCCATTATCTTTACTTACTCATTAACCGCTTCCCGGCTTCCGTTCCATTGTTGTCTGTTTTAATGTTGACAACTGGCATTTTACCTATCGAGCTATCTTACATCTATTTAGTTTATTTGCAGTTAAAATAAATTAAATTTACTGCAAGCTAAAGTAAGTAAAAAACGGGAGATCGTATTCTTTGGCGCTCTTTGGGGGGAGGCTTGCGTCCAGGAGACGTATTTTTGAAGCATTAGAAATGAATCTCAAATACGAACACGAAAACAATTTGTGTATGAAATTCATTTCTATTGCTCACGATTTTACGCATTTTTGAATCACTCGAAGTAGGTGTTACTAATAAATTGAAATCTTGTAACTATTTTTGTTTCACGCAAAAAATATTATAAACCATAAAGCAAAAACTCATTAACGAACGTAAATAAAAAGTTGTTATGTCAAATTTCTGTCAACTATTATTATTATTATTATTTATTCATTGAACAAGATTACATTGATCCAGTTTGTTAGTAATTCTTAACAGCTATGTTAGTAAAAATATATTTAAACGAATTAGGAAAAATAAACGTTTCGTTTACTTGTCAATGCAATTCTTCCGTACTTTCTACTACTTAGTAGAAAACAAAAACGAGTGGTCGTTGCAGAATTCACGGAATGAATTTTCAAAAATAGTGATTTTAGGAATTCGAATGCGAATCTTGCGATTTCGTATTCGGATTGGAATTCGCATGATTCAAAAATACGTCTCCAGCACTGGACTGCAATAGGCTGACAATTTGATGATGATGATGAAAGCAAGATGTAGAAAACGAGCTATTCTCTATTGTTTTGGGTCTGGACATTGTGGTACCATAGTTGTTTCTGAGTTCTGTATCACAAGTGATTTTCCTACTTACTTTAAATCTTTTAATAGTTGTTCATACCGATAGAAATTTATTAAATAAATGATATTTATGAAAATTTCTAAAATTTTATGTTATATCAGCATTTTTTTTGCTATATTTTGTAAGAAAGTAAAAAAAGTATTCAACCTATGTGCAGGTAGACCGTATCTTCAATTAAATGTTAAAATCGGATTGTCAGGATAACTTGTAGTCTCTTGTAAACCGATGTTCATTGTCATTTTTCTGAAATAATTGTAGTTCTTTTGGTGATTTACCGATATTTTTGCGATTTCGATGTTGGTCCCATAGAAAAAGTTGATGTAATTTAGCCGTAGAATAACCCCTTAAAGTTTTATTTCACCTTTTCGTTACACACTGTACCTATATATATAAATATTGGACAACCTCACATTGGTCTGATCTTAAGAGGCCGTCCTAGAAATCGTCGTATTTCCGTACATTTTGTTCTCTGATTGTAAAGATGTAAGATAATTGAAGCAAAATAACACGTGATTTTAAAAGATTAGTTCTTATTCTTGCATTTAGCGCAAATGGATTTTTCATATCATATCAAAAATAAAGGTAAATCACCAAAAGAACTACAATTATTTCAGAAAAATGACAATGAACATCGGTTTACAAGAGACTACAAGTTATCCTGACAATCCGATTTTAACATTTAATTGAAGATACGGTCTACCTGCACATAGGTTGAATACTTTTTTTACTTTCTTACAAAATATAGCAAAAAAAATGCTGATATAACATAAAATTTTAGAAATTTTCATAAATATCATTTATTTAATAAATTTCTATCGGTATGAACAACTATTAAAAGATTTAAAGTAAGTAGGAAAATCACTTGTGATACAGAACTCAGAAACAACTATGGTACCACAATGTCCAGACCCAAAACAATAGAGAATAGCTCGTTTTCTACATCTTGCTTTCATCATCATCATCAAATTGTCAGCCTATTGCAGTCCAGTGCTGGAGACGTATTTTTGAATCATGCGAATTCCAATCCGAATACGAAATCGCAAGATTCGCATTCGAATTCCTAAAATCACTATTTTTGAAAATTCATTCCGTGAATTCTGCAACGACCACTCGTTTTTGTTTTCTACTAAGTAGTAGAAAGTACGGAAGAATTGCATTGACAAGTAAACGAAACGTTTATTTTTCCTAATTCGTTTAAATATATTTTTACTAACATAGCTGTTAAGAATTACTAACAAACTGGATCAATGTAATCTTGTTCAATGAATAAATAATAATAATAATAATAGTTGACAGAAATTTGACATAACAACTTTTTATTTACGTTCGTTAATGAGTTTTTGCTTTATGGTTTATAATATTTTTTGCGTGAAACAAAAATAGTTACAAGATTTCAATTTATTAGTAACACCTACTTCGAGTGATTCAAAAATGCGTAAAATCGTGAGCAATAGAAATGAATTTCATACACAAATTGTTTTCGTGTTCGTATTTGAGATTCATTTCTAATGCTTCAAAAATACGTCTCCTGGACGCAAGCCTCCCCCCAAAGAGCGCCAAAGAATACGATCTCCCGTTTTTTACTTACTTTAGCTTGCAGTAAATTTAATTTATTTTAACTGCAAATAAACTAAATAGATGTAAGATAGCTCGATAGGTAAAATGCCAGTTGTCAACATTAAAACAGACAACAATGGAACGGAAGCCGGGAAGCGGTTAATGAGTAAGTAAAGATAATGGCGGCGATTAGCTGGCTATACCTGCGCGGATGGGCGATACCTCGGTAATTCCAGGTACGGTGACCATCATTTCATTTCCGCTACTAACGGCCTAATGGAACACGCCGAAGTTTTTGTAGTTATACTTGTTGAGTGGTGGAGACAGGCGGATTATCCTAAAGACAAACTAGGCACGTGCCTAGGGGCGCGAGGGTGCAATGGGGCGCGCAGGCGAAAAAATGAAGAAAAATAATAATATAATATAGCATAAAATTAATTGCGTCAGTTAGTAAGCACCTACTTACACAATAAAAACTATTATTTTCGCGTACAACCTCAATTTGCTTCCATTTAAAACAAAAGATAATATTAACGGATCGGCCCCTACCTCATCGCGTCATAGGCGTAGCTATAGGGGTTGGATAATTACTAACTAGGCGTCACCAATCTCCCATTAAATTATGGTTAGTTTAGCTGAACGGCAGTCTAAGGACTGATATGATTGTAGCATTTACAAATTTTTCTCGCTGGCTCGCGGATTATTTGTTTATTGCACGTTTTCGTCTATAAATGCACGTTTTAGTCTGCCTTTAACTTTAACCCGTTGAGGATTATAAGAACGCCGGCGGTCGCATAACAATAATGTAATTTCTATTGTGTCTCGTTCACACATGCTTGACAGGTTAATATATGTGACGCTTGATCTTTGTCAATTTCAGCCCCCCCCCCCCCCCCCTGCCCTGACTCGAAGGCTGGCTGCCTCCTGGATAAAATCCCTAGCTACGCTAATGCACCGCATCTTCCTAAGGCGCAGTACAGCGGTTTCGGTCAACCTATAGGAGGTACATAGGGGCGCCGATGAGATGCTTGCCTAGCGCTCTCATCGTTTAATCCGCCTCTGGGTGGAGAGGAGCGTCGCCACTCTTCAAGGAGTCCAACTTATTCTGCTGTCATTCTAATGGCAGCTGGTATGCGTATTAAGCTTTAGCTCCACGAAAAAAGATTGATCATCATGTACATCATGTATGAAAGGTGACAAAATCTCAAAAAAAAAATTGACGTTTCCATACAAACTGATGCCAGCTGGTCGCGTTTTAGTATGGGAAAGTGGTTTTTTTTTGCGATTTCGATGTTGGTCCCATAGAAAAAGTTGATGTAATTTAGCCGTAGAATAACCCCTTAAAGTTTTATTTCACCTTTTCGTTACACACTGTATATATAATTATTGTCTTGGCGTTTCACTAATAAATAAAATAAAATATGAAACTCTATACCGAAAACATAGTGCACTTTTTCCATACTACGAACCTCATGATGAGTTTTAAGTAGGTAAAGTGTCTACTTACCTACTCGTATGTTAAATCCCAAGGAACATGCCAAATTCTTATTGCTTCATACGAACGAAGTTAAGTCATGTGGAAACAAGCAAAAGTCGCGATTTCAATAAACAAATATTTGACATTCGCGCAATCTGCTCGTTATGCGTTATTTCGCGAAACAATAACATTATGACAAGTGGAGGCTAAAGTCCGACTCACACTTTAGACTAGTGTTGCCAGATCGATTTTTCCAAATATCGGGACATGCATAAAAACAAAACGGGACTGGGACGAAAAGTCCGTGACATACATTGACTTATACTATATTACTTCGTAAGGACAGGGCGGACCGCATGTTAAACTGTTGCCACTAACGTGGCCCTAAAGTGATCCTCTTTAGACCGAAGTGACGTAGTCGGCTGTCGGCTGTGGTCGAGAGCAAAGGTACGTTAAAATTAGGAAAACGATAAGATTTGTCGTGTTTACTACGACAAAAGCACAACTAATAAAAAAGTACGATATTTAATATGTCAGGTAAGTCGAAAATATGTTAAATAAGAAACATATTATTTACATTGTTTTAAACATTTTGTTGTACATAGTCACAACGTTTGACATAATAGAAAGCAACGCATGGTGTGCTGCTGTTTAATCGTTTACGACACAGTTTAGGGTAGTTCTAATAGATAGCGTTAGTGTGTCATGTATGGTAAACGTGTAGAGTGATTTATTCTGTAAGCCGTATCTTTACTATTTAAATCAATGGTGACATAGGAAAACGGCTTTCCTCCACCTCAAACCACTAGTTACGCCTACTCGCTCGGTGCGCTCTTTCGTTCGCTAAGAGGCTAGTGCAAGTTTTATAAATAATTACTCTAAAGCTTTTTTGAGAACGTAAACCCGGATTTCTATGGGAAAATTAGGTTGTATTGATGTGCCGTTAGGCAGCGTCACCTCGAGGTCGATAAAAATTCACATTTACTTGTCGATAGATTATTACAACTAGCGGCACAGATGCTAAGCGCTGGGCGCAAGATGCGCAGAAGACCATTACGATGACGTGATTGGCCAGTTGCGTGACGCGCCCGCATTGCCGGCCGGGATTGGTTGCTTGCTCCGCACGCACGCGTCTCTGATACGATAATCGTCTCTTAAGATGCGCAAAGCGATGCCCACTTTTCAAGATCCTCCAGCGCTCAAGAGTCGTGCCGGGGATTGTACTAAGTACCTATATGTTTTTTTTCTCTATGTTATGTATAAAGTAAAGTAAAAGTTTCTTGTGTATGAAAATACTTAAGCTACATACATATATATTAATTGTATAAAAAGATTATGTTTACAAAATAAAGAATGTGCTGATGTATTTTTCTTTGTGTCAAATAAACAAATTATATTTATATTCTATCTAATGCGACGCAATTACTTTTAATTCTCACTAGATCCTAGATTCCATTTTTTAAATTGTGTTCCAATTTTTGCTATTTAAATGAAAAGCTGGAAGGAAGAGCTCAGAGTCCAGTCGGAATGCGTTCTAAGAGACAAATAATGGGACGTCCCGCCAAAACTGGGACATCTGGCTACGCTACTCTAGAAGTCCAGATATTACTCAGCAAAGCTACTTAGGCACAGAATATTTAAGTATAAATCTTAGGTCCCGCTTCACGTCACTCAGTATTGCTGCTGACCTAGCGCTGATCAGTTGTGCCGACTTCGCGATCGCAAGTCTTTTCATTACTAAACGCTAAGGCAATCGCTTTACGTTTTTTATACCATGTAAGTAAAATTATTTTATTTTAAAATGTTGTTATTGTCAGACTATACAGTGTGTCTGGCCATGGACTAGCGATATTCTAAGGATTGTTAGAACAACTATTCTAATACACAAATACACTACATAGTTAAGTCCAAACTACTTATCAGCTATGTGGCAACTATTTTGTTTTTTTTCTTGAAATATTCTCTACGTGGACAAAAAAAAAATCATATCCCCTCCATATCCCCTTTACGGGAATAGGTCGAATCACAAGTCACCGTAGTGAGGTCCTTTTTATTAGTTATGTAACTCTCTTAACTACCAAAATTAAAACTAACAAAATTATGTTGAAATAGGTAACACAAACCCTTAAATAAAAGGTCTTAAGATGAGTAAAATGCCTAAAATCTCGGATATCAGAATACTTGTTACTTTTATCCATTAACTATACCTAAATACCATACTTTTAAAAAAATACTAAAAATAGATACTAATAAAAAATACTTTTCTTAAGTAAATTTAAATGTGTACTTTTCATTGAAAAAAAAATTCAAAATTTTGTCTGTAACCCTATTTAAGTACCCAGAATGCAATTGAAATGAAGGAGCGTGGCTACCTGCCACAAGTGGTGTCCAATTATTTGACAAAAAACAAATGACAAATATTCATTTGAAAAATAACATTTGACAAAATTATACTTGATAAATTTATCATTTTAAAACTATTGTTTAATAAACTACTCATTAGACAATATATTTAGAACAAAACAATCGTTATGCTACAAGGTGGACAGACGACCTGGTAAAGGTTGCAGGAAGCCGCTGGATGCGGTCCGCTTTCAACCGGCCAATCTGGAAGTCACTGGGGGAGGCCTATGCTCAGCAGTGGACGTCCTATGGCTGAAATGATGATGATGATGATGAAAACATGATTTCACAAATTGATTATTTTTTAAACATGTTAGTTGGCAAAACAACGTACCTAAAGCATAAATAACATTGGGCAAAATGCATTGCTTGGTAAATATTTTATTTACCAAATCTTTCTTAGACAGAAGAAGGCAGTTAGCTGTTAAGTACGTGTAGGTATAATATTACTTTAGGTTCATGCATGGGAGTCTAATAATAAAAAATAAGTTTAATAATCATAATAATCATTTATTTAAAACTCTTGTAATGACATGAGAGATGTTCTTAATTACTAGGTTGTGACACTCATCTAGGTTAGGTTAGGTTAGAACAGTGACCACACCAAAGCGCGAAGCCGAGCGAGCGGAGCGAACGCAGCGAGCTTAGGGAGCGTGCCGCGGCAGCGGACGGCGAGCGCTCAATTCTCATTCTATAGTGGAAATGTAGATTTGATAACTTTCCTTTACAGCCCCCTCTACAACAACCCTAAAAACCGTCATTTGTCAAGGTCACTGCTGTAAAGTCATTTTAGCAGAGTTCCAGGTTAGGTTAGAACAGTGACCACAAAACCAGACCAGATCCAAATATTTTTTGCAAAATTAAGGTAAAAACTAAGGATTTTGAGGTGAAACTTTATCAATTTTCATTAACTAAACATTTCTGAACTAAGCATTTCCGAGAGAGGGAAGTGGTACCGGGAGTAGTTCTCCCCTCCCCTTACCGCCCAAATCGGGGGTGACTAATCAAAATATTTTCCTTCAAAATTATTACTTGCCTATAAATAATCTGTCTAAGAAAATATCTAAAGTACCGCCTTTTTTAAGGCTTCGCGTAAGTATTGGTGAGAAAATAGTTATTTTTATAAACTAATAATTTATCTACTAACTTTTTGTAAAATTACCAATTTGGTATCAAACGAATTAGTTAGTCATGTGAACATTATTAAAATAATATTTTAACAGTTGAAATATTTTCTAAGTAAAACATTTGCGAAACCTGTATTATGTCAAATGATTGTTTTTAAAGTAATATGTTTGCGAAATGAAAGTTTGTCAAATGATTAAATTTCAAACGTTGTTTGTAAATTGTTCTTTTGTCATACGTTTTTTGTTATACAATAGTAAACCGCCACAAGTATATGCATTTACTTACTAGGTAACCTCAAATATGAATGTTAATATTGTACATTATTTGTTTTCTAAAGAAATAAACATTTTTCATTTCATACGCTAGAAGAAGATTTTATACTTTGACTTTAATTAATAAAACTTTTTAACAAAAATTGAAATTTTTCTCTCAAAGCTATTTCGTTACTTTTTTCACATAAATACAGTCATGAAAATATACATGTTTTATATTTTCGTTTTACCCGTAGTTTTATTTTGGTTTAAACTCATAAAAAATATGTTTTTTCTGTATTTAAAGTTATCCGCAACTCGCACTGTGTTATGTCTTTATCGTGCGGGGACCCTAAACACATCTCGACATTCTGTTTACCTACACACGCGTTTCACCCAGTTTGCATATCTTAACCCGTCCATAGCACCCCTGCATTATTTGCTTATTGCCACAACAATATGTTTTGGGAACGTAAAACATTTGAGTTATCGAGTCTTAAGAAAAAAAACCGGTCAAGTGCGAGTTGAACTCTCGTCGAGAGGGTTTCGTACTTCTTATAGGTTTTCCTGTAAACTATAGGTACAAAACTATTATTTGCTCTATTATTTTCCCATAAAATGCGTGCGTTCGGGAAACTAAACAACACTTCACAAAATACCTCAGTAAGACCGCGCCTTGGCATATGTAGTGTAGTTGGACTCCAGCTCGTTGGACGACCTTCGGAATATGGCTGGCAGTGGCTGTATGACAAAAGGGGGAGACCGTGTTCTTTGGCACACGTCCAGCAGTAGACTGCAATAGGCTGACTTGATGATCACAAGAAGCTTTTTCATGTAATATGTATTTTTATTTGGTACAGTTTGCACTACTTTTTTTTGCTTTTTCTTCTAAAAGTTTTTAAGTATACTTAGTTTACAAACATTAAACTAAACGAAACTAGTTTTCCCCAATATTTAAAATTAATTTATCAACGTAAGGTCCGTGTTTGTATTACAAAAACGCAATGTGCTTTAAACAACTTAATCGGTCCAGTAGATTCAAAGTTTGGCGGAGGTTGCTTACTGCCAAATTATGTAGAGCGTAGTAGGTAAATAATAATAAATAAATAAATATCGGACAACATCACATACATTGCTCTGATCCTATGATAAGTAGCTTAAGCACTTGTGGTACAGAAATCAGAAACAACGACGATACCACAACACCCAGACCCGAGACAATATAGAAAAGTTATTTTTCTACATTGACCAACCGTAGGTGCGTAAATGACAGACCAATGATCAGAGGGAATGACTGTTTTTATTTAACTTAGCATAATGTGTTACAAAATTATTTACACAGCTTGTGACTATTACACATAATATATTAACCAATGAGATCACAAATACGATGGCGTGATTATGGCCTGATTTCTTGAGACGGAGAGTATTTACTGTTACTCCCTAAGAGAGAGGGAAGATATTGTGCGTAGCTTGCTCGGAGTTTAGGTATAAATATAAAAGGTGTCGCGCGAAGAGGCGCGATTGGCCCGATCACGCCTGCGAGGCGCGGCACTCCGATGTTATCCTGCGTAGATATACGATGCTACCACAAAAGCAAATTGGCTTTAACGGGCAGACCGACACACGAATGATAAGGGTTTCGCTTTTCATTTGTACTTACGGAACCCTAAAAATCTCATGTTCGTTTTTAAGTTCTCACTGCAAGCGGCGATTTACTGCATGCCCCTCCACCTCTTACCATTCGCTATAAAACGTTACTAGTCCATAAATAACCGGTCAGTCTCATTGGATTTATTTCGGTGCGGGCCTCAGAGACCCCGGTACGTCTTGCCAGCCCCCGCAAATCAGCGAACGGATGGACGTGCGAGCTTTAAGGGTCCAACGTAAAGTAGCCTTAGATTCTTCATAAAATCGAATTATTATCTATTTAACTAATTTGTCCCGGTAAATATTTGGCTGTGTGTACTTTTTTGCCGGGAAGTTTTTGTTATTTGGAGGAAAAGTCTTGGAAAACATGGATTTAATGGGAAAAAATTTAAAGGTTACAGTTTAATCAAAATTGGCCTTATTAGCCGACTTCAAAAAAGGAGGACGTTCTCAATTCGTCGGAATCTTATTTAATTTTTTTTTATGTATGTTCAGCGATCATTCGTTATTACATTGACCGATTTCGATAATTAGTTTTTTGTTTGAAAAGTAATACTTTCAGAATGATCCCATATAAATTTTGTTAAATTCTGATGATGGGATCTATAAGAAAATCATCAAACATTGCATGAACTCAGTACCACGCCAACTGATTTTAGTATCTATCCTTAATAAAGTAATCTTTGCCAAATGTGGACCGATTTTAATGATTCTTTTTTTTAATGAATATACTTCAACGATACTATAATAAAATAAAATTGCTTAAAAACTTTCACCCCTAAGGGTCGAAAAATAGGAAATGAAATCAGTGTTCCTGAGGGTTGCGAACTAATCACGACCCAAGAATGTGAGGCGAGACTCTAATTACTTGACCACTGCTTGCACTAGCAAAAAATAATTAGTCTTATTTTTTGTAAAGTAATGTTTTATTTGGAACCAAAAAAATTTTTACAAATGCATGTTTATCAGGTTTGTTAGAGCGAAAAAGGTCTCCAGCTCAGCATTAGGACACCACATAGGTCTTGGACACCACATCAACTGATCCAAAATTTAAAAAAAACACAAATCAACTCAAATAATGAAAAAAACAAAATAAAAACGATTAAAAAATAACATTAATATTAAACAAAATAAACCCATTATATATAGAAAAAAATAAAAACAAACAAAATCATTCAATCAATAATAAATTAAGTCATATCAACAATAGTTAATTAAATACAATAAAATATCTTGGATAATAAAATTGCATAATAAAAATAGAAACAACTAATTGTCCAGTGTGATAAAAGGTACGTCAACGAAATGAGTAGGTTTTTGCTACACTACCGAAATGTCGGTAACTCATTACAAAAACGTACCGACGTGGTAAAAATCCTGAACTAGTTAGTGACCTTACGTGGGACCGTTAATAGTGTTGAATTCGAAATAACACAGGTTAAATGTATTGGAGTGACCGCGGAGGGTAGGGTAGTTAAATATTTATGCTGAATAGATTTAACGACGGAATTTTGAATGTAATTTATTAAAAACCATTTAAATTTGTCTTATATTAGATTAACCTCAAGAGGCAAGATCGTAGCGTAGGCTAAGATATACCACATTAGGCCGAAATCGGATTCACACAGAATATAAAGGTTATCTTTTAAACATCAACAACCCTAGGGGCTGATTCTGGTGCTCAAATACAAAAAAAAATCTACGAGACCCACATCGTAATCCAAAAAAATGTCAATGCTTCATACAAACTGATATCAGCTGGTCAGTGGTTTAGTATGGGGAAGTGAATTTTGTTTGTCCCTTAGAAATAGTTGTATTTGCACCAGAATCAGCTTCTAGGGGGTTGTTGGGGGGTAGAAGTATTTATTCTACATTCGATGGAGATATTAATGAAAATATTTAACTAACTGTTATAAAAACAGCATAAAAAAACTATTAACATTTTTGTTCTTGAAATTCATGCTCAGCATAGAAAAAGGTATATTTGCTTTCTCTATGGTATACCTATGTATCAAAGATAATTTATATAACACTTGACACAAAATCGCTCTACACTGACATGCTACTATAAACGTATATAAGGTCTAACTGAAATAGTGCTCAATATTTCTAGACGTCAACTAGTACACGATAAGGATCATGTGTATGAAAATGAAAACATAAACCTAACAGCTTATTTCTTAATTACATTACTCTTACTATGTAATTATTGTAATGATTTTTTACGCATTACGTCAACTCTTGGTTACGTTCTGTTAATGATTTTACTACTAATATTTCATTACGAATGACGTATACGTAAAAACCATTACAGCAATAAATGAGTAATAATTAAAAAAAAATATTAGGTTATTTGAAGATTTTTAGGGTTCCGTATACTTAAAGGGTAAAAACCAGGACCCTGTTACTAAGACTCCATTGTCCGTCGTGTCTGTCTGTCTGTCACCAGGGTGTATTTCATGAACCTTGATAGCTAGACAGTTGAAGTTTTCATTTGTATTTTTGTTGCCTCGGCCATTATAATATAGTGTCTAATGTTGTATAGGTAATGTACGGAACCCTTCGTGAGCGAGTCCGACTCGCACTTGGCCAGTTTTTTTTCATAACGAAGATTATCATGTACGGTTGTTGTTGAGTACTATTTCGGTTAGACTTAATAATATATACGCGTAAATAAACCAACTATTACTCTCTTTTTCTAGATCTTCATTTTGCAGTTTGCGGCGTTTCACTTGGCGCCTCATTCAGTCAGAGCGTTTTCTGAGACTACAGCTGGCAACACTCGAAGTGAATTTACTTGGGTTTGCATTCAATTCACAAAAAACAACTGTTTTACTAAGGCTGCTGGGTCGCTGCTTTAATTTTATCTGAAACCTGTATAAACAAACAACTTAGCTCTTGAAAGTAAGAAAACATTTACAAGTACAGCTCACGAGGGAAATAGAAAATATGACCACGTACCGGCAAGCGCAGCGTAGGACGTCCACCCACAAGGTGGACAGACCACCTGGTAATGGTTGCAGGGAGACGCTGGATGCAGGCCGCTTTCAACCGGCCAATCTGGAAGTTACTGGGGGAGGCCTATGTTCAGCAGTAGACGTCCTATGGCTGAAATGATGATGACAAATGAGACCAAAGGAGTCCACTCGGTCTTGCTCGGCTTGTCATTCTTATGAAAACACATTTGGGAAACCGGCCTAGATCTTATACGATAAGATACTTTAGTATTGTAGTGTGTGACGCACCTTAACCTATTACTTAGCAATAAGGCTTAGGGTATAAGATAGATGTAAGACTTATTTCCCAATACGTACGAGCCTGAGTCGCCGGCCGATGGGGCAGAAAGGTTCTGGAATGGAGGCCACGTACCAGCGAGCGCTACTGGACAGGAACAAGGTGGACAGACGACCTGGTAAAGGTTGCAGGAAGCCGCTGGATGCGGGCCGCTTCCAACCGGCCAATCTGGAAGTCACTGGGGGAGGCCTATGTTCAGCGGTGGACATCCTATGGCTGTAATGATGATGATGAATGATGACGAGCCTGAGGCTTTACGCATCAGGGCCCTTACCATGGCCTCTTTCTTATAACAGCCCTGCTTTTGAACTGGCCTGCTAATTCGTACCATGACATCTTTTTAGCAGGCCTGCTATTTTGACATTTAGAAAAACCTTCACCTTTCTTCTGTATGGACTTTTCGTACCATGACTGTCATTTCCATAACAGCAGAGCGTCTTTTGAGCGTTTTTCTTGACTTGACGTGAAAAAGTTGCTACTGTGCACGCCGTAATTGCCCGGTAAAGCTGGATGAGGCCAGAGGCGTCTCTAGCCCATGTAGCACCCGTGTGCAAATATCGCGCCCCCTAGTAAGCGCGTGGTCTAAATGGAATGGGTAGGTATTAAGTAGCGAGGGGCGTTCGGCGCCCCCTAGGACCGCTGCGCCCGTGTGCAACGCACACTCTGCACCATAGGTAAAGACGCCTCTGGATGAGGCTTTCTTCAAAAGCTACTAGCGAGAGGTCCGTCCGTTTTTTTTGTACTTATTGCACAACCTCACATACATTGCTCTGATCCTAAGGTAGCTAAATCACTTGTGTTATAGATAATTATATCGAAGAAACAACGACGGTACCACAAAACGCGGACCTGAGATAGTATAGAAAAGTTCATTTTCTACATCGACCCAACCGAGAATCGAACCCGGCACCTCAGACATTTTATACATTATTATAACATTGATCGAACTAATTACGTCTTTCATTTGTACTCCTTGATCCCAAGTTTGCAGTATAATAAATACTTATATAGTAGGTATCTTTATAGTGGTCGTACGTATTTATTATTGTGTATATTTGTTGCCGAGATGCGAGCATACCGGACTTTGTGTCGCTATCTCTGAGGTCCCGGGTTCGATTCCTGGTCAGTCAATGTAGGAAAATATAAATGTAGGAATATAGGAAAATATATAATTAAGTTCATTAATTGTACTTATACCTGTGCAATAATGTTCAAATAAATAAATGCGGTACCTATTTGAAACGAGGTTTTAATGTTTAATGAGACTTAGGTACTAAATTAATGAATCGTTTCAGGTTAGCGATTACAGAGGATTCGATTAGTTTTATCAAAAGGCAAGATTTATTTGGACATCGTCGCAACAGTTGAAGATACAGCATATTTAACAGCTCTTATCAATATGCCAAATTTTTTAATAGGGCTTGAAATTATGCTAGAGGAAACACGGCAGTTGGTACAGGAGTGCAACATCGTCATTTCTAATCTACCAGAGCGTCAAAATGAAAACTTGATTTTATTAATTGAAAAAATTGGCGCCATCATTAAACACCCTATCAAGTCCGATGACATTATTAAGGTCGAACGAGAACCCCATTTCGACGAAGACGATAAACGCCCAAAAAAGGTAATTGTGAAATTTAAATGCAAGATACTTCGTGACAATGTGATTACTGCGGCAAGATTGGTTAATGGAATAAGGTCGGATCAGTTGCAGATAACAGGTACACCTTATAATGTATATATCAACGAACATTTGACACCAAAACAATTGCGAAATAAGAAATTAATTAGTCTTGCCCGTGATGCAGCTAAAGAATACAATTATAAATATGTCTGGATTAAAAATTTTATGGTTTTGGTTCGTAAAAATGAAACATCTCCGGTCATACAAATACGTTCGTTGTTCGATTTGAAAAAAATCATATAACGGTGTAATTTTGATGTGATAAAATTTTTATAAAAATAGAACTGAGGTAAATTTACATACACTTTTTCTGACGCGAACTTACTTTGTGTTAAACGTAACCCACTGAATCTATTGCCAACATACACCATTTATATTTTACTGCATATCACGTCAAATAGACAAATTTAGTAATTACTTAAAAGTAATAATATTTTTTTAACAATGTACGCCTTGTAGTATATAGAGTTTAATATTTAGTTTATTTACCATTGTTTGAATTGTGTTTTAATACCTTACTTATATTAAGCCATGTAAAAGTGTTTAACCGGTAACAAATTATTTATGACACTGTTATTTAGTCAATTAAACCAATAAATGAATTGCTGTTCGTTTGTCTCGCTAAAACTCGAGAATGGCTGGCCCGTTTTAGCTTATTTTGATCATGAAATATTTGTGGAAGTTCAGGGAAGGTTTAAAAGGTCAGTAAATATTTAAAAAATGCAAGGAAAGTAGTAAAACAACTGTTTTATTTTCCTATACAAACTGTTCGTACCTGTCAAACGAATTGGCGGAACGAAGTTCGCTGGGTCAGCTAGTATATAATTAAAACATTGTCAAGTATAAGTATAGTTGTTGTAAGTATGTCAATCTTATTGGTTTTACTTCCCAGTCCCATCGAGGTGTTTACTAATTCATCAGTGATTGTCAATGAAAAAACATAATTTAATAAAAAAAACTAATATTAAATTTATTACCAGTATTGCCGCGGTATCCAGAAGAAGCTGTTTATCTGTTTTACATGAATATTTTATTAATATTTAAATAATTTTTCTTTACTGTTTCCTTATTAGTATTTAAACTTGACATTAACTAACTACTCGCAGATGTTTAAACATAATCTGCTTGCTAAATGACTCATCATCAAGTTCTTCAAACTATGCATTTTCCGAGAGGAAATTAGACCGTTATCTATTTAATTGTTCTGAAAAATTGGTACTGAAATTGTTCAAACAGTGTTAAGACAAGTGATAACCCTTTGCGTGCCACTTACCCATGGTAGACCGGAAAAACGATGGAAAACAATAAGAAACTTTTTCGAGGCACGCAAGGTGTGACACGGCGACTGCTAGACTCTATGAGAGTTCTCAAATGTGTTCGTTAATTCGTAATTTAACTACCAACGTTTGAAAGGGTCAGTTCAGATTAAGAGGTTCTGCCCATGTCAGAGTTCTTGTAAGTTTCATGATCAGGCTGTTTGGTTTCACCGAATTTTATCACCGATTTTGTTACCGACCGGTATTTCAGCATACATTTCCTAGCGTTCCATTTTTCACAGAAAGCATTTGGTAATTGTCGCAGGAAGACGCTGGATGCAGGCCGCTTCCAACCTGCCAATCTGGAAGTCATGGGGGAGGCCTATGTTCAGCAGTGGACGTCCTATGGCTGAAATGATGATGATGATGACAGTCGGATCTGCCGGATCGCTCCGGTTTTGTTTTTGACCGACATTTTGTAGGACGTAGGTATGCGTTTTATTTCAATATGCTCTTCAGTTTCAAAGTGCCCTTATTGCTCTCACACACACTCTCACCTAAAAATACGTCAGACAATCAGTGACATTTTATAATAGCTTCACTTGTACATGTAACTACTTATGTAATCAAATCTTGGAAGTAGTTTTTGCCCTCCTTCTAACTGACGTATCGATTGAAAACTTTTAAGTAGGTAAGTACCTATTTGACATTCGGAAGACAATACAATAATTTGACACCATCGTGCTGATCTGATGATGGAGTCAGGAGGTGGTTAGTAGACTCTTCAATGACTGTGACAGCAGTTAAATTATGTTTGCACTCGTAAGATTTGTTTTGATTAGGATTTGTCACTGATGAAATAGGTTAATTTTATAAAAAAAATAAAAACCGACTTCAAAAAACTAAAACGCTAAAAATAATCTCTCAGATTCTATATTTTCGTTTGCACAGACTCCAAAAGTAACTGATTAGGTACTTAAGTGTTAAGATTATTTTTAACGTTTTAGTTTTTTGAAGTCGGTTTTTATTTTTTTATAATTATCTCGAAAAAAATTGCAATTCCCGAGGGATATTACTTTTTATCCCGGAATAAAAATCGGTTTCCAAGGGTTACAAGATAACTGACAAGATAGTTCTTCCTCTGTTAGATGTCACTGTTTAGTTGTTAGCCAACTTCTGAATGTGAAAAAAAAATTACTAGCTGTTGCCCGCGACTTCGTTTGCATTGTCTTTATTTTAGAGTAACTTTGACTAAATTAAAAAATAAAAATAAATAAAATCAATTGTTTTAACAATCACACCAATTATCTAGCTCCAAACTAAGCATAGCCTGCACTATGGCGACTAGATAGCGGATAAACATACTTATACTTTTATAAACATCCATGCTCGTGCTCATCACACAAACATTTGCCCTTTGCGGGATTCCAATCCTCAACCGCTAGCTTTGCAGTCCGGAGCTCAACCACTACACCAAACGGTCGTCGATCTATGGTTTTGCAAAAATCACGCGAACGAAGATCACGGCTACAACTAGTTTGAAAATAAATCTAAAAGAGATAATAAACTTGGAACAACAGATATTAAATATGGCGACAAAGCTGCGTCCCGAAGAGTTACAGCTTACTTAAAAAGATTTCAGTTTAATTAAAATGTTCCGTCCGAAGTTAGATCGTCCTCTTTGACGAAGTTTCGTAAATTGGAAACGCAAGTGTATACGCGTCTCTAAGGGTCGTGAGAAGACGTGACTTTGTACTTATATAGTATTATGAGGGAATAATTATTTTCATAAACGAACAAAAGTCGCTGACATAGCATAGATAAGCAAGCTGAAGTGGCAGTAAGTGGCATAGAACGTAGAACTGACGGCCGATGGGGCAGAAAGGTTCTAGAATAGAGGCCACGTACCGGCAAGCGCAGTGTAGGACGTCTACTCACAAGGTAGACAGATTACCTGGTGAAGGTCGCGGGAAGCCGCTAGATGCAGGCCGCTTTCAATCGGCCAATCTGGATGTCAATGGGGAGGCCTATGTTCAGCAGTGGACGTCCTATGGGTGAAACAGTGATGAATTATTTTTGTGACAGCGTTATTTATAAAAAGTTGCTAGTCAACTTGTTAAGCATTACTTAGCTAAGTAACAAATTACGCCATGAGCAGTAATATTTTTTATCATAATAATTGAAAATTGAAAACCTTCTCAGGTTTTTAATTTCTTTTTCTTCTTCTTCAACCTGTCTCCACCCAATGCTGAGCGTAGGTATACTCCATAGCACGCCATTCCAAACGATCTTGGTCCCTCTGCATCCATCTCTTCCCCGCTACTCTCACCAGGTCAACGGTCCACCTAGCTCGCAGCCTTCCCACGCTCCTACGTCCAGTTCTAGACCTCCACTCCAACACCCTCCTGCCCCATCTACTATCCGTTCTTCGACAAATATGACCTGCCCACTTCCACTACTAACGCGCTAATTTTAGGCCTATATCCGTAAGCTTTGTCTATCTTCTTATCTCTGTGTTTTTCATAATTCACGAAGAGAAACTCCCAACCCCTAACCTAACCCCAAAATAACCCTCTCCATATGATAGCTCTTTGACTTAATAGGTTTCAGTTTGTTTTATAATAATTTAGTTGGTCTTCCTTGTATTCGTAGTAATAAAAAGCACAGTGTTTACCTCGGGTTAAAGACTTATTAAGTCCCTCGAGCTATTGGCTAAACCCCGTCTCGGGACTGTATAACTTACTTTCACCCCTATGGTAACAATGAACTATTACAATCACACCAATGGGCTAGTTTCCAAAAAAAATGTAATTAGTCCGTCACACGTATTTTTTCTTTTTTCAATTAAACATAAACTGATAAAGATATAGGTCTTTATAGTTCCGCGTAACGTCACGCCTTGCGACACTTTTTAGCACGGCATGATGTCACGTGCTCCCATTCCCAAACTTTGATGCGCTTTATCTTCGTCAATTTTGTTTGATTGACAAAAGACAAAATATGAGTCCAATATTTTTTGATAATTTAACTGACGGACTAAATAGAATAATCTTTTTTTTACCCAGGAATCTAGCCTATTATCTAGCCCCAAACTAAGTTATAGCTAAGTTATAGCTATAGGTTTTCCTGTAAACTATAGGTACAAAACTATTATTTGCTCTATTATTTTCCCATAAAATGCGTGCGTTCGGGAAACTAAACAACACTTCACAAAATACCTCAGTAAGACCGCGCCTTGGCATATGTAGTGTAGTTGGACTCCAGCTCGTTGGACGACCTTCGGAATATGGCTGGCAGTGGCTGTATGACAAAAGGGGGAGACCGTGTTCTTTGGCACACGTCCAGCAGTAGACTGCAATAGGCTGACTTGATGATCACAAGAAGCTTTTTCATGTAATATGTATTTTTATTTGGTACAGTTTGCACTACTTTTTTTTGCTTTTTCTTCTAAAAGTTTTTAAGTATACTTAGTTTACAAACATTAAACTAAACGAAACTAGTTTTCCCCAATATTTAAAATTAATTTATCAACGTAAGGTCCGTGTTTGTATTACAAAAACGCAATGTGCTTTAAACAACTTAATCGGTCCAGTAGATTCAAAGTTTGGCGGAGGTTGCTTACTGCCAAATTATGTAGAGCGTAGTAGGTAAATAATAATAAATAAATAAATATCGGACAACATCACATACATTGCTCTGATCCTATGATAAGTAGCTTAAGCACTTGTGGTACAGAAATCAGAAACAACGACGATACCACAACACCCAGACCCGAGACAATATAGAAAAGTTATTTTTCTACATTGACCAACCGTAGGTGCGTAAATGACAGACCAATGATCAGAGGGAATGACTGTTTTTATTTAACTTAGCATAATGTGTTACAAAATTATTTACACAGCTTGTGACTATTACACATAATATATTAACCAATGAGATCACAAATACGATGGCGTGATTATGGCCTGATTTCTTGAGACGGAGAGTATTTACTGTTACTCCCTAAGAGAGAGGGAAGATATTGTGCGTAGCTTGCTCGGAGTTTAGGTATAAATATAAAAGGTGTCGCGCGAAGAGGCGCGATTGGCCCGATCACGCCTGCGAGGCGCGGCACTCCGATGTTATCCTGCGTAGATATACGATGCTACCACAAAAGCAAATTGGCTTTAACGGGCAGACCGACACACGAATGATAAGGGTTTCGCTTTTCATTTGTACTTACGGAACCCTAAAAATCTCATGTTCGTTTTTAAGTTCTCACTGCAAGCGGCGATTTACTGCATGCCCCTCCACCTCTTACCATTCGCTATAAAACGTTACTAGTCCATAAATAACCGGTCAGTCTCATTGGATTTATTTCGGTGCGGGCCTCAGAGACCCCGGTACGTCTTGCCAGCCCCCGCAAATCAGCGAACGGATGGACGTGCGAGCTTTAAGGGTCCAACGTAAAGTAGCCTTAGATTCTTCATAAAATCGAATTATTATCTATTTAACTAATTTGTCCCGGTAAATATTTGGCTGTGTGTACTTTTTTGCCGGGAAGTTTTTGTTATTTGGAGGAAAAGTCTTGGAAAACATGGATTTAATGGGAAAAAATTTAAAGGTTACAGTTTAATCAAAATTGGCCTTATTAGCCGACTTCAAAAAAGGAGGACGTTCTCAATTCGTCGGAATCTTATTTAATTTTTTTTTATGTATGTTCAGCGATCATTCGTTATTACATTGACCGATTTCGATAATTAGTTTTTTGTTTGAAAAGTAATACTTTCAGAATGATCCCATATAAATTTTGTTAAATTCTGATGATGGGATCTATAAGAAAATCATCAAACATTGCATGAACTCAGTACCACGCCAACTGATTTTAGTATCTATCCTTAATAAAGTAATCTTTGCCAAATGTGGACCGATTTTAATGATTCTTTTTTTTAATGAATATACTTCAACGATACTATAATAAAATAAAATTGCTTAAAAACTTTCACCCCTAAGGGTCGAAAAATAGGAAATGAAATCAGTGTTCCTGAGGGTTGCGAACTAATCACGACCCAAGAATGTGAGGCGAGACTCTAATTACTTGACCACTGCTTGCACTAGCAAAAAATAATTAGTCTTATTTTTTGTAAAGTAATGTTTTATTTGGAACCAAAAAAATTTTTACAAATGCATGTTTATCAGGTTTGTTAGAGCGAAAAAGGTCTCCAGCTCAGCATTAGGACACCACATAGGTCTTGGACACCACATCAACTGATCCAAAATTTAAAAAAAACACAAATCAACTCAAATAATGAAAAAAACAAAATAAAAACGATTAAAAAATAACATTAATATTAAACAAAATAAACCCATTATATATAGAAAAAAATAAAAACAAACAAAATCATTCAATCAATAATAAATTAAGTCATATCAACAATAGTTAATTAAATACAATAAAATATCTTGGATAATAAAATTGCATAATAAAAATAGAAACAACTAATTGTCCAGTGTGATAAAAGGTACGTCAACGAAATGAGTAGGTTTTTGCTACACTACCGAAATGTCGGTAACTCATTACAAAAACGTACCGACGTGGTAAAAATCCTGAACTAGTTAGTGACCTTACGTGGGACCGTTAATAGTGTTGAATTCGAAATAACACAGGTTAAATGTATTGGAGTGACCGCGGAGGGTAGGGTAGTTAAATATTTATGCTGAATAGATTTAACGACGGAATTTTGAATGTAATTTATTAAAAACCATTTAAATTTGTCTTATATTAGATTAACCTCAAGAGGCAAGATCGTAGCGTAGGCTAAGATATACCACATTAGGCCGAAATCGGATTCACACAGAATATAAAGGTTATCTTTTAAACATCAACAACCCTAGGGGCTGATTCTGGTGCTCAAATACAAAAAAAAATCTACGAGACCCACATCGTAATCCAAAAAAATGTCAATGCTTCATACAAACTGATATCAGCTGGTCAGTGGTTTAGTATGGGGAAGTGAATTTTGTTTGTCCCTTAGAAATAGTTGTATTTGCACCAGAATCAGCTTCTAGGGGGTTGTTGGGGGGTAGAAGTATTTATTCTACATTCGATGGAGATATTAATGAAAATATTTAACTAACTGTTATAAAAACAGCATAAAAAAACTATTAACATTTTTGTTCTTGAAATTCATGCTCAGCATAGAAAAAGGTATATTTGCTTTCTCTATGGTATACCTATGTATCAAAGATAATTTATATAACACTTGACACAAAATCGCTCTACACTGACATGCTACTATAAACGTATATAAGGTCTAACTGAAATAGTGCTCAATATTTCTAGACGTCAACTAGTACACGATAAGGATCATGTGTATGAAAATGAAAACATAAACCTAACAGCTTATTTCTTAATTACATTACTCTTACTATGTAATTATTGTAATGATTTTTTACGCATTACGTCAACTCTTGGTTACGTTCTGTTAATGATTTTACTACTAATATTTCATTACGAATGACGTATACGTAAAAACCATTACAGCAATAAATGAGTAATAATTAAAAAAAAATATTAGGTTATTTGAAGATTTTTAGGGTTCCGTATACTTAAAGGGTAAAAACCAGGACCCTGTTACTAAGACTCCATTGTCCGTCGTGTCTGTCTGTCTGTCACCAGGGTGTATTTCATGAACCTTGATAGCTAGACAGTTGAAGTTTTCATTTGTATTTTTGTTGCCTCGGCCATTATAATATAGTGTCTAATGTTGTATAGGTAATGTACGGAACCCTTCGTGAGCGAGTCCGACTCGCACTTGGCCAGTTTTTTTTCATAACGAAGATTATCATGTACGGTTGTTGTTGAGTACTATTTCGGTTAGACTAATTACGCAGTCGCCCAATACGAAGATCGCTGAGTTGCTGCCCTACATTTGTGTAATGGTCCGAAGTACAATTGCAAGCCAGTAAAAGTGACGTCAATCGACATCTTCATAAAATCTGTAAATCATTATTGTACCATTCCATAATCACACTTCGATTAGGTTTCATCTTTGTTCCTAAGTAATTAATGTAAATTTAATTAATTTCTAATTAAATATTTTATAAGTAAATTTGGTTTTTTTTCGATCCTCCGACTGTAGTAAACGTAATTGGCGCAGTCGGTAGGATACTCGCGGGCCGGTTCGCGAGATCGGGAATAGGTAGCTAGGCTTCGTTACTAATTCGCGTCGCGAGTCACCCGGGTGGCTATCAAGCCCCGTCGCCGAGTATCCAAAATCTACGGACCTGCTGCAGACCAGGAGGAGAATCCAGAACTCGATTCACGAAGAAAACCAGATATGAAATTTATGTGAGTACACTTGAATTGATCTCGTGTTGCTTCCTTTTATCATAGTTTTTATCCTTAGTTTATCCTTTAGTGTGTTTTACCTTAAACTTCAAGATTTATCACCCTAGAGCCAATAGTTCCCGGGAGTCTGAATCGAGTCAGGCTCGCCGACAGCAAATAGATAATTGTAGGGATATTGATATAGATTTAGATTTGAATCAGAGCTTAGGTATTTTATTTGACGAAATGTCTCACGAACCAGACACCATTTTTAAGGCCCTCCGCCTTGTTCCGGACTTCGACGGGAACCCTAATATTCTAACAAGGTTCATTAATATTTGTGATCAATTGGCTGTAAAATATTTGAGCAACGTCCAGGGAAGCGAATTTTCTAATCTTTGTTTAATTAACGGGATACTCAATAAGATAACAGGACCCGCTGCATGTACAATTAATTCCAACGGGATACCCGATAGCTGGCTAGGCATTCGAACTGCCTTAATAAATAATTTCTCAGATCAACGCGACGAGACGGCCTTGTACAATGACCTATCTATCGCTACGCAGGGAAATAAGACACCCCAAGAGTTCTATGACCATTGCCAGACTTTGTTTAGTACTATAATGACATATGTGACTCTACATGAATCTGTACCAACGACTATACAGGCGAAACGGGAACTGTACAAAAAAGTTACCATGCAGGCATATGTTCGCGGGCTCAAAGAACCCCTAGGGTCCCGTATACGCTGTATGCGTCCCCCTACTATAGAAAAGGCTCTGGAATATGTCCAGGAAGAGCTTAATATAATTTATTTACAGCAACGTAGCAGTGAAACAACTAAGACCTATACCAACCCTAAAGCTACATTGCAACCCCAGCCTTCATTGGTCCCGCCACAGCGGAATAATATACTAATGTCAATGCCTAACTGGCCTGCTCCCGTAGGACAGCAACCTATGAGGCCTCTGCCTCAGCCCTTCAAATTCCCAGTCCAACCACAACACGGTATGCGTATGCCTACTAACACTCAGAGGATGTTTAGCGCACCACCCCCTAATTATAATCCTCGTAGTAATATGTTTCATATTCAACCCAGGAACAATCCTCCACATTTTCAAACGCCTCAACCAATGAGTGGTATTCAAAGATTTACCCCAAGAACTTTGCCGCATTCCCAGATTATGACTGGACATGACTGGACTAAATCAGGGAACCCACCTCCGTCTAACTATTTCAAAAGTCGAGAAATGAACCTTAATGAATGCATGATAAATGACGACGGCTACTCTTATTACAATAACTACGACTACTATGACCCAGTTTACAATAATTATTATACCGATTATAACTATACAAGTGATTCACCCGACTTCACTTCCGAATTAACTTATTATAACGCGACTGACGAAAACCAGGTGACTGATGGAAATCAACCACAGCCAAGTTCTAGCAATACTGAGCAGGATTTTCAGGAAGTGTCAAAATTAAAAAAACAAAGATAGAACTTAACCTTCAAACACAGAGGCAGTTACCATACATCCAGATAGCCCATCCTCCTCTTAAATTATTGATAGATACAGGAGCAAACCAATCCTTTATCAGTCCCGAGGCTGTAGAACAATACTTTGCCAATTATCCTCTCAACTACGATCCGTTTGAAGTGACAAACATACACGCGACCAGTAGAAATGACCATTCAATTACACTACCATGTTTTCCCGAGTTCTGCGATAATGATAGCATGAAGTTATTTGTGTATAGGTTTCATAATTACTTTGATGGTCTTATCGGGCTAGACTTACTAAGTAAATGGGAGGCGCGAATAGATTTAAAGGAAAGTCAACTAGTAACTCGTTTTTCTTCGAACCCTATTCAAATGTACAATTCACGGAATGTGAACCTTTACGAAAATATTATTCCAGCTATGTCTTCGAAAATTATTAGACTCCCCTTAGATTTAATAGATGGCGACGCTTATATCCCAGAACAAATAATTTGTAACTGCATTATTCATGAATGTCTTACAACCGTTACTAATAACCGTGGTTACTTAGAGATAGAAAACACCACCGCGAACGACATTATTTTCTCACTTGACAGCCCAGCGCACGCCGAATTATTTAATACCGAGTGCGCGCGCACTTTACAACCACTGACGCGCGCCGATGATGTTATCCCGCGCTTACGTACTGAGCACCTGAACGAAGAGGAAAAGGTCAATCTTACCACTCTTTGCTCGCGCTATGCGGACGTTTTTTATATAGATGGCGAACAACTAACGTTCACAAATAAAATTAAACACCGAATCAGGACCACCGACGAAGTCCCTGTGCACGCAAAAAATTATCGATACCCGTTTATCCAACGAGATGAAGTCAAGAGTCAGATAGGAAAAATGTTGGAGCAGGGTATCATCAGACCCTCTGACTCAGCCTGGAGCTCACCTATCTGGGTTGTGCCCAAGAAGATGGATGCTTCTGGTAAACAGAAATGGCGACTTGTGGTTGACTTCCGCAGACTGAATGAAAAGACAATTGACGACAAATACCCCATTCCTAATATCAATGACGTTCTGGATAAGTTAGGGAAGTGTCAGTATTTCACCACACTTGACCTGGCCAGTGGCTTTTACCAGGTGGAAATGGATCCCCAGGATATTCCTAAAACAGCTTTCAATGTCGAACATGGACACTTCGAATTCCTTCGAATGCCCATGGGTCTCAAAAATTCTCCATCCACGTTCCAACGTGTAATGGATAATGTCCTCCGGGGTCTCCAAAACGACATATGTCTCGTGTATCTCGACGATATCATAGTGTTCAGCACATCGCTCCAGGAGCATATGGTGAACCTGGAAAAGGTGTTCCAAAGACTCCGAGAATCGAACTTTAAAATTCAGATGGATAAGTCTGAATTTTTGAAGCTCGAAACAGCTTACCTTGGTCATGTAATCAGTAAGGACGGCGTCAAACCGAACCCTGACAAGATTTCTGCTATTCAGAAGTATCCAATCCCTAAAACCACCAAAGAAATTAAGCAATTTCTAGGACTTCTTGGTTACTACAGAAAATTTATTCCCGACTTCGCACGTACCACCAAGCCGCTAACCCAATGCCTAAAAAAGGGTAGAAAGATCACTCTTACCCCCGATTATGTAAATTGTTTCGAAAGGTGCAAGACCTTACTCACCAATGATCCCATTCTTCAATACCCTGATTTTACTAAGGAGTTCAATCTGACGACAGATGCTTCAAATATGGCCATTGGAGCCATATTATCTCAAGGTCCTATAGGTTGTGATAAGCCTGTGTGCTATGCTTCTCGAACCCTAAATGATAGCGAAATTAATTATAGCACAATTGAAAAAGAACTCCTGGCCATAGTGTGGGCTACCAAATATTTTAGACCATACCTTTTCGGAAGAAAATTTAGGATACTGACCGACCACAAACCTCTTGAGTGGATGATGAATTTAAAGGAGCCAAATTCACGTCTAACTAGATGGCGACTAAGACTGAGCGAATATGACTTTACAGTGCAATACAAAAAAGGCAAAATTAACACCAATGCCGATGCTCTATCGCGAATAGAGATTCATCTAGGCGACACCAGATCGTTAATGGATGAAATAGATGAACTAAATTCTCTATTAGGTAACCCGACTGAAACGGCTCTATCTAAACCTAACTCATCTACTGAGACTGTACATACTAGTGATGAAAACCCGATATTAGAAATCCCGATAACTGACGAACCCCTGAACAAATTTAACAGACAAATATGCTTCACTGTAGTTAATAACGTCAAACGAAAACCCATTATGACCAAACCATTTATCACCCACACACGCGTAGGAATACAACTATCAGAGGCGAAACTGGAAGAAGATGTAGTCAATGCTATAAAGGAATATGTTAACCCTAAAGTAAAAACTGGTCTTCTCATTAATCCTCCTCTTGCGATGTACTCCATCATCCCAATATTGCAGGATAAATTCAAGGGCTCATCAATGAATCTAGTATTAACTAAATCCGAATTAGAGAATGTAAAAGAATATCTTCGCCAACAAGAAATCATTCGTCATTACCATGATGGTAAAACTAACCATCGTGGCATTAATGAATGCTATTTAGCTTTATCCCGAAAATATTACTGGCCTAAGATGAAAGACCAAATAACTAAATTCATTAACGAATGCACCATCTGTGGTCAGGGTAAGTATGACCGAAATCCTGTTAGACCCCAATTTAATGTTGTACCTCCTGCCACCAAACCCTTTGAAATAATTCATATGGATCTATTTACAGTGCAAAGCGAGAAATATGTTACCTTTATAGATGTATTCACAAAATATGGCCAAGCGTACCATTTGCGTGATGGTACAGCTCTCAGTATTCTTCAAGCCTTACTACAATTCTGTACTCATCATGGACTTCCTATGACTATTATAACCGACAATGGTACCGAATTCACAAACCAACTATTCTTAGAATTCACTAGATTGCACAAGATAAATCATCACAGGATCTTAGCTCACTCTCCCAATGATAATGGAAACATCGAAAGATTTCATCTGACTCTTCTAGAACACCTAAGACTACTGAAGCTACAGCATAAAGACGAGCCAGTAGTGAACCTTATGCCATATGCACTTATAGCTTACAATTCCTCAATACATAGCTTTACAAAGTGTAGACCGTTCGACTTACTAACTGGACACTTCGACGCTAGAGACTGTTTAAACATCGACATAACTCAGCACCTATTACAGCAATACCTTCAGAATCACAGAGATAGAATGGACATAGTATACGATTTAGTTAACAGCAAATCATTAGAGGACAGAACAGCCCTAACAGAAAATAGAAACAAAAATCGGGAACCTGAAATACAATATGCCCCCGAACAGCAAATTTTTATTAAAAATCCCTTAGCTGGGCGACAAAAGATAGCCCCTCGCTATACTCAAGATACTGTACTGGCAGATTTGCCCATACATATCTACACCTCCAAAAAACGCGGCCCCATAGCCAAATCCCGTTTGAAACGTATCCCTAAAGCGGTAAATTTGTTACAGGATACTTCTAACAATGATCCTTCGGATCACCCGGCCTCAAGAGATAAGACTTGAAAGTTTGGCTGACGGACCAGGACTACTACCGCACAAACTTGGACCAATGAGATTGACTACTCACCATCATACATTCATACAATATGTTCAACTGGACGACATCAAAGACAAAATCGACTCCCTACAACATCAGTTAACGAGTTACAAGACACGATTAATTAACGACACATACCTTCTTTATGAGACTCAGATTGACTATTTAACTGACAAACTTGGCAAGGTATTGATTCAACTTAAATCGTTAGAGCCCAATCGAGTTAAAAGAGGTATTGTAGATGGCCTCGGCTCCGTTATTAAAAGTATAACTGGTAATCTGGACCATACGGATGCCGTAAAATACAATAAAGCAATTAATCTTTTAAAGAATAAACAAGATGAAATCGTCTCTGAATTTAATAATCACATCAGTATTAGCAAAGAATGGATATCTGAAAATAATAAAATTTTGACACAGCTTTTAAATAATCAGAATAAAATCAATTCAACAATCGAGTTAGTATTAAAAAGCAACGTCTATAATGAAAATAGTTTGATTAAATACGCCAGACTTGCTCAACTCTTAATTATTGCAGGTGAAAACGTAGACAACCTTGCTCAGGAGTTAATTAGACTAGAGAATAGCTTAGCTTTTATTCGTGCATCTAGCACACACCACTCCATGATAGATGTAGACACTTTAAGTTTTATGATAGGTAAACTTAGGAATATTTATGGTGATGATCAAATAGTAAATCTCGAATTAAGGCAATACTACGACATCATTAAACCAGGCTCATACTACACCGACAATCAGATAGTTTTCATATTTAAATTTCCTGTAATATCCAAAGAAATCTATAATCTTTACCATTTAGCCATAGTCCCTAATAAAAATAATCAGGCTCTCATCCCAACTTATCCTTTCCTAGCAACAAACGAGATTTTATTCATGTACATAGAGACAGAATGTCCGAAGCTTAATAACTGGTTTCTGTGCGAAAACACTATTCAACACCACCTACGCACCAAGCCTGATTGCATCCACGAACTTATCATCAACCAAGTTCTGAAGAACACCTGCGAATTTTCCACAATCACCCTGAAGAAAGAAGCCATGGAAAAATTGGACGACCAACATTACGTCCTATCCTTTCCACATGCAAGCAAAGTCCAACTTCTTTGTGGACGACGAGATTACACCACCCTTAATGGAAGCTACCTCGTAACCATTCCCGTTGGCTGCAACCTGAAAACTACAGAATTCACCATCACCAATGACAACGATGAACTTAGAGGACAACCCCTCAAACTGATAGAAATCCCATCTGATGAAGAAGGAAAAGCTAAAATGTCATCCCACATTAAATTAAACTCTATTAATCTACAAGAACTACACAGCATCCAGGACAAGATCATGATGGAAGCCCCAATCGATAACGCCAGCGCCCCACTTGACGTATTATACCATACAACTATACCATTTTATGTGATGCTGCTTGCTACAGGTGTGCTCGTAATCTTTATTGTACACCGGCGCTACAACACATGGAAATGTAGCCAGAATGTAAAGAAGAAAGAACAACCACCAACTCCCGAGAATCAGCAACATCATGATGCGATCCCGGCAACATTTTCACTCAACGTGCTAAAATAATTGCCGTTCCGAGAGGGGAGGAATTACGCAGTCGCCCAATACGAAGATCGCTGAGTTGCTGCCCTACATTTGTGTAATGGTCCGAAGTACAATTGCAAGCCAGTAAAAGTGACGTCAATCGACATCTTCATAAAATCTGTAAATCATTATTGTACCATTCCATAATCACACTTCGATTAGGTTTCATCTTTGTTCCTAAGTAATTAATGTAAATTTAATTAATTTCTAATTAAATATTTTATAAGTAAATTTGGTTTTTTTTCGATCCTCCGACTGTAGTAAACGTAATTGACTTAATAATATATACGCGTAAATAAACCAACTATTACTCTCTTTTTCTAGATCTTCATTTTGCAGTTTGCGGCGTTTCACTTGGCGCCTCATTCAGTCAGAGCGTTTTCTGAGACTACAGCTGGCAACACTCGAAGTGAATTTACTTGGGTTTGCATTCAATTCACAAAAAACAACTGTTTTACTAAGGCTGCTGGGTCGCTGCTTTAATTTTATCTGAAACCTGTATAAACAAACAACTTAGCTCTTGAAAGTAAGAAAACATTTACAAGTACAGCTCACGAGGGAAATAGAAAATATGACCACGTACCGGCAAGCGCAGCGTAGGACGTCCACCCACAAGGTGGACAGACCACCTGGTAATGGTTGCAGGGAGACGCTGGATGCAGGCCGCTTTCAACCGGCCAATCTGGAAGTTACTGGGGGAGGCCTATGTTCAGCAGTAGACGTCCTATGGCTGAAATGATGATGACAAATGAGACCAAAGGAGTCCACTCGGTCTTGCTCGGCTTGTCATTCTTATGAAAACACATTTGGGAAACCGGCCTAGATCTTATACGATAAGATACTTTAGTATTGTAGTGTGTGACGCACCTTAACCTATTACTTAGCAATAAGGCTTAGGGTATAAGATAGATGTAAGACTTATTTCCCAATACGTACGAGCCTGAGTCGCCGGCCGATGGGGCAGAAAGGTTCTGGAATGGAGGCCACGTACCAGCGAGCGCTACTGGACAGGAACAAGGTGGACAGACGACCTGGTAAAGGTTGCAGGAAGCCGCTGGATGCGGGCCGCTTCCAACCGGCCAATCTGGAAGTCACTGGGGGAGGCCTATGTTCAGCGGTGGACATCCTATGGCTGTAATGATGATGATGAATGATGACGAGCCTGAGGCTTTACGCATCAGGGCCCTTACCATGGCCTCTTTCTTATAACAGCCCTGCTTTTGAACTGGCCTGCTAATTCGTACCATGACATCTTTTTAGCAGGCCTGCTATTTTGACATTTAGAAAAACCTTCACCTTTCTTCTGTATGGACTTTTCGTACCATGACTGTCATTTCCATAACAGCAGAGCGTCTTTTGAGCGTTTTTCTTGACTTGACGTGAAAAAGTTGCTACTGTGCACGCCGTAATTGCCCGGTAAAGCTGGATGAGGCCAGAGGCGTCTCTAGCCCATGTAGCACCCGTGTGCAAATATCGCGCCCCCTAGTAAGCGCGTGGTCTAAATGGAATGGGTAGGTATTAAGTAGCGAGGGGCGTTCGGCGCCCCCTAGGACCGCTGCGCCCGTGTGCAACGCACACTCTGCACCATAGGTAAAGACGCCTCTGGATGAGGCTTTCTTCAAAAGCTACTAGCGAGAGGTCCGTCCGTTTTTTTTGTACTTATTGCACAACCTCACATACATTGCTCTGATCCTAAGGTAGCTAAATCACTTGTGTTATAGATAATTATATCGAAGAAACAACGACGGTACCACAAAACGCGGACCTGAGATAGTATAGAAAAGTTCATTTTCTACATCGACCCAACCGAGAATCGAACCCGGCACCTCAGACATTTTATACATTATTATAACATTGATCGAACTAATTACGTCTTTCATTTGTACTCCTTGATCCCAAGTTTGCAGTATAATAAATACTTATATAGTAGGTATCTTTATAGTGGTCGTACGTATTTATTATTGTGTATATTTGTTGCCGAGATGCGAGCATACCGGACTTTGTGTCGCTATCTCTGAGGTCCCGGGTTCGATTCCTGGTCAGTCAATGTAGGAAAATATAAATGTAGGAATATAGGAAAATATATAATTAAGTTCATTAATTGTACTTATACCTGTGCAATAATGTTCAAATAAATAAATGCGGTACCTATTTGAAACGAGGTTTTAATGTTTAATGAGACTTAGGTACTAAATTAATGAATCGTTTCAGGTTAGCGATTACAGAGGATTCGATTAGTTTTATCAAAAGGCAAGATTTATTTGGACATCGTCGCAACAGTTGAAGATACAGCATATTTAACAGCTCTTATCAATATGCCAAATTTTTTAATAGGGCTTGAAATTATGCTAGAGGAAACACGGCAGTTGGTACAGGAGTGCAACATCGTCATTTCTAATCTACCAGAGCGTCAAAATGAAAACTTGATTTTATTAATTGAAAAAATTGGCGCCATCATTAAACACCCTATCAAGTCCGATGACATTATTAAGGTCGAACGAGAACCCCATTTCGACGAAGACGATAAACGCCCAAAAAAGGTAATTGTGAAATTTAAATGCAAGATACTTCGTGACAATGTGATTACTGCGGCAAGATTGGTTAATGGAATAAGGTCGGATCAGTTGCAGATAACAGGTACACCTTATAATGTATATATCAACGAACATTTGACACCAAAACAATTGCGAAATAAGAAATTAATTAGTCTTGCCCGTGATGCAGCTAAAGAATACAATTATAAATATGTCTGGATTAAAAATTTTATGGTTTTGGTTCGTAAAAATGAAACATCTCCGGTCATACAAATACGTTCGTTGTTCGATTTGAAAAAAATCATATAACGGTGTAATTTTGATGTGATAAAATTTTTATAAAAATAGAACTGAGGTAAATTTACATACACTTTTTCTGACGCGAACTTACTTTGTGTTAAACGTAACCCACTGAATCTATTGCCAACATACACCATTTATATTTTACTGCATATCACGTCAAATAGACAAATTTAGTAATTACTTAAAAGTAATAATATTTTTTTAACAATGTACGCCTTGTAGTATATAGAGTTTAATATTTAGTTTATTTACCATTGTTTGAATTGTGTTTTAATACCTTACTTATATTAAGCCATGTAAAAGTGTTTAACCGGTAACAAATTATTTATGACACTGTTATTTAGTCAATTAAACCAATAAATGAATTGCTGTTCGTTTGTCTCGCTAAAACTCGAGAATGGCTGGCCCGTTTTAGCTTATTTTGATCATGAAATATTTGTGGAAGTTCAGGGAAGGTTTAAAAGGTCAGTAAATATTTAAAAAATGCAAGGAAAGTAGTAAAACAACTGTTTTATTTTCCTATACAAACTGTTCGTACCTGTCAAACGAATTGGCGGAACGAAGTTCGCTGGGTCAGCTAGTATATAATTAAAACATTGTCAAGTATAAGTATAGTTGTTGTAAGTATGTCAATCTTATTGGTTTTACTTCCCAGTCCCATCGAGGTGTTTACTAATTCATCAGTGATTGTCAATGAAAAAACATAATTTAATAAAAAAAACTAATATTAAATTTATTACCAGTATTGCCGCGGTATCCAGAAGAAGCTGTTTATCTGTTTTACATGAATATTTTATTAATATTTAAATAATTTTTCTTTACTGTTTCCTTATTAGTATTTAAACTTGACATTAACTAACTACTCGCAGATGTTTAAACATAATCTGCTTGCTAAATGACTCATCATCAAGTTCTTCAAACTATGCATTTTCCGAGAGGAAATTAGACCGTTATCTATTTAATTGTTCTGAAAAATTGGTACTGAAATTGTTCAAACAGTGTTAAGACAAGTGATAACCCTTTGCGTGCCACTTACCCATGGTAGACCGGAAAAACGATGGAAAACAATAAGAAACTTTTTCGAGGCACGCAAGGTGTGACACGGCGACTGCTAGACTCTATGAGAGTTCTCAAATGTGTTCGTTAATTCGTAATTTAACTACCAACGTTTGAAAGGGTCAGTTCAGATTAAGAGGTTCTGCCCATGTCAGAGTTCTTGTAAGTTTCATGATCAGGCTGTTTGGTTTCACCGAATTTTATCACCGATTTTGTTACCGACCGGTATTTCAGCATACATTTCCTAGCGTTCCATTTTTCACAGAAAGCATTTGGTAATTGTCGCAGGAAGACGCTGGATGCAGGCCGCTTCCAACCTGCCAATCTGGAAGTCATGGGGGAGGCCTATGTTCAGCAGTGGACGTCCTATGGCTGAAATGATGATGATGATGACAGTCGGATCTGCCGGATCGCTCCGGTTTTGTTTTTGACCGACATTTTGTAGGACGTAGGTATGCGTTTTATTTCAATATGCTCTTCAGTTTCAAAGTGCCCTTATTGCTCTCACACACACTCTCACCTAAAAATACGTCAGACAATCAGTGACATTTTATAATAGCTTCACTTGTACATGTAACTACTTATGTAATCAAATCTTGGAAGTAGTTTTTGCCCTCCTTCTAACTGACGTATCGATTGAAAACTTTTAAGTAGGTAAGTACCTATTTGACATTCGGAAGACAATACAATAATTTGACACCATCGTGCTGATCTGATGATGGAGTCAGGAGGTGGTTAGTAGACTCTTCAATGACTGTGACAGCAGTTAAATTATGTTTGCACTCGTAAGATTTGTTTTGATTAGGATTTGTCACTGATGAAATAGGTTAATTTTATAAAAAAAATAAAAACCGACTTCAAAAAACTAAAACGCTAAAAATAATCTCTCAGATTCTATATTTTCGTTTGCACAGACTCCAAAAGTAACTGATTAGGTACTTAAGTGTTAAGATTATTTTTAACGTTTTAGTTTTTTGAAGTCGGTTTTTATTTTTTTATAATTATCTCGAAAAAAATTGCAATTCCCGAGGGATATTACTTTTTATCCCGGAATAAAAATCGGTTTCCAAGGGTTACAAGATAACTGACAAGATAGTTCTTCCTCTGTTAGATGTCACTGTTTAGTTGTTAGCCAACTTCTGAATGTGAAAAAAAAATTACTAGCTGTTGCCCGCGACTTCGTTTGCATTGTCTTTATTTTAGAGTAACTTTGACTAAATTAAAAAATAAAAATAAATAAAATCAATTGTTTTAACAATCACACCAATTATCTAGCTCCAAACTAAGCATAGCCTGCACTATGGCGACTAGATAGCGGATAAACATACTTATACTTTTATAAACATCCATGCTCGTGCTCATCACACAAACATTTGCCCTTTGCGGGATTCCAATCCTCAACCGCTAGCTTTGCAGTCCGGAGCTCAACCACTACACCAAACGGTCGTCGATCTATGGTTTTGCAAAAATCACGCGAACGAAGATCACGGCTACAACTAGTTTGAAAATAAATCTAAAAGAGATAATAAACTTGGAACAACAGATATTAAATATGGCGACAAAGCTGCGTCCCGAAGAGTTACAGCTTACTTAAAAAGATTTCAGTTTAATTAAAATGTTCCGTCCGAAGTTAGATCGTCCTCTTTGACGAAGTTTCGTAAATTGGAAACGCAAGTGTATACGCGTCTCTAAGGGTCGTGAGAAGACGTGACTTTGTACTTATATAGTATTATGAGGGAATAATTATTTTCATAAACGAACAAAAGTCGCTGACATAGCATAGATAAGCAAGCTGAAGTGGCAGTAAGTGGCATAGAACGTAGAACTGACGGCCGATGGGGCAGAAAGGTTCTAGAATAGAGGCCACGTACCGGCAAGCGCAGTGTAGGACGTCTACTCACAAGGTAGACAGATTACCTGGTGAAGGTCGCGGGAAGCCGCTAGATGCAGGCCGCTTTCAATCGGCCAATCTGGATGTCAATGGGGAGGCCTATGTTCAGCAGTGGACGTCCTATGGGTGAAACAGTGATGAATTATTTTTGTGACAGCGTTATTTATAAAAAGTTGCTAGTCAACTTGTTAAGCATTACTTAGCTAAGTAACAAATTACGCCATGAGCAGTAATATTTTTTATCATAATAATTGAAAATTGAAAACCTTCTCAGGTTTTTAATTTCTTTTTCTTCTTCTTCAACCTGTCTCCACCCAATGCTGAGCGTAGGTATACTCCATAGCACGCCATTCCAAACGATCTTGGTCCCTCTGCATCCATCTCTTCCCCGCTACTCTCACCAGGTCAACGGTCCACCTAGCTCGCAGCCTTCCCACGCTCCTACGTCCAGTTCTAGACCTCCACTCCAACACCCTCCTGCCCCATCTACTATCCGTTCTTCGACAAATATGACCTGCCCACTTCCACTACTAACGCGCTAATTTTAGGCCTATATCCGTAAGCTTTGTCTATCTTCTTATCTCTGTGTTTTTCATAATTCACGAAGAGAAACTCCCAACCCCTAACCTAACCCCAAAATAACCCTCTCCATATGATAGCTCTTTGACTTAATAGGTTTCAGTTTGTTTTATAATAATTTAGTTGGTCTTCCTTGTATTCGTAGTAATAAAAAGCACAGTGTTTACCTCGGGTTAAAGACTTATTAAGTCCCTCGAGCTATTGGCTAAACCCCGTCTCGGGACTGTATAACTTACTTTCACCCCTATGGTAACAATGAACTATTACAATCACACCAATGGGCTAGTTTCCAAAAAAAATGTAATTAGTCCGTCACACGTATTTTTTCTTTTTTCAATTAAACATAAACTGATAAAGATATAGGTCTTTATAGTTCCGCGTAACGTCACGCCTTGCGACACTTTTTAGCACGGCATGATGTCACGTGCTCCCATTCCCAAACTTTGATGCGCTTTATCTTCGTCAATTTTGTTTGATTGACAAAAGACAAAATATGAGTCCAATATTTTTTGATAATTTAACTGACGGACTAAATAGAATAATCTTTTTTTTACCCAGGAATCTAGCCTATTTACTATGGCGACTGATAACGGATAAACATACTTAAATACGTAACGATAGATTCCCGTCTTGATATAACATGGTTTTCAAGTTTATTCGATAAGGGTTCAGAACCTCTCTTTAACTCAGGGGTTCCCAATCATTTTCAGTTCGCGGCGCACTTATAAAGGTTAGTATTTTGTCACGACTCCCTACCTTATCCAGCTATTTGCAATAGATTAACTCAGACAAATCAATGTAACTCAGACAAATCAATGTGATACAGTTTTTCTAAGCGGGGAATGAGGCTTGACACTGCTTCTCTGATTTATTGTCATTTGTTAATAACGTCTACATTTTTTTGCGGTGGACAAATTTATTTACAAAGTCATTAATCATGATTTAATTTAATCATAACAATCGCTAAACTATTCAAACGTTTTTCACGAATCCGTAAGCGAAGATAATTCTTAACTCGTTATCACAACTGAAAATGATCTTTCGGCACTGCAGTTTGTCAGCTTTGTCACAAAAATTGCACAAAAAGATGCATAATGCAATTTCCATGTATGTAGATGTATCTTTTAAGTCTCTTTTATATATTAAAAACATAAAAATGTGAAGAAATAAGTAGAAGAAGTAAGCAGAAGTGAGCAGAAGTAAGAGTTGGTGGCTACGCCGCCCCTAACGGGTTGGCGCCGCGGGCCATGGCCCGGGTGACCGGGTAAATACGCCCCTGGCGCACACTTTGGGAACCCCTGCATAGTTAATAGCTATCCAATGTAAATTTAATTAACATGCCACTCAAACGTTTGCAGTCAGATCTCGGTCAGAAACGAAATAGTTCGACATCAAACAGTTCCAGGAGGGGGTTCTTTAATCGATTTAGTGCAAATTGAAGATGCTTTGGTCTAGTGATTCGTGGTCTGGACTACTAAGTCAGTTGGTTGCGGGTTCGAGTCCTGCTAAACGCTTTTTTTTAAATATTGGATAAGATCATACAGGTACAGTCAATATAAAAAAAGTTTAGTATCTTCAATTCTGAATTTTCCTAAAGTATTGTAAAACATATCAGTCAAAAGTCAAATAAAGAAGTTAGGATATTGTGACATTTAGAAAAGTCAGTAGTTTTGAAAATTTGTTGTTGATCAGCTACTTTTGATGCTGACTGTACATTGCTCTGATCCCGTCTGATTCTAAGGCAAGTAAGTAGCCCAGAAAAACCAGAAACAAAGACGGTACCTACCAAAACACCCAGTATTACCCAGACCCGAGACAACATAGAAAAGCTCGTTTTCTACATTGACCCGATCGAGAATCGAACCCGGGACCTCAGAGATAGTAAAATGGTCAAACATAACATAGTTCCAGAATCCAATCATTAGTGTTGATAGATTTCTGCCAAATCCTGTGGCAGTACCGAATCGTGGGTCCAGTGTAACGGTACCTACTTACCTTCTCGATTGATCCGCCCCGGGCCCAATGCATGTGCAATTGACGCGCGGTACCGTCAGCAAAAACGTGACGTAATTTATAAAAAAAAAGATAAGTAGCCCCAATGCTGGGCACATATCACCTCACCTCATCTATGAGGTTTTAGGCCAAGCCTACATGAACACAAATGAAAACCCAGCGCCGATTGGTGAAGGGGTGTTGTGAGTCAGTGATACAACCTTACTGTCAGATGTAATCAAGCCGCCCTCGGCCTCTGACTACCTTTTATGACTAATATCAAGAGATATTAGTCGGAACCAATATTAAACGTGCTTTTCGAACCACGGAGATGCTTCTGATACCTAAATAGTTACCTTGGTTACTTTTGTAATTACTACCAGCCCCTCTACTTGATTAAGTAAACCCATCTTATTCGCTTCCACACCCGATCAGAGTCTATTTTCATCCTCTTGATTGGAATTAGTTTATAATGAGCTGGTGCTCATTCCGTATAGCGTCCGGAAGGCATTTACGCGAATGAAGATTGATTCGGATACGCGTAATCGCGTAATGTACAGTCCGCAATATAAATCGCAATTTCTATCGACGTTTTAGTAAGACGAATGTAACGGTTTTAGTGGAACACCTGTGATAGTTTTTTTTTTCTATTTTCGAAATGCGGCTTTTAGCCAGTGTTTTATGATCCACGCCTAAGCCCTGAAGTGTCACGGAATATCTATGGCTCTCTGTGTGAATGCCATGAGTGTATAGGGTGAATTTTTATTAGTGTAAAACAACTTAGGGTACTTTTATTTTAGATAAATAATTAGGGTGTAGGGCAAAAAAATCAAAACCATGAAATTGTAAACTAAATATGATTAAAATTACTTATTAAGTTCAGTAATCTGTATTAATTAAACTAATTCTTAAACTTGTAAAAACGACCTCCGTAGCCGAGAGGCAAGCATACTGGACTTGGTATCATCGCCATCTCTCAGGTCCCGGGTTCGAGTCCCGGTCAGTCAAAGTAAAAATATATTTTTTTGTATTGTCTCGGGTCTGGTGTTGTAGTACCGTCGTTGTTTCTGATTTGTGTAATACAAGTACTTAAGCTACTTGTCATAGGATCAATACATGTATGTGATTGGAAGCCGTACCATGAGCGCTAAAAAGGTGAATGACTTTTACACTGCTAGAACTCAAAAAGACGCTCAGCTGTTATTGAAACGACTGTCATGGTACGAAATGTCCAAACAAATGAAAGGAACGTTTTTCTAACTAACTAAACTTCAAAATAGCAGGCCTGCGGAAGGCCTGCTAACATGTCATAGTACGAATTAGCAGGGCAGTTCAAGAGCAGGCCTGCTGTAAGATGTCATGGTAAGGCTCCTGATATTTGATATTTATTTATTTGTTTTAACTAGTGCTAAATAGCATATAAAGCCATGTAAGTAGTACTCGTATTTAGTAGTAGTACTACTTAATTTTTATTTATTTATTTGTTATCATACATACAGGAAAATAATCTAATTCAATAGTTGCAGCTTCCTAATATCTACTACAAAATAACATAAACTACCTAAATAACAATAAAATAAACTACCTACTTATCTTTTACTTATTATGAATAACATTAAACAATGTCACTTTTCAAAATTCACTTCGTGAACAGAAAATCGAATCTAATTTGCTGGCCGCCAAGTTCAGTGTGTTGATTGCACGCGCGAGCGGGATGCTTTTCAACCGACTTCAAAAAAGGAGGAGGTTCTCAATTCAACTGTATGTTTTTTTTTTGTATGTATGTTACGCGATTACTCCGCCAATTATGAAACGATTTAATGATTCTTTTTTTGTTTGGTAGATCATACCTCAGAGGTGGTCCCATATAAATTGATTTAGAACTTTTTGAGAAAATCAACAAATATATACCCAGATAATATTTTGGTTGTGGTTCTTGTTACCTATCTTCGACAAATATAAGCCGATTTTGATGATTTTTGTTTTATTGAATAGCTTATACTTTAAAGATGCTATGATACAAGTTTGCAAAACAAAAATCACCCCTTAGGGTAGGCAAATAGGGGATGAAATCGGTGTTCAGCAGTTAGATTAGGATTTATCACTAAAAATATTTGTCAATTTCTAAATATTTACTGGCATGCTTGTGGCTAATTGTGCAATCTTTGTCATTTGTACCATCCTAACATGTACCACTTTTCGAGCAAATAAATAAATTTGAATTTGAATTTGAATTTGAATGTGAATTTGAATTTGAATTTGAATAGATGAAATAAGTAAATTTTATTTAAAAAAATAAAACCGACTTCAAAACACTAAAATGCAAAAATAATCCTAACACTTAAGTTTGTTTTAGTTTTAGTTTTTTGAAGTCGGTTTTATTTTTTTAAATTAAGAGTTTAGTTCTACCACGCGGCGCCGCGAACAGGTTTGGCCGGCGTCGCCTCTGGAGGAACCTATCGGGCACGCACAAGCCTATCCACTGCAGCACGCCCGGGTTACTTATGATACCGCGGAACACTTCTATGGAAATGAAGATATTATTATTACCTGGTGGTATTTGTAATTGCTGCACCCTTAGAGCTTTTTGTACTGTATTCGACTGTGTTAATTACGTACAATATTGAAATAAATAGGGAAGTTTTTAAATTGATTGAAAATCCCAACGAACGAAGTCGCGGGCAACAGCTAGTCTAAATCTATAATTTATTTCTATCTTATATGCTAACGGTACTCAGACTCAGTCACCGTGAGCCGGAACTAATTCGGCGCACAATTCCTAATCGCAGCCTGGATTGAATCTAGCCTGAATTATAAACTAGAACCTAGATTTAACTGGGTCTAGCTAGTGTTTACACAAACTGGAACAATAATATCGTAGAGCACTTTGAATTAATGCTAACGTAACATCAATGTTATTAGGTCAGTACGTTCTGGTATATAGGGTGATTGGTAACCGCTTTACAGTATGTTCCACCCATTAAAATGAACAACGTTAACCATGGCATAACTAAATCGAAAGAAAAAAGTTCATCTCTGCATAAAAAAAATATAATAATAAAAAACCTCGACAATAATAATATTACAGAAATAATATAAAAAATAATAATATTACAGAAATAATATAAAAAATAATAATATAACAGAAATCAGTAAGAATTTTTTGAATCTAAAATTCCTGTAAAGTTTCCAAAAGTGAGTTGGTTACAATTTTATTCCTTGCAGGTGTCGTTATATGATCATTAATTTTATTTTTTGTGGTAGTTTACATAAACGGGCAGAATATCTTATTTAAACGATTCCCTCGTCTTACCCTGCATAAGGACAACCGTTTTTTTAATTAAAAAAATCGATCTAGAGAACTATTAAAAAACGACTCTATCTTAATTAATTTTGAATTTCGAATTTTTAATACAAACTACCAATTCCATAAAAAACGCGAGGTGCGAGAGATGCTCTCATTCACCAGAGATCACAGGCCGACGCCAAGCTGAAGTACACCTTATGCAGTGCACATACGGTGCAACTTAATAGACCAATCGTAAATTATACACGAGTTCATTTTTAATAGCAGATCATCGTCATCGTCATCATCATTACCTTTATTACCATATTTTATGCAATAAATACTATTTCAATTTCATTTCAGCCATAGGACGTCCACTGCTGAACATAGGCCTCCCCTATTGACTTCCAGATTGGCCGGTTGGAAGCGGCCTGCATCCAGCGTCTCCCTACAACCTTTACCAGGTCTGCTGTCCATCTTGTGGGTGGATGTCCTACGCTGCGCTTGCCGGTACGTGGTCTCCATTCTATTTTCTATTCTATTTCTTTAGTTCTTTACGTTGATCGATTTATGCTACTGATAGTGAATCACTCTTGAAAATTTGGCACAACCATGCAATGTAACCCTGTATTCATTGGATTGTTATTAGGACGCCATCCTTATAGTAGGAGAGGCAACTGCAATGCAACATTGGCTACGTCATCTGATACCATGGAGAATGTTTAGTAAAGTTGTCCAGCTCAGATCAATTATACTGCCGAAACTAAATCGGCCGAAATGGGCCGAAAATCAATAGAACTGGGTCACTTCGCAATATTAAGGTTAAATTTTCGTCATTTGATACCATTTGTCATTTAATTATTAGGGCTCGGAGTCCTTCCGTCAAATTGTATTATTCCAATAACTTTGACTGTAACAAAAATGCCTTTAAAAGCTAAAATACTGCTATGAAGCTTTATATCGCAAACGGATCCCTGAATCGAAACAACTTCCCCCCCCCCCTTAATTTTTAAGACTTTTTAAAGACTGGACCCGGTTGAACCCGGAACCCTTCGCGTTGAAGGCGAATCGCTACACCACTACGCTTAACGGGTCGATGACTCAATAACAACAAAACTCAACTACTACAACTCAACAAATAAAATATCAGAGGTGAACCTTTTGTGAGCAACGATAATAAAAATGTGATTGTGAGTTGTGAAATACACTCACATGCATCGATCAAATAGTAAACGTTTTTGTCACTCTTCGATCAATTTATATGAAGCGATTGTTTTGTGGCACTCTCATGAAGCCCTCGGTTTTTTTTATGACACGCAAGGCGTAGGTAAGCCCGACTCACGAATTTACACCTTTTCAACAGGGTCATTGGTAATAACTTGGACGGGCTGCTGTCAAAAATCCGTATTTGATTCTCGCCATTTTGGCGCTGTAGGCCATTGTGTAGATGTGAGCGTGCCATGGAACTAAATGAGTACCTAATGTCCGCACGAAATATAGGCATAGTCATATGCAGTTTACGACAAAATTCGTTCTCAATACTCTTACTTGTGGCGTTTCAAATAGGCACACAATTAACTGTTTATAATATTATTAATATTCCTTTTGTCCAGCCAGTCCTAGCTTCCCTAGCATGAGCACTAAAACACGATATGATATAGCGATGTAATCGGCACCAACTGTGAAATTATATAGATTATAGCCGCCATGTTGAATCGCCGTGCCTGTGCTGTCAAATATTATGATAGCAGTTTCGATAAAAATTCAAAATGGCGGCTATATTTATCATATTTTTAGAGTTGGTGTCGATATATCGCTTTATCCATATCATATCGTGTTTTGATGGTCATGCTAGGGGGGCAGTTTAGTATAAGAGCCCGAGTTTCGATGTCACTACAAAAGAATTACTGTTTTCTGTGCCCATTGTAAAAGGTTTACTTAGTTTGAGGCAAGATAATCGGTTAGATTGTTGGAATAATTGATTTATTTAAATAGCTATAAACACAATTGACATTGCTTAGAGTAAATCGTCAGTCTGAGTACACAATCGCAATCCCGACCCATAAATCTGTTAGGTTTGACCCAGGCATTAATCTAGGCAGGCTGCAAAATTTAATCTAGCCCGGGCTTCGGCTGACCGGCGATAACCAGACTAAACCGGTTATACTCGGCTTTCTCCGGTTCAAAATGGACATTTGACTGACTTTCCGGCTTGTAAAGTTTTCGTTTGTGTGGCGTGGATCAAATAGTAAAAAAGCCATAGGGGAAAAACGTCACTGTGCTATTTTATATATACGTAGGGTCCTACGTTCGATCCTCGACTTACACAATATATTTTTAGAAAACATAAGTTTATGCCTGCGATCTCACTGTAGCTGCGTTGGTAACTTTATCGAATACGAGCCCAATTATAGTGACTAGAAACCTAAACGATAAAAAATTTACTTTAAAACTTAATATTGTTAAAAAACACACCTTTAACTTTTAGGACTTAACGTGCCGTGCGGGGACGGCCGTAAAGAATACAGTTCCCCACTTCCAACAGGAGGCGTGTCGTAAGAGGCGACTAATTCCTGAGGCACGAGATGGGCAGCAACGTCTGCTTGCGAAATGTTATAAAAAACTGCGCTCGCCAACCCCCCTGCCAAGCGTGGCGAGTATTGGCAATCCCCCCCGATGAAAGTCATTGGGGGAGGCCTGTGTTCAGCAGTGGACGTCCATGGCTGAAATGATGATGATGATTAACTTTTAGGAATCATCAAACTATATACGTTCGAAAAAATCTACGTTTTTTTAACTTTAAAGGTGATTTTCATCGTTATTACTCTAAAAAAGTAAACTTGTCGCCATCCACGCTTCAAACTAAGTAGGTATACAAAGTTGGTAGTAAATTTTTGGGGAAATGTACACTGGATCATAAAAATACCGGGTCGCTAATAAAAAGTGTGATATCTCCAAAAGTTATGTACACGCACACATAGCTTGAATTAATAATAAGTAGTAAGCAGATTATTAATGCTTATTACTAATCTCAAAAGAGTTCCCCTTTGTAGGTACAAGTTACAGATAAACAGAAAAAAATCCAGAATTTTAAAAAATTTAAAAATTCAAAATTAGGAAAAGAATATTTTTTTTAAAGAAATTTTTCAAACTTTACCGGTCGCAATTGACAACATTTCAAATATTTTACATACCAATTTTAATTGTTTATTTAAAACTATACAAAAAAATAAGGTATACATATATTTTCATTTGCATTTCTTTTCTTTCTTTCCTCTGAAATTAAATAATTATAAACTGCTTATTCTAAAAGAGCGTAAGTACAAGAGTGAGGTTGTGTAGACATGGTGCCATTGCCAAATTTAGTAGCTGACCAAAAAAAAAGCTGCCACTGATGTTTTAAGAGTTGCTGCTGTGACACTAAAAGCAACTTCCAAATATCGATAATAAAAAAAAAAATGCGAAGAGATCTTTTTTGTAAAAGAACACGCTTCACTACATTTTCTTTATTCATTTGCATGCATTTCCTTGTGCAGATATAGGTATTATCTATTGTAAAGACTGAGCAACATGTTTGTCACGAAGCAATCCAGAGGGCCTAGTGTAAGTTTTATAACGTATCGCATAAATCAATCGAAAAGTAATACAAAATAACGTTTACTTAAAAAATAGAATTAAAAGAAAGTTTTAGTTTTTTTAAGCTAACTATCGATAGTATACAACTATTGTTGTGTGTGTTTTTTTTCCTACACTCTGTTGTAAGACAATGGCGTATACGTGTGCAATGCCTATCTTGTGGTACTTTTCAGTTTTTTTAAATTTACTGTAAATTTAGGCTACAAAATTTTAAAAAAAAATACTCAACGTGTTAGGCATCGGTAAATCTCCAAATGGTTTTTGAATTTTTGTACCTTAATATAAATGAAATGTTGTCAATTGTGCAAAAATTCATAAACAAAAAATCGTAACTCGAAAACTACGAAAAAACATAGAACATACATAGGGGTGATTCAGATACCTCTCAAAACGAGGCACCTAAAAAAAATTTTTGGACGTCACTTTTCTGGCCACCCTGTATAAAGAAACATTGGAAAAGTTTCCTATAAAAACGATATATACCCTTTTTATGAGAATTTTGCTGTTAAGTAAGCACGATGCTTACGTTGCTTCACAATGTCAAAGAAGAAGACAACATCTGCCGAGACAGCTAGTTTGTAAACGTATTATTTAAATCGTCTTTAGTTTGTAATATAATTTAGCCTTTAGTATAACTTAATCAGTGAACTGAGCCTGCCTTTGTTCTTTATTAACAATTTACAACTATCCTCAGATAAGACTTTAGCCTATTGTCAGTGCTAAGTTACAAAGATGCTATGCCAAAGCTGGCCATAGCGGTCACTAAAGCCACAGTAAATACATTTGAAATGACGCACTCACACAGACGCAAACCTTAGCATGACACCTAAGATTTATCCTATTATATAAGGTGCTTTAAAAATATCTGCCACGGCTGAAATGGGTGAAAGTATTGCTTATGTAGATTACGATAGTGAAGGAATTACGTGCCCCGGATCGGTTATAATTGTTTGAGAAAAGACGGTAAAAGACAGCAACGTTAGCATTTTGGCGGTAGGTAACATAAACGAATTCGTAACCGGAGCGCGTGAGACGTAGTACAAGCGGGCTGGTTAGATGAGTGTGGACGGTTTGAGACTAAATAAAGATTAGTCATTAATTAATACTATTTTTAATGAAAAAATTTAATGATGTTCTAGACACAAAATTTCTTTACTATCGTAATCTATAAAGGAATACTTTTACCCATTTCAGCCGTGGCAGATATTTTTAAAGCACCTTATATATTCTGTGCCCTAAGTCCCAAATACACGATCGAATTTGGTGCGACCGAACCACGAATCTGGTGCGCTCTCGGACCATATTCAATCTTGTAGTGCACAGGTACGCCGTCCATTATTATCACTAATATTGGTCCGGTCGGTTCGATCGAATGTTACACGCTCCGAACCAAAGCCGTTCGGGTTTACGAACGCACCCAACCGATGGCATATCAAATATTTAAAAAGATAATAAACATAAATTACATAAAAGGGTTTTGTTCGTAAGATTCGACTTGACTTTTTTTTCTCTTTATTATGTAATACTTCGTTTTCAAAGGCGAGAACTTGTTAAATTTCGATTTCCTGTTGTGCATTGATTTGTACCAATATTATTATCTAGCATCTTTATAAAGACGTTTTTCGACTTCTTTTTCAAAGTTTTGAATCAATACCGCATTCAAATTGATGAATACTGGCTAATCAGACGAATTGTTCGCAACTTGAATCCCCGCTGTCAAATTTAATTTGAAAAAGGAACGGTGGCCATTATGAATTCAAACGAGGTGTCAGTTCTTTAATTTATCATTTAAAGAGCTTTAGAGTGCAAGTTTGGTATAGTTTGTGTTTTAATGTTTGGTGAAGTGATAAAGATCTGAAACTATTGAAATATCATTGTATTTAACGCCGCATCTAGTGTCAAGTGACTTGTCACAAGACAACTTGCTTTAGACCCGGTAGCGTCCTGAAACCTGCTTCCACGGGAAGAGTAGCTTTCACTGAATCCATGAAAAGTGATAAAAACTAAACACCCGTTATTTATTGTGAACACTTTTCAAGATTTAAAAAAAAAACGACTTCAAAACACTAAAATGCTAAAAATAATCCTAACACTTAAGTACTAATCAGTTACTTTTGGAGTCGGTGCCAGCCGATGAGAGATTCAATGTTTTTGTTTGCACTGACTCCAAAAGTAACTGTTTTGAAGTCGGTTTAATTTTTTTAAATAAAATTTACTTATTTCATCAATTTTTAGTGATAAATCCTAATCTAACTGCTGAACACCGATTTCATCCCCTATTTTCCTACCCTTAGGGGTGATTTTTATTTTGCAAACTTTTATCATATTATCTTTGAAGTATAAGCTATTCAATAAAACAAAAATCATCAAAATCGACTCATATTTGTCGAAGATAGGTAACAAGAACCACAACCAAAATATTATCTGGGTATATATTTGTTGATTTTCTCAAAAAGTTCTAAATCAATTTCGATAAAATTTATATGGGACTACTTCTGAAGTATAATCTACCAAACAAAAAAAGAATCATTAAAATCGTTTCATAATTGGCGGAGTAATCGCGTAACATACATACAAAAAAAAAACATACAGTCGAATTGAGAACCTCCTCCTTTTTTGAAGTCGGTTGAAAATACTCGACATTGGCAGAATCACTGCTCTTCTTACAGAGCGGGATTGAGTCCATTAAAAAAAACCGTAAAAACCGTTGAACCCGTTCGAAAGTCGTGTTTTTGCTGTCAAAGCCAGTGTTTAGTCCATACTATATGGCTGTGAAATAAATTAATAAATTACCATTTCATATTAAAAACGAACCAAATATTAAAACTTTTCCAAAATCTCTTAGATCTTACCTAATATCAAGGTGCTATTACTCAGTAAATGAATATATAATGAATATATAAATTATTAAAGTATACCTTAAAAATATACCCATCAAACTATAATACCTAATCGGCTCTGAAAATTATAGGGACTTACCTGACATATTAATTATTCAAAACTGTTAACTTAATTCTAAGTAGGTATTGTTATTTGTTACCCATTCAATATACTTTTAGATTACTAATTTTATTACCTAGCTAGAATAAAGGCTGCTCTACCTTATAGGTAACTAAGTTTTAAGTCCTGTTGCATATGTACACCACCAATACACATCACTGTAGGCAAATAAAGATTTAAATTTGAATTTGTTTTATAAGGTTTTATCTGATCAATGTTGCAGAGCTATACGTACCTAAGTAGTATACAATATCGTCAACATCCGATAGAAATATTATTGCAAACTATCAGTTAAGATCAGAACAGCGTTAACGCCCTTTAAATAAAATATACCAATTGTCACAGTCTCGAAGTAAGGCATTAATATTCTTGTGTTACTACGAGGTACTAGACAATGTATTATGATTATTTTTTTTGTTATTCTAAGGGCTAATTCACGATCTTCAATAAAAAATTACCCGACGATTAAAGTAAAATACGCCTAAATCAAGAATGTCATTGTCTATTTTCCTAACATTAATACTGAATGGTATTTAATAATCAATCGCCTTATATTTTATTCGTCAAATAAGAGCTACTCGACGAATGTGAAATAGGCCCTAATAACTTAGTGTGTCGACATAATGATGGCCAAATAATGTAATGTAATGTAAATAATGGGATGTAAATAACCTATGGGTTATTTACACATACTCATAACTTACAGACGTCGAGACATATTTTTGAAGCATTCGAAATAAGTCTTGAATTCGAACACGAAAACAATTCGTGTATAAAAACAGTTTCTATTGCTTCCGATTTTACGCATTTTTGAATCACTCGAAATATGTGTTGCTTTAGAATTGAAATCTTGTAACTATTTTCATTTTACGCAGAAAATAGTATGAACAATAAAGCATAAACTCATTATGAAGGTAAATAAAAAGTTATTATGTCAAATCACTGTCAATCATATGTTTACTTGTCAATGTCATACTTCCGTACTTTCTTAGTAGAAATCGAATAACGAGTGGGTAGGACCACTCGTAACAGAATTCACGGAATGAATTTTTAAAAATAGTGATTTTAGGAATTCGCATGCGAATCTTGCGATTTCGTATTTGGATTTGAATTCGCATGATTCAAAAATACGTCTCCTGACTGAAAAGTTTATTTCTCAAAATATTTACCATAATCAAAGTACTGTTCACACGGTATACTTAATAATGATACTTAATAACTGCTTTGAGCGTCGAAAGCCAATACAAACTAAACTAACGATTTATCTTGGGTCCGATCTCACAAACTCGTCTGAATCTAAAACAATGAGACAATACCTCTTATCAGATGAGCTTATTCAAGTGGGCCTTTATCGGCAGTTATTATAATCTAACACCTACCTATTTAAACTTAAACTTGCTGCGACATTTCACATCAATATCTCATTTAAATCTCCATTATATTTTGATTATGTGAAAATAAAAAGAATAAGAATAAAAATTGCGCCGTATGGGGACGGCCATAAGGAATACCACCGCCAACAGGAGGCGTGTCGTAAGAGGCCACTAATTCCTGTAGCACGAAACGGGCAGCAGCGTCTGCATGCGAAATCTTATAAAAAAACTGCGCTCGCCAACCCGCCTGCCAGTATAAGCAATCCCCCCTCGATGATAGGTCATCTATCCATGACCTATCATCGGCGAAGGCCTATGTTCAGCAGTGGACTTCCTATGGCTGAAATGATGATGATGATATTAATAAATAAAACCTTTATTTTCCTCCACAATTTCGATTAAGACTTAGATCTTATCAATAGTTGGTACAACAAAAGTACTATAGGTACATTAATTGTTTCAAGTGTAGATTGTTGGAGGCTGACATCTGTACTAAGCAGGTAGCCTGTGTTACAGAGCGTGCGCATGCGCGTGAGCGTGTGCGTGCGCATGTGCGTGCGTGTGTGCGTGCGCGTGTGCGTGTGCGTGTGAGTGTGCATGCGCGTGTGCGTGCGCGTGCGCGTGTGCGTGTGCGTCAGCGTGTGTGTGTGCGTGTGCGTGTGCGTGTGCGTGTGTGTGTGTTAGTGTTAGTCATCAACCTTACTATCATCATCATAGTCGAAGATGTATCCTATATTCTTCATGATCGTGGCCGAAATCCCGATCACGAGACTACCTATTTTTGTTAAACAGGTATAAAACTCCTTGAAACTGACTTAATATTGTCAGTTATGTCTACAGCTGCCGTCAAAAGCTGACACTGACTGTTAAAATTTGGTAACCAACTAAAATCACCAACAAAATGTGAAATAATCTTAAATAGCCCAAATAATTTAACACACTCTCCATCCGACTTTACCACCTTGTAGTCTTCTATCATCCATAGCATTGATTCGGTTATCTAAAATGGGTAAGCTACCCTACATGTACACAGACTCGGAGGAGACTGAGGAAACTTCCAGTTCAGTGGAGAATATAAAGAATAAGAAGAAGAAGTTTTCGTAAGTAATAAGAAAATACCGTGGAATTTTGGTTTGATTCAGAATTGTATTTTACTTGAATAAACGTATCCTAGGTCTCGGTCCAGGAAGTATTGACTGGCTGAATGTCATCCATCAAAATCATCATCATTTCAACCATAGGACGTGCACTGCTGAACATAGGCCTCCCCCATTGACTTCCAGATTAGCCGGTTAAAATGTCATCCAATTCATCCAAATACTGACAGAAAGGAAGTTGACGCGTATTCAATGATGTTATATATTGTCTAGATTGAGCATACTGCTTGAATCGTACTAAAAAATAGGCCAACATTGGTCTAAAATTGGGTATTCAGCGATGGTATTTTATTACTTTTTATTTGTCTTGTCTTCCTTTATAGTTTCTTTACACTTTACCTATTAGGACAAATCGCCATTTCCGATACCTCAATTTTGCCTAGCAGCTTGTACGTCTCCAGTGATGGGAAGAGATTCAACGACCAGGATCTGGAACAATTTTTGTTGCAGTGTTCGCTGTCTCGACTGTCTGTCTAGATATTATATACTTGGTCGAAGCGCGTATTATATTTTGTTTAAGGTATGACCACGAAGACTTTTTACAGTCGTCCGATTTTGATAATTCTTATTTTATTGGATAGGGTATACCTTAAAGTCCCATATCGACCGGTATCCAGCGGCTTCCTGCAATCTTTACTAGGTTGTCTGTCCACCTTGTGTGAGGACGTCCTACGCTACGCATGCCGGCGTGGCCTCCATTCTAGAACCTTTCTGCCCCATCGTCATTAAAATTTCGCTTTTTTGTCAATGATACAATCCTATATTGTGCCCTTAGAAATAAGCAGAAATGACTGCATCTAGGTAATTCGAAACTGCATTGTTTCAGGATTCTTAAGTACACAACTGGCAACATAAAGAAAAAGAAATGCAAGCTGCACAGCAAGTCGGAGCCCGAGGACTCGGACTTCCGCAGTCGAAGTCGCAGCTCGCAGCGCGTGCGCCGGCTGCACGGGATACTGAAGAACGACAAGGAGAAGGACTGTAAGAGATTTATCACAATGCGATTTGACTCAAACAAAAAAAAACCGGCTAAGTGCGAGTCGGACTCGCGCACCGAGGGTTCCGTACAAACCTGTAGGTATCTATATGAGTAAAAGTTCACCCATCACGACAATCGAGTCATAGTTATGGTATTTTTATTGCAAAATGAAATGTATAACATTACGAAAGGCAAATTGCGGTTAACGATTTATGAGTTATAAAAAAAAAAATGAAGTTTGTATGGTAATGTGCATCATATATTTTTTTTAGTTTTTTATCATTCTCTTATTTTAGAAGTTACGGGGGGGGGGGGACTCATTTTGCCACTTGTGAAGTGTTTCTCACGCAAACTATTCAGTTTAGAAACAAATTAGGTATATTAGAAACCTCAATTTCATTTTTGAAGACCTATCTATAGATACCCCACACGTAAGGGTTTGATTGATGAACAAAAAAATTTTGAGTTTCAGTTCTAAGTTTGGGAAACCCCCATAATTTTTTTTCTTATTTTTGAGTAAAATTTTTAATGCGGTTTACAGAATACATCTACTTACCAAGTTTCAACAGTATGGTTCTTCTAGTTTCGTAAAAAAGTGGCTGTGACATACGGACGGACAGACAGACAGACAGACAAGACAGACATGACGAATCCATAAGGGTTCCGTTTTTTCCCATTTGGCTACGGAACCCTAAAAACGGATAACTGCGAGTCGTATTTGCCCACCGAGGGTTCAGTACAAATTTTTTGGTACTTATAATATATAGTTCAGGAATCGAGCTCGCAGTTTAATTAAATTTTCTTTTAAATATTACCTACACATGTATAGTTTTCAAATATTTCCCTGTACTTTTACTATAAGACGACATTACTTGCCAAATTTCATAGTTTTGATACCTTTGAGAGTGTTGAAATATACGTTTAACGTAAACGGCCGTACCTTTTTTTATGTTAATTTAGAAGTTTGATTTTTTACTGCTGCAAGGGACTCTTCGAGATCTGGGTTTTAATTTCATCTCGATATCTCCACTCATTCCCTAGATAAAGGGTCTTGACAGTCCTACGGGCAGACAGACAGTCCGTAAGTAAGGGTTCCGTTTTTACTTTTGAAGTACAGAACCCTAAAAATCACCTCAAAGTTTATTAAGACGCAACTGATCCCTAAATCAAATAAATGTATATGCAGTCAATATATTTAAACAACCTATTCAACGATAACTCACACCATGCGATGGACTGTTACTGTACATTATGGAATGCAATAAAGTATTGAGTATATTGACAAGAAAAAAAAAGTTCATTCCGGTTGTACAGTCAACAGCAGGTTAACCTACCCAAAAAGTTAAAGGTCATTAAACCGCTTTTCAATTTTCTTAAGTCCGACACGTAGAAATCAATATTAATTGAGAAAATTTGACGTTTTGTGATAGATAGATAGATAAGATACTCTTTATTGCACACCATACAAGTAATATTTTACATTACATTACATTTTACATGATTTTTACATAAAGATGTACAATTTAGGCGGTCTTATCGCTAATAGCGATCTCTTCCAGACAACCTTTAGGTAGAGGACAACCATTAAAGAAAGGGGAAGGTGTTGCAGAGTTCTTAAAATGTAATGAGTGTGGTAGGTTGACGTTCTGTTGTCTGCTGCACTAGTAGGTTTTTAAAAAAAAAAAAAACTACCACTGTCGGCGTTTGCGGATCTCCTCATTTAGGATTTGATCTCGCAAAGAAACAACGTGAAAAGCATTGCATTATAAATTGTTAAAAGAAGCATCTTTACACAAAAAATCAACCAATTTGAACTAAAAGGAGATAGATAAATAATCATTATCAAGTTCGGCTGGGCCATGTCAAAAAGACGTAAGTATAAAAAAACCGGCCAAGTGCGAGACGGACTGGGACTGGATTGTTTTAATGTCTCGACACACTGAGATATTAAGTTAAACAGATAATTCGGCTGGAAGCCTATTATTTGTAGATATAAATTGGTTTTACTGTTTTTATTTTAGTTTTAGGATGTTCCATTACCTGGCTGCTATATTTATGCAAGACAAGTTGTGTAAATGCGACAAACAATTCTAGGCAGACGAAACCGTAGGCGCTATCTAGTCTAAAATGCGTTTAATCTTAAGGTTCAGAAATAAATAAAAGTGCTTTAAATTAATATCTTTAGTGCAAACTGCAAGGTCGTCTATCAAAATCGATTCAATAACAACGCCTACACTACCATTGAATAATCATTCTAAACTCAACGAACTAAAGTCTACATTCCAATCAACCCAAATAATGAATGCTGTCGAACTCGTTAGCTGACGCCGCGCCGTGGCCGTGTCTGGAATACATAGTGTGACGTCACATTCCGAAAGCAACGCCGGTATTCGCCCGCTCCGAGCAGGACTCGTTAGCTCAGTAGGTTAGAGCACCGATATAAGCCTATACTTGACCATCGGAGGGCGGAGGTTCAAATCCTTCACGAGTCAAATTTTATTTTTATTTTATTTAGTTTTTTTCCTTTTTTTATGTCCCCATCGTTGTTTTATGTAGTAAAGTGCAAGTTTAAAAAACTATCACGTCAAGGGCAGTGTATTCAATTGCAACTAGCTCTGTCCAACGCAAGCGAGACAGCTTGTAAATTAACAAAACTATAGTGTTTTTTTTAGATAATGGGTATCATAAAATATAACACACAGTGCAAATAAAAACATTTAAACCCACTTTGGCGATTCCAATAATAAAGATAATTAAGTACTTAATTTTTTTTTTGTGTAAGATATCCGCTGCTGAACGTTGCCTTCTCCAAAATTCCTGATTGGAATTTAAAAAAATATATATAAAAATATATTTAACAGCATTAGCACTCGATTAAAGGGGCAAGGCAACCCATATGTGATTTATCTATTATCTTACTAACATAGAATTTTAGTCATCATCAGATAATGAGGTCAGAATTTTAATGCCGAATCTCGTATGATAGACAACAGAAGTTTTAATGTTATCACGTCGACGCGGACAGTCTCAAAAATACATACAGGGTGTGGCCTAGAACCGGGGATAATATTAAAAACAGAGACTAAAGGTCACTAGTAATTGAGTCATTATGGGCCCAACTAATTAAAATCAAAACTACTTTTAGATTTTTTCTAACAAACTCAATCGTAAATTCAATGTAATGCAAACAATGCGACAGTTTCGCTCAACTCGATCGATTAAGTTCACTTTACGCATTTATTTTGCATCGTACTTATTCGGAGCTACTCGGAGTCTCTTTGACACGACTTAGCGATAATATCGTTTTGTAATAATAATACACTGATTATGAATCGTAACTTTAAATAGGCTAGTTTCCTGGGTCAAAAAAAGATTATTCTATTTAGTCCGTCAGTTAGATTATCAAAAAATATTGGACCCATATTTTGTCTTTTGTCAATCAAACAAAAAATTATGAAGATAAAGCGCATCAAAGGGAGCACGTGACGTTACGCCAAACTTTAACGGGCTATATCTTCATCGTTTTTTGTTTGATTGAGAAAATAAAAAATACGTGTCCAATATTTTCTGTTAATCCAACTGACCCCATTCTTACTGTGTGTAATGCATGGGTTTTCTAGAATCTTTAAAAAAAATACTAATACTTACAAAGAATCTTGGTTTTCAATATTATCCCCGCGGTTCTAGGTCACACACTATACATTTATAAAGCTGTCGATTTTATTCAACTGTTTTTAGATCTATCCTCCGATGAGGACGAAGAAAGCGAGCCGATCAAGCCCAAAGTATTCAAGTCGCAGGACAAGTGCCTCGTGGGGCGGGTGCCCCGGCCGGCAGGGGCGAAGCCCGGCCGCGGGGGAGGCGTTGCGATCATCGTTAGGAAGAACGTCAGTGTGAGTAAAAAGCTATTTCTAAATGGGGAATATGCATGTTTTTTATTTGTTCCTGAATATATCCCTGACTTCAAGAATTTTTGAAAAATATTGATAAATACCTGACTTACAGCCCATTAAAGTCGCGTGCTAGACAAGGAGATCCGATATGTACCGTGACGTCACATTACACGTCCGCCATACATTTTTTATTGTAAAAGTTGTTTTAGAAAGAGATTGTAGGTATATCTTAATTTTTAATTACTATATTACGGTTATTTTTTAACTAAAATCAATTTTGTTTTCACTATTAACACTATAATTTCATATATATATTTTCTTATGAATATAGTAAAAACAATTTATTTTTTTCATGCATATTCCCTATTAATTACTTTATTTTTTTATAGTTTGATCATTGATAATGGTAATGATAAATAATTTATTGCCAAGAACATGGTAACACTAGATCTTAGAGCTATGCACAAGTAGGTACAACATATTCTGCCATTGGTTTGGGCGTAAAAATATTAATATTACAAAATCTGCTATTAAATTATTATTAAATATACATTATTTTTAATTGAGCATTGTGAAAATAAACTATACAGCATTATTTTCTTATGAGTCGTCAGTTAACAGTCAAAGGTTGTGCCTTTGACTTGTGTCTTTTATTTTTGTGTCTAAAATCATTTATTCTCCAAGTACAGACAACAGCACATGAACCTACCACAAAATGTCCAATTTTCTCAATTGATATTGATCTCTAAATGCCGAACATTAGGTGCAAAATTAATTTAGTGACCTTTAACTTTTTGGGTAGATTGACCTGCCGTAATCTGTACCTAAATTAAGGTAACAGTATCTTTCAAGTATACTAATTTAAAATAATATGTAGCGACATCTATCTCGCTACACATAAAACTGACGTATCCTACATCGCGATATTAAAGTTATCGGAGCGATTGCAGCATATATACAAGAACCAGACAACAACCGTCGGGCAGTTGCCCACCAGACACAACACCCGTCTGGTCGGAGGATCCTCCCTTTCCAATGGGGGATGAGGAACTTTACACCCTGTTCCTCTCACCACCCTCAAACTGGTGACCCCGAGCATGAACGTCAGCGCAGCCTTCGCAAAACTACGTCATCGTGACGTCATCATCACTTCCTCAAGCTTTCGAGCAGCGAGTCAAAAAGCCAGCCAGCATCCACGGCTACTACGGGTATCCTGACCACCAGCATGCAGCGAAAGCGCATTCCTGGTCATCACCCACAGTCTTCTGAGCGACCTTGGCACAGCACACTGCACTTCGGCCGGTCATCAAGCAGAGACTAATACTAATACTAATATAAAAAAACTAAATAAGCTAACTTAACCTAAAACTAAAAACTACCTACTCAAAAATAAAAGCGTGTCCGTGGGGCATGGATGCGAGGATACTGGCAGCGTTTTACAGAAACAAACAAAGTAGGAACTATTTCCTAAATGTCAGCTGTTCACTCAAGAGGGCCTGAGTTTATAAGGTTTAATTTAAGTCGAGACGAGCAAAAGCCAAAGTCTAGCTCATCGAACAACTCTTAATAAACTAAGCCCATTCTGAAGCTCAACAAGCTTACTTTTATCCCACTAGATACTCAAGTATCGTCTTAGTATATAGTTACTGGGATCCCTATGACGTCACGCTAGGGGAGTATTCAGCACGATGCTGGTCGACAGAGGCGGCTGAGGCAACGGCCCACGAGGGAATCGAATGTTGAACCGAGATCCGCGAAAGCTGGAGTATGGAGTAGGCGGTAGTCTAGCGTTCTTCGTCAATGCTGTTGTTGTTAATTTGTGTTTTGCTTTGATGTAAACTATTTGGAGTCTGTCTGGAAAGCTTAAGGCGAGTAGTGCCCATATATTAGCGACTCGATGAGCGTTATATCGCACGAAAACTCATTTAAATACGGCTCATAACAGGGCGCGATGAAACGTGGCTGTAATGGCAGTCGCTACATCTTTAGGTAGCAAAAAAATTTAGGAAAATAATACTTTTCGAACTTTTCTTAATCGAACACTATGCACAGTTTATAACTATCATTAAATTGGCTTGTTAATCGACGTATTAACCAATTAAATCGGTCAAGCGGTTAAAAAGAAGAAATAATATTTGCATCTTTTTTGTTCGTTTTTTTTTAGGTTTTTTTTCGCCGTAGAAACAAAAGCTAAGTTTGCTTAAAATGTGTAAAAGGTTTTGACAATTGTTAGCATATTTTCCAAATATTTTTCTAACAACTGGGGCTTAAGTAGTTGCTAGTTTGAATTTGGCGACTATACTCGCCTTAATGAACTTTGATATTATGGCAATCATTCACATATTAACTATGGATGTTTATGTTTCAATGTTTATTACTCAGTCACGGTAATAATGAACGTTTTAATTAGCTGAAATATGGCACACAAACAAAAAAAAAGTTGCTCCTAACAAGATTGGACTGTTGTGACTTTGATGTTTTTAACTTTTTTGTTGCATTTTTGACCTGACACTATACTACACTACACTATACTACTTTTTTTTTACGAATTAATTTTCCCGACGTTTCGGCCTAATTGCATAGGCCGTGGTCGCGGGATGACTGTGTCAGTCAGTGTGTGTGTCAGTAATCAGTTCCGCATGGGGACCATCTATAATGTGATGTAGTTTAAGTAAAACCTCCGCTAATATTCGTAGCTCGATAACTTTAGAGTTGTCCGCAATAGTTTAGAATTTTTCCCGTACCCAGTAGAGGCTTCCCGGCCGGCCTCTGATCCCGATAGTCCTGTCCTGTCGCGTATTGTCCAACTCCGATAGTGTGGAAATATTTTCTGAGAGTGCAAGTTTGTCACAATTCAGTTCTGTGCAGTTGTGGGAATCTAGCAAACGGATTTAAGTGCAAATAGATATTAATGCTTCTTACAGTCCTAATTTATTTGTTTGTGTAGATTTATCTAGATTCTTGATAGGTTTTTAGGTATATTATGTAACCATGTAGCAGTTTTTTTTTCAACAATCACACCAATTATATAGCTTCAAACTGAGCATAGCTTGTAAGTACCATGGTGACTAGATAATATAGAAACATTCTTAAATATATCTATAAACATCCCTGATTTAGGTACAAATGCTTGTGGTCAACACACAAAGTTTTGCCTCTTGCGGGATTCGAACCAGCTCCGGTTATATCTTCGGAGCTCTGTAATCACCTGTTTAAAGCAAATAAACGATTTGATTTGATTTGGTTGGCTTTGTACTCTGGAGAACGAACCATTAGGCTTCATCCGTAATCATAATACCCGAATTTTTATACCGGATGAATTTCTGTCCCGATATTATCCCTTTCTACAGTTGACTGAGTTTGTTGCGCCGTTTCTTCTCATCACCAGCCGATATGTAGTCCCGAAGCGGTGGTAGGGTAAAGCTATATTTTGGGACGTGTATAAGTGCCCGGAAGAGGGCCTATATACTGAATAAATGAGTATTAATGAGTATTAGTATTAAGTATCATCATTTTAGCCATAGGAAGTCCACTGCTGAACATAGGCCTCCCCCAATGTCTTTCATTGGGGGGGATTGCCAATACTCGCCACACTTGGCAGGCGGGTTGGCAAATGCAGTTTTTATATGATTTTGCACGCAGACGCTGCTGCCCGTCTCATGGTACAGGAATTAGTCGCCTCTTACGACACACCTGTTGGCGGCGGGGAAGTGTATTCTTTAAGGCCGTCCCCACAAGGCACAGTTTCTACAGTTATTTAAACATTATTTTGTATCTGTACTGAAATGATTTGATCTGGAGTGTGAGGACTGAGCGCGGAGTGCGGGACGGGGTATAATAGCAGGTGGAGGAAAACGAGCGGGAGGGCGCGACGAGCAAATGTAACCATGACCAAATTATTAGTGATGAGCCGACTATAGTATTTGCCAACTAGCCGACTAATCAGTTTTTAAATTGCCGACTAGTCGGCCGACTAATCGGCAATGCCGATCATTCTAATACCTACTTGTCGGAGGTGTTGGGACTTGTCATCACTCGGCTTTGTCATCGCGCGGCCGCTTATGTGACGTGTTTGTTTACATTTTTATTTCGTGTTAGTTTTGTAAATCATCATCATCATTTCATCATCATAATGTAAAGAGTGTTTGTGACTTTAGATACCTACGTCCCATTCTAAGTAATGTTTAGCAATCCTAAAACAAGTACAAATTATTTTAATTTATTTCATTTCATAAGCGCCGATTATAATCGGCATATTTTGCCGAATAGTCGCCGTCTAGTCGCCGACTACAAATGATGCCGGATAGTCGGCTTTCCCGACTAGTCGGTGACTAGTCGGCCCATCTCTACAAATTATGTATCAGTTTCAAAATAAGTGTATTAATAAATCTGTACTAGAATTTTACATTACCAAAATTTTAATGTATGAGACGTCATAAAGAAATAAATTTGTATACTTAAAAAAAGCTGTTCATCATGTCAGCCTATTGCAGCCCACAGCTGGACTTACGTCTAAGAGCTCCAAATAGCACGATCTCCCGCCTTTTTCATCCATCCACTAGCCATTTTTCTAAGGTCGTCGGTCCATCGAACTGTTTAAAAAAATAACTAAATATGTGTGTGTGTAATATAAATATATGACGTCCTACAGAAAAAAATGTACCCATATTCATACCGGTATACAGTCCCTGCTCGATGCATAAGTCCGACTTGCACTTGGCTATTTTTTTATCTAAGGCCCAAGATAGTCCTTGGACCAATGATCAAAGTAACTTGTGGACTTAGCAACAGCGCATACTTCTCACGTCTACACGTTACGGTGATCATAACACTTACTCCAGAGTCCTGCGGGAGCTAGCATTGCGGCCGACAGGTGTTAATACTCATAATAAAACGTTACTACCCTCAGTAACTATTAGCCTTTTCTAACTATAAGATGAAACAGCAGATGTTAACTAAAGAATGTTAGAAGATAGAAACTTGTTTATTAAAAACACTTGCAGTGGCTTTGTCATTCCAGTTTTTAAATTATCATCATCATAATATCAGCCATAGGACCACTGCTAAACAAGGCCTCCCCCAATGATTTCCAGATTGGCTGGTTAGAAGCGTTTTTTAGGGTTTCGTACACAAAGGATAAAAACGTGACTCTATTACTAAGACTCCACTGTCCGTCTGTCTGTCTGCAAAGTCTTTCTTTCACGACTTATTTTATGCTTAGGGTTAGGAAGTCATCTATGAAAACTTCTATTTTTGTCACATCTGCTTGACAAACAGCCTGACAGGTTAATATTGTTCTGTCGACATTTGTTGTTTTGCTACAAGCTGTTTTTATGTATTTGTTTCAGAATTAGGAAAATAATAATAATTTCAATAGGTCAATCAAAAGACAAGAGGACGTAAGTTAAATTGTATTTTGATTAACAGCGAACTAGGTATAATTAGTTTAAACAAATGGCATCTGGGTGAAACATCTTTGACTTAAAAAATTATATGAAATAAATTATATATCTATTATCATTAGGTCAAATTAATCATCGGTATAATGTCATTAACTTGCTACAATTGTAGTATAAATGAGCATAAGAGTAATTGTTAAAGGTGAAATCAAAACGACACACAATAGAAATTCTTTGGTGCCCTTTTCCTGTGATACGGATTTCAGTCCGCGTGCGGATCTGGTCCCCGTTTCAGAACCCTTCGACATTTAATTGCCTACCGGTAAACCACGTGACACTAAAGTTAAGCCCTATAGTGTCACGTGGTTTTCCGATGGTCAATTTGTTATCGAAGGGTTCTGAATCGGGAGCTGGTCCGCGTGCGTGTGAAATCACGCTGCGGGCCGCACGCAGGATATAAAGAGTAGAAGAACACTTGTCGGCATGCGGATGCCACGCTAGCGGATGCCACGCATGCGGATTGTGTGCCCGCAGCCAAGCAGCGTTCCGTGTGCGTGTAGCCCGCGTGATAGGAAAAACTTGTATCCAATAATAAAATGCGGACAGCCCGCAAGCGGATTGTGTGTCCGCAGCCAAGCAGCGTTCCGTGTGCGTGTAGCCCGCGTGATAGGAAAAACTTGTATCCAATAATAAAATGCGGACAGCCCGCAAGCGGATTGTGTGTCCGCAACCAATCCGTGTTCCACGTCCGTGCGGCTAACGTGATAGGAAAAACTTGTGTGAAATAATAAAATGCAGAAAGCCCGCATGCGGATCAAATCCGAAAGCGGGCACAAATCCGCATGAAAGAAAAAGGCCACTTAAAAGGGACAAATGTTGATAGCAACGATTCGTGGTTGCTTTGTCAATAGATTTTCATAAGCACCGACTAAGGTGTTAAGTGGATTCTAAAAGGTGGACAAAAGTCGTCACGCACTGGCTGCCTACTGATGGACATCGTTCGAGAGGTAGACCTCGAAAGCGATGGCGCGATGACTTAGACAATTTTCTCCAAGATTGGCAGGCCCTAACCACCGACAGGGATAAGTGGAGAGGTTTGGGGGAGGTCTTTGCCCAGCAGTGGGACAGAAACGGCTAATAAAAGAAGAAAAGAAGGTGTTAAGTTATCCTAAGCAAGTGTAACCGCGTACTTTAATACCGTTTTATCATTTCAGGGTATCCAAGCGCAAGAGAGCACGACTAGCAACACAAAACGACACAGGAAGAAGCGACTGGCCAGGAAGAAATCCTATTAGCACGAACAATTTGAACTGGAAACATGCTACAACAGGATACGGGTGTAAGTAAGAATTCAAAGTTAAAAAAAAAACTAGTTAGAAAAAAAAGTCTACTATAAAACATTAAAAGGTAGTATAGCACTTGTTTCTTTGTTTTTTTTTTTACTTATCAACACAAAAGTATCTAACAATTGGACACCTCCATCATAAGGGTCAAGCCATACGAGCCATCATTACCAAATAACATATTTGACAAAATAATTAGCATTAATTAACTGTTAAGACTTCTTTATGAAGGTTTAGATACTGTATGATTGACGTAAAAATAACAAAAGCTAAACGCTGCATGCTGTATTATAGCCATTTTTATTATGTATGTCACACGACAATTTGTTATTTCTTTTCTAAAAACATTTTTGATAAACATACTTACTTAAAATTTACAGGTTTCCTGTCTAAATGTATCGCATATGATACATATAAATGGTTTTGCCTATTAAGTCTGCTCTTGGACAGGGAACTAGTTAATGAGCTATTCTGCCTTTGAACTACCCTCATTTAGCCGTACAATGAGAGCATTTTCCTGCCTTTTAGATCAACGTACTATTGGAATGTTGAAGATCCTCAAAAAATTCCCAGTTGCATTCTTCTCCACCTAGCCCGAAGCACAACGAACCGATTGAACCCGCTATACAAAATGGTGGGTTTTTACAAATTGCGCCGCAACTCCGAGGGGATAATGACTCGTTTTACATAATCGAATCTTATTATTATAACGATATTGATGGACATTCTTAAATCGCTCGATTGGCGAATGATTTAATTGCGTCTTTGTAATCGATAAATTAATATTTTTGAGAGTTAGTCTTGTTGACTAATGTATTATCATCAATTATATTCACAATATGCTATGAAATTAATTTTAGAAGTAGTCGTTCGTAATTGTGTGGCAAGTATAACTTCGAATTCTTGTTCAGTTAGAAATCAAAATAGTGTTATTGATTATTATGAAGTTAAAAACATCTTCTTAATAATTGTTAACGGTATTTTATTTCTACTTTCAAGTAGTAGATAATGTGATTTTTAGAAAAGTCGAGCGGTTTCAGAATTTTGATCGATATAACACTATGCAGATTGCAATCTAAGTTTGTAAGCTATTCATAATAAAGAAACTATCTTACAGTGAGTGTTTTAATTATTGTTTTTTCATAAATTATTTATTGGTTAAAGCTTGTGTTTTTTTGCTTTTTAACAGACTTCAAAAAATGGAAGAGTTTTCAATACTTAATGTTTAAAAAAAATTGTATGGTCTACGATCATTCATTTTACCTACCACGTTGACCGACCTCGATAATATTTTTTTTGTTAGAAAGGGAATATTTTATTAATTTGGTTAAGTTTTGATGTTGTTGGACCTTTGAGAAAATCGTAAATCATAGCATAAACTCCACACCACGCCAACTGATTATAGTACCTACCTATGTGACGCCTATCTTCGCCATGTAAACGACTTTAACCCTTAATAAAATACCACTTACTGCTTTTTGTTAAAACTTGATAAATCTGTCGTAATTTAAGGGTAATAATTTTGCCACTCTTGTTCCGTCGTGGTTAAAAAAGTAATTACTTGTACATTGATTTTCTAAATAAAAGTCATACATTACGTAAACAAAAATCTGAAATCTACGTATTTGTAATCAACTTTCAACTAAGGGAATAATGTATTTCAACTAATTGCAATAATGAATTTAATATGTGATTCGAAACGTCAGCGAAGTTTGAACGCCTGCGAGTTGGCGCCAGCACAATGGCTCCTCTGTAAAACTAGTTTATTGGCTTTTGAGAGGAGCCACTAAAACAAGAGATATAGTCCATTTTAAATTCAAATAAATTTTATTTAAAAAAGTAAACCGACTTCAAAAAACTAAAAAGCTAAAAATAATATAAACACATAAGTACCTAATCAGTTACTTTTGAAGTCGGTGCAAACGAAAACATTCCTCTCATCGGATGGCACGTTCGTTTGCACCGACTCCAAAAGTAACTAATTAAGTAGGTACTTACGTGTTTGTTATTTTTAGCTTTTTAGTTTTTTGAAGTCGGTTTACTTTTTTTATAAAATTTACTTATTTCATTTATTTTTAGTGATACATCCTCAAAAAAACGAATGAGTGCAAACAAAAGTAAACTGCTGAATACCGATTTCATCCCTTGTTTTTCCTACCTTAGAGGTGAAATTTTTCCAATTTTTTTTCAGTATACCTTCTTTTGAAGTATAAGCTATTCAATAAAGAAAGAATCATCAAAATCGGTTCACAAATGCCGAAGATATTGGGCAATATAGATAAAATCAGTTGGCGCGGTATCTAGTTCATGCAATGTTTGATGATTTTATTATAGATACCATCATCAGAACTTGATCAAATTTGGGGAAAAAAATGGGACCATTCCGAAAGTATACCCTTTCGAATAAAAAAATAACTATCGAAATCGGTTAACCTGGTAACGAATGATCGCTGAACATACATAAAAAAAAGATCCCGACGAATTGAGAACCTCCTCCTTTTTTGAAGTCGGTTAAAAACCAGGTGATTTAGAAATTTTGTATGAATCAAAAATCGATAGATAAGTAATTCTCATGCAAAATACTTTGAACTTTTTTGTATGGAGCCTGGCATACTCTAATTGCAAGAAACCTTTAAAAAAGTTATTTTGGTGTACACCTATGAAACATACTCTTTGACAAAATGTCGTAAATTATATACTTTGCTCAGTATTTCAATTCGATTGTATAAATAAAAGTAAATTTTACATGCTCACCCTGAAATTCGGAACAAAGTATATAATTTACGACATTTTGTCAAAGAATATTTGTTGTTTGTAATTATTTTCTCTTTCGATTATCGTATGTTTCATAGGTGGACACCAAAATAACGCTATTAAAGGTTACTTGCAACTTGAGGTATGTATTAGGTTCGATGCCTTTTGTAAGTCATAGAACAAAAGTTGTTGACCAATATGATATTACAAGGTTAGAGTTACGGGACACCCCGTAGATGGCTGCTACGAATGCTATGCTATTGATTTTTACTGCAACGCTGTCTGTCAATCTACTACAATATTCTGTTATGTAAATGGCCGCTACGTTTGCGACTGCAACGCTCTGTAGCGACTACTTACTATGTTTGTGCAGATGGCTGCTACGAATGCTACTCTGTAGATGACTGCTACGAATTCTACGATATTTGTTGCGCGCGTTGTAGCAACTATTTTGTTTTACAAATGCTACGCTGTAGATGACTGTTACGAATACTACGCTATATCGTTGCGCGCGTTGCGACTGCTATAGCAACTTCTACAATGTTCTACAAATGCTATGTTGTAGATGGCCGCTACGAATACTACGCCTTGAATCGGAGAGGACTGCAGAAATACTACGCAATTTTAACAAATTACACTGCTTTTGCAATCCAGTTGTCTCATAAACTCTCAGATTTAAGCTTTTATCCTTATTTCAAGAGCATACAATTAAAATTATACTAGATAGGTATCTACTATTTCGTCACTGGTTAAGCGATAGGTAGATAGATATATACCCATTATTGCACACCATACAAGTAAATGACATATTATTTTTACAGAAAGACGTACAATTTAGCCGGTCTTATCGCTAATAGCGATCGCTTCCAGACATCCTTTAGGTAGTGGACAATCATTAGGGAATTCAAATTCAAATTCAAATTCAAACGTTTATTGCATGTCACATTACAATTTTGCGGTGTTAGAAAAATAAAGGTATACATGTGACGCCCTGCAAGGGCATAGCAAACAAGAGAGTGACATATGTACATATTTTTAAATTTCATAAGTAATAAGTTTTAATAAGATTAGTGTACATTTCAAACATTATACAATTATAGATTTATAGATAATAAATTAAATTAAATTAAATTAAAGGGAAAGGGGAAGGTAGTGCAGTGTTCTAATAATTCTTAAATTTACCTGCTACAAATAGGATTAAAGTAAACATTTCCTAAGTCGTCAGTTATAGTGATGTGAAACCACAAGAGTGGAAGACGTCCCGCTCAATCCCGCTGTAAAACCTTTCATTGCCGCAGCTGCATTGTTGCAACATCTGTGCAGCGAATTTCGCTAATGGCTTGTTTATAATAATAATGCTTGTTTCTGTTTGTAATAATTGTGTTGCACCCTTAATTGGTTAATTTAGTAAGCTCGACGAACATTGAACATACATAGAGGTTAAACAAGCAAGTTTATTTCCCAGTATGACTTGGTGCAGTGGCGCAGTAATCCGGCTTAAATGCAATAAATTCTACGTTCAATTATCGGTTCGGGTCAATTTAATGTTTTATTTAATGTATTTTATCTGGTTGTGCTGTGAGTTCAAATTCTAGTAAACAATAAATCTTATAATTGATGGACATAGTAATTAACAGTTTTTTGTAGGTATTCGGAAATGCGATTCATCATCATCATCATCATTTCAGCCTTCAGACGTCCACTGCTGAATATAGGGCTTACCATCGGGGGGGATTGCCAATACTCGCCACGCTTGGCAGGCGTGTTGGCGAGCGCAGTTTTTTAAAATAATATTTCACACGAAGATGCTGCTGCCCGTCTCGTGCTACAGGAATTAGTCGCAACTTACGACAAGCCTCCTATTCGCGAAGCTAGACTGAAAAGCCGGAAAAGTTTCCTGAGACTGACCGAAGCCATCACCACCCAGCCTACAGATGCTCGAATTCAGATCTGGTCAAAATTCCTCCGCCTTACAATTTTATACCGCCGTCTGAACATCTTCCTCCTAGGCATGAACAGCCTTGGTCAACCTGGAAAGCGTTAAACCGTCTCCGTACAGAGGTTGGCCGCTGTAGACAAAATTTGGTAAGGTGGGTATGGACCGAGCGGCAAAGTGAGTGCGACTGTGGTGCGGACCCACAAACTATGGCTCACCTAATCTCTTGCCCTTTGTGCCCCTACACCTGCACGAGGGATGACCTAAACAGAGTGACACAAAACGCCGTAGAAGTTGCCAAGTTTTGATTGAAGTCCGTCTAGAGTCGCCATTGACACGAAAGAAGAAGAATTGGCGGTGGGGAAATGAATTCTTTACGGCCGTGCCCACACGACACAGCGATGCAATGCACTGCAATGCGTTGATTGCCGATGTGAAATATTTACCGCAGGGTACCTACTGTATGTTTACGTTTGTACGGGACCCTCGGTAAGTGAGTTTGACTCGCACTTGCCTGGTTTTATTCAGGCCAACTGTTTCGTCATAAACAGTTTGAAAATTGGAAAAAACAAAACTGGAGAACACGTAAAATTTTCCATTCCATTAAACCTACGGTACGTTTATTGGATCTCAAAGTTCTAACTTGTTTTCAGACAAATAACCTGCGTCTATTTTAGCGTTGAAAAATCTACCAACTCCGTTGTTTTATCTCTGGAGTCCAGTTCTGCAGTTGTCACTAGTGTTGCCAGAAGATTGCATCTGTGCAGGACATTTTAAATAAATATAAACCAGGCAAATATTTTTACTTTTTCTGGTAGGATTCGAACCCATGACCACACGAGACACACAACGAGTTGTGTAGAAACCAACTAGACTGTAATATCAACAAAAAAGCAGTCATAAAGTTTATTTTATTGGGAAAGTATTCTCCAGATAAGTCAGTAGCAGAACTACGCTGGACTGGCTCATCATCATCATCATTTCAGCCATAAGACGTCCACCACTGCTGAACATAGGTCTCCCCCAATGACTTCTAGATTGGCCGGTTGGAAGTGGCCTGCATCCAGCGGCTTCCTGCAACTTTTACCAGATCGTCTGTCTACCTTATGAAATGGCTTACTATTCGCTGTGTGCGCGATGACAGCGCCCCTAGTGACCACAAGTATTGTGGACTTAAGATCTCTCAAATTATGGCAACTGGATGGTATAAGAATGATTTTCGGATTTTTTTTCTTCAAATTAGATGTACTTAAATATCTAAAAAGTTTGTGCATATTATAATAAGTGATTTTCTTACTCGGACTAAAATATGAATGTTATAATACGAGAGGGATTTCGGAACGGGGAATCGATACAACATGATATAACTTTCCAACCTCAAACTGTCCAAAAAGGGGAAAAAATAGTATAAGTACCTACATCATGTGAGAGACTTTGAAGAGCTTAGAACCAACGGATAAAGCTACTTAATAAGAGCTGTGATCATAAGACAAACGTCTGTGACACGTACTTAACTTTATTCTTTTCACAGCAACTATCCATTTAATACTTTGCTTCAATTTCCATCTTGGAAACGAATAAAACATGCACGAACTGTTTTTCCCATTGTTTCTACACCTTAAGACACAACACGTACTGTGACCCATATCGCGAAATTTAACGTTTACTTAAAAATTCTTAATGACGTAAGTATGAAATTCTATGGAAATATAGCAATTTGACACATGACAGTCCAGAGTTATTTCACATTTCTGCCAGATTGCGTGCTGCGATCGATTTGACGGCCCCCACCACCCACTTTGCACATAGCGAATACCTATCCCAAAATGTATTAATACTCGTACGACTGGCAACACTAGCGATCACAGTCGCGAATGTCGAAGAGCTCTAAATTGATTCGGACCAATCTCGGTAAGAGTGTCGACGCGCGGTGTCCGACCACTATAGATAACTTAGCACACAGACGCCTCATTAAGAATGATACGACCGTCTGGTGTAGTGGTTCGCGCTCCGGACTACAAAGCCAGTGGTAGCGGGTTCGAATCCCGTAAGGGGTAAATGTTTGTGTGATGAGCACGAGCATTTGTACCTAAGTCATGGATGTTTATAAAAGTATTTAAGTATGTGTGATGTATAAGGGTAGTAAGTTTATTAGTTTTCATTGTATGTTTTTGTAGAGTAATTACTTCGGCAATAAATATATGTAGTATCGAACGGACGTGTTTCAGATCCCTAGATCACCTAGCTAGACAGCGGCAGTAAGTCTACATATTTCTCAGTATGTTTATCCGATATCTAGTCGCCATAATACAAGCTTTGCTTAGTTTGTGGCTAGATAATTGGTGTGATTGTGAATACAATTTATTTATTTAATACAGGGTGACTGGTAAAATGAATTGGAATCGTTTTAAGGTAAACAGCTTTTCATTATCACATATTTCAGCCACAGGACGTCCACTGCTAAATATAGGCCTCCCCTTGTGATTTCCAGATTGGCCGGTTGGAAGCAGCCTGCTATAATACGAGTAATAATCAACAACATCGAATACATTATTCTAATTAAAGGTAAGAAGCTAAAGCACTTGTGTTATAGAAATCAGAAACAACGACGGTACCATAACACCCAACCCGCCGCAACAAAGAAGAGTCCGTTTTCTAACCGAGCCGACCGAGAATTTAGAAATATATGGTATCTCTTTTGCTGCTTCCTCATTGCCAAAGGTTCTCCAGCGGCGTCTATAGCCAAACAAGTCTGAAACACCTACACGCTCGCACCTAGGGAAAGAAGCAATCGTCTTACTTCACCACTTGAATTAATTCTACATGTGTGGTGCAGGTCAGAAGGGAATTGCCACTTCTTGCTTCCTCCAGCGCCTTAACACGTGCGCGGACAGTGGAATACGTCCAGCTTGCCTAGCATGAGCACTAAAACACGATAGGGTATGATATGATATAGCGATATATCGACACCAACTGTAAAAATATGATACTTAGAGCCGCCATGTTGAATCGCCGTGCCGGTGACGTCACATATTATGATCGCTGTTGTGATAAAAATTCAAAATCTATCATATTTTTGCAGTTGGTCGATATATCGCAATAACGTATCATATCATATCGTGTTTTTAGCTGTCATGCTAGGGGGGCAGACACAATAGGAGTTTTACTGGCGCTGATGCGGCGAGTCTGGTTATGTAGCGATTGCCTTATGCCCTCCATTAACCTTGTATTGAAACAGATTATCTCTGGATCATAGCTACACAGTCATGGTGTTTTTGGTGTGCCGGTTTCTTTTAAAAATAATTATCAAGCGAGAGGTATTAATTCAGAAAAAAACAATAATACTCATATTCAAAATATTTCATCTTTAGGTAATGAGGTACACTTAGATATTACTATGTCGGTACTCCCTTTTTTCTCCTAACATTGTTTGTCCGAAAATTCTCCTAACATTGTTTGTCCGAAAATCATTATCCATAACACGTTTCAATGTTCAAAAATTCTAAATTTTGTGTTATATAATTATCTTTAGTCCTATTCTGTCATAATTTCGATTACTATAATAATTGAATCTACTAATTTTACATGAAATAAAGTCAAATGTCCAAAGTATTGTATTATATACTGTGTATTATTCCGAATGTTCATTTACTTATTTATTATTGTTAGTCCTAAAACAATAGCTAAAAATTAGGTTTTTAGTGACAGAAACGAATTGCCGTAAATCCAACTCCACGCAGTCTTGTCTGCCCTACCCCTAGAGTGTAATTCAAAATCGCGTAGGCGCGGAGGGGCGAGGCGGCCCGCGGGCTGAGGAGCAGGAGGCTGGCAGCGAGCCACCGCGGCTGAGGCTGGCCGGCTTGGCCGGCCAGCAAGCCGAAGCTGCGGTGGTGAGCGAAAGCCGTCTGCGACGATTAGCACGCGTGGGATCGCCAGAGACACGCAGCGCCGGAGCTGTGACAGAAGCCTTGCATGCTGATAGCTTGCCTGCATGCATGGTGCATGCTGCTTGCTAGCATAAATGGTGCATGCTGCTTGCTTTCATGCTTGCTTGCATGCATGGTGCATGCTGCTTGCTTGCATGCATGGTGCATGCTGCTTGCTTGCATGCATAGTGCATGCTGCTTGCTTGCATCATGGTGCGTGCTGCTTGCCAGCATGCATGGTGCATGCTGCTAGCGTGTATGCATGGTGCATGCTGCTAGCGTGTATGCATGGTGCATGCTGATTGCTTGCATGCATGATGTTTGCATGCATGCATGGTATATGCTGCTTGCCTGCATGCATTGTACTTGCTGCTTGCGTGCATGCATGGTGCATGCTGATTGCTTGCATGGATGATGTTCGCATGCAAGCATACTGATTGCTTGCCTGCATACACCTGCATGCATGGTAGCATGCATGGCGCATGCTGAATGCTTGCATGCATGATGTTTGTATGATGTTTGCATTCAGGCATGGTGCATGCTGATTGCCTGCATGCATAATGCTTGCTGCTAGCTTGCACTATGCTTTTATTATTATTAGGACAAATAAACATCATATAATTTGATTGTAGGACTGACAACTTTTATAGAAAACGGTTTTATGTCTTTCGTTTATTATTGATTGTAATATTTATGACAAATAAATTTAGGGCATATTATATTTAGGGCTTTCAATTTTATTGCATGTAATATTATGTGACATTAAGTTCGGGCAAGTTATCATTCGGACAAATGATGATTAGGACAAAAAAAAATATTACACGTTAGATTATGGATAAAAAAGTTAGGGAACAAAATAGAGAACCTACTATGTCATTTTACAAAATATTTTTTAAAATAAATTATAATAAGTTAACTCAAAATTATTAGTGCATTATATATTGACTATTTGTATACAGGGTGGCCAGAAAAATGGCGTCCAAAAATTTTTTTTTGGTGCCTCGTGTTGAGAGGCATCTGAATCACCCCTATGTCTGTTCAACGATTTTTCGTAGTTTTCGAGTTACGATTTTTGTAAAATAGCCTATGAAGCCTATGAAGTACTACTTCTTTATTAATATTATGAAAGCTTAGAGTCTAGCGCATTCTCTAAAGCTACTTAGAAACTAAGATATTATCAGTTTAAATTTTTAATTTTAAGTTGAAAAGTCAATTTTACTTAATAATTAATTACTAACACTAAAGCTTAAACTTTGGACCACTCCCAATACAGGGCATACGAAAAGGCAGCAGGATTATTAATTAAATTGATCCTATTTCATTCCCGAGTGCAAATGAGATTCCCATCAATGGTGTTTTATTTTACCGCGCAGGGTTCCTTGCGGTAATAATTGTTAAACCTATATTTTTGTCTAAGATGTTCTATAACTGCTTGACGTAGTGTTGCTTGACCACCAATAGTTTTAATAAAGTTGACCTTGAAAGCAAGGATCGAAACCGGTTAATATTTATTTCAGAATGTATAAGACTCATTTCTAATATTTGATAGGAGTTGTAAAGATTTGACCATAAAACTAAATTTGCCATAGGTTTTAAGTCGGTATTTGGAGTATGTGATAGTTAATTTAGCAAAAACCTTTATTATTCCGGTTAAGGTTCTATAGTAAAATAGCCGGTTTCCGATCCCTGCTTGAAAGTTAGTCATCATGCCTACCATACATTTGTTTTGTAGTGGACAAACGAGCGGTGCACTAGCTTGATGGCCAAAGGGATACTTCAGATTGGCGTAGTCATAGACTTGAATACGCTATGGGCGTAGTCTGGCGATTCGCTTTGAACACAGAGGGCTATAGTTTCGATTGAAGTTTCGATTCAATGAGGAAACACAGGCACAGCAAATCTCAAATGGCGCCAGTGTGTTTAGCCTTGTCACTGATCAAGTAACCACTACGATATGGTCTTGTCAACCAAAGTCCACTTTAATGTCAATGTGTATTTTTTGTGCTTGTTAAATAAATACAAAATTTAGTTGCTTATAACTTTAACAATACAAAGAGGCGTAAAAAAATGGAAACCTTTTTTCAGCGCGGTCGATTCTTACGGTTCGGTGCGTATAAGTGTGAGAGGCCTCGTTGACTTCGTTTGGTTCGGATAAGTATGCGTTCACCTTAATAATAATAATAATAATAATAAATATAATAAATAAATATTGGACAACATCACATACATTGCTCTGATCCTTTGGTAAGTAGCCAAAGCACTTGTGTTACAGGAATCAGAAACAACGACGGTACCACAACACCCAGACCCGAGACAATATAGAAAAGTTATTTTTCTACATTGACCCGACCGGGATTCGAACCCGGAACCTCAGAGATAGCGACACCAAGTCCGGTATGCTCGCCTCTCGGCTACGGAGGTCGACAAATACCGTGATAGTAGAAAGTTTGTGATTAAATTCACTTATCTTGATATGTTTAGTGGATGTTAGTCCTTATGCGTCTATTCATTGTGGTGGTAACTTGATTACTTTTCCTCCTAGCGTCTTCTGTCGTTCCTAGTCGCTTGACTATGATCCTGGATGCGGGTAGCCTACAATAAAATCAATAAAACAAATTTAATTTCTGCAAATATGCCTAAATTAAGCTCTTTACTATATTTTGAGACAATTACTATATTTTGAATAATTGCAATTATCCGTGACTTTTAAACACGGGAATCAAAACATTTTGGGCAATGGCTACACACCCAGTGATAACTGAAAGTGTAGGTTTCTTATTGATGTTTTTCCTCACCGCCGAGCAAGTAGAGTAGTATTTTTAACCGACTTCAAAAAAGGAGGAGGTTCTCAATTCGTCGGAATATTTTTTTTTTATGTATGTTCAGGGATCATGTACGGTTTCATGACCTTTTACTTTTTGGGTAGGTTTGACCTGCCATTGTCTGTTCTTAGATTTCGATGTATCGTGAAATTCGAATTCACCACCAACGAATACTCGTATTACAGAAGAAAGTCCGACGAGCTCCTACCACTAACTTGATTTAGTATCATCATAACAGCACTCGGTCGTCTACTACTGAACGGCCTCCCATAATAACTTCTATCATTGGGGGGGATTGCCAATACTCACCACACTTGGCAGGCGGGTTGGTAAGCGCAGTTTTTTATAGGATTTTGCACGCAGATGCTGCTGCCCGTCTCGTGTTACAGGAATTAGTCGCCTTTTACAATACGCCTCCTGTTGGCGGTAGGGAAGTGTATTCTATACGGCCGTCCCCACACGGAAAATTAATTTGGGGGTGGGTGAGGAGGCTGAGGAACAGGGTGTTAAGTTCCTCATCCCCCATTGAAAACAATCGCTCCGATAACTTTAATATCGCGATGTAGGATACGTCAGTTTTATATGTAGCGAGATAGATGTCGCTACAATAACATTGATTTAGTATAACGTTTAAAAAATACGTATTAGCTTACTCCTCCTCTTTTCGTATACGTATAAGCTTACTGCGTTGTTTTATGAATATCCCAGAAATGTCATGGTTCGCACTTGACCACCTATTTTTAATTCAAATTAAGCTGAACCACTGGAAGAAATTGGAAACGGAAAATAGAAGAGGCAATGTAAAACACGATGCTCTATGAAATGCCTGAGACTGATTGAATTTTTATCGCTAGCTGCAGATAACTTTGTTGACGAAGCGGAGATTGGGAGTTGTAAATCTGATAAAGCATGCTTGATCTGCTTCAGGGTATGTACTCGTAGTATAGGTAGAACGTAAGAACATATCCAGAAAGTACGGAAATGAAATAGGGCGGGGATAAAAAATAAATATGTATACTTTAAAATAGTTATGTTGCATTAATGTAAGTAATGATGTTATATGTATAAATGACATTGATAGCACTAAAACTGAGCTTTTAACGTGGGAAAAATGTGTCTATAGATAGGTATATATGATCAGTCGGGTAAATGGATACTCTGTATTGCACGCAATACAATTGTAATTATACATGATTTCTGTAGGTAAGAACATAATGGAGAAGATGGTTTTGTGGTAGAACATTACATACCTGTAACTTACATCGAACTTACATAAGTTAGATTATACAAGTTAGTATTACGTTATGTTCATTTTAGATTCGGTTTCTTTATAAGACACAAATTAATTGTAAAATAATAAACATAACAAGGATAATCACTAGACGAACAGAAAACAATACAAAAATTGACCAAGGGTCCAAACCACGAAGGGTTTGGTACCACACGCATGCACCGTTTAATAAAAACGCTAAGTACAAAGTTTTTGCCTCTGGATGACGAATAAATTAGCACGAGTCCGACTCACACATGGCCGGTTTAGATATTGTGTTTTTTTTCATAACATTGGTGAAAGGTACTTGTAGCTCAGTATCGGCAGCGCTTTGGTAGTGATTACTAAAGTTAAGTCACCTACGCCGCGGTTGTGATTGGATGGGTGACCGTTCCAAACCATATTTAGTGGCATTTGTCACAAGAATACAATCGCAAGATACAGTCTAATGATGATAGAACGAACAGAGAAAAAATATGTAAATGTAACAAATACATTTACATTATTATTAGTATTTAATATATGTAGATAGAATTGATCACTAGATTCTTTTTCATGTTAATAGGGTATTTATTTATTTACATGTATTTATTTTAAGTATGTATTCATATTATGTCTGTATTATACATGTACTAGGAAGTATGTATTTTATTTTATTTGTTCTTATTTTATTTTATTTGTTTGTTTAATTAGTTTGTTAAATTTTTGGACTTTTATGTTTTGGAACTCTTCACCGCCTCCCTTCTCTCAATATTAATTCAACTTTCCTCTACCTGAAGGTTGTCTGGAAGAGATCGCTTCCAGCGATAAGACCGCCTAAATTGTGCTATTCACTAAGTATTTACTTTCCTGTGATTTGTTTGTTTTGTGTGGTGTACAATAACGAGTATCTATCTATCTATCTATAGACATCGAAGTGATCTTGTATTAAAATCCTTTTTAGGGTTCCGTAGCCAAATGGCAAAAAACGGAACCCTTATAGATTTGTCATGTCTGTCTGTCTGTCTGTCTGTCCGTCTGTCCGTCCGTCCGTATGTCACAGCCACTTTTTTTCGAAACTATAAGAACTATACTGTTGAAACTTGGTAAGTAGATGCATTCTGTGAACCGCAATAAGATTTTTACAAAAAAATAGAAAAATAATAATAAATTTTGGGGGCTCCCCATACTTAGAACTAAAACTCGAAATTTTTTTTTTCGTCAAACCCATACGTGTGGGGTATCAATGGATAGGTCTTTAAAAATGATATTGAGGTTTCTAATATCATTTTTTTCTAAACTGAATAGTTTGCGTGTGAGACGCTTCAAAGTGGTAAAATGTGTGTGTCCCCCCTGTAACTTCTAAAATAAGAGAATGATAAATCTAAAAAAAATATGTAATGTTCATTACCATAAAAACTACCAGCGAAAATTGGTTTGAACGAGATCAAGTAATTTTTTTTTTTAATACGTCATAAATCGTAAACCGCAATTTAACTTTCGTAATGTTATGGATTTCATTTTGCAATAAAAATACCATAACTATGACTCGATTGTCGTGATGGGTGAACTTTTACACATAACGGTACCTACAGGTTTGTACGGAACCCTCGGTGCGCGAGTCCGACTCGCACTTGGCCGGTTTTTTCACATTTTGTGTAAAAAAAAACAAAAATGCTTTTCTTTCTTTGGGTTTTATTAACGTTTTAATTTACATTGCAAATAGCGAATAGTCCAATCATTTTGTAGTTTTACAAGGATTTTTTTTGAGGAATTTTCAAAACTGGGTTTTATGTAATTTAACAATTATAAAAAACACAATGGTGTTGTAGTCTTTATTGTCATTTCAAGATCAACATTTTATGTTGACACTAGCGGTTCACCGTGATTTCGTGCGCGCAAATGTTAATTTTTTTCTACATATTTCTCCATTGCCCTAATAGTTAAAAGTTTCTAACTTTCGCTTAGGACCTCCACATTATAAAATTAACCTTAATTCCGAAAACGTCTATTTTCTAGACTTATAAGTTTTGGCTGTACGTTAAAAGTCAGTCAGGGTAAACGATTTTATTTGTTTAAATTGTGCCATAACATCATTTTTGCATTCGATTTAAATTGAGCTGATTTACTACAGTTTTAAGTTTTATTTAAAATGTATAAAAACTTTTGTTATTAACTATTGAGAATGTTATTTTATTCATCATCATCATATCAGCCACAGGACGTCCGCTGCTAAGCAAAGGCCTCCCCCAATGACTTCCAGATTGGCCCGTTGGAAGCGGCCTGTATCACGCGGTTTCTTGCAAATTTTACCTGGTCGTCTTGTTCTTTTATAAATTAGCTTGAAATAGTGAGCAGTATATAATATAAGTAGGTAAATCAAAAACTATAAAAATCAATTTTTAAAAACTCCGAAATATTATATTATATATCCTTTTTGTGCACTCAATGACTGTACTATAAGTCTATACATAGCAAAATTGTTTTTTCTTCAGACGTTAAATAAATATTGTTTATTGGTATTCAAATGAAGCCGATATTAATCTTGTGCAATGTTACATGACGCCGCCGAACCAGGAATAAGAGCCCTAGCACACTTGTTGTTTGGTTTTTTGAAACATTTTATCATGTTATGACGCAAAAAAACGATGGAAGTAGAATTTAAGGCCCAAGGCGCTAGGCCAAGGACTCAGAACTACAAAAGCTTGTAAAGAGAACTTCATAACGTGTTAACTGTATGTAATTTATTAAAAGCTGACCAAGTCGAGTGTACGAAGTACGCACATTAGTTAAATTATTAGTTAATTTTTGCGATCACGCATGATTATGAAATTGCACTTTGGTCGCGACCTACATTCGGGACAGTGACATTAGGTGAATCTCGCCGTATGAAACGCAACAATAAAGCAGTGTTCCTTAAGAAGCCAATTGGTTAACTTGGGTGTTTAATTTATTTACAACATTTTAAATATCCCTTGGGCACGCATACTTGACATTACTTGACGTTATAGCTGACCGTTACAGTGAGATTTTTTTGAGTTTAGTGTGCGAATCGTGGTAGTTATCCAACTGCAAAAAAAATGATTACACTACACTACAAGGCTACATTTGGCAATAGTGCTACTTTGAAAAATAAAATTAAGGTTAACAATATCGAAAACGACTAACGTAATTAATTTTCACTATCGGTTTTTTTACAAATAAAATTTACTTTAAACTTCCAAAAAGAAAAAGAAAACGCGTGGTGCCGTCCTTGTTGTCACGAGGACTGAATTTAATCGACCAATCATAAACTATTCACGAATTAAATTTTAACAGCAGCTGGATAATTTAAAAAAGACAAAAATCGGTTTGTTCTTTACGTAGATTGATTATATTACTGATTCTAAGTCGCTCCTGAAAATTTGGCACTACCTTGCAATATAACCCTGTATATGTGTCACCCTGTTTAAATTGCATAATCACGAAAAATAAAAGCACATTCTGAACGATTTGAAGCTGTAGCTTGAATTCAAATTGCTGCTGCAACTGATTGCAGTAATATGTTTTGAAGATTCATTAGCGCGACCGTAGTAACGAACAAACAAACAAATAATGTGCAATTCAGCTATTTTGGCGTAGAGGTTTTCATCGTTTGTGATAAATAATATTTCAGTCATTAAGGGGGACCGTTCTAAACAGCCCGCGAAATTTGATACGTTTTTTACAAATAACTACTCATATTTACGTTGTTTAATGATTAAAATATAATTCGCGGTTATAGTAATGAAATTTTTGATAAACATAATGACCATCTAAAGCCTGCAGTTTATCTCATTGAGTCATAATTAAGTCGAAAAGATCATGTTTTAAACAATCATGAATCAGTCATATTTGTGACCAAGTTTAACTCGTTTAGGTAAATTGATTATTAATCTTATACTGGCTTTAATAATTGCCGATCGCCGACGCTCATGTCAAGTGTGCCCAGACCTTTATGACGGTCGCGTTTTATTAAAGAGAAACATTCGCATCGATGCCGCCACCTGGGCGTTGGCTCTAATATGCTATAAGCCGGCTGGCTATTACATCGTACTCTGAATCAATACGTGGCAAAGAGAGTTTTTAATACGCTTTTGTAAGCTTTACAAGGTTCCCCCCACTTCGCCTGCGTGGAGTTCGGCCTGTCACTTAAAAGTCTTTATCAATAACTAATCAATAGTTAGTCAACCTTAAAAAAACATAGACATATTTTACGCTGTCACAGACTTTCCTTAAGACCTTTTAAAAGGAAACAATCTCGACATACACATTACACATGTAATGGGCTAGTTTCGTAAAAAAAAACGAATTTGTCCGCCAGTTGGATTGACAGAAAATATTGGACACGTATTTATTATTTTCTCAATCAAACAAAAAAATATGAAGATATTCGCTGTGTGCGCGATGACAGCGCCCCTAGTGACCACAAGTATTATGGACTTAAGATCTCTTGAATCATGGCAACTGGATGGTTTAAGAATGATTTTCGGACTGTTTTTCTTCGAAATAAGATGAAAATATCTAAAAAGTGTGTGCATATTATAATAAGTAATTTTCTTACTTGAGCTAAAATATGAATGTTATAATACGTACGGGATTTGAATTGATACAACATGATAAAACTTTGCAACCTCAAACTGTCCAAAAAGGGGAAAAAAATTGTATTAGCACAGCATGTGAGAGACTTTGAACTTTACTTAATAAGAGCTATGATCATAACACAAACGTCTGTGACACAAACTCCCTACAAACTTTTTTCTTTTCACAGCAGCTATCCATTTATTACTTTGCTTCAATTTCCATCTTGATGTTAGAAACGAATAAAACATGCACGAACTGTTTTTCCCATTGTTTCTACACTTTATAACACAACACGTATTGTGAACCCATATCGCGAATTTTAACGTTTTTACTTAAAAATACTTACGAGTATTAACGTAAGTATGGAATTCTATGGAAATATAGCAATTTGACACATGACAGTCCAGAGTTATTTCACATTCCTGCCAGATTACGTGCTGTGATCGATTTGACGGCTCCCACCACCCACTTTGCACATAGCGAATAGCCCGTTAAAGTTCCGCGTAACATCACGTCTTGCGACACTTTTTAGCAAGGCGTGACGTCACGTGCTCACTTTGATGCGCTTCATCAGCGTAATTTTTTGTTTGATTGACAAAAGACAAAATATGGGTCTATTATTTTTTGATTATCTAACTGACGGACTGAATAGAATAATCTTTTTTTGACCCAGAAAACTAGCCTATTTAATACACATGATTTTTGCGTAACTTTAAACGTTGATGCAGCGCACTCAACGAAAGCTCTCATAAGGTATTTTTTCTTTGTTTGTTCGTTTGTTTTTTTGTTTGTTCTTCGTTGATGCTCCGCTCCTATTAGTCGTAGCGTAATGTTATATTCCATAACCTTCCTTGCTAAATGGTTTATCTAATACAAAAATTGATTAGTGATTCAGATACTCTTTGAGGTATTCTAGCACTGAACTTTCGCTACATGATATTTTTTTGGGTAACTTGTATACACCGTGTAACTCTACCTTAATACGTAAAACCTCTTTGGAGCTGATTCTCAAATACAACAACTTTTTGTATGGGACCAACATCGAAATTGCAAGAAAAAAAATCGTTTCCCCTTACAAAGCGTAACAGCTGATTGGAGATTTAGTATGCAAATGAAGTTTTTTTTAGGATTTCACAGTTGGTCCCATACAAAAAGCTGTTGTAGTTGAGCACCAGAATCAGCCCTTAAGATATTTAACGTATTTAGAATTACACGGTATGGATGTTGATTTTTTGATCTAGCTTTAGGGACGATAGTGTGGAGACTAGCGTCTTTCGAGCGTCGGTGTGCTCTAGCGCTGGCAAAACGAAGACGACGCTTGAAAGACGCTAGTGTGGGTTAGCCCTTACACACATAATTATTATCCCGCTGCGTGTTTGTGTTTCCATGAGATGATTATTTTGAAGTATACCCGACGAGATGGCGGGCAAAAGTTAATTGTTTATCATTTTGTTATCCATCGGTGTGATAGACGCCCGGCTTCTTTTGAACGCTGACATGACAGAGTGACGGTTTGAAGAAAAATTGCATCCTACACGTCCCGGCGAAATTCTTATTTGCAGGAATTTTTAAAAGAATTCTCATTTAGTCGCCGCACTACTCTTTGTGCAACGTATTTCCCGGTCCACCGATACATATTGTCAAGTTACGTTTGTAATATTTTCTTTAGCTTTTCCTATTAGGAATACTGTAGTAACTTTTCTAGTATGTTTGTTTCCATTCCGCAAAGTTGTTGGTTGTAAAAATAGGGTACAGAATATATTGAAGAAGGATTAACAATATCATGTTACTCTTGTTTAAGTTACAACTGGTTCTTAACTTTGACAACATTTTTAGTGTTCCACTTCTGTTTTGGGTCCTTATAGTTTCGCCATCTCCGTTCGTCTGTCTGTCTGTCTGTCTGTCTGTCTGTCAGTCTTTCCTGTCTGTTTGTCCGCGGATTAGCTCAGATACTCTTAGTGTTCTATTACTTAGTAATCTTGAAAGCTGCAAATGGGCATACACATTAATCACTACGACAAAGCGGTATAATAAAATCTTTAAAAAAAAGTTTAAACATTACCTTATTTTCTAATACAGTAAATGTATGTTTTTTGAGATAATTCACCCGGCCACTACGCCAATGCGTCGTCGCTGTACAATTAACCTATTTCAGGAAAAAAAACATGTACTTATCTCAATAATTTATGGCCATGTGACCATCTTTAGTTTGAAAAAAAAATAATACGAAAACAACAAAAACAATAAGTATATTTAATTATAGTTTACTAGCTTTTTCCTGCGACTTCGTCTGCGTTAACCTTATCCTATGTGTTAATCAAGGCCATGGTCTATCTGCATGCCAAATTTCATTAAAATCTGTTTAGTAGTTTTTGCGTGAAATATTAACAAAGAAACATACATCCATACTTACAAACTTTTATACTAGCTTTTGCCTGCGACTTCGTCTGCATTGACTTACCCGGATAAAAAGTATCCTTTAAAAATAACATCAAAAATTTCCTTTGAAGCCCCTGAGGTTTAACTCACTCATCTTCCTCCCGGAAGCGACAACTAAATATAGACAGAACAGTTATTTATGGCGTGTAGGCGACAAATTAAACAAGCTAAGTAATGATTGAGATTTAGACCTTTTTTGTACTAACATAGCAGCGGTTAGGAGACTGCTGAGCGAGCGTTTCGTTGTCAAATCTGGTATCTAAATAAATACTTTTATGTACCTTTATGTTTAGGTAAGCGAAGTAGATAATAAAAATAATTATAAGATTAAACGAACTTACCTTAAGTGAAGTTCAATCTTAATTATACTTGCTGATTGTTTGAGATATATTTACGAGTAGTACCGATGTTCTACAACAGCGTCGGGCCACAATGTTTTAAAGCTGGAAAAGAAAAAACATTTATCCCTGCAAATGGCAACATTTGTTGGTAATGTCATTACGTTTAAAGACAGCCTTATGAGCAACCCTCTAATATACTGGGATAATACAAAGTATTAGTGGGTGGGTTTTAGGGACTGTCATATCTCAAACAATCAGCTGCGTATAATTAAGATTGAACTTCACTTAAGGTAAGTTCGTTTAATCTTATAATTATACTTGCTGATTGTTTGAGATACATTTACGAGTAGATGTTTGAAGTTCGGTTGCGAATAAGTTGCTTATTAGTTTAGAAAATGCAAAAAAACATTTTGAAAACTAAGTACAATCCGGAGACGTTTGATGGCAAATCAAAACAAAAAGGTACTTATATTAAACCATATCTTTTAAGTTTAGTGCTAAGTCTGAGTAACTAATAAATTTACTATTCACATAGTAAAGATTTAAACCATCAACGTAGAATGTCTGAAATTCTGAATGCGTCAAGAGTAAAATTACGTTCCATTTAGTTCTCACATAATATACTGCACAAGCCAGGCCACAAAATAATAACTAGTCTATTACAATAGTGTTACATCAAACTTTTTTTTATTTTATTTTTTTTAAATATTTATATTTTTATTTTGTTTTTATTTTATTATCTGATTATAACAACACGGTCCATTGTTAGCCAATTCCATAATTGAGTGATTAAACATCGAAAACAATTGTTCCTGAAGACCGGTCGTAAGAAAATTATGTTGTTATAGGTATTGTAAATACTTATTTAAATAAAGTGTTCTAACAAAAAAAAACAAACAAAAAAGATTACAATGAATATAACGAAAACAGAGTATCTTTTAAAAAATAAATAATGCAGGTGCGCAATCATAATATATTAGCGTATGATTACAATTAATATTTTTACTAAAGATGGCAATAATGTTTAAAAATATTTATACTTTAAATGATAAGTCTTTGACTGCCACAAACTAGACAAAATAGAAAATCTATTGTTTGCGGCTCCGCGTAGCGCTTAACGTGTTAACAATTTTTTTTTAAATTTTTTTTTTAAAAACATCAATTGTTATGCATTATGCAACTTTCAATCTGGTTACTTAATGAATGGGTGACCGTGGTCAAAAAACTTCAAGTTTAATCACTTTAGTCACTTAATGGATAGGTGACCGGAATTAAGCAATCTCAGGTTTGGTCACTAAATGGATGGGTGACCGGGGTTTCGAAACCTAAAGTTTGGTCACAAATGGACGGTACGGTACGGTACGGATGACCATAGTTAAGATACATCCTTATTGCTACCGAATGTTAATATTATGGAAATAATATTGCATAATTTGGTTGCAAATATCGATTGAATTCAATACGGTAACTTATGCTCTATATTTAGCAAGTTAGAGCATATAATCGGATCACAAAACCAAATATATCAGTTGATAATATTGTAAGCTAACAAGGAAAAATGTTCTTTTTAACAGACTCAGTTATAGCTTTATTTGAATGCAGCAATGTAAGCATAATTTTAATGAATGTAACATTAAGTTATAATGTGAAAGAATGTGTTAATTTTTAACCATGCAATTTATTTTTTATTTTTTTTGCTAAGGTAGAAATATTATTGAATACGATAAATGTATTTATCAGTTTTTTTTTTTTTTTTTTTTTTTCATTTATTTTTAAGAGGGTTTCTTCTTAGAGAAGATGCCACCCTCATAGTACAATCTCACATTTTACATAAATTTACCTACGTTTAAGTGCACATTGCACTAACTTATATAATAGTTTTGCATTTTCTGAACGAGGGTCCGCCAAGATGCTGTTACAGAAACCAACTTCGCATTGAAAATTAATATTTTGGAAAAACTGCATTCTTTCGGCTTCATTCCGGACACACTCCATGAGGATATGATAAACATCCTCAATCTTATCACATTCATTACATTTGTTTGTGCTAGTTTTTTTCATGAGAAAGCCAAAACTATTCAAAGGAATGTGTCCAGAGCGAATTCTAAGGGCAGTTACTAATTCAGTCCGGCTCATATCTGTACCATCAAACCAAGGGCACCTGCACAGAGCAGGCTGGATTGTTCTGTACCAAATGCCCTTCGTAAGTGATCTCTCGTCAAAATATTCGCGCCATTTGTTGGTACAACGCTTCTTGGCCAAGTAAAGCAAGTCTGTATAAAAAGGCAAACAGTTAAAGCAGGTGCCATTTTCTGCTGCTTCCTTAGCTAGAGTATCAACTTTTTCGTTGCCTATTATGCCAGAATGAGCGGGAATCCACTGAAAGAGAGTTCGACTTATTTGTTATAGCTCTATATTGCTCATCTCAAATTTTTATTGACTGTTATTGGGCAGTCAACGGGTTAAATGTTTACCAACAGGAAATGGTTCTATCTGAGACATGTTATTACATGTACAGGTTTATTGTGGTATTTACTAAAATGTCTGGTTACTAGGCATTGTTTTTGGAATTTACTTCCATATTATTTATTTATAATTGATTTAAATTAAGTTTTCTACATGAATTATTTGAAGTACAATTATTCTTAATATATTATTTTCTATCACACATTAGTGTCAAGATTGTCATCTTCTTTAGTAATTACACGAATACTTTGTTCAGAAATTAGTTTCAATATTTCATATTTAAGAAAATTCAAGCCCTGGCATTATGTAATTTTTATCAGGACAACAGGTATTAGACTGTTCTAGTGACTTAAATGAAATAAAAGTAATCTCTTATTAAGATTACATTTAAGGTGATATACCAATATTTATGTACGGGTACCTACTATGTTCTTATTGTGAATTTATCTATTCTTAATTTTGAGAAATGTCTGTCTTAATGGTAATTTAAAAGTGATATTTCAATTTTAGGAAATTGAATAGGTATAATGATTTTTTTATGATCAGAACTTTTTAGTGATTAGAAACAGTTCCTTAGCATGTGATAGGGGTCACAGCGTTATTTTAATTTATTATCATAAATATTTAAAAAATAAAAGATCTACTGAAATTACTAATTTAGTATTAGGTAAATGGCATGTCACAATCACATGGCCTTTATGTTAATTCGGCGGTTACAGAAATCTACCTTCATATGGTTTTTATTTTAATTTTTTAGTCATTTAGTTATAGTCCTCAATCTTATCATAACAAGATATTCAGAAGGACGTCAGCCAAAGAAAAGATGGTTCCACACACATAGCTTGGGCTCGACTGGAAAAAGACTCAGCACAAAAGGCTTAATAAATAATTAGTTATATACATATTACTAATCCTAAAGACTTTTGTCCATCTTATACTTATTTCATATTGTTATGATGGAGGACTTTACAAATCAAGCGTTCCCAATAGTTTTGAAATGTATCTTATTTGGAATAATGGTATTTAAGTAAGTACATATTTATAAATAGGTATTTTTAGCACATTATATTGTTTACCACAATGAAGTAAAGGAAAGGTATCTGGAATATCTAGGTAATTGTTTAATTATATCATGTAAGCCTCATATTTTAAGTACTTCCATAACACCTTTACTTTTCAATTTATTTGTGGCATTAACTTTGGATTAGGGTTAATAAATTTTAACCTTAAAGATTTATATCCAACAATTCTTTGACATGAAGTTATAAGCTGATAAGATGGCATCTGATTTGTCACAAACTGGATTTTATAAACGTTGTCTTGTCAAAATCCTTGTTTCACTGCAATTTTGCAGGACTATTTATTTCTTCCAAGAATTGCATAAGTACAATAATACCTTTAAATACTAATTAATTAGTAAAAGATTAGGTTAGTTATATAATTTCTTGATAAATTATTCAGTAGTGGAACTTCATTATCTGACTAGTAAAAACCAAAAAAGGGTTATTTTGGAGTTTTGGACCAAATAATGGATTCATTTTTTCATTCATTCATTTCAGCGCAATGGCTAAGACTTTATGATAGGGATTTGTGATTAATAAGATGGCTAGTAATGTAATCCGTAGCTTTGATAAGTAAGTATCTGTATCTCTATCTGTAACCTTCTTTCTTGAGGTAAAGGGCTTTTCACAATAATTCCGTTTTGAATTTTCTATCTCCATCCAATCCCTTAGGAACTAGTTAAAACCATCTTTGTTTATTTGTAATGGTATTCATCAGATATTAGCACTATTGTTTGACAATAATAATATTATAGTGTTGTTGTTGATTTTGTACAATTTGTTTTACAATTTTATATAGTATTGTTTCATACTGTGCATCCGCTTACAGTGCAAGATTTCAAATAATTTGTCAGTTTTTCATTTGTTACTTCTGTAATATAACACTAATTGCATAGCAATAAGTTAGTTAATCTAACAAGTGAGCCTGCTTGTTTGTCCATAATTTCTTTCTATTCTCTTAGTATATTAGCGCTTGTTTTTTAATAATGAGTGAGCCTGCCCATTTCTAGATACTGTCTATTTGCTTAGTAACAGTAGAACTTGGTGTTTAAAAATGAGTGATCCTACTCATTTGTCCATACTATTTATTGTTTCATGATAGTAGCGCTAGTTGATACTATTCTATCCACTTGGTGGTAGCGTTAGGCATCTAATATTTTTATGTACTTGTTCAAATTTAATTTTCATGGTATTGCAACATACTGTCTTCCCGCTTTGTGAAAGCGCTAAATGTCAGGTTATAAGTGCACCGGCTCTATTTTTAATTTTCATGGTATTGCAACATACTGTCTACCCGCACTGTGATAGCGCTAGATGGCAATTTATTGGTGCACTGGATCAATTTCCACTTTCATGGTATAGCAACATACTGTCTATCCGATAAGTAATAGCGCTAGATGTCAAATAATGGGTGCATTGGCTCAATTTTCATGGTATTGTCTATTGCCCATTATGTATATAATACCCAGGCGTATGAAGTTTATTTCAGTAGGTAATTTGTAAAGTTTTCTTAACACCCAGCCTTTGCGTTTGCACTTCAATTTCATTGATATGGACTGAAGCCTGAAGAGGCTTCTTTATTATTTTCTATGTGAGTCTCCATACTAGTGTCATGGTTTCTTCATCTTGCTGTTTTCTAAATTTCCTAAGTTTTCCTTATTTTCATAGAATGTATATTTACTAGATATCTTCAGTTTTGGGGCGAACAGGAGCTTAAACTTGATAGCTCTGTATTTTATTCTCAACTTCTATTAAGTTTTTTTAGAAGAAATAGTAACAATATTATAATTAAAGATGTGTTTTAGGTTAGATTCTATCAACTAATTATACGTTAGTACCTAAGTAATTCCTTCATAGGAGAATATCTATAATTCACAAAGGGAAGTAAAAGTATTTAATTGTACATACCTGTAACTGGAACTAATGAATATTTAAGTTGATTCCATGAATATAGCGTTCAAAAACAAACCATAACCTCGCCTGAATATGGCGCTCATCCCTTGTTGATTTTTGACTGAAATTCACTATAAACCTTATTGTAAACACAATCCACATGGAGTACTGTATAATAGCATACTAAACACTAACCTGGATCCGCTACTGTGTTTTGACCTGTAAGTGTTTTTTTAGTGTTATTTTTGTATAGGTATTGAAAAATTGTAAACCTTGGCCTTCCTAAAATAAATAAAATCTGTTCAAAAGTTTTTGCGTGAACAAACATCCATACTCACAAACTTTAGCACATAACAGATACATTAGGTATACATATTAGTAAGGAGATGAGCAATGCCCCGCCAGAAAAATCGTAAAGGTTAGATATGTTAGTTCAATTGATTATGAGAGCGCCTGAAGCGCCATAGAAGCTAAAAAAGTTATGGCATAATTAAAACTAAGGTAAAAACTGATACATTAGTAGATCTTGATCTACTTATTTATTATTTAATAGTAAATAATTGATTTTGTTTATAACACTTACATTACATTTTAAACTTTCTTGTTGCATTTTAAACTAACACTACATACTAAACTAACTTACATTATTGTTGAATAAGCACTAACCTATTTTATGATACAAATACCTGATACAAGCAAACAATTTTGCTTTGTTTGTAAACATCGTAATATTTGTGTACTAAGCGATATTTCTTAACTTAAGTTTTATGTATCTAGGCTAAGTTTTTATACAGAAATAAATTTGATCTTTTCTTATCTTATGTATTCGTTTTGAAGATTTCGGTTTTCAAAGCTTCTTATTCGTTAATAATACACATGTTAATTAGTCAGTCACCTAATATGACACTATTGATCCATAAGATAATGGTATCTTATTACCCTATCTTCGTTTAATTAATTATTCACCTCTCCAAGGCATTGGCCCTTGCGTGGGTGGTATTTAAACCCCTTAGATGACATTTAAGAAATTAAACTACGTTCGGGTTGATCTAAAAGGAGGTTGTTTAACACTTCACTAACTACACTATCCGTTTTGAAAGGTCAGATTAAGGAAATTAGGTTTTGGGAGTGGGATTTATTTATTCTGGTGTCTGAAATGTTCGTCTATTTTCGTCTTGACTTCAGAGTTTATAACCGACTACAGAAAAGAGGGCTATGTAATGTGTTAATGTATTTTGATTATGATTTTTATAACATAAGTGCTTTAGCTACTTATTTTAGGATCAGAGAAATGTATGTAATGTTATTCGATATTTATTTATTTATACAGGGTTACATTTCAAGGTAGTGCCAAATTTAAAAAAAAAGGTCTGTAGAACAATATAAAAATACTAATTTATCGAAATTTTTTTCAGTCATCGTATTTTTGGAGTAAAATATACTTAGAAATTTCCGAAAAAAAAACGCGAGGTGCGCCGTCATTCATCAAAGATCACAGGCGTACGCCGATGCCGCTCCAATAAGAACCTCATGCAATGCACATACGGTGCAATTTAATCGAGTAATCGTAAATTTTCAACGTATTCTATTTTTCAAATGCAGAATGGAAGAATTAAAAAAGAAAAAAAAAATGTTTGTTTTTTACGTAGACCGATTTAGTTACTGATTCTAAGTGGTCCCTGAAAAGTTGGCACTATACCGTGAAATGTAACCCTGTATTTATTTAGATTAAAAACTGGTCAAGTTCGTATCGTGCTACGCGGAATGTGAGGTTCCGTAGTTTCCCGTCACAATATGTGGTATTTGCTACCTGTTTTACATAATTGAAAACATCATCTAAGTAATTTTATTCTCCAAGTATATTTTACACTTTAACTCGGTAACTTGTAAACCCTTTCTAGCTGTGATAACTTTTTTTATAACTTTAACGTTATACAACGTGTTCAATAATTCTCATAAAAAAATATATTAAACCGAAAAAAAAGGTCTAACCTTAATAACCTGTATATATTTATTAAACCGAAAAAAGGTTTTAACCTTATTAACCTGTTACTTCAATGAAACTGATTTTTCATAGATTATTCTAACATGCAATAATAACGGTTTATTGCCTACTTTATTAATATTTAAAAAGGTTTGGTATCTCAATCAATAGAAGGGAATTAAACCTTTGAGGCCGTAGCCCGACGAGCGAGGTTGTATAACAGCAAGATGGAGCACACTTTGAGCCGCTTCTATAAATTACTTGAGTAGACTCGAAAATTAGAACTGTTCAAGTTTTCCAAAAGTTTAAACCGATACCGGTTTTTACTATTTACAGTAAATAATCAAGTAGTATTTTATGGTCGTTGTCATTTACCTTACAGAGTGAATTAGGTAAGAATGAACCTAAATAACTATCTGGGTTGTTACTCTTTTGTTTTATGTTTCCAGGGTTGTGTTTTTATGATGATTGTTTCATGTTTTATTACATTTTTTTGGTTCGTACTACGATTTTCAAATATGGTCAATTAATTAGACACTTTACTAGAATTTTCAATAGAGCAGAGCCCTCTGATATTTGAATGTTGTTATAAAAACTTTGGGAGCAGAAGTAAATTGGTTTTATGCCATTCAATAAATCTTCGAAATACTTGGATTTCATGGTCCAAGGCTTTCGCTTCTCAAACCTTGAACTGGCCACTAATCATAGTTACGTCAAGTTTTATACGAAAGCCATTATTTTTTATAGTAACAGATCCCTTAAGTTGTAACCTTGCGTAAGAGTTGCGGTGATTTCCCGCGGGAGAGGCTGCCAGACGGCGGTTGCGCGTTTAATAACCGCCTTGAAGACTTGGACAGGCTAAAGGCTGTTGTGTGGTTCTGTAGTAAACAACAAAGTTTTAGAGCATTATTATTTGAAATGTTAACTAGCAAACAATGGCTAATAACTAGCAGGCAATAGCATTCTCGTTGTCCATTAAACAACGTATTCTTTTTGATTTCCTTAACTTAAACCGACGTCGCTGCACCGTGATTGTAAGGCACCGTTCCCGACATCCAGAATCTGAGGTTAGACAGGAAACTAACTCTCTAGTGAGCGTAGAGTCCCTTCAAATTCAAATTCAAATTCAAATGTTTAGTGCATGTCACCCCAAGACACTAAGTCCCTAGAGCCCTAGCCCTACCTAACAATAAATAAGTAAATATAATAAGGATAATACGAGTATGTGTATGAGTAATTTAGTGGCACAACAGTGTAACAAGTTTATTTTAAAAATAAAATTTTTTTTCTTGTTTTTTTTCCAAAGTAAGTAGTTCTTTTCCGCGGCTTAAAAAATAAGTACGTATTTTAATACTGGTTGAATTAATTAAATGCTTTCAAATCAAATCAAATCATTTATTTGCATCACATCACTTTTACTTAGTCTCGAATAGCAGATGTCCACGGAACCCCAGAACGGTTGGCTAATCCGACACGATCCCGTAAATATTTCAGGATCGCCGTCTGCCCCCTATTTTGCTGCCAGGAACTTGGCTTGATAATGAATTTATTGTTGCTCGTTTTGCTCTTTTTTCTTAAAAGATTCAATACTTTATTTTTTGTTCAAAATAGCCCGTCAAGTTCGAAGGCGATACTCATGTAGTGGGATAGACGCTGACGGGACGAGGTTTGCTGGGTATCAGAAGCAGCAGGTGCAGTAAGCAAGTATTTTAGTCGCCAACATAGACTTAGAATACGCGCCAAACGCTATGGTCGCCAAATGTAAATTAGCATGTGGTTGCAAAAGCTTACTATATAAGCCCAAATTGATGCTAAGAGTTGTCAAAACTGCGTAGCATGTCTTATATGTTCTGTGGTCAAAACCTTCATTTTGAGCATAGCATTTTTTTTTAGTCATTATGCCATGATCAGTGATTATGCTTCAGGAGAAAACAAATATCGAAAATATTTTTCAAAAAAAAAGATAAGTAATTCTCTTTCTTCTTTTTAACCGCTTGACCGATTTAATTCCTTTACCTATACGTCGATTGATAGGCCAACTTGATAGCTACAAACTGGGCATAGGGTTTTTTTTGCTTTCATTCATTGCTTTTAAGTCTTACGTCACTTAGCCATGGAATTATCTGTTTGGGATTTCGTTAAGGGAAACAATCCGGAACGAAGTCATTCAGCAGACCAAAGTAATGGACAAAGTCCAAAAATGTAGCACGCTAAAGGGCCGGCCAGTCGCAGAACCGATGAAAGGTGGAGTAAACGTGGAGACTACGCCTCGGCAAACGTATTGTAAGACGCCCCCCAGCTCGATGGACTGAAGACCTTAGGATGGCTGGCAGTGGCTGGATGAAAAAAGGGGGATACCTTCCTTGACAAATAGACCATCCAACACAAAAATATTTTTTCAATTTGAATCAGTAGTTATTAAACTGTTAACTGTTATTACGACTGTGGAACTTGCTTCCCCTTGATGTTAAGAAATCGGAATCAAAACTATCTTTTAAAAATAAACTCCATAAATATTTTAATACATAATTGCAATATTTATTTATTTATTTATAGTACGTACGTTTATTTAGTAGTATATGTAGTATATGTATATATATTGTGCATTGATTTTATTTATATAGGTAATTATTTGTATCATATTAAGCGTACCACGTAATTTGTACCGCATCCATTGCTTGTTTTTCTGCATGACCCTAAGGTTGGCTGGCAGAGAATGCTTTTAGCATTAAGTCCACATATTGTACACTTTTTAAAGTTTTGTGCAATAAAGTTTTTTAAATAAATAAAAAAATAAATTGTCGTTTTTCTCAATCATTATCTCAACTAATATAATCATGGGACCTTGCTCTTAAAGCGAAAACTGCGCCACTGGCTCAAATGCTTTCTCAAAACATTCTGTAATCTTCTTTACTTCTTCTACTACAATGTTGTACAAGATTGTACTTGATTTTATAATTTACACCCTTGGAATAAGGTCCAAAGTGTATTGTTATTGTTACCTGTGTGACATTTAGCGGTAAAAGGAAAATACTTTTCCTCCTTGTAAATATGAAGCGAAGTCGTAAATATCAAGTGACTGTGGTACCCAAAGTTTTTGATAGGCTATTTTAAAAAACAAGGTATTTAAAACTTGATTAGTTATCAATATTAACCTATACGAACGCACATTTTGTGCTTGCGTATAGTGAGACTTGTAGGTAATGCCAGCACGCGGCGAAAAGATACTGAACCGTTCTATTTTGCTCGATTCCGACTTATCCACCCTGTAAAAATATAATATATTTCCCCAAAAGCTATGCGAGATACTATATGTTCATTATACTTCTTCTTCTTTGTTCTATTCCTTCTTAGGTGGTGTCAATTATTATGTGCTAAGACGACCCGATTGGTAAAATAGCGTAGTAATTTGCCTGGAACGCAATGGGTCTCGGGTTCGATTAAAGTTTGGTTCAATTTGGAAAAATATTTCTTTCAATATTGGCTTGGGTCTGAGAGTGTTGAGAGTGGTAAAAATTTATTGCTTGACACCTGGTAACACAGGGATGTTAGTTTCTTCCTTAAGTCCAAATAATTGATGTGTTCAAAATTTATTTATTTCATCAGCGTATTTGAGTCTTATTTCTTAGCGCCCCATGGGTTAGCAGGCGCTAATGTTGAGAGCCACTGACCCTCGCAGCTCATTATCTATTAAGGTGTCAGACGTCTGAATATTTGAGCCGCTCGAGACTTCGTGCTCGTCCAGTTTACTATTAAACAGCTTATTAAATACGAGACAAAAAAAGTAGCTACTTCTGTGTGTGTTGTTGAAACATTACGACTAAAATTCTATGATTGACGACCACCGTAGCCGAGAGGCGAGCATACCGGACTTGGTTTCGCTATCTCTGAGGTTTCGGGTTCGATTCCCGGTCGGTCTGTGTAGAAAAAGAACTTTTCTATATTGTCTCGGGTCTGGGTGTTGTGGTACCGTTGTTGTTTCTGATTTCTGTAAGACTAGTCCGTAAGCCGCTTATCATAGGAAAAGAGCAATGTATGTGATGTTGTCCAATACTAAAAAAATAATTTTAAGCAAAACTGCCGGCCCGGAGACGTAATTTTAAAATATTAGAAATGAATCAAAACAGTTTCGTGTATAAACTTTATTTTTATTATTGCTCACGATTTTACACAATTTTTCAACCGACTTCAAAAAAGGACTTTATTTTTTATGTATGTTCAGCGATCATTCGTTACTGCGTTGACCGATTTCGATAATTATTTTTTTGTTTGAAAGGTAATACTTTCAGAATGGTCCCATATAAATTTGGATAAATTCTGATGATGGAATCTATAAGAAAATCATCAAACATTGCATAAACTCCGTACCACGCCAACTGATTTTAGTATCTATCTTACCTATATCTCTGCCAAATGTGGACCGATTTTAATGATTCTTTTTTTAATGAATAGCTTATACTTCAAAGATACTATAATAAAACATTTTTGGAAAAAATTTAACCCCTAAGCGTGGAAAAATAGGAAATGAAATCGGTGTTCAGCAGTTAAATTATGTTTGCACTCGTAAAATTTGTTTTGATTAGGATTTATCACTAAAATGGATGAAATAAGTTAATTTTATAAAAAAAATAAAAACCGACTTCAAAAAACTAAAACGCTAAAAATAATCTTGACACATAAGTACCTAATCAGTTACTTTTGGAGTCGGTGCCAGTCGATGAGAGATTCGATGTTTTCTTTTGCACCGACTCCAAAAATAACTGATTAGGTACTTAAGTGTCAAGATTATTTTTAGCGTTTTAGTTTTTTGAAGTCGGTTTTTATAGTATCTATCTTACCTATATCTCTGCCAAATGTGGACCGATTTTGATGATTCTTTTTTTAATGAATAGCTTATACTTCAAAGATACTATAATAAAACATTTTTGGAAAAAATTTCACCCCTAAGGGTGGAAAAATAGGAAATGAAATCGGTGTTCAGCAGTTAAATTATGTTTGCACTCGTAAGATTTGTTTTGATTAGGATTTATCACTAAAATGGATGAAATAAGTTAATTTTATAAAAAAATAAAAACCGACTTCAAAAAACTAAAACGCTAAAAATAATCTTAACTTTTAAGTACCTAATCAGTTACTTTTGGAGTCGGTGCCAGTCAATGAGAGACCAATGTTTTCGTTTGCACCGACTCAAAAAGTAACTGATTAGGTACTTAAGTGTTTAGATTATTTTAAGCGTTTTAGTTTTTTGAAGTCGGTTTTTATTTTTTTGAATTACTCGAATTTAGTGTTGCTAAATTCAAATCTTCTAACTATTCTCGTTTCACGCAGAAAATATTATAAAACGGACTGCAAAAACTCATTGATTTTAAAAACCGGTAATAAATCGGTTAAAACGGAACGTAAATAAAAAGTTATAAAGTAAAATCCCTGTCAGCCATATGTTTCCTAGTCAATGTCCTTCTTCCGTGATTTCTACTAGTAGAAAACGAAAAACGAGTGGGTAGGACCAATTGTAGCAGAATTTACAGAATAAATTTTCAAAAATAGTGATTACATGTATTCGCATGCGAATCTTGCGATTTCGTATTCGAGCTGGAATTCGCATGATTCAAAAATACGTATCCTGGAATACTGCATCAATGGAATGCAATATTGGCCACGGACACCGAATAAAATGATAGAAATCCGTATAAAATTTAAGCGGTTCATGTTGAGCCTGCGGCGTGTGGATATGTAGTGCCGTTTTACTCGTATTTCGCGCTTCGGAATATGCCTCAATCATGTAAAATATAATGGGTTATTTGTTTGAAATTTGTTTACAAGCGACGAGGGTGTTTTTAGGGTTATTTACCTCAAACGGCAAAAGTAACATAAGGATAACCATATAAATACCTATTCTTTACATCATAGTGAACAATTTTTGTTTTATGACTTTTGCAAATTTGCATGACAATTTACTTCAGACACAACAGACTTCCCATATAAATAAATAATAATTGTATCCTGAAGGTATTTCAAGGTAAGCTTGACTGTCCTATTCAGAGGCATTGGACTCGAATGCACGTGGGTGGGACATTCAAGTTCCTAAACTGAATTTGACTGCTCTCATCCTGGCAGATTTTAGGATAATTTAGTTTTAATTCTTTTATTTTATTATTATTTTTACTACCATAATGTAAGTAGATGACATAATACAAATATGTATGGATGATTATCTGAAATAAACATTTTTATTATTATTATTTGTTCCTATTTTCATAGACTCAGCTATTTTAAATTATTATTATAAAATTACCTAACAGTTTTGTATTAGTATAAAAAGACAAAAAAAAAAACACATGGTGGACAGATAACCTGGTAATGGTTGCAGGAAATAGCTGGATGAGGCCGCTTCCAACCGGCCAATCTGGAAGTTATGGCCTATATTCAGCAGTGGACATCCTGTGGCTGAAATGATGATGATTTCATCATCATCATTTCAGCCCTTCTATTCAACCTTTGAGTTGGCCACATTTTACCATTATGAAAGCCTGTAAAACTAAAACAAAATTTTTAGGTGATCTATGTAGGTTTTGTCTGGGAACGTACTTAGTATCAATCGAGTTCAAATGCAATGGTTGGTAAGTTTTATTACAAGAAATCCGCGCTGTATTGCACATTTGAGGTAAAATTTAAATATCGTTTTTCATTATCATCATCATCATTGACGACCTCCGTAGCCGAGAGGCGAGCATACCGGACTTGGTGTCGCTATCTCTAAGGTCCCGGGTTCTATTCCCGGTCGGGTCAATGTAGAAAAATAACTTTTCTATATTGCCTTGGGTCTGGGTGTTGTGGTACCGTCGTTGTTTCTAATTTCTGTAACACAAGTGCTTTGGCTACTTACCACAGGATTAAAGCAATGTATGTGATGTTATGTGATGTTGTCCAATATCATCATTTCAGCCATAGGACGTCCACTGCTGAACATAGGCCTCCCCCATTGACTTCCAGATTGGCCGGTTGGAAGCGGCCTGCATCCAGCGTCTTCCTGCGACCCTTACCAGGTCGTCTGACCACCTTGTGGGTGGACGTCCTACGCTACGCTTGCCGGTACGCGGCCTCCATTCTAGAACCCTGTCTGCCCCATATCCTTTATAATAGCGTCAATATCTCTAGAACCACAAAGTTTGTCAGCTTTGAATTAATGTAGCTACAAACTAAACAGTTTCTTCATTGTATTTCTCTTAGGTATCTTTGTTTACATTTCCTAACAAAACATTGCTACCTCCCCACGAGTGATGAGGGCTATTCCCGCCAAGAGTGAGGTCATCAGCGGGAGTCCCGATGCGTCCCAGTGAGAAATGCGGGACAAATCTAAAAGATCAGCCCCGGGATGTTCATTCGCATATTTTATTCGGTTCATTTGCGCGACTCACGGTTGTTTCGGATGGTTAATAAATAACTATGTGCCAACAACCCACTAATGGGGAATATGCATATATTTTTATTCGTCTGCGATACATTTTTCATTGTAAAAGTTGTTTTAGAAAGAGACAGGTTTATCTAAATTTCTAACTATTGTATTACGGTTATTTTTTACCTAAAATCAATTTTGTTTTCATTATTATTATTTTAATATCATATAATTTCTTATAAATATCGTAAAAATATTATATTATTTTCGTGAATATTCCCTATTGTCATTGTTTCGAAGTAAACAAGTGACACAATATATTTTTATCAGGTGCATTACTTAGCCACACCCAGACCCGAGCCAATTGAGAAAAAGGGAGTTTTGATTTGACCTAAACTGAGAATTGAACAAGGGATCCTTTGCGTTTAAAGCGAATTGCCGCGTCACTATGTCAATCTGGTGGTACGATCATCATCAAACGCTAACGACCACATGCAATTTAAAAAAATATATATTATAATTTTTAGATTTTCAAAATTGTATTACTCCATAATATATCGCTCGTATAATATCTAAATCACTTAATATGACAAGCACCAGAATTAAATAAAATTATTTTAGTCACCTTATCTGTGCCATATTTCTAAGCAAATAAATTTATTTCATTTTATTTCATCTAATTCTGTCGCTTGTCATATCGATTTTGGAAATCTGAATGTGGTCATCGACTTTTGATGCTGACCGTACGTGTCTACGGTAGACAAAAAACCAAACGGTTGAAGTACACAAACACCAAATAAAACGGTTGAAGTAAACAAACAAAGTAGGTAATATGAAATACTCGTATCGCTTTTCACAACGCAGATACTAAGTAAATATGCATATCTAAATGACATGAGCTGTTGCCACGACTTCTTAAATTGATGCAAAATAATATTAAATTTAAAATATTAAAATTGACTTGTATACAAGGTTACATTGCAAAGGGGTGCCAAATCTTTAGGAGTGGCTCGGAATCATTAACTTAATCGAACTATGCAAAGAACAATTTTTTTACATTGAATTATTCCTATCCGCTGTTAAGAATCGTGCACATGGAAAATTTAACCCATTCATGAAAAAATTGCACCGTATATGCACTGCGTAAGGTCCTTGTTAGCTCGCCGTCTACCTACGTACGCCTACCTACTTAAGCCTCTGATGAATGACCGCGCGGCTTTCGTAGTCTCTCTATTGACTTTATTTTGGATATTTTAAAGTTTTTTTTTCTCGTACAATACGATTATTAAAAATAATAACGATTAATACGCTTCTTTATATTGTTCCCTATATCTTATTTTTTAAATTTGATACCCCTTTGTAATGTAACGCTGTATATACCTGAATCTTATATAGTGTTAACTCAAAAAACACAACTAATAGGATTAAAATTGCTCGTCATTGTCTCCTACTGTATGTCAGAGATCACATTTCACCAAGACTATACGCCGTCTAAGGCGCTCAAGCCGGCGGCTCGGGGGTAATGATTTGTAAAGCCCCCATTAGGCGCTGATGTCAGGATTTGCGTGACACGCCATGCAAACGCGCTTGCCGCGCGCGGGGTCCGTGTGTCAGACGCGTGAATAAATAACAAAGGCTACATCAACTAGATGTCTGCTTATTGAAGGTAATCTTATAAAACTGGTTATATTACTAGTTTATCAATTTCTGAAAAGACTATCTATGAAAGATAGTAGACAGTAGTTTGAATGAAATCATTATAATATGTTAGATAATGCATAACTAACTTTTAATTAATAATTACAGAATTAGAAGGTGGCTGAGTTACAGGTTTGCGACTCCACCACTAGCTATATGCGAAGTAGATTATCTAAACTCAGTCTTCTAGGTTCTCGTACTTGTTCCTTCTACGTTCATCATCATCATTTCAGCAACAGGAAGTCTCTGCTGAACATAGGCCTCCCCCAATGACTTCCAGATTGCCCAGTTGGAAGCAGCCTACATCCAGTGGCTTCCTGCAACTTTTACCAGATCGTCTGTCCACCTTGTGGGTGGACCGTAAGCTGCGCTTCGTCGGTACGTGGCCTCCATGCTATAACCTTTCTGCCTCATCGACCGTCGGTTCAACGTAATATTTGCCCCGCCCACTGCCACTTTAACTTGCTAACCCGTTGGGCTATGTCAGTGACTTTTGTTCGTTTATGGATCTCCTTTTTTTTATTCGATCTCGCATAGGAACACCGGGCATAGCCTTTTCCATAGCACGTGCAATCTTGAGCTTTCTTATGAAGCGCATAATAAGAGGCTACGTTTCATACGTTACATTATGTCATCACTGATAATTTTATCATGAAAATCATCCCTAAGGCTGTTATTAGTTAAATTAAGTATACAACAACTTATAATATGGGATCAACCTCGAAATACAAAAATAATTGTTCGAATTCGACAGCGGACTCTTTACCATACACCGTGTTATTATTAAGTCCGCAACTGTCATTTTCCGTCGCTAGCCTCATTAACTAGCTTTCCCTGTGTTCAGCACTTGTCCGAGAGACGGGCAGAGGTCGAGCTGTAATGACGACGAGCTGGCTTAATAATATATGCTGTACAGAGTAGCGAACATTACAGATAAATGGCAAAAGGACCAAAAAAATAAGGAGACATGTTCTGCCCCATATTGACCAATAATGTTATTATTGACGTTCATAAGTGGCAAGTTTCTGTCCTAAATTGAATAAATGATTTTTGACTTATTACTTTTGACTTTTTTAAGATGCTGATAAATACTTCAGCTTGTCAGAGTTGGTTCACTTTAGTCGGGACGACAGTTTCGTCGTCGATCAGCTGTCAGCCAGCTGTCAAAATTATAATAGGTTCTGCCAATACTTTCGGCTAGTTACAATGAACGTTAAAAATAAATGGCTTAAAAATGGTGAACGTCTCACAAGTGTGACGGCGTCCATAACTTTATCATGTGAACAGTGATATAACACAGTGGTTTCATAAGCTTACTTCTTCTTCTTCTTCGGGTGCCTCTTCAATTCTGAAGGTTGGCCGTCAGCTTACTACTTAAGCCTAAATAGTCAGATAAAAAAAAAACTTAAAATTATCAAAACCTACACAACATTTTGAGTACAGCAGTTGTTTTTAGAAAGCCTCGAAATAAATGCTTTATTTGGCATAAACACTAAATAATAACAAGCGAAAATAAAGATAAACCGAACTAAAGAAACAATTTATAATTACAAAATACAAAACAAAACTATAACAATAAAACCAGTGTTTCTAGTACCTCGGGAAGAAAAATTGTAAATCATTGAAAAAACCAACAAAAAAGATGCTAATTCTCTTAACCACTTGACTGATTTATACTTATAGTTTATACGTCGATTGATAGGCAGACTTGATAACTAAAACTGGATAGGATTTTTTTAATCGAACAATTACGTCCAAGCGAGAAAAATATTAAGTAATTTTCCCAATTTTTGCTACACAAAGTCGAAGCGATTGTCGTAACGTAGTGCCACGTTTCATTGCGCGCTGTAAATTAGCAGTATTTAGTTTTCGTGCGATAATCCTACTTCCGCCGGCGTCAATTCGCTAATTTGAATTTGAACTGCATATTCTTATGTTTTATAGGTGTACACAAAAATAACGTTATTTAAGGTTAATTACAACTTGAGGTATGCCAATTAAGTTCGATGGCTTTTGTCCAAGAAAACAAATGAAAAAGTTATTTTTAATAGGAATTGGTTTAAATATCTGAATTGCTACCATTGCTACGCAAACTCTCTACATCACAAATTAACCTGCGCACTGTTCAACTAATGAGTATTGTTAATGAACAAACAACGACAGCCGTCAGCGACGCGTTTCAAAGATGCATACCTAATTAGTGAGAAAATACTGGTATATTGTGGAACTCATTGGGGCGGTACTGGAATATTATGGGACTCACCAGAATCGATAAGAAGATTCGAGAATATTTTACACCTTATGAGCGCATTTACTTTCATTCCCAAAAAGTTTTTTTCCGCTTTTTCCGAGTTTGTACGATTTTTTTTTTGGTGATGCAGTTTTCGGACTTTTCTCTTTACTGGTGATTTAATACATTGTTTACTGCCAAATTTCGTGACTCTAGGTCAACAGGAAGTGCCCTATAAATTTTGATTACAAACAACCAGACAGACAGACAGACAAACGAACAGACAGACAGCCAGATGGACAACAAAGTAAGCCCATAAGGGTTTCTTTTTACCCTAAAAAGGTGTCAAGTGGATGTCTAAAGATAAAGCACAGGGGTTAATGGTAAGATGTCCGAATCCCACCAGACGCATTTGAAAATTTTTTCAAGTGTAAAATTTATCTTTGATACCAAACTTAGTTTCAGAAAACAATCACGGCACTGAAGATTTTCAAGGCCCGATCATAATTTACCGCCCCCACTCAATAAATTTACATGCCCAAGCTTAAGTTCAGTCAAGCCGTATTTAAGTTCCAAACTAATATAAGTTAGTATCCCCTGTGGTAAAAAAACAAAATTTCCGAAGATTCTGTCATGTAAATGAGGTGTAACTTCGCAGTTTGAAACAATGTGCCAAATCCCAGCAACCTTAGTGGTGACGGAAATGAGGTTAAGCCAATCCTGTGGTTAAGAAACTTTTGAGGTAAAGTTATTTTTAGCGAGAACTCTCTTGACATGTTTTGTGGAGTTCCCATTGATTTCTCAATTTGGTGAATAGCAACCAGTGGGTTTACCTTCATATTAATATGATCAAGCTTCTTGCACTGCTTAATTTTGGCACTAGGCCACAAATTGTCTAAAACCAGTAGAAGGGCAAATTTTTATGTAGCGAACTTGTGACCAAATCACCATTTTTATTTTATTGAATTTTCACACAAATCCCTAGCATAACAGAGTTGTAATAATATATGAATATATACAAACGGTCATTCCCGGTCTTTCATTTTGTAGTAAAGACAAAAACAGCTCGTCAACCTACCACAAAACGTCTAATTTTATCAATTGATAATTGATCTCTATATGTTGGATTTAAAGTTGAAAATCGGTTTAACTTTTTGGGTATGTTGACCTCCCGTAACTGTACATTTGAAAACTCGCAACACCGAACTTAAAAAAGGAATAAAAGCACATACGTTGTTATGTTAGTGTTAACCATTTTGCTGGTTTACTTAGGTAGCGCACGGACTAGTTTAAATACCTTGGATCTGTACTTCACGCGTCGGAAGACATCGATTGCGACGTCAAAGCACGCATTGCTGCTGCGTGGGCCAAATGGCGAGAGGTAATTGGTGTCATTTGTGACCCCAGAATGCCAGTTAAGCTGAAAGATCTATATGTCCATCATTAGGCCTGTCCTATTATATGGCAGCGAAGCGTGGCCGCTACTTGAGCGACACAAACAGGAGATGAATATGCTGCGGTGGATGTGATGTCAACTGTAGCTGTGAAATACGTAGGCGAAATTATTGCGTTACCATTAAGTCATATAATAAATTTAATTTTTAATTTAGGAATATATCCAGAAAGACTCAAATCAGTTATTATCTCACCATTATACAAAAAAGGTGACAAAATGGATATAAAAAACTACCGACCAGTAGCGATACTGTCAGTGTTTTCAAAAATAATAGAAAAAATAATTTACCATATTTTGTACAAATTTCTAGAAAATAATAAAATATTGGTAAGAGAACAAAAGGGTTTTCGCAAGGGCATGACTATTAACTCTGCAATTTATGACCTGGTACAACGAGTCACATTAAACTTAGATAAAACTAAACCGACATGTGCTGTCTTTATGGATATGTCAAAGGCGTTTGATCATGTTCATCATAATACACTGTTGAATAAGCTATATCGTTATGGTATTAGGGGAAATGCATTGAGCCTTATAAAGTCGTACCTAGATAATAGAATTCAATTCACTGAGTTAACTCGTATTTCCCACTCTAATAGCAAAAAATACAGATCTGAAGGTAGAGTCATAAAGTTTGGAGTCCCTCAAGGCAGTGTATTGGGGCCTTTACTGTTCTTAGTGTACATTAACGATATGCCTATGTCTACTAAGTACCCTATGGTTCTTTTTGCTGATGATAGTACAGTAGTTATTGAATCCAATCAACCAAATCAATATGAAAATGAGATCAATATGACCATAAAAAACGTAATTACATGGATGGAAAAAAACAATTTGAATATTAACTTAGACAAAACAAAAATAATGCAATTTACACAAAGAATACCAATGTTTAGTTTAAATATAAGTTTTAATTCTATTGCGCTAGAGCATGTACACTTGATTAAGTTTCTTGGTATTCTCATAGATAGTAATATGTCATGGGAATCACATTCGATAGAAGTGTGTAAAAAACTTTATAGGTTCTCTTTTGCACTGAATAAAATTGCAAAAATAGCTGATCGTAATACTGTTCTGACAGCATATCATGGATTTGTCATGTCAACCCTACGATATGGAGTAATTTTTTGGGGAAATTCATCTTACAGAGACATACTCTTCAGAGCACAAAAGAGATGCGTTCGGGCTATCTGTGGACTAAAACCGTCAGACAGTTGTAAACCAATATTTAAAAAATATAAACTGTTAACTTTCCCCTGTTTGTATATTTTGGAGACTTGTCTTTTTGTCAAACATAATCCGGACAAATTTAAAAGAGCAAAGCTAATAATGGCTCATCGTCTTCGGCCTAGAAAACCCATGGTGGAAAAAAACATATGTAAAACTGCCCTTATGAGAAAGAGTTTATTAGCTATGGCATCAAAATTGTACAACAAGCTTCCAGAATGCATGCAGGAGCTTGAAGACAAAATGTTCAAAAAAACATTAATTACTTTCCTAGAAGAGAAAGGATACTATAGCATTGACGACTATTTAAATGACTTTTTAGGTTAATTTTTGACATGTATTATCAAAACTGTTTTTTTTTCTGGAAATTTAATTGACATTATTATTTTGTGTTTAGACTGTATGCTTAATGTACTCAATAATTTAACTTAGATGACATTGTATTTGAATATTATTACTTTATTTGATATTTTTAAATAATTTTATTTGAATTTTATAAAACATTCGTATGCCTTTAAGGTAGATCATATTGGGCCCCTTTTAATTGTAACAACTGACTTTTATACCTATGATGACGAATAAATATTTCATTTCATTTCATTTCATTTCATTTCATTTCATTTCATTTCATTTCATTTCATTTCATTTCATTTCATTTCATTTCATTTCATTTCATTTCATTTCATTTCATTTCATTTCATTTCATTTCATTTCATTTGATGTACGAAGTCACGCGGAAGGACAGCATGAGGAACTCGCGCATCCGCGGTAGCCTTCGTGTCGCTACGCTACGCTAAGAAATGCTGGCTTGACGTGAGGGCTGACATGCGTACCAATGATCTCATAACTAGAGACGCTCAAGACCGCGCGAAGCGGCGGAGTAAATCAAGGAAAGTGGACCCTGGGCTCCAAAGTAATGGCTTTGGACGCAACCGGGATTGACCGTATAGATGAAGGAAAGGACTTAGACAATAATGTTTAAATACAAATAAAGGAAAGAAATGGAAATAATTATGATAAATTAAACTAAGTAAATAAAAAAACAGTAATGAAATAAGTTGCAAAGTAGGATATTATTTGAAACTAGCTGCCCCGATAAACGTATTGTCCAGACACTGTCAAATGACATTTGCGCCCGTAGTAGCCAAAATCCCATAGAAAAAGGACTTGCAGATTCACCCGAATTTAATAATTTCCCGGAAACATTTTCCAAATTTTCTTTCTATACAAAGGCAAACACAAGAAAAAAAAACATTTGCCTAATAGGTGCAGCCGTTTTCGAATGATGCGCTTAGGTAGGTACATTCCTACATTCGGCAATTGTTTTTTTTAATTTAATAGATGAAATTTAAATGGCAAGACTTCATAAGCTTTTAAAGAACTGCCCACCGGGACAAAAACCCAACAGCACAGAAAAGAACTAAATTATCAACTCTTTTAAGGCAGCTTAACAAGAACACTTCATATTTTCTAGAACTTAATATTCTTGCTTGCAAAGGAGCTTGGACTTTTCTAGACTTTTTGCAATTACGTCTAAATCCACGTTTAGCGATTACGTCTAGCATCTCAACGTCCTTTAGAACTAGTATACGAAACGAAATAACGTGAATTTAATGTGATTTTCTTTTAAACTTTCAAAGCGAAGATAGCGTTTTCGGAGCAATGTTTTCAAATTTTGAAGACGGTTTAAAATGACTAATAATATTTTGTGTGAAACTAATATTATGCTTTGTAGCTATGTAAACGTTGTTAGCATTTTATTATTTCCTCTCCTAAATAAAATGTGACAGCTTGTAACTCATATTATACATATTGATCTAGTTTTTAAACAATTTCTTTCCACCCTCATTTTCTAAAACTTCCAGGCTTTAGCAATAATCGGATGCCACGCAAGGCGCATCATTGGATGATTGGACGACGTCTTTTGTAGCCAAGAGGCGAGAATGCCGGACTTAGCATCGCCATCTCTGAGGTCCCAGGTTCGATTCTCGGTCAGGTTAATGTAAAAGACGAAATTTTCTGTCTTGTCCCGGGTCTAAGTGTTGTTGCACCGTCGTTGTTTCTGATTTCTATAGTGTGCTTTAGCCACTTACCTTAGGATCAAGACAATCTATGTGATGTTGTCTAATTTTAATTAGGTGATGACAAGTGATCGGAATAGGTAGATTGATTTGATGTACTTTGGTAGTGCTAGCATAATATGGATATGCCTTTTTTTTTCTTCAAAAACTGATACCAAGAAATGCCGAAATCCCAGAGGCATGTCCATATTAACATCAATGTTTGTGATCATTGTCCCCAAATCAATCTACCTATTCCGATCACTGGGATGACACACACGGCGTAGACTCCTTATATTTTTTTTATGTTTTATTGATTTTTTATGTTATTTTAGGAAAGTGATTATATGTTTTAAACTTTTAAATCTGTTCAAATTTTTGTGTAGGAATCTAAAGGTAAGATAAACATATTTTAGTAAAATCATCCAGGGTTAGTAAGACATGAGTCATAATATATATGTTTTAAATAAAATAAATTGTTTCAACAACCAGCTAGCCTGAAACTAAGCAAAGCTTGTACTATGGCGACTAGGTAACGGATAAACATACTTACTTACATACAACGTTTGCCCCTTGCGGGATTCGAACCCGCAACAGCCTGGCTTTGTAGTCCGGAGCGCGAACTACTACACCAGACGGTCGTCGAAATGAAATGAATGAAATGAAATGAATATTTATTCTCCTTTGAAAAAGGGTACATTTTGGTGTTACTTTTGACAGAAGGTTCAGGTTTTTTCAGCCATCTAAGTATTGCATGCAAATACATTTTTATAATTGTGTAAAATTAATTTACATTTTTAAATAAAATATTTTTCGGAATGTCATGTAGCAATAGTAGTGTCAATATTAATTATAATATGTCGTTATATCTCAAGAATATGTTCTCGTATCTATGCCAATCTCGTGACCGCTCTCTCCGTTCCTCTAAAAATCTTCGGCTGGGTACACCTGCACATCGTTCTACATTCGTTTCTAAATCTTTCTCTCTGAGGGCGACCGACTGGAACTCACTTCCCCTCGATATTAAGGAGTCGGCGAAGATCATATTCAAGAATAAAATTAGACAATTCTTAAAATAGATAAAATGCACCTATATGTATTAATTTTATGTATTTATTGTATGTATTTTAGGTAGGTATCTGTATTTATTATTATTTATTTATAATTTATTCAAGTATATTAAATTTTAGTTTATTGTTGAATTATTTAAAGTTTTAGGTTATTTTATCTGTTACCTGCACCGCACCAATTGAAAACTTTCTGCATGACCCAACGGTTGACTGGCAGAGAATGCCATTAGCATTAAGTCCTCCTTTTGTACACTATTAGTGCAATAAAGTTTTAAATAAAAAAAATTAATATGTCACAAAATGTAAGGTAAATCAAGTCCATCTATTAAAATTTAAATTTACCGGTTCACATTAAGTCAGAATAAGATATTCATTAACATTGTAAAAACAGTGTTCATTTAGCCACTTATAAAGGGCACCTTTAAATCTATTTAAAGGCAAGTCCTTTATATTTTTGGGTATTTTATTAAAAGAGAATACACATCCAGTAGCAAGTCAAATTGGTCCCCTTTCTGTAGTCTACACAGACGAAGTCGCTGGCATATTAGTGAAAAATAAAGCTTATCACTGATGGGTCAGAAATCAGTGGAACAGATAGATAGATAAATACTCTTCATTGTACACCGTACAAAGAAGTTACAATTTGTGTTTACAGAAAGATGCACAATTTAAGCGGTCTTATCGCTAAAAGCGATCTCTTCCAGAGAACCTTCAGGTACAGGACAGATAAAAAGAAAGGGGAAAGTAGTGCGGAGAGCTTAGTGTGAAATTTAATATACCTAATGGATAAATTATAAAAGTCCAGATAGAAATGAACATAACAATATACTCACATACATAACAATAATATATAATATAATATTAAATACATAATATATATACACATAAAATGATACTTGGTACATGCAAGGAAATATCGTGACCAACAATGACCAGTTGACAATATTAAAGATGGATAGAAAGTGGTTTGTATGTCAAGCCGCAAGAAAACGTGCTTTGAGCCGACCTTTAAAGATATCAATCGATTCGGATTGCCTTATAGGTAAAGGTAAGGAAGGAGTTCCATAAGCGGATGGACTGCAAAGCAAATGACTGTGAAAAATAGTTAGAAGAGGGGGGAGGAAATGGATTCCAATTTCCTCCCCGTGTCAAGAAACTCAATGTAAATGACTCCTAATTAATTTCATATAATTAATGTTACCTACATACTCGTAGTTACACCTAGTATAATAAAATTCTAACTCAAGCACCTCTTGTTTGTGTATGTCGTAAGTTGGCAGTGTGTCGAGCAACTTGGATTAATTTATGTATTATTAATTTGCTCACTTCAACTTTGAGTTTACGTGATCCCGGTGGTACAGTTAATGTGGGGGGTAAGAAGAAAGAAATGGCGTTATTCGTGCTTCCTATGGTCTTTAATGGACGACAAAAACAGGCTCGCTCTAAAGTACATGGGGCACACTAAAAGTTTTGCACTTCTAGCTAATCGGAACTATTTGAATCTCGAATGTTATATTTTTTTAAACGTTGCAACCTTCTTAGTAATAAAAAAAAACAATTGGCGGGAAATGATTTGTCAATTGTTTTTATCACACATCAAAGTTCTACGTACGCAACGAAAATGGAATTAAGTCGAAAAGATTTTAGAGCGATGATTTTTTATGATTTTAAAAGTTCTCTCTCTCCGCAAGACTGTGCCGCTCGTCTTCAAAATGCTTTTGGGAGAGAAGCACCTTGTTTGAGTACCGTGAGGCGATGGTTTGCTGAATTTGAGAGAGGTCGAGTTTCTTTACATGACGAATTTCGTGAAGGGCGGCCTTCAACTCTCGGCAATGAAAATAATGTGGCTACTGTTAAGCGGCTTATTGAAGAAAACCCGCGGATTACCTATGAGACAATTTTAGGACTATTGGGGATTGGTATGAGCCAAATTCAGAAAATTTTACACGAAGAATTGAAAGTTCGGAAACTTTGCTGTCGTTGGATCCCTCATGAACTGACAGCGGAGCAGAAGCGGGCTCGCGTGGAATGGTGCTCACAGATGCTACTGAAGTACGACCACGGACATTCTAATGCTGTTTATGACATTGTCACAGGAGACGAAACGTGGATTTTTTTTTTTGAACCCGAAAAACAAATAGCAATCTTGTGAATGGGTGTTTGAAAATGAGAACAGGCCAACAAAAGTGAGGCAGGTGAGTAACATTGTTAATAAAATGATCGCGTTTTTTTTCTCAGCTACGGGTCCCATCTGTACAATTGAAGATCAAAAGAGTGTTAATGCCGAGTGGTATTCTACCATTTGTTTACCCAGGGTGTTAGAAAAAGCTCGCGAAAGACGAACCAAAAGCCGCGTTCTCCTACATCATGACATCGTTTCTTCACACACGGCCAACAAAACAAAGTCATTTTTAGCTTCCGAAAAAGTACAACTCGTCACCCATCCTGCGCATAGCCCCAACCTAGCACCCTGTATTTTCCCCAAAATCAAAGATTTGATTTCTTCAAAAAACATTTTAAAGTACTGCGAATACCGCGATGTTAATACATTTATATTTAAACGAGGTTTTGTGTTTAGTTTCAAACTTGGCATAGTTATTTATAGGTGTTTTTTTCAGTTATTAACCAAATTAAAGATCTATATTAAATTCCACTTTTTGCGCCTACCATGAGCGGATACTTTGATAATCAGGTGTTTTTGTGCGGTGTTGCATGCCCGCTCGACCGCCGCTGGATGTTTAGTCTGCGAGAAGCATAGCACAGAATAGATCTCGTGCGAGTTGACGCTAAATGCTCAAGGTCACTTGCCGTCCCCTTCGCCTTAATAAGAACGAGACAAAGCTCTATATAGCAAAGGCTATACAGGTTGGTCCAAAAGGTGACGTCCAAGTTTTTTTTTTGGATTCCTTCTTATATCCAGGTTGTTAAGTACCAGATTTTTTGTAGTTATCGCGATATTTTTTTTTACTTAAATTTTGAGAATTTTTGTTATAATCAGCTTTAAAAAATAGTTTCTTACCTTTTTCTTATGTTAAATCGGTTTTTTTTGACGTATGATCCTTACAACTTAGATAAAATTATCAGCTAGCTAAGACTAACAAAAGTTTCTAAAAAATTAAGTACCTACCAGTTTTTTCTGTGTTATTTTAAAAGGTAAGGCTTTCTGAAACTTTTACTTTTATCAAGTAATATAAGACTTTAAAAAAAATACATCTCTTAACCCGTTAACATCCATCATGAGACTGCATAACAATAACATTTCTATTGTGTCTCGTTTACGTATGCTTGATCAGTTAAACCTATGTCACCCGCGTATCTCCTCTACATTAGACAATATCCATTGTTTAATATACACGTGATAGCGTTGATGAGTAGTTGACCCAAATTGCATTAAAAATTACATTCCCGATGTACATACAGACGACTTTTAGTTTAGCTGTTCAGTTCCAAACTAATTTTACGGGTAATTACCTAAATAAGCTATGTAATTATTTTTTTTAATGAAACAAGCTTGTCAAGGGGACTATGAATAAAAGATACATTACCTAATAAGTAGTCAACACACGTCAACATGATGTAAGAAATGAATATCCTTGTGTAACGAAGTATCAGTTAATAAAACCGTCGGATAAATTTTAAAAATATGCTACGAATCGCCAAATCCTGTACAACATTTAAAATATTACAACATTTTGTAGGTACTTAAACTTCTGGGGGAAAAATTAATTAAATTATTTAAAAAAAAAACACAAATTCCTATCTTATTTATAAAATTATAAAAAACACGGAGATCAGAAGAAAAACCAAGCTTACCGACATAAGCCTAAAAAGCGCGACAGAATGGGCTAGTTTCCTAAAAAAATCTAATGAGTCCGTCAGTTGGATCAACAGAAAATATTGGACACGTATTTTTTCTTTTCTAAATCAACCAAAAAATGATGAAGATATAGCCCGTTAAAGTTCCGCGCAACGTCACGCTTTGCGACTTTTTAGCAAGACGTGACGTCACTCCTAAATTTTGATGCGCTTTATCTTCGTAATTTTTTTTTTTTTGAATGACAAAAGACAAAATATGGTTCCAATATTTTTTGATAATCTAATTGACGGACTAAATAGAATAATATATTTTTTTAATTTTCTGTACATAGGGTTTATAATCTAACGATCGTGACCATGTGAAAACTATTACCTATTTTACCCATTTTTCGCTACCAGGAGATACAGTAGGTAATTGTCATAACAGCCTCACTATATTGTGCACTGCTATGAACCATATTTCTTTAAAGCTTCGTGCAGTATTTAGGGGCTATATGCGACTTCAATCACTTTGTTAGTCAAGTGGCGGTTTACCTACGCCTCACGTCTGTAAACCGCAGTCGCCTTAGAATAATAATAATAATTTAATTTAACTCGAGACCGTATATTTATCGATTCTCTCTAACAACAGTTCTCACCCCAATAATACCTCACAACTTGTTAATATAAATTTTAATCACCGAGTTTCGTCTGTGTAATTAATTAACTAATTTCGCGGGGAGAATAACTCTGATTTATATGACGACAAATCACGTCAGGTGGCGTTTCTTGCTAATCGGCGAGGAATGATAACGAATGTCCTCTTCTGTTTCCAGAAATAATTGTTTTTTGTGTCACGGGAAAAATCAGGTTTCATACACTTTAACAGGATTTTTCCTGTGACACATAATAAAAACTTTTGCAACTTTTGAGAAGAATATATCAAACATATACTTATGGGGCAGAAAGGTTATAGAATGGAGGCCACGTACCGGCAAGCGCAGCGTAGCACGTCACCCACAAGGTGGACAGACGACCTGGTAAAGGTTTCAGGCAGCCGCTGGACGCAGGCCGCTTCCAACCGGCCAATCTGGAAGTTACCTGGGAGGCCTATGTTCAGCAGTGGACGTCTTATGGCTGAATGATGATAATAATGATATCAAACTTTGTCGTTCAATGGGGTATTCGTTGCATTACTCAACCTCACTGCCCAGGAACGCGACATAATAGAAGTTTAATTTAGAGGCTTCCATCCGCTCGGCATCAAAAAGGTACCTAATATTTCAATCAATATTTTTTGCAAATATTTGCCGTATGCTTAATAAAGAGATATATCTACAGGAGTATGGGTTTGCGAATCCATATATTAAAACTCCTTGTTTGTTTCCAAACAAACGCAAAAAGATAAAAAATTGGACACATGGAATGTTCGTCTCGGTGCAGTAGGAATAATGTTTTGGTTCTGAAATAAAAGTGTAAACAGCGTTATTGGAGCTTTACTATGATTTGAAATATTCCAATCAAACCATCAGTCTAGATTAAAAACGATACAAGTTTGTGGGGTTAAAAACTGCTCAGTACTTATTGTAAACTTTTCATTTTAAACTGTTAAAGTGACCGATTTGCTTGCGCTGCTTATTTGCAACCACAAGCCCACAATAACAATTAGTTGTAAGAAATTAACATCCTTGTGTGTCCTGATGTTAAAAGGTACATAACAGTGAATTTAAGGGGATCTACCAGTACCCCCAGACCCGCGCCTATTTAGAAAATTTCGTAGTCTGAATGCTTCAAATCTGGAATCGAACACCGGACCCTTTGTGTTCAACTGCGTCACTAAGCCAATGTTATACCTTTTTTGCATAAATAAATTACGCTTGAGGTAATCTTTTAGAAGCATAAAAAGAAATTGGTAATAATTTAATTAAGTGTGAATAATCTTCAATATAATGAGCTTTTAATGACTTCGTTGTCAAAGTAAACTTTAGGAACGTAACTTCTAATATTGAAAGTAATTTTGTGTGTGTGTTTGATTAAATTCGAGTTGATTCAGGTGTGTGGGATTAGCGAGGCTTCATTAGTCTCGCATTACATCAATCACTGCGTATACACTGTGCTGAGTAGGCTAGGAGATAAAGTCCTAGACTTCCAATCATGCTACAACAGAACTAATACTGCCGTCATTAGGAGAAAAGGCGTTAGATCTGTCACTTTTTTACGCATTGAGTTACATTCATAATCGGAATCAGTGAAAGAAGATAAAAAAAAACCTTAACACTTAAAAAAAACTTATAAATGAAATATCTGATTGAGCTCGCTTTCTTGGGGAAAGGCTGGCCACGCTAAATAGCTAAGCTAATGCTTTGGCCTAAGTATTGGCCAGCCTTTGTATCGTGGGATGTCTCAGCTGATCGCATAGACATCTCACGACAGAATTTGTGGGCACTTGGTCCCCACGGGCCTAAAGTTTCGACCCCAAACGATTAAAATAATATGTATGCCTCACTAAGACTTTTATATTTGCGCCGTTTGAGGAGCTCCGCAGAAACTGCAGCAGACCCAGCCCTGTTGCCAGTCAAAGGAAGATGGGATGGCGCTCAGTATCCACGCACGTTGCGTCTCACACTAAAGGCCTACCCATCTTTCAAGGAACGAGAGTCATGCCATCAGGACGTTTGCCATCGTCTCGTGCGAGGCCACTTGGTTCCAGAACGGCCGGAATACGTGCGCTGCCAAGTGCCCGACAGATGACATCGTACAACAGATTCTAGTTATTTTAAACTTTCTTGTTGCATTTTCTAAAGTAACACTAGATACTACATGGGTATTAATGCAACACATGTATGTGTATCCATTGTGTAAAGGTTTATGCCAATTTAGGAGGCATAATGCTCAATTTTAATAGAAATTACCAAAAATAAAACACACTTACTTGCTTTTCAGTATATATTCCTTACCAAATTAAACACTTGCGCTGATTTAAACTCCTACAGAATAACACGCTAGCAGTATGACACTTTACCAATAACACTTCACAGACCACTCTACTGCACAACCTTCTTCTGTGACGACCAAAAGTGAACTGACTAACTGACTAGGTTTTGCTACTTGAAACCTTTCACCCCCACCAAAATGGTGAGTGGTGGCGCCACCTCAAATGTCAGTTCACTCTGTGTCTATTGACGTACTTTTAATCAAATAGAAAAAACGGAAGTCAAATCAAATATTTGATACATTGACACACAATAATTAATTAATAATGATTGTTATAATAAATTGATGACAGTCGGCCATCCTAATTTGCGTACGACCTCGTGCGCTTTCTTATATAATGGTAAGTTACATTAAATGCTCAAAATATATATTATTCTTAGGTACTACTTCTTTAAACATACTTTTACAATGAATATCATAGCGGACCAGGGATGTCCGACCTAAATTACAGGACCAGGGTTGTCCTCATTTTACTACAGGACCAGGGATGTCCTTACTTTATTGAAGGACCAGGGATGTCCTTATTTTACTACAGGACCAGGGATGTCCTTATTTTGCTACAGGACCAGGGATGTCCTTACCTTATTATAAGACCAGGGATGTCCTATATATTTGAGCATACATAAGAAACATTAATTTGCATTAATTTTAGTATGTAATATAACTAGTTTCATCTTTAATAAACATCAGGTAATAAGTAACTTTTGTATATAATCTAAAATTAATGAAATGTACATGAACTATTTTCATTCATAAAACATACTATAATACGGCTCATAATTAATATTATTAACGCTTAAAATATATATTTAAAAATGGTAGTTTATAAAAGGGCACTATTCAGAGGAATCACTGGAAGTCTCTAATTCTTGTTCATGTGGTCTATTAAAACTGAGCCAGGGTCTAATTTTGTCAATGGCCACAACTGTTGAAAATTTTCTATTATTTTTGCAGGTTATAGGAGTATCCTCTACCTGAAATCGGTCATGATCTAATATAGCTACAATCTTGTATGGACCTTGGAATTTAGGTATAAGTTTTTTACTTTGCCCAGTAGCTGGCACTTGTCTTTCGATCCTAATTAAATCACCGACTTCGTAATTTTGGGGTTCACAACGGCGTTTATCAAAAGTTTTCTTTTGTTTCTCTTGACATAGCTTGATGTGGGTATTGATTTCTTGGCGTATACTAGTTCTGTCCGGGCTAGCTGGACTAGATGTGTCGTGCATTTCACAGGTGTCAGCTAGCTCAGACAATATTCTATTATCGCTGGGGCCTGACGGTCTTATACCAAACAGTGCTTCGGAAGGAGTTCGGTTAATACCTTTATTAAAGGTATTATTGATGCCCCACTGAACTTCAGGTAGGTGATCATCCCATTTATTATCGGATGTACCAACGCACTTGGCCGTAAGAGCGTCTAAGATGATTTTATTGTAACGCTCCACCTGACCATTTGCTCTAGGTGTGGCTACCGCGTTTAAAATATGCTTAATACCCTTTTCGTTCATGAATTTTTTAAAAGAACCGCTGGTGAACGACGTACCTCGGTCAGAGATTAGCCTTCGTGGCACGCCAAACATTCCAAAGTAGTCTCTGAGCACTTTAATGCTTGTGTGTGACTTTGTGTTTCGAACTGACTTTAGATATACATATTTTGTATAGGCATCAATTATAACAAGTATATGTATATTGCCTTTACTGCTACGCACAAAAGGGCCAACATGATCAATATGCACAGTGTCGAATGGCATATCTACTTTTGCTATAGGGTGTAGAAAACCTTGTTTCTTTCCCCCTGAAGCCTTAGCATATGCACATTCAAGGCATGAGGTGACATACTTCTTTACAAAATTTCTCATTCTGGGAAACCAAAATGATGACTTAATTTTTTCTAGTGTTTTATCGATGGAAAAATGGCCAATATCGTCGTGGTTAAGTTTGACCACTTGCCAACGTACTCCTTTAGGTACTACCCACCTATCCCCATCAGGTGTGATTCGAAACAATTTATCTCCCTTTAATTTGTAGTTATTTTTGATATCAATAACGTCATTAAGATTCGAATCTTTTAGAATTTTAACTATCCGTTGGGTCTCTGAGTCAGCGTTCTGAACCGTAACAAGCCAATTCTCCTCACCTACGTTCCTAACGTCCATTATATCACTTTCGGCAATTGGGTTGCGACTAAGAGCATCAACGTGGGCCATAGAAGATCCCGCTCTATACTCAATATTGAAATTATACTCCTGCATATGTTCCCACCACCGGGCAACGCGGGGTAACATGTCTCTCTTTTGAAAAGTTGCACGTAACGAATTGCAATCTGTTACAATTTTAAATTTTATTCCAATTAGGTACACTCTAAATTTTTGTAGAGATAAAACGACCGCAAGAGTTTCCAAATCATAGGAGGAATAGTTTTGTTCCTCAGGAGAGGTCTGTCGGCTGAAGTAAGCCACGGGTCTGAGAGTTCCGCACTTACTACGCTGTAACAAGATACCAGCTACGCCAATTTTACATGCATCCGTGTGTAATTCCGTCTCTGCCTGAGGATCATATAAAGCTAGAGTTGGTTTTTCAATCAATTTGTTTTGCAATTCTCGGAACGCTTTCTCTTGTTGCGGACCCCAAAGCCACACAGCATCCTTTTTTAAGAGATGTGTAAGGGGTTTTGCTATGATCGAAAATCCGGGCACAAAACGCCTGAAGAAGCTAGCTAACCCGAGAAACTGCCTTACATTATGCTGATTCTGAGGCACGGGAAACTTTTCCACTGCCTCTATTTTCCTAGACCCAGGTCGAATGCCTTCTTTAGACACTTCAAAGCCTAAATAATCAACAGTATGGCCAAAAAATAGACATTTTGAAATCTTTAACGTTAGGCCAGCGCTAGAGAACATTTTAAGAATGTTTTCTAGTCGACTTAAACCTTCTGTGAAATCTTTTGCAGGGATAATGACATCATCGAGATAAGCTAAAGCCTCTTTATGGCGAGCAGATCCTAGCACCTGGTTCATAATTCGCTGAAAGGTCGCTGGTGCGTTTGCAAGACCAAAAGGCATTCGCGTAAACTCAAAATGCCCGTCTGGTGTTACGAACGCGGTTTTGAACCGGTCATCTTCGCAAATAGGAATCTGGTAATAACCAGATGCTAGGTCTAGTGTCGTATAGAATTGATGTCCAGCTAGAACATCTAATTGGTCATCGATCAGGGGCATGGGATAATTTTCCTTGATCGTCTTTTTGTTAAGAGCACGGTAATCAATGCAGAGACGATAGTCTCCAGTCTTTTTACGTACCAGAACAACTGGGCTAGCGTAACACGAGGTGGAAGGTTTAATTATCCCATTCTCCTGTAGCTCTGTAACCATATCCCTGACTATTTCTTTCTCTTTAATGGATAGTCGATAGGGCCTGTAAACTACCGGTTCATGGTCATTGAGATTAATTGACATTTCCCCTGCGGTAGTAGTACCCAATTCCGATAAATTTGATGCAAAACAGTGTCTATATTTATTGAGAAGTTTTAATAGTTGCTCTTTCTGCGCCGGAAGCACATTATCACCTACCCTAACATCAGCGTCAGTCAAAGGGGAATTATCTCTCTGCTCAGTACTGACACGCATAACCTGTGAAGTAGTTGAAGTTGTATAATCTTCCCTAGCCTCACGCCCACGAGCTAAAACGTAACCTCTTTTTAGGTCAACCTTGCTGTTTCTGGGAACATGGACCAACATCTGTCCGACTCCACCATCGCCGATACTGAATAGGCCTGATGGTACAGTGAAGCTAACATCAGACACTAGGCGGTAGCCTCCTTCAATAAGAACATCACCTGCCATGATTGGATCGGTGTAAATGTCTACCAATGAAGTCCCAGTCAGCGTAACGTCTTCTCTTATAATAATTTTGACCTTAAAGTCAGGTGTGACATTACAATCGGAACCTAGCATTACTAAACTATCGGCATTTTTATGTACGATAACATGGGATTGTTCTGTGAACGTCTGCCCTATTATAACTGGTACCCTCATAGCATCGTCTGGTACGATAAACAAGTCTACATCTGCCTCTACCTCATCAATGTATATTCTAACTCGGCATTTTCCTAGTACTTGCACAATTGAGTTTCCGAACCCTCTGAGCATTGGAAGATCATCAGTTTCTAGATTAGAGTAAATCTTTTGAAAATCCGAGGACCTAATCATGCAACACTCACTGCCAAAATCTATAAAAGCTTCAAAAGGAGTCTGGTTAATTTTGATAATTTTATTATATTTATCGCCGGGACTACGGGCACTCGAAACGACCATTACCGCCTTCTCTGTCGTTAAAGGTTGCTTCGAATAGCATTGGTCAGTATCGTGTCCAAGTTTATTACATTTACCACATTTTTTTATAGGATGGGGACAATGTGAAGCATTGTGACCCTCCTGTTTACAGTTAAAACAGCGTATAACCCTGACACTTTGCTTTAACTGCAAATCATGTGTTTTCGAATTAATGTTTGAGGGTTTAATTTGTTTGCGCTCTGTTTGTGGTCGGACATTCCTAGCATTCCTCAAATATGCAAGTAACTTATCAGGGTTATCATACTGGACTGCTTCCGCGCCTAATCGCACTGAACGATCGTCAATCCCATGAAGTATACACTCTACGGCTCTTCTTCCCTCTATACCACACCTATTTATTAATGCTATCTTATCGTAATAATAAGACTCCAGTGAATCCCCGAACCGGGCTCGCCTCGCCAACATATCGCTTAACATTTGCCCATAGTTTTCGTCAGATGGGAATGCAGTTAACAATTTAGATTGCCATTCTTCCCACGAGAATAGAACTGACGCGAGACCTTCATACCAACGTTGTGCGACTCCATGCAATTTAGGAAGGGCGAAATGGATTACTTGCTTCTCATTCCAACCGTAAATAGAAGCACACTCATTCACCTTGTGCAGCCACATCGAAATCGTCTGTTCTTTTCTCGCAGGATCAAATTCGGGAATAGTGTTCTGCATATTACCTAGTTTATCAAACGACTCAGACCGGTTTACAGATTTTAAAGCATCTAACAGTTTAATAAAGGTATTAGGTGTAATAGACTTATCTCTCTCAACACGTTCCCGGTGACTGGCCCGACTGCTCGAGCGGTGGCTGCGCGAGCGGCGACTGGGCCGGTTGCGTGAACGGTGTTTGTGAGAGCGGCGACTGGGCCGGCTGCGCGAACGATGACCGCGCAACTGCCGAATAGGCCGGCTTCTCGAGCGGTGACTGCGCGAGCGCCGACTAGTTCGGCTGCTCGAGCGGTGGCTGCGTGAGCGCCGACTGGGTCGACTCTTCGAACGGTGGCTGCGCAAGCGGCGACTAGGCCGACTACGCGAACGGTGGCTGCGCGAGTGGCGACTAGGCCGACTGCGCGAACGATGGCTGTGCGAGCGGCGACTAAGCCGACTGCGCGAACGGTGGCTGCGCGAGCGCCGACTAGGTCGACTGCTCGAGCGGTGGCTGCGCGAGCGGCGACCAGGCCGACTGCGCGGACGACTATGTCGTTCCATCTCCGTAGTGTGAGACGGAGAGTAGGCCTCAACGCCCGTCTGTTCGGGCAAGTCCACTGAAAGTACAGATAATTTTAACTGCACAGTAAATTGTTTACGTTTGTTAAAGCAATGTAGGTATTAAAACATCAAGTTGTTTAGGCAGAACATTTGCAATAAAAATAGGGTAAGCACGAACTACTTAATTAAATCTGTATTGGCAAGGTATAGAAACAAGTAATACACGTAGATACCGCTTATCCGTCACCGGGAAAAAATGATGCTATCAAGGAGTAGCCTCGACCACGCTCAATTTCCCAATACTCCGGCCAAACAATATCTAAACTGCTCAATATACTGTTCATCCGCCATCGGGAAAAATTATGCTATCAAGGAGTAGCCCTGACCACGCACAATTTCCCAATACTCTGGTCAAACAGTATCCAAACAGTTAAGTATAAATTTACAAAAAAGAAAAAATATTCGTGCTTTCCCATACTAAAATAAGTCAACGTTTTAAAAAAAAAATGCATGCATTATCATTTTACTTTTGTGGGTGTGCAAAATTTATCCCGCTTCTGAGATGTAAAGGTTTATGCCAATTTAGGAGGCATAATGCTCAATTTTAATAGAAATTACCAAAAATAAAACACACTTACTTGCTTTTCAGTATATATTCCTTACCAAATTAAACACTTGCGCTGATTTAAACTCCTACAGAATAACACGCTAGCAGTATGACACTTTACCAATAACACTTCACAGACCACTCTACTGCACAACCTTCTTCTGTGACGACCAAAAGTGAACTGACTAACTGACTAGGTTTTGCTACTTGAAACCTTTCACCCCCACCAAAATGGTGAGTGGTGGCGCCACCTCAAATGTCAGTTCACTCTGTGTCTATTGACGTACTTTTAATCAAATAGAAAAAACGGAAGTCAAATCAAATATTTGATACATTGACATACAATAATTAATTAATAATGATTGTTATAATAAATTGATGACAATTGTTACCCATTGTTATAATGATTCTATGGTCATCATCATCATTACAGCCATAGGACGTCTACTGCTGAACAAAAGTCTCCCCCAATGACTACTATCATTGGGGGGTATTCCCATCGCCTTGCTTGGTAGGCGGGTTTCAGCGCGCAGCGCGAGCGCATTTTTTTACAGGATTTCGCACGCAGACGCTGCTGCTCGTCTCGTGCTACAGGAATGAGTCGCCTTTTACTACACCCTCTGTTGGCGGTAGAGAAGTGTATTCTTTACGGCCGTCCCAACACGGCACATAACAGTTTGTATCTACCGCGATTAAAGTCTACATTTCACTCGCAGTCGAAGTTACGATGGTGTTAGCAGTACTCGGACAGATTGGGCAGAATGGGTCATAGACTATTTTATTATAATCATCATCATCATTTCAGCCATAGGACGTCCACTGCTGAACATAGGCCTGCCCCATTGACTTCCAGATTGGCCGGTTGGAAGCGGCCTGCATCCAGCGTCTTCCTGCGACCCTTACCAGGTCGTCTGCCCACCTTGTAAGTAACTATTTTATAGACAAGTGTAATTACACTGGTCAACAAAATTCAAACTTTTTCGACTTTTTTGATATTTTTTACTTTAGTTGGTGATTGTAAGAAAAAATAAACAGTTAAAAAAAATTTGCTAGCCAAGGATTTTATTCTATTGAGTAATTAAAAATATTTAAAAAAAATACAGATCTCGTAAATCAAACTTTTTTTTTATATAAATTACTTAATAATTTAAGATTTTCTTGAATGTTTAGCTTCTGGTTGGTCCCTTTTAATTGTCCAGCAGTAATCCGCTAACATATTTGGGCTCCATTTTCCCTGGTACCGCTTTTCCATACTAGAAATGTCCTGGTGGAACCTCTCGCCGTGCTCGTCACTGACAGCCCCTAAATTGTCAGGAAAAAAATCCAGGTGCGAGTCTAAAAAATGGATCTTGAGTGACATGTTGCAACCCAATGCTTGATATGACAATAAGAGCTCGCTAACCAACTCTCTGTAGCTGTCACTCTTGTGGTTGCCCAAAAATCCATTCTTTTAGACGAGATCCTAATAGTTCCGACTGCTTTTTTGACAAATTTAAATCCCTAACCAAATCATTTAGGTCTCCTTGAGTTATCAAATGTGGCTCCTTTTCAATTCCTTCAAACTCAAAGTCATCATCCTCGTCAACACACCGACTTGAAGTAGACGGTTGTGAATGGTCGTTATCAACAGACGTTGTTGCAACTGGTATTAGTTCTGGCATTTTTTTACAATGAGAGACTGGTCTTATAGCAGAAGATACGTTAGGGTAGATAACTGTGTTTTTTTTCTTGTAATTTATACCTTTTAAGTCAGTGAGACAAAAATAGCAATCCGAAACGTGATCTCGCTGTTCAGTCCATATCATGGGTACAGCAAAAGGCATAGCTCGTGCACCTTTCTTCCAGTCGGTTAAATTTTTCACACACGTTATGCAACAGACATGAGGGGCCCAGAATTTGTCTTGATGGGCGACAGAAAAACCAAAACATTGGTGATAACACTCCAGCACAAGATTCGTAAAATTTCGTCGTTGTTTTTTGAATGTAAGTTCTCCGCAGATATAACAAAAAGAGTTAGGGTTATTTTTACACTTCCTCGACATGTTCACAGGATTAATAAATCACAAAAAATATTCAAATTCAACTACAAATACTTTTATGACGATTTACTTGTGAGCGTTTCTGTTAATTTACCGCCGTAGTACTAGTTATGAGTATTACCGTATCACAACAAATATGAGGCTAACAGACAAATGAAAACTGTGATTTAATGATGAGGGTAGATTGATAAAACAAAATTAGCTATCAAAGTTCGTGTGGCAAAATCAGTGTTGACCAGTGTTATATTATTATTGGCTCGCAATGTACTTTTAATTTAAAATCAGAAAATAAGTTTTGCAAATAACTATAGTCTATTTGAAGCCCCGTGCAGTCCCTTGAACTACATAGTATAGGGCCTGCCGAGCGTGCGAGCGCCTTGTCGTCGTATATCACTCATATTTGGCTACACCTGCGTAGAATACGCATTTCTGCCGAAATACGTGCAAATATAGTTGTCTCTTTCTACAAGGTGAGGAGAAAAAGTGTGACCGTGGACAGATAGATAAATAAAAACCGGCCAAATGCGATTCGAACTTACGCACGTTCCGTACCAACCAGTGATCGGAATAGGTAGATTGATTTGATGTACTTTGGTATTGCTAACATAATATGGATATACCTTTTTTTCAAAAACTGATACCAAGAAATGCCGGAATCCCGGAGGCATGTCCATATTAACATCAATGTTTGAGATCATTCACCCAAATCAATCTACCTATTCCGATCACTGCTACCAACTTATAGCTATGATACTGATTCGTCTATACTATAACGGAAATCGGGTCTCGAAGATACTTACCGATTTTCCGAGTTTGTTAAAAATACTTTTTTTTTATGTAACTACAAATTAAATTTACGGTTTTTGGACTTTTTGCCTTCACTTGTGCTACAAGACATTGCTTCTTGCCAAATTTCATGATTTTAGGTCAACGGGAAGTACCCTATTAATTTTGATTCAATTGAGAGTCTCGAATAGAGTTGTAAATTGACGGTCATATTATGCTATAAGCGTCCGTCATTTATTAAAATGCTCGGTCACATTGGACATTTATTGTCACGATGGTCACATTTTTTTCTCTCTTAAATGTTAAGTATAATAGTTATGACAATAAAAACATACAATAAAACATGTAATTGGATTTGGATCGAACTAAAAAACAAAACTCGCGCGTAACGATACGACACTTTTTATAGCTTGTTTGTGCAGAAATATTTTACAAATTTCATTTCTTTAAAGATCACCACTACTAAAGCCTATCTCTCTTATAATAATGCCCATATTTGTGCCCTAATGTTTTTTTTTCATAGAATGTCAATAGAATTGAATGTGACGTTACTGACAATAAATGTCCAAAATGTCCGGTCACATTGAGAAAATGTCCAATTTGCTCGGTCATATTGGTCAGACATTTATAACGTGACGGACACTTTACAACTCTAGTCTCGAAATATACTATTTTACGCGGCACACTAACGACCAAGGTTGAGAAAAGCCGCTGTATGCAGAGAGCTTAGAGCCGCTCGCTGTGGCGTTGTATAGGAGACGCTTATGTGCAGCTGTGGACTTCCAAATGATGATAATAATTTTATGATGTTGTATGTAGCAGTATGATAATAATTAGTGTATTTTTATATTGTACATAAAATATTTAGCTTGTAAAATTAAGAAGAATAAGAAAAAAATAATAAACATTGGATCTCTCACACAAATGACACAAAAAACATTAAATAAAAAATACAGAAACAAACAAGACAATAGTAAAAAAAAAACAAGCATTAAAAAAAAACTAGAGGTGCCACTATATGCCTGTGATGTCCAAGATAATGGGACCTTACTCAGCTTAAGCTACGGCCTCTATAAGCCACGAAGCTGGTTTTCAGTAGGCCCTGCCGAGTAAGGTACACGGACGGACAGCCGACATAATAAATTTAAATATAAAAAATATACAGATCAGTAATAAAAAGTATGTATCAAAACTTAATGATAAAAAGCGTAATAGCTAAAAAGATAAATAACAAGATAATGTCACCTTAAAAACTTAAATAAATTTAGGATTCAGACACGAAAACAAGAAAAATATGTTAAATTTAGTAAAGTAATAACTAAAACAAGTCATTTCGAAAGTGCTTTGTGTTAAATTTGTACCAATATTTGTTACGTTTCTTCAAACTTTATTGTATTGAATTAATAGAAGCTGCCTTTGAAACAATTTGAAATGGTTTAATTTGATAAATTAATGGAAACGTGCACACCTTGTATTACATTTCGGCGAGAATACATTTTGAAATGAGTAATGGATTAGAAAATTACAATTTGAATCATCTCGTCCTTATTGTAGCGTATATTAAAGGTATTTTATGTTAACAATAACAACAAGCGGTTTCTGAATTGTCATTATACTTGCTGATTGTTTGAGATATATTTACGGGTAGTACCGATGTTCTACAACAGCGTCGGGTCACAATGTTTTAAAGCTGGAAAAGAAAAAACATTTATCCCTGCAAATGGCAACATTTATTGGTAATGTCATTACGATTGTTTGTGACAGCGCGGGCACGTAGTCCTTGCAATAAAATGTGTAAAATAACTATTATTTACTCTATTTGTAGCTTAAAAGTTAGTGTTTAGAATGCTATTATACAGTTCTCTATGTGGATTGTGTTTACAATAAGGTTTATAGTGAATTTCAGCCAAAAATCAACAAGGGATGAGCGCCATAATCAGGCGCGGTTATGGTTTGTTTTTTAACGCTATATTAATGGAATCAACTTATATTTTCATCAGTTCCAGTTACAGGTATGTACAATCAAATACTTTACTTCCTTTGTGAATTATAGATATTCTCCTATAAAGGAATTGATTGATAGAATCTAACCTAAAAGTCATTTTTAAATTATAATCTTGTTACTTTTTCTTCTAAAAAACTTAATAGAAGTTGAGAATGAAATACAGAGCTATCAAGTTTAAGCTCCAGTTCGCCCCAAAACTGAAGATACCTAGTAAATATACAATTTATGAAAATAAGGAAAACTTAAAAATTTAGAAAACAGCAAGATGAAGAAACCATGACACAAGTATGGAGACTCACATAGAAAATATTAAAGCAGCCTCCTCAGGCTTCAGTCTATATCAATGAAATTGAAGTGGAAACGCAATGGCTGGGTGTTGAGAAAACTACAAATTAGCTACTGAAATAAACTTCAAACGCCTGGGTAGTATATACATAATGGGCAATAGACAATACCAAGATGAATGATGATGATGAAGAAATTGAGCCAATGCCCCATTATTTGACATCTAGCTCTATCACTTATCGGATAGACAGTATGTTGCTATACCATGAAAATGGAATTTGATCCAGTGCACCAATTAATTGCCATCTAGCGCTATCACAGTGCGGATAGACAGTATGTTGCAATACCAGGAAAACTAAAAATTGAGCCGGTGCACTAATGACCTGACATTAAGCGCTTTCACAAAGCGGGAAGACAGTATGACAGTATATGTTGCAATACCATGAAAATTAAATTTGAACAAGTACACAAAAATATTAGATGTCTAACGCTACCACCAAGTGGATAGAATAGTATGGACAGACAAGCATACTCACTCAATTTCAATCAACTAGCGCTACTATCATGAGACAACAATTAGTATGGACAAATGAGCAGGATCACTCATTTTTAAACACCAAGTCCTACTGTTACTAAGCGAATAGACAGTATATAGAAATGGGCAGGCTCACTCATTATTAAACAAGCGCTAATATACTAAGAGAATAAAAAGAAATTATGGACAAACAAGCAGGCTCACTTGTTATATTAACTAACCTATTGCTATGCAATTAGTGTTATATTACATAAATAACAAATGAAAAATCAAACAAATTATTTGAAATCTTGCACTGTAAGCTGATGTGATGACAGTATAAAACAATACTATATAAAATTGTAAAACCAATTGTACAAAATCAACACAACACTATAATATTATTATTGTCAGACAATAGTGCTAATATCTGATAAATACTATTACAAATAAACAAAGATGGTTTTAACTAGTTCCTAAGGGATTGGATGGAGATAGAAAATTCAAACCGGAATTATTGTGAAAAGCCCTTTACCTCAAGAAAGAAGGTTACAATAGAGATACAGATACTTACTTATCAAAGCTATGGATTACTTTACTGGCCATCTTATTAATCACAAATCTGTATTATAAAGTCTTAGCCATTGCGCTAATGAATCCATTGTTTGGTTCAAAACTCCAAAATAACCCTTTCTTGGTTTTTACCATAGTCAGATAATGAAGTTGCACTACTGAATAATTTATCAAGAAATTATATAACTAACCCAATCTTTTACTAATTAATTAGTATTAAAAGGTATTATTGCACTTACACACACAGTGAAACAAGGATTTTGACAAGACCACGTTTATAAAATCCAGCTTGTGACAAATCAGATGCCATCTTATCAGCTTATACTTCATGTCAAAAAAAAAAAAAAAAAAAAAAAAAAAATTGCATAGAAATCCTTAAGGTTAAAATTTATTAACCCTAATCCAAAGTTAATGCCACAAACAAATTGAAAAGTAAAGGTGTTATGGAAGTACCATAAAAACCCTTAAAATATTAGGCTTACATTATTTAATTAAATAATAACCTAGATATTCCAGATTCCTTTCCTTTACTTCATTGTGGTAAACAATGTAATGTACTAAGAATACCTATTTATAAATATGTACTTACATAAGTACCATTATTCAAAATAAGATACATTTCAAAACTATTGGGAACGCTTGATTTGTTCAATGATCAGTCCTCCATCATAATGATATGAAAAAAGTATAAGATGGACAAAAGTCTGTAAGATTAGTAATATGTATACAACTATTTATTTATTATTTATTAAGCCTTTTGTGCTGAGTCTTTTTCCAGTCGAGCCCAAGCTATATGTGTGGAACCATCTTTTCTTTGGCTGACCTTCTGAATATCTTGTTATGATAAATTGAGGACTATAAAAAATTAATGTAATAAAACCTTTTTAAGGTAGACTTCTGTAACCGCTGAATTAACATAAAGGCTATGTGATGATCATTTACTAATTTAGTAATTTCAATAGATCTTTTGTTTTTTATATATTTATGATAATAAAATAAAATAACGCTGTGACCCCTATCACATGCTAAGGAACTGCTTCTAATCACTTAAAAGTTCTGATCATAATCTAACAAAATCATTATACCTATTAAATTTCTTAAAATTGAAATATCCCTTTTAAATTACCATTAAGACAGACATTTCTCAAAATTAAGAATAGATAAATTCACAATGAGAACATAGTAGGTACCCCTACATATGTAATTATTGGTATATCACCTTAAATATAATCTTAGAGATTACTTTTATTTCATTTAAGTCACTAAAACAGGAACAGTCTAATACCTGTTGTCCTGATAAAAATTACATAATGCCAGGGCTTGAATTTCCTTAAATATGACATATTGAAACTAAATTTCTGAACAAAGTATTCTTGTAATTACTAATTACTAAAGAAGATGACAATCTTGACAATAATGTGTGATGGAAAATAATACATTAAGAATAATTGTACTTCAAATAATTAATTCATGTAGAAAACTTAATTTAAATCAATTAGGTATAAATAAAAAATATGGAAGTAAATTCCAAAAACAAAGCCTAGTAACCAGACATTTTAGTAGATACCATAATTAACCTGTACATGTAGAAACATGTCTCAGATAGAACCATTCCCTGTTGGTAAACACTTAACCCGTTGACTGCCCAATAACAGTCAATAAAAATAAGAGATGGGCAATATAGAGTTATAACAGATAAGTCGAACTGATAAATACATTTATCGTATTCAATAATATTTTCTACCATAGCAAAAAAAAAAAAAAAAAAAAAAAAAAAAAAAAAAAAAAATATATATATATATATATATATATAAAAAAATATTAACACATTCTTTCACATTATAACTTAATGTTACATTCATTAAAATTATGCCTACATTGCTGCATTCAAATAAAGCTATAACTGAGTCTGTTAAAGAACTTTTTTTCCGTTAGTTTACAATATTATCAACTGATAAAATATTTGGTTTTATGATCCGATTATACGCTCTATCTTGCTAAATATAAAGCATAAGCTACCGTATTGAATACAATCGATATTTTTAACCTAATTATGCAATATTATTTCCATAATATTAACATTCGGTAGCAATAAGGATGTATCTTAACTATGGTCATCCGTACATCTGTGACCAAAATTGAGGTTTCTAGAACCCCGGTCAGCCATCCATTTAGTGACCAAACCTGAGGTTGATCCAATAGGTGACTAAAGTGATTAAACTTGAAGTTGTTTGACCACGGTCACCCATTCATTAAGTGACTAGATTAAAAGTTGCATAATGCATAACGATTGATGTTTTTAACCAATTAAAAAAAAAAAAAAAAAAAAAAACTTTACAGGATGAACCCTCAACAATAACAAATATGCCAACCTAATTACATAGGTCAGTTACTTGGAATTTCCCGTACTGATTCTATAGATTACCGACCTTAGCTGAGATAAAAAATAAAAGAATATAATAATTGATTGTTAACACGTTGAGCGCTACGCGGAGCCGCAAACGATAGATTTTCTATTGTGTCTAGTTTGTGGCAGTCAAAGACTTTTATCATTTAAAGTATAAATATTTTTAATCATTATTGCCACCTTTAGTAAAAATATTAATTGTAATCATACGCTAAGATATTATGATTGCGCACCTGCATATATTTTTTTAATAAGATTCTCTCCTTTCGTTATATTCATTTTAATCTTTTTATTTGTTTTTTTTGTTAGAACACTTTATTGAAATAAGTATTTACAGTACTTATAACAACATATTTGTCTTACAACCGGTCTTCAGGACCAATTGTTTTCGATGTTTAATCACTCAATTATAGAATTGGCTAACAATGGACATTGTTGTTATAATCAGATAATAAAATAAAAAATAAAATAAAAATATATTTACAAAAAAAAAAAAAAAAAACAAAGTGTGATGTAACACTATTGTAATAGACTAGTTATTATTTTGTGGCCTGGCTTGTGCAGTATATTATGTGAGACCTAAATGGAACGTAATTTTACTCTTGACGCATTCAGAATTTCAGACATTCTACGTGAATTCATTAGTTACTCAGCCTTAGCACTAAACTTAAAAGATATGATTAAATATAAGTACCTTTTTGTTTTGATTTGCCATCAAACGTCTCCGGATTGTACTTAGTTTTCAAAATGTTTTTTGCATTTTCTAAACTAATAAGCAACTTATTCGCAACCGAACTTCAAACATCTACTCGTAAATATATCTCAAACAATCAGCAAGTATAATTATAAGATTAAACGAACTTACCTTAAGTGAAGTTCAATCTTAATTATACGCAGCTGATTGTTTGAGATATGACAGTCCCAAAAACCCACCCACTAATACTTTGTATTATCCCAGTATATTACAGGGTTGCTCATAAGGCTGTCTTTAAACGTAATGACATTACCAATAAATGTTGCCATTTGCAGGGATAAATGTTTTTTCTTTTCCAGCTTTAAAACATTGTGACCCGACGCTGTTGTAGAACATCGGTACTACCCGTAAATATATCTCAAACAATCAGCTGCGTATAATTAAGATTGAACTTCACTTAAGGTAAGTTCGTTTAATCTTATAATTATTTGATTATCTAAAGGTTCAGTTACATGATTCATTGTGGCTCTGGCAAGGCGTAATTTCATCTTTTTATATAAAATTTGGCACAAATTATTGATAATAGGGATTGATGCATGAAAAAATAAAATTGTTTTTACTATATTAATAAGAAAATATTTGAAATTATAGTAAAAATGAAATTGATTTTAGGTAAAAAATAACCGTAATATTGTAATTAGAAATTAAGGTGTACCTTGATCTCTTTCTAAAACAACTTTTACAATGAAAAATGAATGGCGGACGTGAGATCTGACGTCACGGTACATATCGGATCTCCTTGTCTAACAAGCGACTTTAATGGGCTGTAAGTCAGGTATTTAACAATATTTTTCGAAAATTCTTAAAGTTTTATTGATTCTAATTAAGTACTATTTATATTAGGACCAAATAAAAAAAACATGCATATTCCCCATTATGATAGTTTATAAAACTATACCTACAATACATCTTTATATGCATTGAACTCGTTTAAACAAATCAAATAAGCACAAACACGAAGATTATTTACTAAAACTAACTATTCATTGAAGTGTATCCAGGTCATAACTCCATCATCAGATCAGCATGAAGGTGCCAAATTATTGTGTTATCATCCGAATGACAAATACTTAGAAAGTTTTAAATTAATACGTCAGTTAGAAGTAGGTTAAAAATTACTTCCAAGACTTGATTAATAGTTAATTAGTTAGTTAGAAGCTAATAAAAGCGTGTTAATAAGTCGGGGGCCGAACTAGTGCGTTAAAAAAAAAATGTCTGGCCGCGTTGTTACGTAATAAATTGCTTTTTGGTTGATGATACTCTGACGACGAGAATACCGGACTTGGTGTCGCTATCTCTGAGGTTCCGGGATTCCCGGTCGGTCAATGTAGAAAAAAAGGTTTTCTACATTGTCTCAGGTCTGGGTGTTGTGGTACCGTCGTTGTTTCTGATTTCTGTAACACAAGTGCTTAAGCTACTTATTATAGTATCAGAGCAATGTATGTGATGTTGTCCAATATTTATTATTTTACTAATTTTAACCGTTTTCTTATAAGAGTATCTACGCCACTGGAATAGTTATTATTATTAAGTCTCCTTCGTGTTTTTAATTATTATAATTACGTGATATTAACTACCACAAGGCAGGCAAAGGTAGCAGCAATCAGTAAAATTATTAGTGTTTCAAAATGTTTTGCAAATCATTCCAACTCACTGAAAACGCAAATATGTCATCATGTGTCTCCCTTGTTAAATTGGGTCACACACAGACTGAACGACTCATTAGACTCCACATTATATTTGATTAAACTAAATATTTTTTCCATCAATTTCATTAATTAACTAGCCAAAAACTAAATAAAGTTTGAGCCTAATTAGTAAAGCCTGTACTATGGTGACTAGATAATGGATAAAAATAATCACATGATATTTACCAACGTTGGTAAAGTTTACTTTAGATAGAATCGCTTTTAGACGAAAACCATGATAGATTTTCGTATAGGCAATTAATTATTATTTATAACAAAAAAAAAATTTATTATTTATAAAAAAATATATATAACGTCAGGAATTGCTTCCTGACAACCTTTGATTACTTAGTGGATAGGCTGAGGTAAACGATTGTCTTTTTCTTCTTCTTCTTCTTCTCGAGTCAATGGCAATTATCCTCTCTGCGCCTAAAAAGTGGCAACATCAATGGCCTTCTGGTTGGCGTTGTAAAGGTCCTCTTGCGTGCAGGTGGCAGGAGGTAGGGCACGACATTAAGTGTGGCATAGACTGTAAGGCGCCACACTCGCACGTGTCTTCCTCAGTGAACCCCCACCTTTTCCTGAGTTCATTGCACCTGCCTACACCTGAACGAAGTCTGTTTAACGCCTTCCAAATGGGCCAGGGAAGCTTGTCGAACGATTGTCAGAAACTGCTCTTACTGATCGTCTATGGGCTAAGTGGTCTGTGATTTGGGCTATCAAATATAATATCGAGACGGCTCCCTTTTAGCGTTTGTTTACAATTCATTAATTTGTACACCCAACAAGCTGAAGTTTGGATAGTGTTTTGCATCGACTCATGTTACAGGTTCAGTCTATTAACTTATATAAATACATTATTAGGAAACAAACAGCTAGCTGTCTCGAATACATTTAGCATACTGATTTTATCTTGATGATTGGATTTTTGTTAACACGCCAGAACGGCTAAACGGATCTAGATGAAATTTGGCACAGAGATAGATTATAGTTAGCAAAATAATACTTTATTATACTTAGCAATAGAGGGCAAAACTTCATCAGGTGACTTTAAAAAAAATGTGAGTGTTTCTGTTAATCAATGCCGTAATACAATTTTTTACTTACGCCATCTAGCCAAAATCTGATAGGTTAGTTGGCAGTATTTATTTTTCTTTTATGTAGATCTATAAATCTAAACGATTACGCATAGTGCTTATATTTAAATATTTAGAAGTTCCAAATAAGTACAAGTAATAAAATTAACTAATTTGTGGGTGTCAAGCCATCTAGATAGGTCACTGGCCCACATTACAAGAATTAAAGCAATGTAATATATAATAATGTATAGTTATATAATTTACGTCTAAAAAGATTCTATTTCAATGGGCCCTGGATGATAAGACATAACTTAAATTATATTAATATAAAAAATAAAATTGCTTCAGATAGGAATCGAAGCCCTGACCCTCCAGGCGACTGCTCTTCCAACTTAGCTATCGGGGACACATATTTTCTCACTTTCAAGTGTTACCTACTCTGTAAACCAGTGTCAAAGTACACGGGTTTATTTTCCACTGAAATAGTCGATTTATACTAATTTTATTTCCAGGGAACATTATTTCATTGTTAAAACATGTAGCACAACAACAAAAAGTATATTGTTTATTTTACTATGCAAATAAATATAAACAAATAAATGGTTCTACCACCCTATATAGTATGTTGCCTTCAAAACAAGCGGACAGATTCGGAACGAAATTATGATTGGTCTCAGGTATGGTGGTGACATAACTTAATGATCTATATATCTCACTGCTCTTACTATGTTACGTACTATTATATTTAAATAAATGCCGAAGTATGTATGGGTGGATGTTTGTTTCTTAATCACGCCAGAACGGCTGAACGGATCTGGATACAATTTGGCACAGAGATCGATTTAAGTCTAAAATAGCATGAAGATAATTTTTTATCATGGAAAAATTACGCTTCCTGTAGGTTAGATTTGTTTCTGTTTCTCACAGAGTCAGTCAGTCAGATTAGGGGTCAGATAATGACTGATGCATTATTAAAAATGTAAAAGTTTGAAGGTATGTTTAGATGTTTGCCACGCAATCACGCTTTAATGGCTAAACGGGTTTAGATGATATTTGGTACTTACTTTTGTTAATTTGCATGATTGTGGCAAATTTTATAAAAGGTCTTTAGAATCATATAAATACGACTTTGACGTAATTGATTTTAATCTTCGTATTGTTGGAATGAAATATTACTTTAGAATATTCGAAAAAAAAAAAGAAAACGAAATGTGCGTCAACATTCATCATAAATTACACTTCACAGGCGTGCGCCGACGCCGCTTCAACAAGGACCATATGTAGAGTACATACGGTGAATGTAATTGACTTATGAATCAATATATCTCTGTAATATTTTGATTAATGTGAAAAAAGAAAAAATAAGTGTCCAATACTTTTTCATAATCTACCTCATAGACGAAGAATTAAAGTTTTTTCTTCGTCTACATTCCATCAAATCGTTAGAACCTTTAAAAATGTATGATGATTTCTATACAAGAAGCTAAGCTCTAAGCTCGTTTAAAGTAATTAGATTCTAAAGTTTACGAAGACAAAGTCGCGGGCAGAAGCGAGTATATAATAAGCTAAATACGTAACCCTATCTTAGAATGAGTCAATTTCTAATTACCAATTAATTGATCACTCATTCGCATATCCTACGCGCACGATTTGTATTAGATTGACTGCTTTCGATTGAATAACTAGGATTTCGGGTAATTAATTGCTTTTAACATAAAGCCTTTGACCAAGTATGGAATATCTAGATGGACAGTCGAGGCAGCGAACACTGCAACAAAAATTGTTCCAGACCCTGGACGTTAAATCTCTTCCCAGCATGTATTCCATCACTAGAGACATACCGCTAGGCAAAATTTCGTGTCGGAAATGGCGATTTGTCCTAATAAACTGTGAAGTAACTATATAGGAAAAATACCATCGCCTAATTTTCGACCAATTGCCTTTTTTTGGTACGATTCAAGCAGTATGCTCAATCTAGACAATATAACATCATTGCATATAGCTCAAAGAGGCCCGTCTAGAATGTTGTTCTTTTATAATATTTTATATACAATAACATTTTGAATAGCAGAATTATCACGTAATTGTACAAAGGCTGAAATAAACTACTTTTTGATATTGCATTTTAATTTCATCATCATCACTTTAGCCTTATGACGTCCACAGCTGAACAAAGGCTTCCTCCAATGACTTTCATCGAGGGGATTGCCAGTACTCGCCACGCTTGGCAGGCGGGTTGGCGAGCGCAGTTTTTTATAAGATTTCGCACGAAGACGCTGCTGCCCGTCTCGTGCTACAGGAATTAGTCGTCTCTTTCGACACACCTCATGTTGGCGGTGGGGAAGTATATTCTTTTTCATTTTAATTTATTATCAATAAACTTACCTTTGTTGCGATACATTAAAAATGTGATATTGTATTTGAATGTTTTCGCTAAATCAAACGCTTTTTATTTTGTCAAACGTTTACTTATTTATATCCGACCTATAAAAGCAAATATAAAAAAACCTTAAGTGCGTAACGGTCCACGCGCTGTGTAGGGTTAGGGAGAAATGTTAATTAAGACATATTTTACAATATCTATGCTAAACGTCTTATTTGTAGGTTATAAATATTTAAAAAGAGCACCCAAAACCCATTTACTATTTAAATATTCTTTGTTTCTGTCAATAAAAATAAGTTTTTTAGGAGAAATTCAAAATAGACGTAATTGGCACCTTTTATGCGATCGCCCCAATTAACAACTCCAGTACCGTCGGAAGAATAATAAAAAAGCGAGAAATCGCGAATTGAACAATTTGTTGTGGACCGATAGATTGGGACACAGTCTATGTTGAATGCAGTAGGACAGAAACGACATTTATACGGGACACGTATTTTTGAAGCATTCGAATTCGCAATACTAATCACTATATTTGTACATTATTCCTGGTTAATCTACTACGAACGCGGATAGGACATACGCGCGTTTTTAGATTTCTACTAGTAGAAATAAGGGAGATTGACAAATAAACATTTTGTTGACACTTTGTTGACACAGATTTATAAAAAAAAATTATGTATCGTTTTACTGCTTTGAACTTATCCATATCCAAAAATTTGGAAGTCATTGAGAGAGGCCTGTGTTCAGTAGTGGGGTTTCTAAGGCTGAAATGATGACGATGATTATGATGATAGCTCGGAAATAAAACTTGATTTTAAATGTAACGTTTTTTTATTTGTGTACGTTTTATATTACAAATTAATAAATAATTTTATAATTGCAGTGCTTACAGGACTAAAAAACCATGCGAATGAACAAAGGATTAGGGACCTAGTTGAGGTTGTAGCGTACGTAGACAGCACAGCACAGTAACTGCGCGTGCATACATGAAGCATAGTTGTGAAACTATGCTTTAAGTGATTGAAGAAAAAAAAAAACCCACAAAAAATCAAAAGAATGACACGCAGAAATTACTTTAAAAAAAACAACAACTACAAACACTTAACAATAAGTCAATACAAAGAAAATGTAACAACAAAAGAAACAAAGTTCTTGCCACAATGTGTCTGTTATGTGCAAGTTAAAAAAACCTCAATCAGCATGAGCCATAACCCGCATGAACCACGACCCTTGTTTTCAGTTGAACTACTGCTGTTCGCTCCTACTGTGTCCCTGTCCAACTGGAACAAATATTTGTACACCATCAGCAATCGTTAAGGGAGGCTTACGCGGCAATTCGTCTGCAAACACAGTCTATTGTTTTGTGGTGTTGTTTGTCCGCGGCGATTTATAGAGCGGCCATTGTTTCGTCTTTATCTCCGAGGCTGACAGATAAAGGACACACTTGATCACTTACGGACGTTTATAAGCAGTTGTAGTGTAGCAGTGTTTTGTTTTTACGTCGCTTTGACGCATCGAGCACTTACCCTATAGAGGTGACATGACATTTCTTTAGTTCATTAACAGCATCTCGATTCAGAACCTTACGATAACTGTGCTATCGACGGATTCGGTTAGATATCGACTGACCGAAAATTGATTCTACCTACATCAGTTGTAGACTTTGAAACCATACAACCGATGTGCCCCAAACTGGTTTCATTAGAAAGGCAATAATGCGAAAATGGTTTTAGACCACTACATTGCACCCATGCCTTAAGACGAAAGTCTACAACCAGTGTGTGTTACCAGTGATGACATATGGAACTGAAACGTGGCCTCTCACTACACGTACAGCGTGCTATGGAAAGGGCTATGCTTGGTGTTTCCTTGCGAGATCGAATCAGAAATGAGGAGATCCGTAAACGAACAAAAGTCGCTGACATAGCATTAGCAAGCTGAAGTGGCAGTGGGCGGGGCACATAGCATGTAGAACTGACGGCCGATGGGGCAGAAAGGTTCTAGAATGGAAGCCGCGTACCGGCAAGCGCAGTGTAGGACGTCCACTCACAAGGTGGTCAGACGACCTGGTAAAGGTCACAGGAAGACGCTGGATGCAGGCCGCTTCCAACCGGCCAATCAGGAAGTCAATGGGGGAGGCCTATGTTCAGCAGTGGACGTCCTATGGCTGAAATGATGATGATGATGATGATTGCACCCATGCGAAGCCGGGGCTATTTATAATAATTTCAATTCACAATAAGCATATCGTCGATCAACTTGACATATTCCATACCGAATCGAAATGACGTCATACACTTACGTTTACTCGTACTTCTCGACATTTCGATAACGGTCCAGACTTTCCTAAAGTCTACTAACCTCAGACTAGCTACAGCCTAGCTACAGGTGTGTAAAATATGGTAACTAGCCTCTGCCCGCGACTTCGTCTGCATAGATTCTAGAATTAAGATATTCGCGTTCCACTTACCCGTGGTAGACCGGAAAACAATGGAAAACAATAGGGAAAATGTTTAGTGGCACGCAGGCTAAATAAAAAAAAGATAAAAATAAAATTGATTAAGGGCCGATTTTTAATTCGACGAATAAAATTGACGTTTTGACACAATTTCTCTACAAAAACTGACAAAAAAGTCTTTCGATTGATCTATATCACTAAGTGTGCCATAATTTAGCTAATTCAGCAATTGTCAAAGCGTGATTGGATAACAAACATCTAAAGTCATCTGTCAGTCACGGGTGCCGAGTACTGGCGAGCCAAGGAGAGTTGTCAGTTGTCACGTTTGGCGTTTATCTCTATAGAATGCTTACTAAACAAGAAACTATTTTAATTTTACAAAAACCAAGGGGCCAACCCTAACGACCCATTGAAGTGTAGGTATTTGTCTCAACTAATAGGCCTAGTTTCAGTACTGCTTTAGCTATATTTAGTGTGACCATGACCTTATCGTTAGTAAAACAGGTCTGCCCACGCTCTGCGTCTTTCTCTTCGTGGTCGCCACTCGAGAACCTTTCTTCCTCAATGATTGTAAGCTTCAAAATGTCGCCCATTGCCGACGTAACCTTATAAATAGCATAAAATGAACAGCAAAATTTATCTCCAAGCATATATTGGCAAAGTTTTTAATTGAAAGCGATTGGGTGAGGTGATCCACAGTCGGCGTCTGGTAACGCGTAATGCATGCCAATCTAAGTTTTAAACGATCGCGGATTATGCGTGATTCGGGTAGAGTTATATTTCATAAGAAAAGCGGGCTAGAATCATTTTAATAATAAAGTTTAAGAAACTATAAAAACACACTTTTATATGCATGGGGCTCGTAAGAATGAGCCTAAACACGAAGGTTATACTTGTAGTCATTAAGGAGTTCCACTATCAGCATGACGGTTTCAAATTAATGTATTGTCATAACATAAATATCACATTTGCAGACAGATTCAAACCGATACTAAATTCAAAATTCAAATTTAAGTTTATTTATTTGCATCAAACATGGTATATAAAGTTCTTAAATACATTTTTATAGTCACATGTTAGGCTACTTGAAAGAGCATGCAAGTGTCATTGAGAGAAATTGTAATAAACATGACAATAGGTTGTTTTTAAATACAAAATTAAATCCAATAAATGTCAAGGCTAGAGTAATGAAAATGTCAAA